>CM022303.1:190544567-191744567 GCA_011799875.1 Thinopyrum elongatum | reverse complement strand
ACAAGCTCAGGACTCAACAAGACCAAAGATAGAGCCCCGGCAAACTGCTTGCCGGGATAAGATGTCGGCGTACGACACCTATGGGATCTCGAGCGACCCCTTTATGATTTGGCAGGGAGAGAGGTATGCACAAAGAGCAGAACTAATGATCGGCGCGGGGCAATTTTTACCCAGGTTCGGGCCGCTGATCAGCGTAAAACCCTACTCCTGCCTTGGTTTATTGTTGATGTTCTTGAGCCCAGGCTCCAGGAGCACTCACGATGAACGGTGCATTCAAAGGGCAGCTGCACACGCAGAATGGGCTGGAAAAGATCCTCCCCTGTAGCAGTCGCCTTGGGCCTCCTTTTATAAGCTCCAAGGGGCAACCACAGTGGCGAAATGTACATACATTGAGGTGTAAAGTAGCTACAGGATTATCATACCTAACCACTGACGGATTAGGACGAATGCATTTAATGCACCGTGAGGTGTCCGTTTAGGTGTCTCACTTTCTTGGGGATGGAAAAAGGGGTCATCCCATCAGCACCGCTTAAGCCCTCCTCCATGGACATGTCACCACGTACCCACAGAGGGACCCAGGATGTCAGTCCTGTCGCTGTGCTTAAGCGGTTGTATATCTGTAAGATCCTGCCGGGGCGCAAACATTGCCGAGGCCGAACCTTGCCGGGACCGAATCTTGGCGGGGTTCGTGAGCCACCCCGGCAAGATCTTGCCGGGGGCCCAGACTTCAGTCTCCGAATCATATTGACCTGACCTTTGATCTTCAATCTGAATGATTCCTTGACAACCTTGCATCATACTCCAGTTATTCTCCCGGCAAGCCTTGCCGCGGGCTTGCTACAACTGCCCGTGCACAAGTATGGGGTACTAACGTCCCAGTACTTAGTACACCGACAGGAGCCCCCAGGCCTAGGCCATACACGAATGCGAGGCGTTGTTGGGCTAGGCCCAAACAGTGCACGGGCGCTCGTGGCTGGGGATTAACCGCCTTGTGATGATTTGCTTACTGTATCCCCCACTACGCGCATTAAATGCGGGACGTGGGGCGCTTGTTCTGAACGGTCGCGGCCGCAGCGCGCTTGTAGAGGCGTGTTTACATTGGGCAGTAAAAAGGCGGCCTCGCTCCTTCCCCGTAAAAAGGAAACTGCAGAGGCGCAGCCTATTTACCCTTCCCCCCTTCTTCTCAATCTGTAATCCGCCATCGCCTTCCTTCTCTCGAACTCAGAGTGAAGCTTTCCTTCCCATCCGCTCGCAGCTTCCCATACCCGCTCCATCCTCGCCCCCCCCCCCTCGCAGTCGCCATGCCGCCCAAGACCAGCAAAGGCAAAGGCAAGGAGACGAAGGCCGATGTTCCGGAGAGTGAGCTAGTGAAGATGCGGAAGAAATTCATCGTCTTCGCCCCATCACTTGACGCAAGAGCTCTGAAGCGCCGGTACCAGTGCATGTGGGCGAGGGAGACGCAAGCTCACCCCGCCACTCGCGTGATCCCAGGTGCTTGTTCTGAAAGCGGTCCTGACAGATACCGATTCTTCGTTGCTTACTTCTATTGCGGACTTTGTCCTCCTTTTTCGGATTTCTTCATCGATATCATGTACACCTATGGCCTTCACCTTCTTGATTTCACACCGAATGCCATAATGTGCATGTCAGTTTTCGCCCACCTTTGCGAAAACTTTGTCGGAGTTCTTCCCAGTACTGCTCTTTTCCGTCATTATTTCTTCCCCCGCCTCCAAAAGGGGGAGGCACTTTCTAGTTCTGTCACCTGGATCCTGAGAGCTTGTAATAAAGAGATATATCCAGAGGGAGTTCACCGGGAAAAGTGGGACGAATGGCGGTCCGAGTGGTGCTGGATTAAAGAAGCAGGTCCCCATCCGTTATGTTCGCCACGACGGCAGAAGGTGGTCCGCGGCAGCGATTGGAGTGACCTTGCCGCAGAGGACGAGAGGCTCACAATCGCCACCACCAGGATACTTCGCCTGAAAGCTGCCAGGCTGACAATGGAGGTGGTCGCTTTTGATTTCCTTCGGCGCCGAATTGCCCCCTTCAGAATAGGGGAAGGCCAGCTTGGGAGTACCGGAACGCAGCAGATATCATGAGGCTGCGCCCGGGCTTGAATAATAACCTGACTGCTATGCAGCTTGGCGCTCTCCGTCAAAGATTGCTCCAGCGTGACGACAAGCATCAACTTCCGGCAAGGATTGTCCCCTTGTGCAACAATTCTGCTCTGGGGTCAATCATTGCCTTCATGCCAGTATTCAACGCCCACGGTCTTGACGCGACCTGGGCTGAGCCAACCGAAGAGGAGGCGCAAAAATTCTTTGACAATCTGACGGAGAAAGCCATTCGGGTAGAAGATGATCTCATTCGAGCCACCACCGACGAGGAGGTGGCATATATCGCCACCAGGGCAGAAGAGGCAAATCTCGCCGCACAGGCTGGCAGTGTTGGTTTCACAGAGCGGGAATCCAGTGACGCAGAGGTTGTGGTGGAAGAGAAACTTGCCGGGGAAGATAAGGCCGCCGGGGAACAGAGCGGCGCAGCTACTGAGAGCTCGTCTGAAGAGGAAACGACTGAAGAAGAGCCGCAGGAAGAGCTCCCAGCCCTGAAAAAGACGAAACGCGTCCTTCGAAAGGCCACGTCTGGCATCCCGGCAAGCCAGCCCTCTGCAAGCGGTGATGTTCTCGGCAAGAAAGCGACCGGCAAGGCCGCGGCGCGGCAAGGAGTTCGCCAGCAACCTCCGCGGCGTGCGAGGCCTGCACCAGCGGCAGGCGCTGAAGTGGCAGGAGCGTCCCGCACCGCCGCGCCGGAAACAGAAGTGGCGGAATCTCACCAACCTCCTGCCCTTGCCACCACCAAACGGCCTAGGACCTCTCCTCCACCTCCCCACACAGACATCGCCACGGATGTCGACTTCGACATCTCCGGATTCAGTCCGGAGCGGGAAGAGGAAGAGTAAGCATCCTGTTATTGCCTTCGTCTTCCAAACTCCGGGTCAAGTTTATCAATTCACTTCTTTTGTCTTTGCAGTGAAGCAGAAACTTTGGCGGAGAGAATGGCGAAGAGGGCCAAGACTTCTACAGGCGACGAGCTCCCGGCAAGCTTTACAAGCACGCCGGATACCATCATCATTAGCCCGGAGCTTAGCCCTCGACGCAGCCCCCAGCACAGCCCCCAGCGTGAGTTCATCACTCTTTCTGTTGGCAAATGCTAAGGTTCCCGTTCTTGCCACTGACGTCTTTTGGGTTTGCAGGAGAAGGACAGCAACAAGAGGTGTTGTCGAGCGACATCTTCATCGTGCCGCTCTCAAGCGTGTCCCCGGCAAGGGATTACACCGACGAGCCCATCCTGGAGAAGGGGGAGCCGTCCACCAAGGGCACTGGCACCTTATCCCCGGCAACCAAGGCTGCCGGGAGAGACGAGGCCACCTCCCAAAGGCTCGATGCAGGTAATTGATTGCCTTAGAGCGCTTGCCATTCCTTCCTTTATCTCTTTTTCTCTTGTCTTCTTGAACTTCCATCTTGATCTCATTCTACTTCTCTCCTCTGTCCTTTAGAATTCCCTGTGATGGAAGACTTGGACATCGATGCCGTCATTGAGGAGACTGCCAGGGATGCTGCCGCTGAAGCCGACAAGATTGCTGTCGGTGAGGCCGCCAAGACTGCACAGGAAGAACCCGCCAAGGAAATTGTGGATGAGAGCGGCAAGGAGGCTGGTGGCCGTACTGACGGCATTCCTGCCGCAGGAGCGCCAGGCGCTACGCCGGCCACCGAGCCCCCAGCAACTGAGGAAACGATTGTTGATGATCGACCGTCAACATCTCAAGTCCCTCTATCAAGAAAATACCTGAAGGTTGGCGAGAACCTATTCGTCAACTTGCCGGGGTCGGCAAGCATCGGGGCACCGACCGAAGGAGAAGCTTTTGACGAAGAGATCATCACTGCTGCTGGGCTTGAGATTGTCAACGAACCAAGTGCCAGTAGCAGCAAATCCGAGGAAGACCAAGTCCTTCAGGCCATGGGCGACAACTTCCGCAAGCTCCAAGCTCTCCACCGCGCCAAGAAAGAGAAAGTAGAAGCCAAAAGCGCAGTGGTTGAAGCGGCTGAAGAGGATTTCCAAAAGCGCGTCAAACAAACACAAATCTGGTACGCCGAGGCCTATCAAGAGCTGACCACCCATCGGGAGCAAGTGAGTCAAAGCTGGACGGAGCTCCTCTTGAAGCAATCTGATATGGAGAAGGCTCAAGAGGAAGCTAAGCAAAGAATTGCTGCCAAAGAAGCCCTTCTGACGGAGCGCCGCATTGCGCTGGATGCTCACGAGGAGGATCTCGCCGCGCGTGAGGAAGCGCTCGCCGCCAAGCTTCGCAGCAAAGATGAAGAAATTGAAAAGCTTGCCGCGCGGCGGAACCAGGAGCTGGAGCAGAAGCACAAAGAGGCGCTCGAAGCTCTAACTGCAGATCACGCCGGCAAACTCAAGGAGGCTGTCAATGCCGCCGAGGCCGCAGAGGCCGCCAAGAATGAACTGAGCGACAAGGTGAAGAGACTGGAAGTGGAACTTGAAAAACTCGGCAAGGAGCTCTCGACGCTCAAAGGTGACAGGGAAAAGACCCTCCACACCTTGGCGGAGATGCAAGTCGCCATGTCTGACAAGACCAAGCAGCTCTCTTCTGCCAATGACGCCATCGCCGATCTGAGGCTGAAACTGGACACCCTGGAGAAGTCACTTGAGGACAGCAGAGCCCGCGAAAAGGCCCTGAGCAAGGATCTTCAGGATGAGAAGAACTTGCTCAAGAGCGCCGCCGCCGCCCAAGTTGACTATGAAAAGGGGGTGGCAATCTGGACAGAACGCCTCATCGATGCCGCGGAGAAGCTCACGGCACAACTGGCATCCATGGGCCTATCAAACTTCAGGTATTCTTCTGAGGACAGAATCTCGTCGAGTGCCAGGTTGACCATGTTCTTCGAGAGCATCCTCGAGGCCTTGAAGCTGCTTCAGTCCACCCGAGCAACCCAGCTGGCCAATGAAACTCGCAAACTTTGCCGGGTCGTCCTCCGCAAGGTGCTCATCAAAGTGGCATATAACAACCCTGGCATCGATCTCACCAACGTGCTTGGCCACTTGCCGAAGAATGCAAATGTCAAGGCGCTTGAGGAACTTGTCACGCCCATTCTTGAGAAGGTGGATTCGATTAAAAGAATCGAAGGCCGGCGCAGAGACTAGCCGTTCCACCTCTCCTTGCCGTCGCCATTCCATGCCAAAGACAATTAAGTCTTAATGTTAGAACTGCGGCAACTTATTAATGTAATATAACACGCTTGTGTTTGAGTACATGCATGCTGTTTCCCTTGTCTGATTCTTTTATGTATGGATTTCACCCTACGCTCACTGAAAAACTTGCCGGTGCGCAACCTGCCGCGAGCGCTGGGTGCGGGACTTCAGCAGCCTGCTGGAGGTGTACCAACCGGCAAGACTCCTTGGCGTTCTCAGTGCAGCCACTTAAATCATTGAGCAGACTCGAAACAAAATAAGGGCGCAACTGGTTACGACGAGGGTTCCTTCGCGTGCAGGTTTTCCATACAAAGGTCAAAATCATCTAAGGAAAACAACCTAATAATAAGAGAAACTTGCTCTAGGTTTTAGAACTTAGCTTTCTGTTGCTGCTTCTCCTCCGGTAAGATGCTGATTCTGAACATCGCCAACTGATACTCATACCTTCCTCCCCCCTGGCAAACGTGCATGCGAGGAATCCTTCTGTCTTTCGAGAAAAAGAAAGAAGAGAAAATAAAGGTATGAAACCTTGGCGGTTCATTAGAACTTACCGGGAACAAGTGTCATACAACATCTGCGACAAACATGCATATATATATATATATATAAACATGGAAATCGACAAAGAAATGCACAACACTTAAACTTATTCAACTGTGCACAGGGTCTGCGCCTGGCTTTGTACATAGGATTACATGCCATGCCGGCAAGACTTGTACAAAAGGATGGTTGCCGGGGGCCCCCGGCAACCGCGCCTCATGGGTAGAACTTACGAAGATGCTCAATATTCCAGGAATTGCTCACTGGAACGCCATCTTCGATCTCCAGGCGGACAACGCCAGGCCTGGTGACTCGCACTACCCGATAAGGGCCTTCCCACTTCGGCGTCAACTTGTTTGAATTCCTGGCGGACTGAATCCATCGAAGAACAAGGTCGCCTTCCTCAAGGCTTCGGGCATGAACTTTGAGGCTATGGTAGCGACGCAAAGCTTGCTGGTAGCGTGCAGCTCACACAGCAGCCTGAAGACGATCCTCCTCAAGGAGCACAGCGTCGTCTTGCCGCAGTTGCTCTTGCTCAAGCTCATCGTAAGGGAGCACTCGAGGCGATCTGTATATGAGTTCCGTGGGGAGAACTGCTTCCGCTCCGTAGACCAGAGCGAAGGGTGTCTGGCCGGTGGCTCGATTTGGTGTCGTTCTGATTGACCAAAGAACCGCCGGCAACTCATCAATCCAGCGCCTTCCACACTTTTTCAGCCTATCAAAAGTTCTGGTCCTGAGACCGCGCAGCACTTCAGCATTAGCCCTCTCCGCTTGGCCGTTGCTTCTCGGGTGAGCAACAGAGGCAAAACAAATTTTTGCCGCCAAGGTCTTGGACGTACTACATGACGGTGTGACTTGTGAATTGCGTGCCGTTGTCGGTGATGATCCTGTTGGGCACACCGAAATGGCAAACTATCCCTTTGAAAAACTTGACGACTGATTGTGCTGTCACCTTCCTCACCGCTTCCACCTCCGGCCACTTTGTGAACTTGTCGATTGCCACGTACAAGTACTCAAAGCCCCCAGTAGCACGGGGAAAAGGGCCCAGTATGTCGAGCCCCTAGACCGAAAAGGGCCAGGAGAGAGGGATCGTCTGAAGGGCTTGCGCTGGCTGATGTGATTTCTTCAAATGAAACGGGCACGCTTCACACTTGGTTACTAGTGCCGTCGCATCCTGGAGAACAGTGGGCCAAAAGAAACCTTGCCGGAATGCCTTCCCGGCAAGTGCTCTTGATCCTATGTGAGAGCCACATATGCCTCAATGTATCTCTGCCAACAGCTCTAGTCCATCTTCCCGAGGAATACACTTCAATTTCACACCGTTTGGTCTTCTTCTGTACAGGACGTCGTCAACGAACTTGTACATGGCAGACCGACGGGCTACTCTCTCTGCTTCTTCCTGTTCTTCAGGGAGCTCCCCTGTTTGAAGGAAATGGACAATGTGCTGTGCCCATGCTGGAGCTTGGGGCTCGAGAGCTAGGACTAAAGGCATCTCTTCCGCCAAGGGAACATTTGTCTCGACAGCAAGAGCGCAAGGTTCTGCTGGAGCCTGTTGTTCCCCGGCAGGCTTGTCGTTGATCCCGGCAAGTTTCTTGCCGGCGGTTTCTGGGAGCTCTGCCGGAAAGTACTGACCAGAATTCAACTTTCTTCTCTTTTCTTGCTGCATCGATGGCGCCACAGATGGTTGAGTTAAACGGAGCACAAAAGTCCCTGGTTCCACAGGTAACTTGAGGGCAGCGCGCTTTGACAGGTCATCAGCAATGCTATTGTCGGCACGAGGGATGTGCTTCATTTGTAGACCGTCAAAGTGCTCTTCCATTTTCCTCACCTCATCTACGTAGGCTTGCATCAATGGACTCTGATAATCCTTGTTAATCTGTCTGACAACAAGCTGTGAATCGCCTTTGATGATGAGCTTCTTGATACCAAGGTCTGCTGCGATCCTGAGACCGGCAAGCAAGCCCTCGTATTCCGCAGTGTTGTTTGTTGAATTCTCCCGGGGGAAATGCATCTGGACTACATACTTGAGGTGCTCTCCGGTGGGTGCGACAAGCAGCACGCCAGCACCGGCGCCTTGCAGCGAAAAAGCCCCGTCAAAGTACATAACCCATTCCTGATCAACTTCCTTGCCGAGGAGAATTGTTTCTTGAACCTCTTCATCTGGCGTTGGGGTCCATTCCGCAATGAACTCCGCCAAGGCTCTTCTCTGAATTGTCGAAGTGCTTTCGAACTTGAGGCCAAAGCTCGACAATTCCAATGCCCACTCCACAATCCTGCCGGTTGCTTCTGGATTTTGCAAGATCCGTTGCAACAGAAAACGAGTGATGACAGTAATTTCATGTGCTTGAAAATAGTGGCGCAGCTTCCTCGAGGCCATAAGGAGGCCGAAGAGCAACTTCTGCACACCAGAATATCTTGACCTAGCCCCTTGTAAAAGGGAGCTGACAAAATAAACTGGGCACTGCACCACCTTTTTCTTTTGCACCAGCTCCTCTGACTGCGCAGATCCTGTCTTGCCGGGATGAATCCTTGCCGGGGAGGATCCTGCCGCGTCGCTTGGCGGTCCTGCCGCTGGTGTTGCTTCCTAGTCAGCTTCTCTCTGCGCCACTAATGCAGCACTAACCACTTGGTTTGTTGCCGCTAAATATAGCAGCAACGGTTTTTGTGGTTTAGGCGCAACTAGTGTTGGCGGAGAGGAAAGGTATTTCTTCAAATCTTGCAGCGCGGCCTCCGCTTCCGGAGTCCATTTCATTGGACCTGCCCTCTTCAAAATTTTGAAAAAGGGCAGGGCGTGCTCAGCAGATTTGGAAATAAACCTGCTTAGGGCAGCAACACAGCCGGCAAGACGACGCACATCTTTGACACGTCTTGGCACTTCAATCTGCTCAATAGCCTTGATCTTGTCGGGGTTTGCTTCAATTCCTCGTTGAGATACAAAGAATCCGAGAAGTTTGCCGGAAGGAACACCAAACACACACTTTTCAGGATTGAGCTTCAAATTGATCTTGCGCAGATTTGCAAAGGTTTCTTCTAAGTCTTGTATAAGCGTCGACTTGTCCTTGGTTTTGACCACTATGTCATCCATGTAGCCTTCCATATTTCTATGGAGCTGAGGCTCAAAACCAATCTAGACCGCTCTTGCAAACATGGAACCAGCACTTTTCAACCCGAAAGGCATTCGTATAAAACAATACGTACCACATGGGGTGATAAATGCGGTCTTTTCTTTGTCTTCTTTTGCCATAAAAATCTGGTGATACCCTGAATAAGCATCTAGAAACGACAGTAGATCGCAACCAGCAGTGGAGTCCACAACCTGGTCGATGCGCGGCAAAGGAAAAGGATCTTTCAGGTAGGCCCTATTGATATCTGTATAATCAATACATAGCCTCCATTTCCCATTCGCCTTGCGCACTACAACCGGATTGGCCAACCACGTTGGAGGTAGTACTCCTCTGACCAGTCCTGCCGCTTCCAACTTTCTGATTTCTTCAGCAATGAATTCTTGCCGCTCCAAGGCTTGTTTCCTGACCCTCTGCTTGACAGGCCGCGCGTGAGGACAGACAGCAAGGTGGTGCTCAATTACCTTCCTGGGAACACCGGGGATATCAGACGGTTGCCATGCAAACGCGTCGACATTCGCCCGCAAGAGGGCAATGAGCGCGCTTTCCTATTTGTCGTCTAGGGTGGAACTTATGGTGAAAGTCCCTCCCGTTCCGTCCTCCTTGACGGGCACCCTCTTGGTTTCTGGTGGAGCAGCCTTAGATTTCTTGTTCTTGCCGGTGGAACTCTCTGGTGCATCCTCAACGGGAGCGCAACACTCCGGAGAGGTGAGCTTGCCAGAGTTCACGCCAGGGTTCTTGCCGGTCTTCTTCTTCCCCCCGGGAGTTCCAGCGGCAGGAGCAGATGCCTTGACGGCAGGTGCTGCAACTGCTTCCCGGTAGAGTTGGTCGGCACAGATGAGCGCAACTTTCTTGTCGGAGTGGAGAGTGATGACACCCAACGGCCCGGGCATCTTCAACACATTATATGCGTAGTGTGACGCCGCCATAAATTTCGCCAGCGCAGGGCGGCCAAGGATCCCATTGTATGACATAGGAATCTTGGCGACATCAAACACCACCTTCTCTGTTCTGTAGTTGAGCTCGCTACCAAATGTTACCGGCAGCGTGATCTTGCCCTTCGGCTGAGTCCTTCCTGGATTTACCCCTTGGAACGTGCCAGTTTCCTCGAGATCTTCTTCGGGAATCTGGAGCCTTTTGAGCACATCCGGCGAAATCAAATTCAGCCCGGCCCCACCATCAACTAGCATTTTCGTCACCTTGAGGTTGCGGATTGTTGCTGATACCAACAACGGCAAGCACCCGACCGCGGTTGTGCGATCAGGGTGGTCCTCGGCGTCAAAAATGATAGGCGTGCTGGACCACTTCAGGGGCCTACATGCATCGAGCGATGGCTCCGTTGCATTAACTTCTCGCACCCATTGTTTAAGTCGACGGTGGGAAGAATGCAACGAAGCGCCCCCGTCGATACACATAGCCTCTGTGGCTCTCTGAAATTCTTGCTCACTAGACTCATCATCCTCTCCATCGTAATCATCATCTCCTTCCTTGTCACAGCCTCGAGCAGGCCTTTCTTTTTGTTGCTTGGCCTTGCCGCGGCGACCCCCTCGGCCCCCGCGCTTCTTGCTGGATCCCTCAGCACTGTCTTGGGCCTTCTCCTTGTCTCGCTTTTCATAGTCAGCTCTTTGCTTCTCGACAAGTTGCTCAACTTGCCGGCAATTCTGGAGATCATGGCCCTTGGTGCGATGGATCTTGCAATACTGCTTGCCGGAGTTTCCCGACCTTTCGGCAGCCGCCAAGGCTTGGCAGGAGACGCACCCGGCAAGTTCCTTGCCGGGATTGTCAACCTTAGCCTTCTTGGCAGCGCCGGGGTTGCTGGACTCCTCGACAGCAAGCACGGCCTTGCCCTTGCGCTTCTTGTTCCGCCGCCGATTTTTCCTTGGCGGGGTTGCGACATCTTCCTCCGATTCACCCCCTGTGCCAACAGCTTCGCCGGGGAGTTTCCTCCCTTCCTCAGCTCGAGCGCACTTGTCAGCCAAGGCGCAAAGCTCGGCAATACTCCTGACCTTGTTCATCGCCAGCTCTTCCCGCATTTTGCGGTTACGCACATTCTGATGAAACGCGCTCACAACAGCGGCAGGATGAACGTCAGGAATATTGTATTGCACCCGGCTAAATCTCTGCATGAATTTGCGCAGGGTCTCACCCTCCCTCTGGGGGATGATGTGCAAATCGCTCTCCTGGCCAGGAGCTTGATGGCCTCCAACAAAGGCGCCAACAAACTGATGGCACAGATCTGACCAGGAAGAAATAGAATTCTCTGGCAGATGCATCAACCATGACCTGACGTTGGGCTTAAGCACCAACGGGAAATAGTTGGCAAGTATCTTGTCGTCTCGGCCCCCGGCAGCCTGCACCGCAATGGTGTAGATGCTCAAGAACTCTGAGGGATGAGTCTTGCAGTTATATTTCTCCGGGATTTCTGGCTTGAAGTTTTGGGAATTGGGCCACTGGACTTGCCGCAGCTCACGGGTAAATGCTGGCGTACCTACCTCGTAAGGTAAATCGCCCGCATCCCCTGGCACAGGCTCGTCGACAGCGGGCCCTGCGCGCTTATCAGATTGATAGCGTGCTTCCCGTTGCCGCTCAATGGTGGTTCGAGCATCTTTCATCCCTTGTTCCTGGAGGACTTGACACTGATCGCGGCGCATCCGCGGATCGGACGATGCCGTGGAATCATCGTCACGGCCATCATCCCACCGGGTCATCAACCGCCGCTGATGTCACGGAGGGGAGTGCACTGTGGTTGCACCACCTCCGGTCTTCTCCACATCGGCTCGCGCCGGATCGATGGACCGTGGTCGCGAGGGCCCGGCCTCTTGCGGCCCATCTTTGTTAGCAAAGCCGATGAGGCTCTGGATGGTAGCTCGCCACTCCTCCATCTTCTCCGGAGCAGGAGGAAAATCAAGGAGCAGCTGCGCACGTGCCAAGGCTTCCGCTGGCGTAGGCGGCGGCGACTGGTGCGATGTACGTGAGGTGCTCTGACTCCTAACAGCGTTAGAAGGAGCACCATCACGATCATGCAACTGCGCGCCACTCCCGCCAGCAGTTTGGCGTGCATGCTGGGCCTGCGCACCTCGGGATTGATGCGCAGAGGCCCTCTCGTGGGGACGTCCTGAAGCACCAGCGCCATGGCATTGGTCATCACACACGACCTGAGAAGGCCGCGTCGCTTGCGCCGGCGCGGGAGCCCTAGAAGGCGTCCTCCGGTCCCTGGAGTTTGTTGTGCCGCCCGTAGGCAACACAGCTCCGTCCCTGGGTCCAGCGGCGTGTGGATTGCCGCTACCGTCGCGAGCGACTCCGCTCGCCTGGCTTGGATCACCGGAACGTCGTGGAGGCTCTAAGCCTCTTCCTTCCGCATCCGCACCGTCCCCCATACGGGAGGGCACAGGCAGGACGGACGTGGATGGTTGCGCCGTTGCGGCGCTCTTTTTCTTGGGTGGCATGATGATGAAGATGATGAAGAGAACAAGGGCACCAATCGCTAGATCAGGTTTGCACAACCTCGATCCCCCTACCTGGCGCACCAAAGATGTCGGCGTACGACACCTATGGGATCTCGAGCGACCCCTTTACGGTTCGGCAGGGAGAGAGGCATGCACAAAGAGCAGAACTAATGATCGGCGCGGGGCGATTTTTACCCAGGTTCGGGCCGCAAAGATGCGTAATACCCTACTCCTGCTTTGGTGTATATTTAAGTGTTCTTGAGTTCTGGCTCTAGGAGCGCTGTGTCATGAACAGTACACAGCAGCTACCCGTATGAACTGGGCCAGAGGATCTTCGTCTTGTGCTCTGGCTCAGGAGCGTTGTGTGAGCTACAGTACACAGCTGCTACGCAAGCAATGTGAGCCAGCGACTTCTCCTTTTCTCCTAAGCTACGCCTTGGGCCTCCTTTTATATATCCAAGGGGTCTCCAACAGTGGCGTATAGTACACATGCGAGGTGTAAAGTAGCTACAGGGTATACATAAGGTGGAAAGTTACTACAGCATTTACATGCTTATCACTGACGGCTCAGGACAAGCGCATTAAATGCTCTGCCTAGGTGTCCCTTAGCTTCTTGGGGACGGGAAAAGGGGCCATCCCATCAGCATCGCTTGGCACAGTGCTCTGCCATGCATGCCTGGAGAAGGGTCCAGAGTGCCATGCTGGTAGCCGCACTGGAGCAGTAGCATAGTGGCATAACCTTGCCGGGCTCAGCCGATCATCCCGGCAAAAACCTTGCCGGGGCCTTGTCTCCAGTCTTCTATGCTTTGTTGTCTGGCTAGAATACCCGCTGGATCAATCTTGGTCTCTGTCTAGCTGTCCCCCGGCAAGCCTTGCCGGGCTCAGCTAGCCATCCCGGCAAGCAGTTTGCCGGGGCTCTATCTTTGGTCTTGTCGAGTCCTGAGCTTGTCGGCCCTGATTTTGCTGGCGGTAGTAGACTTGATCTTCTGGTCAACCCGCCTGGAGTCTTGTCTCACCGGCTCTGCCTTGCCAGCGATACGTGGACCCATTCCCGGCAACTAGACCTTGCCGGGAACCGGGCTTCGAATATACTCTTGAGTGGATTCCTCCTCCGCCATGCCCTTCCCGCCTGGAGGCTGCGACTCGCCGGTGCGTGTCCAGGGGTAGTGAACACCCCCCCTGTTTACTACACCGACACTTTTGCACTCGAATCTAGGTGTTGGATCAAATGGGAAAGTAGTGGGGAAAGTTATATAGCATGAATCTAGGACGTGGTTCAAAGGGGAAAGGAAGGGGAAAGTAGTACGGACTGGCTATCGAACACCTATATTGGTCGAAAAGGGAAAGCAATGACAAACACAGTACACACATCTGTAAGGAACTAATCTTTCTGTGGGTGGGGGACAAGGCCGTAGAGTTTGAGGAGGACTAGATTTGCTGCCCTCACATAGGGAAAGGTGCCTAAAGAGAACAAAAATGGGACCAACACAAATATGGTCCTTGGTTTTTTGTTGCAACAAACTATGCATCACCCCTTTATACATCGGTAGATGCACATGGTGCTGGTGCGTCCACTGTCCCATACAACTCTTTAGTTGTTGTTAATCTAATAATACCGCTGGAAAATTGAAGCGATGCCACAGTTAAAAGCAAATTACATGTTTAACGGATTTTATTGTTAATATAATCTCTTGGTTAATATGAATCAATGCCACTATTTGAGAAATGCTACTGTCTTGCTTTCTTTCCCATTTAGATGCTTCTTTTTGTGGGCTTCTGTGTCATCCACCATTATTAACTAGTAATTGTTTCCTTTGCACCTCTATGTAATAGGGTTATCTACTTCACCTCGTTGCTATTGCGACCTTTTGTTGCACTACACAAAACACTTTTGTTTTAAGAGTGTTCTGTGCAATTCAACGAAAATGTCACACCAATAACGTTGCTTGATTGCTTGCTCTTAGTGGAACTACACAAGAGGAGATATGACTTCCTATCCATGTTGGCAAATTTGTTTCAGATCTTCTTCTTGTGAGTTGTTTGAATTCTGCGTCATGAGAGGTCAGTACTGGCCTTCTTCCACATGATTGTGCAGCGTGCTTTCATATGTTGTGCTACTTATACGGTAATGTTGCTTGATTTTAGTGAACTGCACAAAAGGAGACCAGACTTCCAATATGTATGTGCAACGTAATATCCCATTGAGGTAAGATAATGATATTTCACAACTATTGGCCCGTATTTTGCTACTGTCATCAAAAAATTAATGTTGTTGTTTAGTGCTATACTTGTGCTCCCTAATTGGCAAGCCAAATCTTACATTGAAGGTGAAGCTTGTCTGTTATTGAACCAAGTGATGAAGGGGAAGAACAAGCGGAAGAAGAACAAAAATCAACTCCCGATGTTGTAATGAAGCACTGGAACTGCGATGACACAAGTAATGATATAGTTTTGCATCTTAATTTATTGCTGTGGCTAGAATGAGCAATTGTTTTGCCACTGTGATTTGATACCACTCTTAATGTAATATGTAATTATCTCTACTTGTGCAAACATGGATCTTGTTTGAAGATAACATATATTTTAGTGGAACTGCACAAGAAGATGTTGGAAACATTAAACTAATCAAGGAGTATATAGTAAGCATGGCAACCACAGTAGATAATAATGGATGGTTTCGGAGAAGTGCTTCATCTGTATGCTCTACACAATAAACCTCCTGACAAAGGTTGGTGTCCACGGATTTCATCCATATGATTGAGCTTTGTCATCTCTATTGGTGATGTGCTACTGTTTAGCTACTGTCATGAGAAAGTGGTATTGTTTCGCATGTTAATCTAAGGCTGCTAATAAATTGAGGCACCGGTTTGCCACTGTTATAGCCACTGATAAAATTAAGTAATAATACAGTTCAATTTGAGCTGCTGTCTTTGGTATCAAATCATTTCCTATGAGGATAATGAGGATGCATCTCTTTGTGACTATACATTTCATCAGTTACTCCCATTGTTAATGTAATGGTTGTTTTAAATATTTCCTTTTTTTTTCGAGCAAACAGGGATGCTAGCATTTAGTTGTTCTCTTGCCTTCGCGAAACATGGTCATCCTCCTCTGAAGAAGAATACGAAGTACGTGAAGTACCTAGTTCCGATTATGCCATGATGAAGAAGCCCAGTCTATCTTCTCATCAGAAGGAGCAGTTAAAGGATGGTTACATTACTGCCCACAAGACCAAACTAACTTCAGCTCAGAAGGACTCACAGATTTCCATCTTTTTTGCTGTGATGGGCAAGTACAATGTTATTTTAGGATTCTTTCTAGTGAGTTCCATTTTTTTAAATGTGTGCTTTGCATGGATCATCTAGGTGACTGTTTAAACTATAAATTCATAATTCAGTTTGCTTCATACTAATAACTTTTTTTGTATTTATGCACACAGGGATGCTCAGCTTGATTTCAGTGGGAATTGCACAAAATGTTCTGATGGTGCCGATATGTTGAAGGCGTTGCAACATATAAAGGCAAAATCCTACAAGCTACGCGTGAAGTTGGTTGATTTTAGTGGAACTACACAAAAAGAACAACTGGTTTATTTAGCACGAGGTGACATACCAATGTGCAAACTGATGGAAACCCCGCCCATTCCATAATCGTAGGCATTTGATATTTTGGAATGGGAAAACCTTCTCAAAGTTTGCTCATTCATGTTCGCAAGAAGACATGCTTTTGCTATTTTGGAATGGGACAACCTTTTCAAATTTTGCTCATTGATGTTAGCAAGAAGACATGCATTTGATATTTTGGAATAGGACACCCTTGCTGTCAGCAGCATCGATTGATTTTTCTTTATTTGTGTCTTCAGTTGTGAAGTAAATATTGGCTCTGACATGAATAATTGAGATGCTCGATCGATTTTTCTTTATTTGTGTCTTTAGTTGTGAAGTAAATATTCGCTATGATGTGTGAATAATTTAGATGCATAATCATCGATTGATTGTTGTTCAATGAATTGCCAGGCCTGTGAATTTCATTACAATGTACATGCACGCTAAAAAGCTGCTCAAACTTTTGGTAAGTGTGAAACTGCAACAAATGACGTGATCACCGTGCGTCCTGATAATAATGCTACTCCCTCTGTCTAGGTTCCTAAGTCACCTTAGGTTGTGCACCGCGACCAAGGCGGAGGAAAAAACGAGAGAACTTAATGTTTATTTGCTGAATATCATTGTATGCAATGGACTGACCACTACATGTCGTGTTTGGTAGTCTAAAGTTATCGATAGCATACACGCCCCACATATCTTATTGGTTGTTTCCTTTATTTATGTCAAAAAACAATAAACAAGGTGAAAGTTAATGCACCGTGCCTAAGTGTTTTGGGATTATTTGGTTTTCATAAGATGACTTACACACCTAGACGGAGGTAGTAGTACGTATTGTTTTCAATGTTCGTGTAATGCAACTGATACAAGAATTCAAACTATAACTGGTCTAAATTTGTTCAAACACGGCCTACTTTCATATAAACATGCCGTATTTCATTACATTTTAGACATTCTTCAACTACAAAGCGGTGCTCGTCCGGCTCTGGAGGTTTAATTAATTAACCTAATTTATGATCTCCAGTGCCCATTCCCCATGTCCGGCCCAAGAACCAAAGCTTCTTCTACAGCTCCGCTTTCGGAGCCATACGAAGTGAAGTTGTCCGACTCCACGTCACCGCCAAGCAGCTAATCGGTCATCGATGTTCAACCCGCCAAGCTTGGCTTCAACCGGAGGGTAGGAGCAGTGGCCTTACTTGGACCTGAGCGGCGGCGTCATACCGTCTTGTACTCTTCCTCGTTTTCTGTGTGGCGCGGCCTCGTTGCTGATACGTCTCCAACGTATCTATAACTTTTGATTGTTCCATGCTATTATATTATCTGTTTTGGATGTTTTATATGCATTAATATGTTGTTTTATTTTATTTTTGGGACTAACTTATTAACCTAGAGCCCAGTGCCAGTTTCTGTTTTTTCCTTGTTTTTGAGCTTCGCAGAAAAGGAATACCAAACGGAGTCCAAACGGAATAAAGCCTTCGCAATGGTTTTTCTTGGACCAGAAGACACCCAGGAGACTTGGAGGGCAAGTCAGAAGAGCCACGAGGCGTCCACAAGAGTGGAGGGCGCGCCCAGGGGGGTAGGGCACGCCCCCCTACCTTGTGGGCCCCTCAGTGACCCCCTGACCTAGATCTTCCTCCTATATATTCACATATATTCCCAAATCACCAGAAGCATCCACGAAAACACTTTTCCACCGCAGCAAACTTCTGTTCCTGTGAGATCCCATCTTGGGGCCTTTTCCTGCATCCTGCCGGAGGGGGATTCGATCACGGAGGGCTTCCACATCAACTCTATTACCCTTCCGATGAAGCATGAGTAGTTTACCACAGACCTATGGGTCCATAGCTAGTAGCTAGATGGCTTCTTCTCTCTCTTTGATTCTCAATACCATGTTCTCCTCGATGTTCTTGGAGATCTATCCGATGTAATCTTCTTTTGCGGTGTGTTTGTCGAGATCCGATGAATTGTGGATTTATGATCAGCTTATCTATGAATATTATTTGAATCTTCTCTGAATTCTTTTATGCATGATTTGATATCTTTCTAATTCTTTTCGAACTATCAGTTTAATTTGGCCAACTAGATTGGTTTTTCTTGTAATGGGAGAAGTGCTTAGCTTTGGGTTCAATCTTGCGGTGTCCTCACCCAGTGACAGTAGGGGTAGCGAGGCATGTATTGTATTGTTGCCATCGAGGATAAAAAGACGGGGTTTACATCATATTGCTTGAGTTTATTCCTCTACATCATGTCATCTTACTTAAAGCGTTACTCTGTTCTTCATGAACTTAATACTCTAGATGCAGGCAGGAGTCGGTCGATGTGTGGAGTAATAGTAGTAGATGCAGGCAGGAGTCGGTCTACTTAACACAGACGTGATACCTATATTTCATAATCATTGCCTTAGATATCGTCATAATTTTGTGCTTTTCTATCAATTGCTCGACAGTAATTTGTTCTCCCACCGTATTATTTGCTATCTTGAGAGAAGCCTCTAGTAAAACCTATGGCCCCGGGTCTATTTTCCATCATATAAGTTTTCGATCTACTATTTTGCGATCTTTTACTTTCCGATCTATAAACCAAAAACCCCAAAAATATTTACTTTATCTTTTGTTTAGTTTTATCTATCTCTATCAGATCTCACTTTTGCAAGTGACCATGAAGGGATTGACAACCCCTTTATCGCGTTGGGTGCAAGTGTTTGATTGTTTGTGCAGGTATTGGGGATTTGTGCGTTGTCTCCTACTGGATTGATACCTTGGTTCTCTAACTGAGGGAAATACTTATCTCTACTTTGCTGCATCACCCTTTCCTCTTCAAGGGAAAAACCAATGCAAGCTCAAGAAGTAGCAGGAAGAATTTCTGGCGCCGTTGCTGGGGAGATCTACGCCAAGTCAAGACATACCAAGTACCCATCATAAACTCTCATCTCTTGCATTACATTATTCGCCATTTGCCTCTCGTTTTCCTCTCCCCCACTTCTAAAACGATTTTCGAAAAGATTTACCTTTTCTTTCGCCCTTCTTCCGTTCGCCTTTTTCGTTTGCTTTTTGTTTGCTCGTGCATTAGATCGCTTGTCTTGCTTTCATAGCTAGTCCTCCCATCATTGTTAGCACTCCCGCTAATGAAGTCCTCAATTTTAAACAAAGGGAGGGAGAAAATTTAAAAGATGCTTGGTATAGAATTTGCAATGCTCAGAATAGATCTACTCGGAAGCAATCTACTACTGTTCTTCTTCGCAATTTTTATGTGGGCATTACTCCTTGGAATAGATATGTTCTAGATACCATTACCGGGGGGAATTTCTTGGGGAGCCATACTTTTGATTCTTACAATGCTATGATAGATTTGTTAGGCCCACAACCTCTTTTGATCAATGGAACTGTTTTAACCTTGGAACATGCGATGCAAAGGCTTGATATTATTGAGAATAAAATTGCTACCATAAAGTTGATTGAAAATTTGGATAAAAATAATCATAATCAGATTACTAAATATGGATCTAAGGTAGGAGTTACTTTAAAGAATCTTAGAGAAAAGGAACCCATAGTTAATGAAGAGATAGATTAAGATTCTACTAGAATTGGCAATCTAGAAGACATTATTACCAACTTGGGCTTCGCTTTTTCCTCCATTAAAACTACTCAAAATCTTCCTCCTACTAACACTGCCAAGTTTATTTACGTTCCTAAGAATAAGGGTGAATCTTCTAGTAAAGAAAATGAAGATCTCAAAACAATAAGTGTTCACCCCAATATTTTTGATATTATTAAGGAACCAATTGCCACGAGTGAATTTCTTGATTTCTTGCCTAGGAGTTTGATCATTGATAAAGCAAAGAATCTCCTAAGGATTATAAGTGTGAAATTGAAGAATTGCATACCAAAGATGACAATACCTGGATCTATGTTTTTATGCCTAGCTAAGGGCGTTAAACAATAGCGCTTGTTGGGAGGCAACCCAATTTTATTTTTATTCTTTGCTTTTTGGTTCTTTTTTCAATAAATAATTCATCTAGCCTCTGGTTAGATGTGTTTTTGTTTTTTAATTAGTGTTTGTGCCAAGTAAGACCTTTGGGATGGCTTACGATGATAGTTGATTTTATCTTGCTGAAAAACAGAAACTTTTGTGTCCAGTCACAGAATTGTTTAAATTCACTGTTGCTTCGAAAAACCCTAAATTTTTTAAAAAAGATTTATATACAAATTGCCTTTCTTTTTCTAAGTTTTCAGAAGTTTTGGAGTTCATAAGTATTAGAACAATTCAGATCTTCGCAAACTATTCTGTTTTTGACAGATTCTGTTTTCTTTGTGTTGTTTGCTTATTTTGATGAATCTATGGGTAGTATTGGGGGGTATGAACTATGGAGAAGTTGGAATAAAGTAGATATTACACAAATATAAATGAAGAATGAGTTCACAACAGTACCATAAAGTGGTTATTTATTTTCTTATACTAACGGATCTCATAAGATTTTCTGTTGAGTTTTGTGTTGTGAAGTTTTCAAGTTTTGGGTAAGGATTTCATGGACTATGGAATAAGGAGTGGCAAGAGCCTAAGCTTGGGGATGCCCTGGAAGGCATCCCCTCTTTCGTATTCGTCTATCGGTAACTTTACTTGAGGCTATATTTTTATTCACCACATGATATGTGTTTTGCTTGGAGCGTCTTGTATGATTTGAGTCTTTGGTTTTTAGTTTGCCACAATCATCCTTGCTGTACACACCTTTTGAGAGGGACACGCATGAATCATGATTTATTAGAATACTCTATGTGCTTCACTTAAATCTTTTGAGCTAGGCAATTTTGCTCTAGTGCTTCACTTATATCTTTTTAGAGCACGGTGGTGGCTTTATTTTGTAGAAATTATTGAACTCTCATGCTTCACTTATATTATTTTGAGAGTATCTAAACAGCATGGTAATTTGCTTTGGTTATGAATTTAGTCCTAATATGATAGGCATCCAAGAGGGATATAATAAAAACTTTCATATAAAGTGCATTGAATACTATGAGAAGTTTGATTCCTTATGATTGTTTTGAGATATAGAGATGGTGATATTAGAGTCATGCTAGTGAGTAATTATGTATTGTAGAAATACTTGTGTTGAGGTTTGTGATTCCCGTAGCATGCACGTATGGTGAACCGTTATGTAAAAAAGTTGGAGCATGAGGTATTTTTTGATTGTCTTCCTTATGAGTGGCGGTCGGGGACGAGCGATGGTCTTTTCCTACCAATCTATCCGCCTAGGAGCATGCGCATAGTACTTGGTTTTGATGACTAATAAATTTTTGCAATAAGTATGTGAGTTCTTTATGACTAGTGTTGAGTCCATGGATTATACGCACTCTCACCCCTCCACCATTGCTAGCCTCTCTAGTGCCGCACAACCTTCGCCGGTACCATATACCCACCATATACCTTCCTCAAAACAGCCACCATACCTACCTATTATGGCATTTCCATAGCCATTCCGAGATATATTGCCATGCAACTTTCCACCGTTCCGTTTTATTATGACACGTTCCATCATTGACATATTGCTTTGCATGATCATGTAGTTGACATCGTATTTGTGGCAAAGCCACCTTTCATAATTCTTTCATACATGTCACTCTTGAGTCATTGCACATCCCGGTACACCGCCGGAGGCATTCATAGAGTCATATTTTGTTCTAAGTATCAAGTTGTAATTTTTTGAGTTGCAAGTAAATAAGAGTGTGATGATCTTCATTATTAGAGCATTTTCCCATGTGAGGAAAAATATAAAAGGGAGGCCAAAGAAGCCAAACAAAAAAAAGAGAAAAAAGAAAAAAAAATGAGAGAAAAAGAGAGAAGGGGCAATGTTACTATCCTTTTTTTCCACACTTGTGCTTCAAAGTAGCACCATGATCTTCATGATAGAGAGTCTCCTATGTTGTCACTTTCATATACTAGTGGGAATTTTTCATTATAGAACTTGGCTTGTATATTCCAATGATGGGCTTCCTCAAATTGCCCTAGGTCTTCATGAGCAAGCAAGTTGGATGCACACCCACTTAGTTTTCTTTTTGAGCTTTCATAAACTTATAGCTCTAGTGCATCCATTGCATGGCAATCCCTACTCACTCACATTGATATCTGTTGATGGGCATCTCCATAGCCCATTAATACGCCTAGCTGATGTGAGACTATCTCCCTTTTTTGTCTTTTCCACAACCACCATATTCTATTCCACCTATGGTGCTATGTCCATGGCTCACGCTCATGTATTGCGTGAAAGTTGAAAAGGTTTGAGAACACCAAAAGTATGAAACAATTGCTTGGCTTGTCATCGGGGCTGTGCATGATTTGAATATTTTGTGTGATGAAGATGGAGCATAGCCAGACTATATGATTTTGTAGGGATAAACTTTCTTTGGCCATGTTATTTTGAGAAGACATAATTGCCTTGTTAGTATGCTTGAAGTATTATTGTTTTTATGTCAATATTAAACTTTTGTTTTAAATCTTATGGATCTGAACATTCATGCCACAATAAAGAAAATTACATGGATAAATATGTTAGGTAGCATTCCACATCAAAAATTCTATTTTTATCATTTACCTACTCGAGGACGAGCAGGAATTAAGATTGGGGATGCTTGATACGTCTCCAATGTATCTATAATTTTTAATTGTTCCATGCTATTATATTATCTGTTTTGGATGTTTTATATGCATTAATATGCTATTTTATATTATTTTTGGGACTAACTTTTGAACCTAGAGCCCAGTGCCAGTTTCTGTTTTTTCCTTGTTTTTGAGCTTCGCAGAAAAGGAATACCAAACGGAATAAAACCTTCGCGATGATTTTTCTTGCACCAGAAGACACCCAGGAGACTTGGAGTGCAAGTCAGAAGAGCCACGAGGTAGCCACAAGGGTGGAGGGCGCGCCCAGGGGGTAGGGCGTGCCCCCTACCTTGTGGGCCCCTTGGTAACCCCCTGACCTAGATCTTCCTCCTATATATTCATATATATTCCCAAACCACCAGAAGCATCCACGAAAACACTTTTCCACCGCCGCAACCTTCCGCAACCTTTTGTTCCCGTGAGATCCCATCTTGGGGCCTTTTTCGGCATCCTGCCAGAGGGGGATTCAATCACGGAGGGCTTCCACATCAACTCTATTGCCCTTCCGATGAAGCGTGAGTAGTTTACCACAGACCTACGGATCCATAGCTAGTAGCTAGATGGCTTCTTCTCTCTCTTTGATTCTCAATACCATGTTCTCCTCGATGTTCTTGGAGATCTATCCAATGTAATCTTCTTTTGCGGTGTGTTTGTCGAGATCTGATGAATTGTGGATTTATGATCAGCTTATCTATGAATATTATTTGAATCTTCTCTAAATTCTTTTATGCATGATTTGATATATTTGTAATTCTCTTTGAACTATCGGTTTAGTTTGGCCAACTAGATTGGTTTTTCTTGCAATGGGAGAAGTTCTTAGCTTTGGTTTCAATCTTGCAGTGTCCTCACCCAGTGACAGTAGGGGTAGCGAGGCACGTATTGTATTGTTGCCATCGAGGATAAAAAGATGGGGTTTACATCATATTGCTTGAGTTTATTCCTCTACATCATGTCGTCTTACTTAAAGCGTTACTATGTTCTTCATGAACTTAATACTCTAGATGCAGGCAGGAGTCGATCGATGTGTGGAGTAATAGTAGTAGATGCAGGCAAGAGTCGGTCTACTTGACACGGACGTGATGCCTATATTTCATAATCATTGCCTTATATCATCATAACTTTGCTCTTTTCTATCAATTGCTCGATAGTAATTTGTTCACCCACCGTATTATTTGCTATCTTGAGAGAAGCCTCTAGTGAAACCTATGGCCCCCGGGTCTATTTTCCATGATATAAGTTTCCGATCTACTATTTTGCAATCTTTTACTTTCCGATCTATAAACCAAAACCCCCAATAATATTTACTTTATCTTTTGTTTAGTTTTATCTATCTCTATCAAATCTCACTTTTGCAAGTGACCGTGAAGGGATTGACAACCCCTTTATCGCGTTGGGTGCAAGTGTTTGATTGTTTGTGCAGGTATTGGTGATTTGTGCGTTGTCTCCTATTGGATTGATACCTTGGTTCTCTAACTGAGGGAAATACTTATCTCTACTTTGCTGCATCACCCTTTCCTCTTCAAGGGAAAAGCCAACGCAAGCTCAAGAAGTAGCAATTGCCGGTGGGGCGGGGCCTCGAGGGAGCCGTCGATGTCTTCTGCCTCGTTTTCTGTGGGGCGGCGCCTTGGCGGAGCGGGGGAAATCCTCCGCCTCGTTGAAGGCAGAGCGGGGCCTCAGCAGAGCTGACGATGTGCTCTGCAACATTGCCGGCGGGGCAGGGCCTCGGTGGGGCGGGGCCTTGATGGAGCTGGCGAAGTCCTCCGGCTTGTTTCCGATGGGGAGGGGCCTCGGCGGAGCCGGTGATGTTCTCTGCCTCATTCCCGACGAGGCGGGGTCTCGGCGGGGCGAGGCATCAGCGGAGCCAGCGAAGTCCTCCGCCTCGTCGTCGGTGTCACCAAACAGCACCTCGCCCGCTTCATCGTCCTCCTTGTAGGCGGCCGCAACCTCCGCTACCCACATGCGGTACCGCTAGCGCTCGAGGCAGCTCTCGCGGGTGGAGCGGTACGACTCGAGCAGTGCCTTCTACTTCACCCGCTCCACGGCGATCTACTCCTCCGCCTGCAGGTGCTCCGGGAGGACCTGGTGGTTGTATGCAGCGTCGTCCTGCACCGCCTGGAACTCCTCTCACTGCTGCCTCACCATGTCCATGCGTTGGGCACGGGCCTCGCCGATGGTCATGGTGCAATGCACCGGCGAGGATGGTGCGGAGGAGGAGGTTAGCACCAGCTCCTCGACCACCACGTTCTCCATTTGGACGTCATCGATCTTCTGGTCCATCGTCCGCCCGTCCTGAAGAGCGGTGGAGAGCAAGGAAGACATGGTCGGAGTGGTGTGGAGAGGAGAAAGGGAACGGACGCGGATGACTGCGGCTATGGCCGGGGCAGCAGTTTATATAGGAAAGGTTGGCGGCAGAGGGACGAACGGTGGTGCCAAAGTAGCCGCCTCGGCAATCGCCTATCATTAATGTGGACGCATGACACAGAGCAGTCGCCTGCACCGGGAAGCGGCGCAGGCGGCGCTGACCGTTTCGGGCGGGAAGCGCGCGCTGGCGAGGTAGGGGGTCTAGGTGGGCCAGGGCGGTCAGACTCGTGCTTGGCAGTGGTCCAGTCCAGCAGATGGACATGCTGGCTCACCAGCGAGCTCGCGGAGCTCAGCGATGACAACTAGATGATGGACGAGGCTTCTGACCAGGAGCCGGCACCACCGCCCAAGCCGGTTCATGCCTTGTTCACCATAGAGCAGGTGTGGCCGCACTTCGACGCCCTAATGGCGGAAGAGCTACCAACGCCGCCGGAATCGGCATTCCGCCAAGTGCAGGAGGACTAGTGCTACAACCTCCGTCTCCTCAACGAGCACCAGCTCGCGGAGGGACGAATCGACGGTGAACAAGTGGACGTCAATGCCATCGCAGATATGTGGCCCGATGATCCTGGCTTCCTGAATGAGCAGCGGGCGCTGTATCAGACCATCCGTATGGCCCGCGAGGCCCTCTCCGTCGACCTTCGAGTTGTTGCACTCGCCGTGGCGCCGCCGTCTCGCGTTGTCAACATGGTCAACGAACATGAGGCATCGGGAGATGACTTTACCTGGAGACGATGATAGTATGGACACACCAGGGCCATTGCCGTACGTACGCAAGTGCCTCCTTATTATACAACTGTATAATTTTTTTTGCTTCCTCCTAGTTTCCTGACATCACGGTCCGACACCATTGTCAACGTATATAGTCAATAAACGAGAGAATTTAACAAGAAGCGGCCGACAGCTGGGACCCAGCAGCTCGAGCAGTATTTGTTTTTTGAGGGGTGAGCAGAATTTTGTTTGACCGATGTTTTTGTTGTTGTTATCAACTGGGCGGGCTGTGGCCCATCTAGCCCAGGATATTATTTTATGTCGACCAAATATCTAGCCCAGATATAAATTTTTCAAAGTGAAAATTGGTTGCCCAGCTATACCTTTTCTGAGGAATACCCAACCCAGGCTAACTTGTTATTCTCCAGCCCACTAGGCTGCAAATCTTTCCTACGAGGGATGCATTAGGCTTGCCAAGAAAATGGCTTTAAAAATAATATATAGGTTGTAATTATAAAAAATGTGTTGTAAATATAAAAAAATGCTCTGAACAGGTATTTAGTTTCAGAATTATTTTTTTGGATTTTCTTGACGGAACTCGTCAGAGGGCGGGGAGCTCCTGCATTGCATTTTTTTGGATTTTTAAAATTTTAATTTCATTAATTGTTGCGCGCAAAATTTCGTTGAATTTTTTACCTAATATAAATTTATTTTGAAATTAGATTTAATATGGCTCGAAATTTCAGGATAAATAATATATCGGATCCCATCAAAATGTGCGAAATTTTGTTGAAATTATAAACCGTTGTCCTGGCTAGAAAAATGGGCAGTAGTGTTAACAAACAGTAAATGGGCTGCAGTAAATTCCATTAGAATTAAGAAATGGGCTTTAAATTATTACAAATCGCAAATGGGCTATATGCTCTCTGCCACAGATGTGATGCTCACTTGTGGGCCTACTATGTTGACGCGTACGTAGCCCAGAAAAAAAAAGTTGATGCATACGCATGGCTTTTTCACCTTATAGTCAACACACGATTCTAGCAGCTGTGGCCGTTGGATGTTCATCCAATGGCTGTCGTGCTTTTTCAATCTCGGATATTCTTACTTCAGCCACCCAAACTACCGCCGGCGGTACCGCCTGCTACCGCCTCCCGTGGCCGGCTGTGCTGCCGCGCAGGCCTCACCGGCCCACCCTACTCCCATCGCTGTCCAGGCCATTCCTCTACTCACCAACACCTCCTGTTATTCTCCGGCGACGGCAGCCTCACACCACAGCTGAACCAGTGAACCCTCGTACTCGCCTCTGCGTGGGCATTCACAGCTGTGCCTGTCGGCGTTCTGGGATCGGGGGTACCCAGACCTACCAGCCTGCGGCCCAGCGCGTGGGCCGATCGACGGCCTTGTATGGCCCAGCTACAACAACTCCAAGGCAAGACCCTCACGAGGGCCCTAGCCTCGCGAGACGAACAACGCCAAGACCTCCAGAGGAGCGGCCTTCCCAGGCTGCCTCCCTAAGGGCGGAGACTTCTATGCATGTACCCAGCTTCACGAGGCTGTGATGATGTGAGCCATGACGACCAAGGCCAGGCGGGCGCCAGCAGGCACAGAGGAGACAGTTTCCCCTTTGGTGCTAAGCGGGCAAGGACAGACGCGGTTTCCCAAGGAATCCCCCAAAGGTTTCCACTCTGGTGCAACAAGACCAAGACCATGAGCTCGGTAGGACGAATGTCATCGCCGAGCCCACCTCTGCGTCATGACCAGAAGCTTTGCAGGCGAAGACTACCTTTCGTCAGGATTAGATGTACTTCTTGTCCCCTTTCAAATTGGCCGTTATGGGATCCCTTCCCGCCTAAGTTATGAGGGAAGAGGACCAAGGCCACTATAAGTATAGACAAGCCATCACCGTAGAAGGGGATCCCAGATTGAACCCCAGACAGATCCACTCACCCACACCACTTGAGCCCTCGCGAGGCTGCTCATCCACTGTACTAGTTCATCCTCAGCCTCCTCGTGAGGCCAATCCACCACAAAGCAGGAGTAGGGTTTTACACCGCAAGGTGGCCCGAACCTGGGTAAACTGTTCGGTTCATCTTCTTCCCCGTTTGCGCAAAATCGATGAGCCTAGGCTGTGGGGTGGTGAGCTTGAGGCTTGAGCTGGTTGAGATCTTCACACACGCCCCAGAGTTCGAACCTTCTTGGGTCTGCGGAGCCCTGAATCTGACATTTGGCACACCAGGTAGGGGCATGTCGAAATCCTCCTTCCGATTCTGTTTCGTCTCTGCTTCGTCGCTCCCATGGCTAACGCGCGCCGAGTCCGCACCGAGCGCCGGGCTGCTCGCGTCGCCCAGACGGCGCCCTTGGGCCGTGGGGTCCCTTGCCGCTCTGCTTCTCCCGCAGCTAATGCTGCCACTGACCCAGCTGCTCACGAGCAACAGGATTCATCGCTACCACCCTCTGTGCGGCGTGATGGCCGCACCGCCACTCCGTCGCCCACTCCCGCGACGCCGTCGTCCTCCCATGTCCGCCGCAGGCCAGCGAACGCGTAGGCTACACTGCTCATGGTGCGTGAGTTGCTGTGCTACCGCCCCGCCAATGACTGGCTCGGCCGCATCGCCGAGCTTGTCAACGTCGCCGGCGAGGTCCCTGCGCCGTCACGCTCGCTCCGTCCCCCGCCATCCCAGGCGGGCGACGTAGCCCATGGCGCGCCTCCTCCTCCTCCTCTGTGCAGCACCGACCACGAGCCCAGGCGCGATGCACAGCCGCGCGACCACCGCGTGGAGCACTGGCGCGCGATGAGGCAAGCTGCCAGGTGGTGCAGCGGCCACAAGGCGACGCACGTGTGCTCCCAGCGCCACCACGCCAGCATCAAGACCACGCGTCGCTGGAGGCTGCGGCGCGTGGGCGTCAAGATCGAGCTCCCCCCGCGTGCGGTGCGCTCGTGAGTGTAGCGGGCTGCCGTGCCTTCACCTCAGAGCTGCGCCGCGTCGCCGGGCCCGGCAAGTTCAAGCCAGACCTGCCTCCATGCTATGACGACACCCCCGACCCTGCGGAGTTCCTCGAGCTCTAATCGCTTAGAATCGAGGTGGCGAATGGTGACAAAAAGGTTATGGCGAACTGGTTCGCCATGGCTCTCAAGGACGGTGCACGCTCCTGGCTCCCGCACCTCCAGGAGGGATCGATCTCCCCTTGGGATGAGCTTCACGAGCGCTTCATCGCCAACTTCCAGGGCACCCGTGACCGCGCCCCTGCGGTGGGCGACCTCCGGCGCGTGAAGCAGGAGCCAGGTGAGACTCTGCACAAGTACATACAACACTTTGATGACCCACAAGTATATGGGATCAATCGTAGTCCTTTCGATAAGTAAGAGTGTCGAATCCAACGAGGAGCAGAAGGAAATGACAAGTGGTTTTCAGCAAGGTATTCTCTGTAAGCACTGAAATTATAAGTAACGAGTACTTTGATAGCAAGATAATTTGTAACGAGCAAGTAACGATACTAGTAACAAAAGTGCAGCAAGGTAGCCCAATCCTTTTGAGGCAAAGGACAGGCCAAAACGGTCTCTTATGACAAGCAAAGTGTTCTTGAGGGTACACGGGAATTTCATCTAGTCACTTTCATCATGTTGGTTTGATTTGTGTTCGCTACTTTGATAATTTGATATGTGGGTGGACCGGTGCTTAGGTGCTGTTCTTACTTGAACAAACCTCCTACTTATGATTAACCCCCTCGCAAGCATCCACAACTACGAGAAAAGTATTAAGAATAAATTCTAACCATAGCATTAAAATTTTGGATCCAAATCAGTCCCTTATGGAATAGCGCATAAACTTGGGTTGAAGCTTCTGTCACTCTCGCAACCCATCATCTAATAACTACTCCACAATGCGTTCCCTTAGGCCCAAATATGGTGAAGTGTCATGTAGTCGACATTCACATGACACCACTAAGGGAATCACAACATACATACCATCAAAATATCAAACACATATAAAATACACATGATTACTTGCAACAAGATTTCTCCCGTGACCTCAAGAACAAAAGTAACTACTCACAAATGATAATCATGCTCAAGATCAGAGGGGTATTAAATAGCATATTGGATATGAACATATAATCTTCCACCAAATAAACTATATAGTAATCAACTACAAGATGTAATCAACACTACTAGTCACCCACAAGTACCAATCTATAGTTCCGGTACAAAGATTGAACACAAGAGATGAACTAGGGTTTGAGAGGAGATGGTGCTGTTGAAGATGTTGATGGAGATTGCCCTCCCCAAGATGGGAGAGTTGTTGCTGATGTTGATGGAGATTGCCCTCTAAGATTTCCCCCTCCGGGAGGGAAGTTCCCCCGGTGGAATCGCTCCGCCGGAGGGCAAAAGTGCTCCTGCCCAAGTTCCGCCTCGAGACGGCGGCGCTTCATTCCGAAAGTCCTCTCCTGATTTTTTTTCTAGGTCAAAATGACTTATATACCAGAAGAGGGGCACCGGAGGTGGGCTGAGGAGGGCAGAACCCACCAAGGCGCGCCTGGGCTCCCTAGCACACCCAGGTGGGTTGTGCCCACCTGGTGGGCCCCCTCTGTTACTTATTGGCTCCAATATTTCTTATATATTCCATAAAAATTCTTCGTAAAGTTTTAACTCATTTGGAGTTGTGCAGAATAGGTAGCCTGACGTAGCTTTTTCAGGTCCAGTATTCCAGCTACCGGTATTCTCCCTCTTTGTGTGTACCTTGCATATTATGAGAGAAAAGGCATTAGAAATACTCCAAAAAGCATTATTATACATAAAAACAACATAAATAATAGTAGGTAAACATGATGCAAAATGGACGTATCAACTCCCCCAAGCTTAGAAATCGCTTGTCCTCAAGCGAAAACCGAAATCGAAAAACATGTCCACATGCTTAGAGAGAGAGGTGTCGATAAAAACAAAATACGAACATAGAAGCATCACGTATATTATTATAACAGCAACAAACTTTAACATAAAACTTTTATCATAGATCTTTTATCATAGACTTCTCATGAATAAGTAACAATTCATCACAACATCGAAGTATAAAGCATAAACTCTATTGGAAATCAACAAGCTATGTTCTCAGTCAACTTTGCAACTACAATTCATCATCTTTTCAGGAAGGGTCACGTATCGGAGCCTTTTTGGCAAGTCCACATACTCAACCATCATATAGTCTTCTATGATTGCTAACACTCACCGCATACACATGAGCAAAACGTTTCAACCAGACACATAGAAAGATAGGGGCTTATAGTTTCGCCTCCCAACGCATTCACCTCAAGGGTGATGTCAACAATAATAACTCATGCTACCCACATCCAACTGGATATATGTGCCTAGATCTTTCCTCACCACATGATGCTTGCCAAAAGAGAAAATAAAAAGGAATAGAGAGAAAAACTTTGATTCTTTGCATAAAAGTAAATACATGAAAGTAAAAGATAGGCCCTTCGCAGAGGGAAGCAGAGGTTGCCATGCGCTTTTTGTTTGTATGCTCAATCTCTTAGTGCAAAAGAACATCACGTTATATTGCCCCTTATGATAGCAACCTTTATTATGTAGTCTGTCGCTTTTATTCTTTGCCATCATAAGTTCGTACAACGCTCAATTTTCTCTTACACTAAATGATCTAACACTTTTAGAAGCAATTTTTATTGCCTTATTGCACCAATGACAACTTACTTGAAGGATCTTACTCAATCCATAGGTAGGTATGGTGGACTCTCAAAACAAGATTTGGGTTTAAGGGTTTTTGGATGCACAAGTAGTATCTCTACTTAGTGCGGAATTTTTGGCTAGCAAAGATAGGGGCAAGCATCACATGTTAAAGGATCTATGACAATATAACTTCTATGTGAATATGAACAAACATGAATCATTACATTGTCTTCCTTGTCCAACGTCAACAATTTTGGCATATAATAATTTGAGGGGGGCTCACAATCACAAAAGATGTCCAAGATAGTGTATTTGCATGTGAATCTTCTCTTCCTTAGTTAATTCTTTCATGAATTGCATCATTGACCAATGCTATGTTTGTAAATCTCTAATAAAATTTTCTACTTATACTGTTCCTTATGTGATGTCATTACTTACCATAAGATTAGCATATGATCTTTTTCATTTATTTCCTTTCTTTTTATTGAAACAAGAAAGTAAAGAAAGCAAAACTCAAACTAAACTTTATTATATATCTCGCACACGATTACAAGGATAGATCACTAAGCAAAACTCTCAAAAAGAAAGGATCAAACTAAACTTTTATTCATCTAAAGCAAAAGATAACTATGGATCGAACTAAGATAAGTCAAAGCAAAAGATAGTGGAGGTGATACGATACCGGGGCACCTCCCCCAAGCTTGGCACAAGCCAAGGGGAGTGCCCATACCCGATACTCAATTTTTTTTGGTGATGAAGAAGGAGGTGGTGGTGATGAAGTAGCGATCTTATCCTCGGGTTTCCATGGCAGAGGCTCACCATCATAAGAGGAGGAGTGAGTCTCATGGGTCCTGTATCTGGCAGCCAAAGTCATACCTTTAAACCTCGCCTCATATTCAAAGACTTGGTTTTGGAGATCATAGATCTGGCTTTAGAGGAAGTTGATTTGCTCGTTGAAGGTGAAGACAATGTCCTTCATGGACTTGCCATCCACCTTGAGATCACGGGTGTAGTCCGCGATCATGAGGTGATTGGCATTGAGTCCACGTTCCACCATCCCCTTGCACCGGAAGACCTCCTGCACCATAGCTTCAAGCCTGGCCTCCACGGTTCCCATCCCTTTGGGACCTTGCACATCGCGGATGTGAAGCACCCCCTCATGCATCAGGATAACCTGAGGGTGCTACATCACTTCCCGCAAATATGGGTTGATGACGTTCTCGAAGAACTTGTCCTTGGAGGAGCTTGATGCGGCCATGGTAGATGGGATCTGTCAGAAAATAGCAAGAAAGAAGAACAGAAGATTTCTCTGCGATACGGTGGTCAATAGGTTCGGGGGGTATATAAAGATTTTTTATCTTGGGAAACAAGCAAACGGAAGAAAAACGGAGTCTGGAAGGTACCCGAGGTGGGCACAACCCACCTGGGCGCACCTGGCTTGTGCCCACCAGGGTCACCTTCCTGGTAGTTTCTTATTTTCCTAATTTTTTAAATATTCCAAAACTGACAAAAAATATTTTTGCGGATTTTTCGGAGTCCGTTAACTTACCGTATCACGTACCTCCTCTTTTTTCACGACTCTGGAGTGTTCCGAAAGGTTTCCTTTATGTGTTCTTCCGGTGTCATAGTTTGGATAATATTGCTTTCAACATTAATGGGCGTACCTGAGATATAATGTTTTATTCTTTGCCCATTGACAACCTTCGGGTTAGTACCTTCAGCATTATTTATTTTGATGGCTCCAGATCGATAAACTTCCTCGATAACATAGGGTCCTTCCCATTTGGAGAGGAGTTTTCCTGCAAAGAATCTGAAATGAGAGTTGTACAAAAGAACATATTCTCCAAATTTAAACTCACGCTTTTGGATTCTTTTATCATGCCATCTTTTAACTTTTTCTTTAAATAACTTGGCATTTTCATAAGCTTGGGTTCTCCATTCATCTAGTGAGCTAATATCAAATAACCTCTTTTCACCGGCAAGTTTGAAATCATAGTTGAGTTCTTTAACTGCCCAATATGCTTTATGTTCTAACTCAAGAGGCAAATGACAAGCCTTTCCATAAACCATTTTATAAGGAGACATACCCATAGGATTTTTATATGTTGTTCTACAAGCCCAAAGTGCATCATCTAATTTCTTAGACCAATTCTTTCGGGACCTATTGACAGTCTTATGTAAAATTAATTTTATTTCTCTATTGCTAAGTTCAACTTGACCACTAGACTGAGGATGATAAGGTGATGCAATTATATGGTTAATATCATACTTAGCAAGCATTTTATGGAAAACACCATGAATAAAATGTGAACCACCATCAGTCATTAAATATCTAGGGACTCCAAACCTTGGGAAAATAACTACCTTAAGCATTTTAATAGAGGTATTGTGATCAGCACTACTAGTTGGAATAGCTTCTACCCACTTAGTGACATAATCAACAGCAACCAAAATATGTGTATACCCATTAGAGGAAGGAAAAGGTCCCATATAATCAAAACCCCAAACATCAAATGGTTCAACAACAAGAGAATAATTCATAGGCATTTCCTGATGCATACCAGTATTACCAATTCTTTGACATTCATCACAAGATAAAACAAACTTACGGGCATCCTTGAAGTGAGTAGGCCAATAAAAACCAGATTGCAATACCTTGTGAGCAGTTCTATCTCCCGCATGATGCCCTCCATAAGCTTCAGAGTGACATTTCCGTAGGATTTGTCCCTGTTCATGCTCAGGTACACAATGTCTAATAATACCATCTACTCCTTCTTTATAAAGATGTGGGTCATCCCAAAAGTAATGTCTTAAATCATAGAAGAATTTTTTCTTTTGTTGGTATGTAAAGCTAGGTGGTATATATTTAGCAAAAATGTAATTAGCATAGTCAGCATACCAAGGAGTGTTATGAGATTATTGTAGCTAATTGTTCATCAGGAAAACTATCATTAATAGGTTGTGGGTCATCGAGACTATTTTCTAGCCTAGACAAGTTATCAGCCACGGGGTTCTCAGCTCCCTTTCTATCAATGATATGTAAGTCAAATTCTTGCAACAAGAGAACCCACCTAATAAATCTAGGTTTAGCATCTTTCTTTTCCATAAGATATTTTATAGCAGCATGGTCAGTGTGAACAATTACTTTAGAATCAACAATGTAAAATCTAAATTTATCACAGGGAAACACCGTAGCTAAGAATTCTTTTTCAGTTGTAGCATAATTTCGTTGAGCACTGTCTAGAGTTTTACTAGCATAATGAATACCATTTAATTTCTTATCAACTCTTTGTGCTAGAAAAGCACCAACAGCATAATCACTAGCATCACACATAATTTCAAAAGGTAAGTTCCAATCAGGTGGTTGAACAATAGGTGCTGAAATCAAGGCGTTCTTAAGTGTTTCAAAGGATTTTACACAATCATCATCAAAAACAAATGGAACATCCTTTTGTAAAAGATTTGTAAGAGGCCTAGAAATTTTAGAGAAGTCTTTAATAAACCTCCTATAGAAACCAGCATGACCAAGGAAACTACGAATACCTTTGATATCTTTAGGACATGGCATTTTCTCAATTGCATCAACTTTAGCTTTATCCACCTCAATACCTTGTTCAGAAATGTTATGCCCCAAGATAAACCAAAAGGCATACGTCTATAAGCATAAGTTCCAAAAGGACAAGTAAAGATGGTTTTCTCTTGATCAGGTTGTGAGACAGGTATTTGAGAAAAACCAGAATATCCATCAAGGAAACAAAAATGTGTGTGCTTTGACAATCTTTCTAGCATTTGATCAATAAAAGGCAGAGGGTAATGATCTTTTCTAGTAGCTTTATTTAATTTTCTAAAATCAATTACCATTCTATAGCCAGTGACAATTCTTTGTGGAATAAGTTCATTCTTATCATTAGGAACAACAGTAATACCTCCCTTCTTAGGGACACAATGAATTGGACTTACCCATCTACTATCAGCTATATGATAGATTATACCTGCTTCCAGAAGCTTCAATATTTTAGTTCTTACCACTTCTTTCATTTTAGGATTTAAACGTTGTTGGTGATCAACAACGGGTTTAGCATCAAGTTCCATATTAATTTTGTGCTAACATAGAGTGGGACTAATGCCCTTTAAATCATCAAGAGTATACCCAATAGCAGCTCGGTGCTTCTTCAGAACCTTTAATAATCTTTCTTCTTCATGTTCTGAAAGGTTAGCACTAATAATAACAGGATATATCTTCTTCTCATCAAGATAAGCATATTTCAAAGTGTCTGGCAATTGTTTTAATTCAAACACAGGATCATCTTTAGGTGGAGGAGGACCTCCCAAAGTTTCAATAGGCAAATTGTGTTTAAGCAGGGGACGCTGTTCAAAGAAAATCCTATCTATTTCATTTCTTTCATGCATATGCATATCATTCTCATGGTCTAGCAAATATTGTTCTAGTGGATCAGTAGGAAGTACGGCAATAGAAGCAAGACCAATTATTTCATCCTTACTAGGCAATTCTTCCTTATGATGCTTTCTACTAAACTTAGAAAAATTAAACTCATGACACTCATCACCAAAACTAACACCGACAGTTTGTTTTTCACAATCTATCTTAGCATTAACGGTGTTCAAGAAAGGTCTATCAAAGATAATGGGACAAAAGTCATCTTGTGGGGAACCAAGAATAAGAAAATCAGTAGGATATTTTATTTTCCCACGCAAGACTTCAACATCTCTAACAATCCCAAGTGGTGTGATGGTGTCTCTATTAGCAAGTTTAATAGTAACATCTATGTCTTCTATTTTAGCGGGTGCTATATCATTCATAATTTCTTGATATAAGGTAAAAGGAATAGCACTCACGCTAGCACCTAAATCACATAAACCATGATAACAGTGATCTCCTATCTTAACTAAGACAACGGGCATGCCAACAACGGGTCTATGTTTATCCTTTGCGTCGGGTTTGGCAATTCTAGCAGCTTCATCACAGAAGTAAATAACATGCCCATCTATATTTTCTACCAAGAGATCTTTAACCATGGCAACACTAGGTTCTACCTTGATTTGTTCAGCTGGTTTAGGTGTTCTAATATAACTTTTATTGACCACAGTTGAAACTTTAGCATGGTCCTTTATCCTAACACGGAAAGGTGGTTTTTCAATATAAGCGGTAGGAACAACTGGATCAACATTATAGATCATAGTTTCATCTTTAGCTATTACCGGTTCTTTAATTTCTTATTTAATAGGTAGGTGATATTTAAACCACTTCTCTTTAGGGAGATCAACATGAGTAGCAAATGATTCACAAAAGGAGGCTACTATCTCAGAGTCAAGTCCATATTTAGTGCTAAACTTTTGGAAAGCATCGGTATTCATAAAAGATTTAACACAATCATACTTAAGCTTAATACCTGACTCTTTACCTTCATCAAGTTCCCAATCTTCAGAGTTGCATTTAATTCTTTCTAAAAGATCCCACCGGAATTCAATAGTCTTCTTCATAAAGGAACCAGTACAAGAAGTATCAAGCATGGATCGATCATCATGAGAAAGCTGTCGGATTCGGGGCTCCGCAGACCCAAGATAGATTCGAATTCTGGGGTGCATGCGAAGAACTCAACCTCCCTAGTCTGCCAACTCGTCAATCTCACGGCCTAGCTCGATGAACTGAAGAAGAGCGGGACAAGGCAGTTTACCCAGGTTCGGGCCACCTTGCGGTGTAATACCCTACTCCTACTTTGTAGTGGATTTGCCTCGAGGTGGGCTGAGGATGAACTGGTACAAAGGGGGAACAACCTCAGGAGGTGTGTTCTTGTGTTTGTGTGAGCTGGTGAGGGTGTGGATGGTCTCTCCTCTTTTTCTGGTGGTGGCTAGGCTATACTTATAGTGGCCTTGGTCCTCTTCCCCCAAAATGAAGGCGGGAAGGGATCCCACAACGGCCAAATTCGAAGGGAGACAACTAGTACATCTTATCCTGATGAAAGGTGGTCTGCGCCTGCAAAGCTTCTGGTCGTGACACCATGGTGGGCTCGACAATGACCTCCGTCCTGCCGTCTTGGCTGTCTTGGTCTTGTTGCATGGAAATGGAAACCTTTGGTTGATTCCTCGGGACTCCGCGCCTGCGCTTGCCTCTTTAGCACCAAAGAGGAAACCTGTTGTACTGCACCCGCTGGCGCCTGCCTGGCCTTGGTCGTCACGGCTTGCGTCATCCGAACCTCACAAGGTGAGGGCTCGCATGGAAATCTCTGCTCCTCGGGAGCCAGCCTAAAGAGGCCGCTCCTTCTGGAGGTCTTGGTGTCGTCTGCCTCACGAGGCTTGGCCCCTCGCGAGGGTCTTGTATTGTTGGTGCTGAAGATGGGCCGTACCAGGACGTCGATGGAGCCACGCTGTGGGCCGTAGGTAGGCAAGTCTGGGTACCCCGGTTCCCAGAACGTCGACAGTAGCCCCCGAGCCCAAGGCGCGCTCGGACTTGGCTTCGAGGCGAAGCACCGTGGACCCCAACCGCCTGCGGACCTGGTTGATGCATGGCGCTTGATGGGACGTGGGCGTCTCCGCTTCCCCACGCTGCCTCGGCAACTGTTCTGGGCTGACAAAAAGGCTGGCGCCTGCTGCTGAGCCTTCATTGCCCTCCCTTCGTCTTGCTCCAGATCCCCTTCTATCCCTGCTCAGAGTGCCTCCAAATCTGCCGACCTCTCCCCGAACTTGCCACCGATGGCGAGCGAGAAAGCGAAGCCTGCCGCTCCTTCTATCCGCTCGGCCTCCTCGCTTGAGCCGGCCCTCAGTGCATCCACCATCACTGAGGAGAAGCATCTTGCCATCATGCTCCCATTGACAGCGAGCAACGACAATGAAGGACAGGAGACGGTGCTCCGGGTTGGCTCCGCCAAGCCAGATACCTTGGGGGAAACCTTCTACCCCTTCTTCTTCACAACGTCTTTGCTGGGCTCGTCCCCCCGTTCTCCAATTTCTTCTTCGCCGTCCTCAACCATTATTAGATCCACGCCCTTCATCTTCATCCCAACTCCATCCTCCTCCTGTCGATCTTCGCCTTCTACTGCGAGGCGTTTGTGGGGGTGGCACCCTCTGTTACGCTGCTCCACCACTTATTCTACTTCCGGATGCGCAGCACCCAGTGCTCCGGGTGCGTCTGCTTCGTCGCATCTCATGGCAGCAACGCAATATCGAGGGCCGGGAAGAAGGTGGAGGACTTCCGGTGCAAGTGGATCTTCATGGATGCCAAGCGCTCTCACGCTTGGCTGGAGCTGCCGACCGCGTTGCCGGCGAAGCTAGACCGGTGGGCTCGCGAGAAGCTCACCAACCCTCGGGCGGAGCTGCTGCTGGAGAAGATGACGGCAGACTTGGAGGCAAAGAAGCTGACAGGGGCCATGCTCGTCAGGGAGTTCCTGACGCAGCACCTGGCTCCACTCCAGGCGCACTCGCGCCCTCTGTGGAGCCTTAAGGGTGCGGAAGACGACCTCCGGCTACACCCAAAAGACTTGATCGACGAAGAGCTGAGCAAGGCCGTGCGCACCTTGCTTGATAAGGACCCAGGCGGCCTCCCAGAGGCCTATCTCCCACTGTACCTCCGCGACGATGGGGCGAAGGTGGCCGCCGCCATGCCCGTCTTCAACGAGCGGGGGCTCGTGCTGCCGAAGCTTCCTCGGCCCCCGAAATCCTCGGTGCCGGTGTCCTCCGGCGAGCACTCTGGGGAGGAGGGGAAGGAGGACTCGGAGGCGACCTTGGAGGGGGTGTGGGAGACCTCCCCTCCACGGCAGAGCGAGCTCCTCCGCGGCCTTTCCGACGATGACGACGCCTTTGAGTACCTGGCCGAGGGATCACCGCACTCCACCGGGGTTGCCACAAGATCCGGGGGCACCCCTCTGAGGAGGCTGAAGCAGGGGACCCCGAAAAAGGCGGGACAGCGTCGCTTCCCCGGGGCGACACCCTCGCCTTGTCGCCGACCGCCGCCATCGCAGAGCCGGCTGTCACGCGCTCGTCCACCGCTGAGAGCACGGCGAAGCTCATGCCCAAGAAGCTCGGGGGCTCCGCGCTCCTGGCGAAGAGGAGGATGTATGTTGCTGATGACGAGTAAGTATCTCACCTTGTTTTTGCTTCCTATCCTGGATGCCGTGCTCAAGATACCCTCCTCCTAGTGGCTAGGCTGCAGCCGGTGATGAAGAGGAAGAAGGAGGAGGCCAGGGCCTCCGAGGCCGTGTGCCCTGCTGTGGCCGCGGCGACCCCAGCGTGGGAGGAAGAGGCTGCCTCGCATCCGCCCATGATGGGGCATGCCTCCTGAGCTCAGCGGCCCATCCTCAGGAGAAGACCGCCTCCGTGGCCAAGCCGACTCCGGAGGCGCCCGTCTCCAGCGCACCTGCTAGGGGTCCGAGGGCTCCGGAGCCCCCTGTCGTCCTTGCTGCTGTTGCTTCACCAGCCCAAGCGCCGGTGCCACCTCCTCCCCAAGCCATCACGCTGGCGGACCATGGCTCCTCTGCCATGCCCGATGCTCTGGAGGAGGCCTTCACCACGCTGGACCGGCTCCGGACTGATCTTCATGGCGCCGACTAGCGCATGGCGACGGGGCATCTGGGGCTGGTCTCGGGGTGGCTCCAAGCCGACTCGTCCATCAGGACGGCCTGGGGTTAGGCCAAGGCCGCCATTGCGGAGGGCAGGAGGGAGGCCGGCAAGGCCATCGCGGCTCGTGACGCGGCGCTGACCAACGTAGCATCTGCCAGGGAGCGCTGCCGCACGATGGAGGCCGAGCTGAAGGCTCTCTGCGACGAGCAGGCCACCCGCACCCGTCAGCTCAAGAAGCAGGAGGAGGAGCTGAAGGCCCAGGAGGCTGCGCTCGCCGACCGCGACGCCGAACTGGAGCAGGCAGCCAGGAACAGGCTGTGGAGCGGAGCCGCCTGGGGAAGCTGAAGGAGGAGCTGGAAGTGGCCCAGGCATCCCACACCAAGCTTGTCTTCGAGGAGAAGGCCGGGCTGGAGGCCAGGGAGAAGTCCCTTGCCACGGCTGAGCAGGTGGCCGCCGTAGGGCGTGACGCCTTCGTCTCCCTCGAGTCGAGGTCACGCGCGGTACTACAGGACCTTTATGGGGAAGGGTACGAGAAGCCGCTAGCGACTCCGGAGGAAGGCCCCGCCGGGCTGCTCCCTAAGCTTGCCGCGGTGCTTGAGGGCATCGTCGTCGGCGTGGGCCCCATGGTGGAGGGAGAGGCTCACACGCTTTTTACCTCGGCCGCGACCCGCATCTTCAGCCACCTCCCCCTTCGGGACCTCAGCTTCGACCTTGGCGTGCTGCTCTAACCCGTGACCCCCGAGCTCCACGATGCTGCCGCCAAAGCCGTGGGGGAGCAGGTGGAGGCCCTGCTGCAGAAGTTCCTCTGCGTCGACCCCGCGACCATGGCTGGTGGGAAGGATGGCGGCGATGTTGTTGATGACGGGCCTCCTCAGGCGAGCGACGGTGGTGTACAAGGCTGAAGGAGAGGCTTGAAGGCGGCGCTTCCCCCTGTTTTAACCCTGCAGCGTTTACCGTGCCTCATGGAGGCGTGAGAACTTATGCTTTAAGTTTTTAAGAGACAATATGTTTTGTAATAATTTGCTAGGATTTCGCGATTTCCTTTCCGTTTGCTTTAGTGTTCTGCATCGGCAGGGCCCGGCCCCACGCATACCTCAGCCACCGTTGGGTCGTCCGGATCACCAGGATGAGACCAAGGGGTGAGGGGCTACGTGACCAGTGAGGCTCCTGAGTCGCGATGCTCAGGGGTCCCCCTTGACGTACAAACAGCCCTCAGGAAGGAGATGCGAGTGTAGGTTTTAGCGTTCTGCATCGGCAGGGCCTGGCCCCGCGCATACCTCAGCCGCCGTTGGGTCGTCCGGATCACCAGGACGAGACCTAGGGGTGAGGGGCTACGTGACCAGTGAGGCTCCTGAGTCGCGATGCTCAGGGGTCCCCCTTGACGTACGAACAGCTTTCCATACCTTTCCTCGCCGGGCTTTCGCTTGGGAGGGGCGCGAGAAGACCAGGTCCAAGGGACCTGGTGAGGTGGCATACGCCAGGCGTGATCTGAGCGTAGCCCTCGTGCCCAGCCCCCTCGCACGGCCTTCCCGAGGAAAAGTAGCACGGTGAGGCTGAGCTGCGAGCCTGGTGGCTCTTCTGAGATTACTGCAGCCGCTAGGTTGCCCTCAGTTGTTTATTCACCTGCGCGGAGCATGGTGCTTCCGCTCTTGCACGGGCATAGCCGCTCCTCGACCGTGTTGTTCGCCAGCGCGGAGCATGGGGCTTCCACTGGTTCGTGGGTGGGAGCTCCCTCTGAGGGGAGACTCCGGGGCGTGTACAGCCTCGTCCTGGCACGTGGCTTGCACGGCAGGACTAGAGGAGGTGTATATGGGCACTCATGAGCCAGCGCGGGACTCACGAGGCCCTACCTCAAGACGGGTTGCACCTGAATTTGGTTCGGAACACTTGTCGGGGTCCTGCGAGATGGTTAGGCAGCCTGCGCCGAGTGAATCTCCTGAGGTTATCGCATGAGAAGGCCAAACACCAACGACCCCAGAAGGTGACGTGAACGGGGCTGGCCCGCCAGACAGAGCTCAGCCGTTGGGTTTTTCGACGCTGTAGGGACGGACCCGACCACAGATGCCGTGCCCAGTCTTCTCATGCAACGGTCCTGAAGAAAGATAACCGGCGCGCGGCTCCCGCGGTGACGAGGCACCGGGTCACGCGCCCTAACTTATCCGCTCCCGATTAGCTCATGCGAGAACAAGGCACCAAGGACCATGGGAGGTGACGTGTACGGGAGCTGGCCCGCGAGCCAGAGCTCAGCCACTTGGGTTTAGCGACGCTGCAGGGACAGACCCGAGCATAGATGCCGTGCCAGTCCTTAATCATGAGGCGGTCATGGGTGGGTTTACAAGGGCGTACGACGTTCATGGCGACGAAGCACCGAACAGACAGGTGATGATTATAAAGCAACTCATGGAAGGGGAAGGCCAGTTCTGATAGATGCAAAGAACGATACATGCCGCAGGGATGGACCCACATAGCTTGGGGATAATGCAGCCCGAGGGGCGCCCCCAACTGAACAAACCAAAAAGTGTCACCTGGCACCGTTGCTGAAGAGGTGTTGGAGTAGCTAAAGGCGCGTGCTACAGAAGCCGCTCCTCATGAGTCGCCTAGGTCCTGAACCTCGTGAGGCTCTGGAGGCCCGGGGGGCTCGCGAGGATCCAATGCCACCTCCCACAGGATCGCCTGGTGCCTAGCCTCATGAGTCGTCAAGACGCCCCGCATGTGGCACTGGTGCGTGGCAGCCCTGTTCAGCAAACCGAAAGGCATGTGAACGTAGCTGTGAGGGGGGCCTTCGCACCGGCCAACATGGGACGGCCAGAAGAGCTCCTGAGATGCGGCTCTATTGAGCCCTGGGATGTTGACGCAGACGCGCAGCTCGCTGCCCTCGTCAGGGGAGAGAGCCGCGCTGGGTGGTGCAGGGCGACGCTCACCTCGCATGGCTCTTGCCTCCTGAAGCTCCTTGGTTGCCTTGGTGATGAACTCCTAAGCGCCTGGTGCCTCGCGCCCTGCGCCCTCCTCGCGGAAACGCGCGTTGAAGCATGCCTCCACATGGTGCCCGAGCGCCGCCCTCGTGACGCTGGCCAGGTCAGAGGCCCTCTAGAGGAGAGCCCTCGAGCCCAGCCTGAGAGGGGCGCCGGGCGCGCCTTCCTATGGGAGAGGGGAAGGCGCCCCGTCAGTGGGCGCAGGTCCTGAAGCACGGCCATCAGACGCCCCATCCTCCTGAGGTCCTAGGCAGAGCAGCTGCTTCTTCTTCTTGGGGACGGCCTCAGGAGGGTCGACAGCGCCCTCGTCATCTGGGTTCTCGACCACCGTAGCCTGGTAGGCGCGCTCGCGGGAGCACACCGCTTCCTTTTTGTTGCAGGCGACCATGATGATGCCTCCACTCCCTGGCATCTTGACGACATTGTAGCCATGATGAGTCATAGCCATGAACTTAGCCAGGGCCGGATACCCAAGGATGGCGTTGTACGGGAGAGGAATGTGGGCGACGTCGAAGTTGATGAGCTCAGTGCGGTAGTTGTCGCGCTTGCCGAAGGTGACAGGGAGGCGGATCTGCCCTATCAGGGTGGTGGAGCCGTCGGTCACTCCTGAGAAAGGCTTGGTAGGCTGAAGCTGGTCGTACGGCACCTGGAGCCTGTCGAATGTCTCGATGGAGAGAACATTGAGCCCCGTGCCGCCATCGATGAGTGTCTTGGTGACGAGGACGTTGGTGATGGTAGGCGAGCAGAGCATCGGGAGGGCGCCGGCAGTGGCTACGCACTTGAACTGGTCAGTAGAGTCGAAGGTGATGGCGTACTTGGACCACCTGAGCGGACGCGTCGCCTCGAGCTTGGGGAGGGCCGCGTTCACCTCGCGAGCGAATTGCTTGAAGATGCGATGGGAGGCAGGGGCCTGAGCGCCGCCTAGGATGCAAGCGATGGCACGAGGCTCTTGGAAGCCCCCAGTCCCATCATCTTGGTGGTGGTCATCATTCCTTCTTGGTGGCGGCGGTAGCGGAGGAAGGCCAGCGCTGCCCTGAGGATGGTCCTCACGAGGTTGATCCCTCCAGGGACCCTCGCGAGGCTGGCCCTGCCAGTGGTCCTCACGAGGCTGATCGCGCCAGTCCTGGCGGGGGTCGCGGTTGTCCCAGCATCCTCCGGCTCGGCCTCCTCCGTGGCCGTAGCCTCGATCGTTGCGCTCGGGGTGATGACCGAGGCACCCGTCGCGGATGGCCCTAAGCTCTTGGCAGTCATTGGTGTTGTGGCTATGCACATTGTGGAAGACGCAGAACGGGCGGCTGCCCTTAGAGGACTCGGGGTGGTCGCAACCACGCTTCATCTCAGGTTCGGCCGTGAGCACGGCTGGGCCCTTGCGCTTCACGTCCTTGGCCTTGGCCTTCTTATCTTCCGGATCAGCCTCCGGGCGCTCGAGGAGGGAGAGGCGTCCTTCCTTAGCTCTCGCACATCTGGTTGCCATGTTGAACATCTCTAGAGCCGACCACAGGTCCTCGTGTATGGCGAGCTCTTCCTTCATCTTGACGTCCCAGACGCCATGGGTGAACGCCGAAATGATGGCCTCATCTGACACCTTGGGGATCTTGAGGTGAACGTTGGTGAAGCGCTGGATGTATTTGTGCAAGGTCTCTCCTGGCTGCTGCTTGATGCGCCGCAGGTCACCCGCGGCTGGTGCACGGTCGCGAGTGCCCTGGAAGTTGGTGATGAAGCGCTCTCTCATCTCGTCCCAGGAGGAGATCGATCCCGCGGGGAGGTTCAGGAGCCACAAGCGCGCACCATCCTTGAGGGCCATGGGAAACCAGTTCGCCATGACCTTCTCATGGCCATTGGCTGCCTCGATGCTCAGTTCGTAGAGCTGCAGGAACTTAGCAGGGTCGGGAGTGCCGTCGTAGTGTGGAGGCAGGTCTGGCTTGAACTTCCCTGGCCAGACGACGCGGCACAGCTCTGGGGTGAACGCGCGGCAGCCTGCCGCACTCACCGGAGCCCGTCGTGGAGGTGGAGCCTGATCTTGGTGCTCGCGCACCACCGCCTTGGGCAGCACGCGGTCTTGACGTGGCGGTGCTGGGAGCGCACGCGCCTCTCCTTGCGGCCGCTGCACCACCTGGCAGCTTTCCTCGTCGCGCGCCAGTGCCCTGCGCGGCGGGTCGTGCCGTGGAGCCTCACGCCTTGGCTCGAGGACGATGTCTTGCCTGGGAGGTGGAGGAGGCGCACCGTGGGCCATGTCGCCTGCAAGAGGCGGTGGGGGAGGCAGCGAGCGGGACGGCGTAAGGGCCTCTCCCGCGGTGCTAACGAGCTCGGCGATGCGGTCCAGCCAGTCCTCATAGAGGTCGTCGGTCGGGCGATAGCGCAGGAGCTCGCGTGCCATGAGCAACGCAGCCTGCGCATTCACCGGCCCGCGACGAGCATGAGAAGACGAAGCGGCCGCCGGAGTCAGCGACGGAGTGGCGGTGCGCCCATCTCGCCGCACAGAAGGCTGCAGCGACGAAGCATGCTGCTTATGGGCCGCAGGGCCGGTGGCATCGTTGGCCGCAGGCGATGGGGAACGACGGGGAGCACCGTCGCCTGCAGGCGCTGTCTGGGCAACACTGGCGGTGAGGGCGGCCCGGCGCTCAGCATGAACTCGACGAGCATCAGTCATGGGAACAGCGAAACGGTGGCGAATCGGCCAGAGGAAGAGAGGCTCCGACGCACCTCTACGTGGTGTGCCAAATGTCGGATTCGGGGCTCCGCAGACCCAAGATAGATTCGAACTCTGGGGTGCGTGCGAAGAACTCAACCTCCCCAGTCTGCCAACTCGTCGATCTCACGGCCTAGCTCGATGAACTGAAGAAGAGCGGGACAAGGCAGTTTACCCAGGTTCGGGCCACCTTGCGGTGTAGTACCCTACTCCTGTTTTGTGGTGGATTTGCCTCGAGGTGGGCTGAGGATGAAGTGGTACAAAGGGGGAACAACCTCAGGAGGTGTGTTCTTGTGTTTGTGTGAGCTGGTGAGGGTGCGGATGGTCTCTCCTCTTTTTCTGGTGGTGGCTAGGCTATACTTATAGTGGCCTTGGTCCTCTTCCCCCAAAATGAAGGCGGGATGGGATCCCACAACGGCGAAATTCGAAGGGAGACAACTAGTACATCTTATCCTAATGAAGCTTCTGGTCATGATGCCGTGGTGGGGTCAACGATGACCTCCGTCCTGCCATCTTGGCGGTCTTGGTCTCGTAGCATGGAAATGGAAACCTTTGGCTGATTCCTCGGGACTCCGCACTTGTGCTTGCCTCTTTAGCACAAAAGAGAAAACCTGCTGTACTGCGCCCGCTGGCACCTGCCTGGCCTTGGTCGTCATGGCTTGCGTCATCCGAACCTCATGAGGTGAGGGCTCGCATGGAAATCTCCGCTCCTTGGGAGCCAGCCTAAAGAGGCCGCTCCTTCTAGAGGTCTTGGCGTCATCCGCCTCGCGAGGCTTGGCCCCTCGCGAAGGTCTTGTGTTGTTGGTGCTGAAGATGGGCCGTACCAGGCCGTCGATGGAGCCACGCTGTGGGCCGCAGGCAGGCAAGTCTGGGTACCCCGGTTCCCAGAACGCCGACAAAAGCTGAGCATAAAAATTTTGAATGATAATTTCTCTTGAGAGCTCATGGTTGGGGCATGAATATAACATTGACTTAAGCCTCCCCCAAGCTAGAGCGATACTTTCTCCTTCACGAGGCCAAAAATTATATATGTAATTCCAATCACGATGAACTAGATGCATAGGATAAATTTTTGGTGGAACTCCAGTTTCAATCGATTCCAATTCCAAGATCCAATATCATCGCATAGCCTATACCATGCCAATGCTTTTCCCTTCAAAGATAAAGGGAAAACCTTCTTCTTAGCTTCATCTCCGGGTAAACCTGCAAGCTTAAATAATCCAAAAATTTCTTCCACATATGTCAAGTGCATATCAGGATGTTCGGTTCCATGTTCTGCATAAGGATTAGCTAGCAGTTGTTCTATCATACCCGAAGGAATTTCATAACCAATATTTTCAGTAGGTGCAGCAGGTTGAGGGGTGACTAATTGTGGTTCCGGTCGAGGTGAAGATACCCCGAACAAACCCCTCAAAGGATTGTTTTCCATAGTAACAACTGATAGTAAATTTCAGCACGTAGTAATAATTTTTCCTTACCAATTTCCACTTACCAAGAGCGCTTCACTACCCGGCAATGACACCAGAAAAGAGCCTTGATGACCCACAAGTATATGGGATCAATCGTAGTCCTTTCGATAAGTAAGAGTGTCAAACCCAACGAGGAGCAGAAGGAAATGACAAGTGGTTTTCAGCAAGGTATTCTCTGCAAGCACTGAAATTATAAGTAACGAGTACTTTGATAGCAAGATAATTTGTAACGAGGAAGTAATGATAATAGTAACAAAAGTGCAGCAATGTAGCCCAATCCTTTTGAGGCAAAGGACAGGCCAAAACGGTCTCTTATGATAAGCAAAGCGTTCTCGAGGGTACACGGGAATTTCATCTAGTCACTTTCATCATGTTGGTTTGATTTGTGTTTGCTACTTTGATAATTTGATATGTGGGTGGACTGGTGCTTAGGTTCTGTTCTTACTTGAACAAACCTCCTACTTATGATTAACCCCCTTGCAAGCATCCGCAACTATGAGAAAAGTATTGAGATAAAATCTAACCATAGCATTAAAATTTTGGATCCAAATCAGTCCCTTACGAAGTAGCGCATAAACTAGGGTTTAAGCTTCTGTCACTCTCGCAACCCATCATCTAATTACTACTCCACAATGCATTCCCTTAGGCCCTCATAAGGTGAAGTGCCATGTAGTCGATGTTCACATGACATCACTAAGGGAATCAGAACATACATACCATCAAAATATCGAACACATATAAAATTCACATGATTACTTGCAACAAGATTTCTCCCGTGACCTCAAGAACAAAAGTAACTACTCACAAATGATAATCATGCTCCAGATCAGAGGGGTATTAAATAGCATATTGGATCTGAACATATAATCTTCCACCAAATAAACCATATAGTAATCAACTACAAGATGTAATCAACACTACTAGTCACCCACAAGTACCAATCTATAGTTCCGGTACAAAGATTAAACACAAGAGATGAACTAGGGTTTGAGAGGAGATGGTGCTGTTGAAGATGTTGATGGAGATTGCCCTCCCCAAGATGGGAGAGTTGTTGGTGATGATGATGACGATGATTTCCCCCTCCGGGAGGGAAGTTCCCCCGGCGGAATCGCTCCACTGGAGGGCAAACGTGCTCCTGCCCAAGTTCCGCCTCGAGACGGTGGTGCTTCGTCCCGAAAGTCCTCTCCTGATTTTTTTCTAGGTCAAAATGACTTATATACCAGAAGAGGGGCACCGGAGGTGGGCCGAGGAGGGCACAACCCACCAGGGCGCGCCTGGGCTCCCTGGCGCGCCCAGGTGGGTTGTGCCCACCTGGTGGGCCCCCTCTGGTACTTAGTGGCTCCAATATTTCTTATATATTCCATAAAAAATTCCCCGTAAAGTTTCAGCTCATTTGGAGTTGTGCAGAATAGGTAGCCTGACGTAGCTTTTTCAGGTCCAGAATTCCAGCTGTCGGTATTCTCCCTCTTTGTGTGTACCTTGCATATTATGAGAGAAAAGGCATTAGAAATACTCCAAAAAGCATTATTATACATAAAAACAATATAAATAACAGTAGGTAAACATGATGCAAAATGGACGTATCACGCTTCATGAATGTTTGCCTCAAGACCTCGAAGGCGTCGGACAAGGCCATCATCTCGGCGTTCATTGGCGATGTCCAGGATGTCAAGATGAAAGAAGAGCTTGCCATCCATGAGGACTTGTGCTCAGCCCTGGAGATGTTCAACCTGGCGAACAAGTGCGCAAGGGCCGAGGAAGGCCGCCTCTCCCTCCTCGAGCTTCCGAAGGCCGACCCTGAAGACAAGAAGGCCAAGCCTAAGGAGACGAAGCGCAAGGTCTCCGCCGTGCTGGCAGCAGAGCCCAAGATGAAGCATGGCCTCAACAACAATGAGCCTCCCAGGGGCAACTGCCCGTTCTGCATCTTCCACAATGTTCACTGCCACAACACCAACGACTGCCAGGAGCTCAGGGCGCTCCGCGATGGGCGCCTTGGCCGTCGGCCCGAGCGCGGCAACCGTGGATATGGTCGTGGAGGAGGACGCGACGGAGGCCGCTGGGACAACCATGACCCTCTCCAGGACTGACGTGACCAACCTCACGAGGACTGCTGGCGGGACCAGCCTCACGACGGCCCCTGGCGTGACTAGCCTCGTGAGGACCATCCTCAGGGCAATGCCGGCCTCCCTCCGTTGCCGCCGCCGCCAAGGAGAAATGATGACAACCGACTGGATGATGGGGCAGGGGGCTTCCAGGAACCCCGTGCGATCGCTTGCATCCTGGGTGGTGCCCAGGCCCCTGCTTCGAACCACATCTTCAAGCAGTTCTCTCGTGAGGTGAATGCGGCCATCCCGAAGCTTGAGGCCGCGCATCCCCTCAGGTGGTCGCAGTACACAATTACCTTCGACTCCAAGGACCACCTCAAGTGTTCGGCCGCCTCAAGCACGCTTCCCATGCTCTGCACGCCCACCATTAGCAATGTCCTCGTCACCAAGGCCCTCATCGATGATGGCGCTGGGCTCAAATGTCCTCTCTGTGGAAACATTCGACACACTCCAAGTGCCTTATGACCAGCTCCTGCCCACCAAGCCATTCTCTCGAGTGACAGATAGCTCCACCGTCCCCCTGGGGCAGGTGCGCCTTCCCGTCACCTTCGGCAAGTGCAACAACTACCACACCAAGCTCATTGACTTCGACGTCGCCCACATTGGCCTCCCGTACAACGCCATCCTCGGGTACCCTGCCCTCGCCAAGTTCATGGCGGCGACCCACCATGGCTACAATGTCCTCAAGATGCCAGGGTGCAGCGGCATCATCACGGTCGCCTGTGATGAGAAGGATGTCGTCTGTTCACTTGAGCATGCCTACCGTGCCGCTGCGGCCGAGAACTCTGACGATAAGGGTGGCGTTCCGCCTCTTGAGACCACCCCCGCAAAGAAGAAGCAGCTCCTCCCCAAGGGTCCTCCGGAGACCAAGAAGCCATCTGGTGGCGCCTCAGGCACCGTGCCTGCTGTCAGGACACCTCTTCCTCCCGCATAGGAAGGCGCGCCCAGCGCTTCCCTCGGGACGAGCTCGGGGGCTTCCATCTAGAGAGCATCTGACCTGACCAGTGCGACGAGGGAGGTGCTCAGGCACAATTTGGAGGCGTGCCTCGACGCACGCCCCCACAAGCAAGGAGCAAGGCGCGAGGTGCCAGGAATGCGGAAATTCATCACCAAGGCGATCAAAAGAGCTTCAGGAGGCACAGGCCATGCGTGGCGAGCGTCGCCCCGCACCACCCAGTGCAGCTACCGCCCCCGACAAGGGTGGCGAGCTGCGCGTCTGCGTCAACATCCCAGGCCTCAAAAGGGCCGCTTCACAGGATCTCTTCTGGCCGTCACGTGTCGACTGGAGTGGGGGCTACCCCTGCAACTACGTCTGCATGCTGTTCGGCCTGCTGAGCATGGGCGCCTCGTACGAGCGCCTGGCGCAGCGTGCTATGGCATCTCACGAGGCCAGGCACTCGGTGGTCACGTCTCAGGAGGCCTCGGATCCTCGCGAGCCCCTCGGGCCTCGCGGGCCCCCCGGGTCTCCGGAGCCGCGCAGCTCATGAGGAGCTATCTTCATGGCACACGTCTTCAGCTACCTCGACGTGTCTACAACCCTGGTGCCAGGTGACTTTTTGGTTTGTTCAGTTGAAGGCACCCCTCGGGCTGCATTATCCTTAAGCTGTTAGGGCCCGCCCCTGCATCTGGATCGCTTTGCGCATGTATCAGAACTGGCTTTACCTTTTATGAATTCCCTAAGTATTCCAACTTGCGTGCCTGGTGCTTCATCACCATGAATGTCGCTGCACCCTCACAACCCCGCCCTCAACCGCCTCATGATTAAGGGCTGACATGGCGTCTGTGCTCGGGTCCGTCCCTGCATCGTTGATAAATCCAAGTGACCGAGCTCTGTCTCGCAGGCCAGCTCCCGTGCACATCACCTCCTGGGGGTACTTGGTGCCTTGTCCTCGCATGAGCTAATCAAGAGTGGGTGAGTCAGGGCGCACGGCCTGGTTCATCCAACCGCAGATCGGTGCTGCGCCATCGCGGGAGCCGCGCGCCGGATGTTTTTCCTTGGGATAGTTGCATGAGAAGACTAGGCACGGCGTCTGTGCTCGGGTCCGTCCCTGCAGCGTCGAGAAACCCAACCGACTGAGCTCTGTCTGGTGGGCCGGTCCCGTTCACGTCACCTCCTAGGGTCCTTGGTGTTCGGCCTTCCCATGCGATGGCCTCTAAAGGTTCATTCGGCGCAGGTCACCCCACCACACAGGTTTTGTAAGCGCGCTCGGGCCTCATGAGTCCCGCACTGGCTGACGGGTGTCCAGATACACCTCCTCTAGTTCTGCCATGCCAGTCACGCGTACGAACGAAATTGGGTTGTACACGCCTGGAGAGTCTAACACAGAACTCCCATCCCACGCCAAGTGGAAGCCCCATTCTCCGCGCTGGCGGACGACACGGTCGAACAATGACTATGCCCACGTCCAAGTGGAAGTCCCATGCTCGGCGGTGGCGGATGACACGGTCGAGCAGCGACTATGCCCACACCCAAGTGGAAGCCCCATGCTCCGCGCCGGTGGATAAACAACTGAGGGCGCCTTAGTGGCCGCACCAACCTCAGGATAGCCTTTCGGCTCTTCACACGGTTCTATCATGCAGCATTCCCCCAGGAGGCACGCGCGAGGGAGCTGGACACGGGGGCTATGCTCAGGTCAAGCCTGGGCACACGCCACCTCACCAGGTCCCTTTTACCTGGTCTTCTCGCGCCCCTCCCAGGCTAACGCTGTTGAGGAAAGGTATGGAGGACTCCGGACTAACCTCACCGCTGCCCACGTTTCCTTCATGAGGGCTGCTCGCACGTCAAGGGGGACCCTTGAGCATCGCGACTCAGGGGCCTCACTAGTCACGTAGCTCCTTGCCCCTTGGTGTCGTCCTCACGATCCAGACGCCCCAACGGTGGTCAAGGTATGCGTGGGGCTGGGCCCTGTCGACGCAGAGCACAAAAGCAAACAAGAAGGAAACCAAGCACGAAAAGGAAATCACGGAGTTCAAACGATTATTACAAGCATCAAATGTTCTGCAAATTCAAGCAAAGTCTTACGCCTCCTTGAGGCATGATAAATTTCGCAGCGTAAAACCTAGGAGGAAGGGTCATCATCGCCATGGCCGTCGCCGCCACCCGTCCCAGTCACGAGGAGCCTGTCGTCAACATCGCTGCCACCATCGTCACCGCCGATGGCCTCCACCGCCGGAGGCTTGGTGTCTGGAATGCAGGTGAACTTCTTCAGCAGCGCATCCACATGGCCCTTCACGGCAGCCACAGTGGTCGCGCGGGTCTTAGGAGCCACCGCGTGGATCACCGCGTCAAAGTTGAAGCCTGGATTCTGGAGGTAGAGGTGGCTGAAGACGCGCGTCGTGACCGCAGAGAAGAGTGAGCGGCACTCCTCCTCCAGGATGGAGTCCACCTCAGTGGCAGTGCCTTCGAGCGCTTTGGCAAGCTTGGAGAAGAGCCCTGTATAGCCGCCCACAGGGGTCGCCAGCGGCTCCTCGAATCCTCCCCTGCAGATGGACTGTAATGCCTGACGAGACCTGAGCTCGAGGGAGGGGAAGGCATCGTGCTCCGCGGCCACCTTCTTCTCGGCGGCGCCGAGGGTCTTCTCTCGGGCATCCAGCTGGGTTGTTGCCTTAGAGATGCGTTGGGCGTGGGACGTTTGGGCTTCGACAACCTCCTCCTTCAGCTTGGCCAGGCGCTCACATTTCGTGGCCTGATCAAGGGTCACCAGGGCCAGCTTGGAGTCACGATCGGTGAGCTTCGCCTCACGGGCCCTGAGGTCTTCCACCCGCTAGTGGAGCCGTTGTGCGTGCACAGTCTGCTCCTCCTGAAGGGCCATCAAATTGGCCTCCGCCTCATCATGATGCTTCTCGGTAGATGCTACGTTGGCTAGCGCCACATCATGAGCCTCCTTGGCTTCAGCAGCCTCCTTCCTGTCCTCCGCGGTGGCAGCCTCTGCTTGGCCCCAGGCCGTCCTGGTGGCTGCGTCAGCCTGGAGCCACCCTGAGATGAGCCCAAGGCACTCCCTCGCGAGGCACATGTCGGTATCTTGAAGATCGGCCCGGATCCAGCCAAGCGTGCTGTGAGCTTCATCCAAGGCTCTGGGCTGGATCAGGGGGTCTCCGGCGTTGGAGAAGGGGAAGGAAGGAGGCGGAGTTGCGATTGGATCTGGAGAAGCTTTCGGCTGGAGAAGGGGATCGGGAGCAAGGCAAAGGAGAGCAATGATGACCCTGTGGCGTGCGACGGACTTTTCTCAGCCTGGGCAGTTGCCGAGGTGACATGGGGAAGCGAAGGCGTCCGTGTCCTATCGCGCGTCACGCGTCGAGCCTGGCCCGTAGGCAATTGGGGCACGCGCCACTTCGCCCTTGCCCCTTGGCTTCACCTTCATGCCAGGCCGAGCGCGCCTTGGGCCCGGGGGCTACTGTCAGCGTTCTGGGATCGGGGGTACCCAGACCTGCCAGCCTACGGCCCAGTGTGTGGGCCGATCGACGGCCCTGTACGGCCCAGCTACAACAACTCCAAGGCAAGACCCTCGCGAGGGCCCTAGCGTTGCGATGCGAACGACGCCAAGACCTCCAGAGGAGTGGCCTCCCCAGGCTGGCTCCCGAGGGCAGAGACTTCTATGCAGGTACCCAGCCTCACGAGGCTACGATGATGTGAGCCATGACGACCAAGGCCAGGCGGGCGCCAGCAGGCGTAGAGAAGACATTTTTCCCTTTGGTGCTAAGGGGGCAAGGACAGACGCGGGTTCCCAAGGAATCCTCCAAGGGTTTCCACTCCGGTGCAACAAGACGAACACCACAAGCTCGGCAGGACGGATGTCATCGCCGAGCCCACCTCTGCGTCACGACCAGAAGCTTTGCAGGCGAAGACTACCTTTCATCAAGATTAGATGTACTTCTTGTCCCCTTTCAAATTGGCCGTTGTGGGATCCCTTCCCGCCTAAGTTATGAGGGAAGAGGACCAAGGACACTATAAGTATAGACTAGCCATCACCGTAGAAGGGGATCCCGGATCAAGCCCCAGATAGATCCACTCACCCACACCACTTGAGCCCTCGCGAGGCTGCTCAACCACTGTACTAGTTCATCCTCAACTTCCTCTTGAGGCCAATCCACCACAAAGCAGGAGTAGGGTTTTACATCGCAAGGTGGCCCGAACCTGGGTAAACTACTGTGTTCATCTTCTTCCCCGCTCGCACAAACTCGATGAGCCTAGGTTGTGGGGTGGTGAGCTTGAGGCTTGAGCTGGTTGAGATCTTTGCACATGCCCCAGAGTTCGAACCTTCTTGGGTCTGCGGAGCCCTGAATCCGACAGTGTCTTCACCGACTCTGGGTCAATCCCTTCCTAGGCCTCGCTGTCGTCCACCGCGTTGGTTTTCTTGGGGTGGCGTGGTCAACTATGTCAACAAACGATAACCATTGGAAGAGGGATGTACGTGGAGTGGCTGATAGTAGGCACCCACATGGTCCATGGCCGCACGCAAGCAAGTGCCTCCTTATTATGCGAAAACAAATGATTTCTCCCTTGACAGGTTTGACCCACCAGTTACATCTTCGCACGCATGCAAGTGCCTCTTTATTATCTGAAAAAAAGTTTCCTTTCCCTGATAGCTGGGACCCACCAGCTACATCTTCGCACGCAAGGAAGTGCCACCTTATTACGCACAAAAAAAATGATTCCCCTGCTAGCTGGGACCCACCAGATTTGGACGCTGACTTGTGGGCCTACTAAGTTGACACGTATGCAGGGCTTTGTCAACTTAGTCAACAAACGATTCTAGGTGCAATGACCGTTGGATGTTAATCCAACCGCTGTGCTGTGTCTTCAACCTCTAGTATTCTTGTTCCAGCCGCCCAAACCAGCGCCCGCCTTATCGCATGCTCCTGCCTCCCGTGGCATGCTGTGCTGCCACCGCTGGCCATGCCATCCCTCTACTCACCCACACCTCCTATTATTCTCCGGCGACGGCTGCCTCACACCGCAGCCGAAGCAGTCAGCCCTCGTACTCCCCTCCATGTGGGCATCCACTGCCGCGTCTTCAACGGCTCTGCGTCATTCCCTTCCTAGGCCTCGTCGTCATCCACCGCCTTGGTGCTCTCGATGCGGCGTGGTTAACGAAGGACAACCATCGGAAGAGGACTTTAGGCGGTGAGGCTGACAGCTCGACCCACCAGCTACATCTTTGAACACAAGGAAGTGACTCCTTATTACTCGCAAAATAAAAATGATTCCTCCCCCTGACTGCTGGGACCCGGCAGCTATATCTTCGCATGCAGGGAAGTGCGTCCTTATCTTCCCTGACAGCTGGGACCCACCCGGTCGAAGCGTGTACGTAGCGTTGTCTGTCTGGTCGCAAACATGTACGTACATACTGGTCGATCGGTCTCTCTGCAATGATGAACCGTGGCTGAGCAAGCAGCGGCACGTGTAGTAGTAGAGCCCCCGACGTAGCAGTTCAGACAGTCCAGTCTAAACCGTGTACACGTACGTACAGCCAGATGCCAAAAAATACGGCCACGTATGTACATACGAGCGGGGTCTCGAATGCCTACTCGCGCATACATACGGCCAGGGCTCGTGTACATGGAGAGGGAGCGGACGACAGCAATGGCGTCCTGTTCATTGGGAGCCAACGGCTGGGTCGGAACAGAGAAACTGTGTCGTGTTCATCGGGAGGCAACCGCAGAACGAAGGAAATGGCCTTTTGTTCGACCGCGTACGGTCGAAATGGCATCTTATTGATTGGGAGGGGTGTGGTGTACCGCAAAACGGAGGAAACAGGCTTGTGTTCGAGTGCCTACGGTCAAAACAGGGTCATGTTCATCGGGAGGGGTGTGGCGTACCGCAAAACGGGACTCCACGGGCTACTGTTCATCCACCCTCTACTGCCTCGCTCCAGCCTCCATGGGATATTATTCATCCACCGTCGACTTCCTCCAGCCTCCATGGGCTACTGTTCATCCACCGTCGACTTCCTCCAGCCTGCACCAGCTACTGTTCATCCACCGCATCTTCCTCCTGCCTCCGCCAGCTACTGTTCATCCACGGGCCTACTGTTCATCCAACCTCCACCGACTACTGTTCAACCAGCCCTCCACGGGGGTCCTGTTCATCCACCCCTAACCGGCTTGGCGGCCTCCTCGATCGGGGTCCTGTTCATCCAGTGGCAACAGCCTCAACTACCACTGGGGTCCTGTTCATCCAACCCCCACCGAGAACTGTTCATCCATAGCCAACCAACTGGCTCAACTCACCACGTCTCAAATCGTTCTACGTACCACACTCACAGTAGCAACGATCACTTTTCATCGAGAGGCAACCCAACGCCGACTGGCTACGTCTCGCACGGGGGCTCGATCAGCTTTAGTAAGCAGTAGCAGTGATCGATCGCTTGGGTTTAGTTAGCAGCAGCAACGAAGGAATCGCTCGGGTTCAGTCAGCAGCGAATGGATCACTCGGTTCAGTTAACAGCCAAGGGATCGATCGCTCGGGTTTAGTAACATAGCTAGTGCGATCGCTCGGGTTCAGTTAGCCAACGCCTCGCACACACGCGCATACACGAGAGAAATGCGCAAACCACAGTGCATCACTCCGCCCCGACCACCCACCTAAACTGGGAAGTCCCCGAAATTTTCCTCACCCTCGCTTCTACCATGATTTTTTCCGTCATGGACGGCCCAAAGAATGTCATGCAGGTGCGCCCCCGCCCCCCACCCCCCCAGGACAAATAGCCCATTTTCTATCATGATTTTTTGTCATAGAAGTAGGAGCCCACCACATCTATAATGATACATGGTTTGTCACAATTATCGTCATAGAAGTGTCATAAGCATTACCAAAAAACTTTTTGTTCGGGCCAAAATGTCACGGATGGTCTTTTTTTGTAGTGATATTGCAATGCATCCCAAGGATCAGGTCTACAACAATTTTGTCAGAAGCAAAAATCAGCCAGGACACAAAGTGTCTGCCTCGGGAATCAGATACTTTTACATACTGTGAGCGTGCTGCCAAGTTCATGCACGTCACTCAAATCACGGTAAGAATCCGACAAACTCACCAGTTATGCAAGAGTAAGAAAACCAGTTAAACACCTCAGTGGGTGATGCAAGGACCGACAAACTATGAGGTGAGACAACATGGGGCAACACTCTTAGCATTGATTATCAAGGCCAGCTTCCTCACACCTGACAAAGTGATATTATTAACCTTTGTCACGGTCTTGTATGATCACCAACAACAATGAGCTCCGTACCAGCACGCGTGAACCTGGCATATATCCTATGACCCGAGTCATGAACAAGGCCAAGGTACGATTGCCGGAATATTGCATATGACAGCACCTATGGCCACACGAAGAATTAAGGGTATATAAGGCCAAGTCCTTTCAGCAAAATATCCAGACAAAAGAGAACAATAATGAAGGAGCAAGACCGACAATACAGTATGACAATTGTTGCATGACCAACATGGTACAGATACCCAGGACAGTCTGATTCCGTATTGATCACCCTGGATATGCACCCAAGGAATCTACTACATCTGTAAGGACTTCATATGAAGGTAAACCGCTCAGCCAACAATATATGCTCAGAGTTGTTAGTATCAAATACCAAGTATGTCATGTCAGGCCAAAGGACAATTCAACAGTTTGGCCCCAGCGACTGTGTTAAAGCATTACACGACCTACTATCTACATGGATATACCAACAGAATGAGTAATCCAAATGTTGAGCAACAATCTCGAAGCATGTGCCCTCACATAGGGGAAAATAGTTAAAGGATAGCCTGCTGTGAACAGGATTCTTCGGCCAGAACCACCGCCAGTCCAGTCTGTGGATACTATTGTTATAAGGCTTACTCCTTTATGTTGGTCATGACAGTCGACCATCGACAAGTAAATCTCTGGTACGGATTTGATACTCAAGACAGTGGAGCTAGCCAAGATGATTCAGAAATCCCTGCGAGAAATTAGATCCCGCCAGGAGAACGGTTATGATTCACATCACTGTTTTGAACTCAGAGGACATGCATATATTTGAGCAACCCAATGCAAGGAGTAAAAAGATTCCACCAAGAAGATTTCTTCACAACTCCATGGAATGTTGTCAATGCTGGATATAATAATGACACATCCATGGGGAACCACTCCCGAATTCGTGAGAAGGACACAGATGTCAGTCATGATAATCTATCGCACCCCAGCTAAGCCGACAGATATAAAATAACTGGATTCAGGATAACATATGAGGTAAGGACTATCAGAATGTGGATACCGTGAAGCAAATCACCCTAGAGCTAGGCAGTCAGTTATATGAAATTCAGTGGGAACATCATATAAAGGAAAAAGGATACCCGAGTTGGAAACGGTTTCCTTAAGTAAGAATATTCATACTTGTTCCTTGAGCAACCAAATATCAAGGATGAGGTTTCTTTAACCGGGGGGGGGGAGGTTTGTAACATCTTGGATTTTGGCCCTTTTCTTTTTCTTTGGATTTATTTGAAATTTTGATTTGGATTTCATTTTCTATGGCTATGAGGTCTTGAAACTTGGGAAGATCATCTCTTCTCAGTCTCCAAAGTGGCTTGTCATCCTCAAAACCAACCCAAGATCATGTCATTTCCATCTTAGCCCAATCCCAATATTTATTTCTTGGGAATATTCCTTTTTCTGTTTAAGGAATAACCCTGTTTGCCCTAGGTTGTGAAGCAACCTATATTTCTGTCTTCCAAAAAATTCCCAAATAGTTCTCATAAATTGTTTGGATCATATATGCCCCAAATATGTCCAAACTTTCCTTGACTAGCCCAAAAATAATTCAGCAATATTCATTCTTCAATTCTGTGTAGAGTGGCATTTTGTAAAGGAAGTGCCACCTATCTTTTCTTGATTGCTCCCAAACTTTTTGGGCATTCTCTCCTATCCATATCATTGCCTCATGCCAAAGTTCAACTCAATTTGCCTAGTAAATATTCCTCAGCAATTTTCCAAAGTTTTTGTCCAGAAAGGAACTTTGTGAAGGACGTACTAGCTAGGCATATCCAAATGAGTTTAAATTTTGTAACATCCTCTATATGCTCAAATAATAGCTCTCCTCCAATTTTGGCTTCATTCATCAATCCATGTAAGCACACCTTTAAATCTTTATTTCTGGTTAGATTTTTAGTGTGTGAAGCAACTATACTTTATATTGCTGAAATTTTACCAGGACATGCTCCTACCCATATAACATCTCTCCGCCAAATTTCGGATCATTTCATTTATCCAATATCTCTCTAGAATTATTCTAAGTTTCTGTCCAGCAAGAACCACTGTGAAGGAAGTACCATTTTGGTATATCCAAATGGTATATTTTTTACAGTGTGTTCATATGCCCAAATGACTAGCCTCCACCAAAATTCAGATCAATCCAATCATTATGGGAGTGCTACTTCATATTTTGTATTTCTGCCCAGTGTGGTGGTTTGTACAGCAAGTGCTTGCTACAATCCTCCATTTGGGCTGAAACTTTGCCAACATGATCATCTTAGTGTATGATCACAGCAACCAAACCTCATCCTTCTTCTCCAAGTAACTCTCCCCCAGCAAGCAACAAACACCTTACTGTTGTTTTCTCCCCAATATCTCTTCAGTCACCTCCTGTGCTCCTGTCCTCTTTTCTTTCCTTCTTGGCATTCTCTGAGGAATGACCTATCACTACAAAAAAAAAGACACATCCGTGACATTTTGGCCCGAACGAATTTTTTTCCTGTCATGCTTATGACACTTCTATGACGATAATTGTGACAAAAGCATGTATCATCATAGATGTGGTGGGCTCCTACTTCTATGACAAAAAATCATGGCAGAAAATGGGCTTTTCGTCCTCGGTGGGCCGAAGACGCGCCTGCATGACATTCTTTGGGCCGTCCATGACGGAAAAAATCATAGTAGAAGCAAGGGCGAGGAAAATATCAGGGAGTTCCCGGTTACGGTGGGCGGTCAGGGCCGAGCGATGCACTATGGTTTGCGTGTTTCTCTCATGTACGCGCGTGTGTGCGAGGCGTTGGGCTCTAACTGAACCCGAGCGATCGCACTGCTAGCTACGTTACTGAACTCAAGCGATCGATCCCTTGGCTATTAACTGAACCCGACCGATTCATTCGCTGCTGACTGAACCCGAGCGGTTCCTTCGCTGCTGCTGCTAACTGAACCAAGCAATCGATCACTGCTGCTGCTTACACTGAAGCCGATCGATCCCCCGTGCGAGACGTAGCTAGCCATCCGGTGTTGGTTGCCTCTCGATGAACAGTGACCATTGCTACCGTGCGCGCGGTATGTAGAATGAGTCGAGACGTGGTGAGTCGAGCCGGTCGATTGGTGATAACCCACAAGTATAGGGGATCGCAACAGTTTTTTAGGGTAGAGTATTCAACCCAAATTTATTGATTCGACACAAGGGGAGCCACAGAATATTCTCAAGTATTAGCAGCTGAGTTGTCAATTCAACCACAGCTGAAAGACTTAATATCTGCATCAAAGTAGTTAGTAGCAAAGTGGTATGGAAGTAACGGTAACAGTGGCAAAAGTAACAGTAGCAATTTTGTAGCAATTGTAACAGTGGCAACGAAAAAGTAACGTAGCAAAGATCAATATGTGAAAAGCTCATAGGTAATGGATCAATGATGGATAATTATGTCGGTTGGCATTCATCATGCAACAGTTATAACCTAGGGTGACATAGAACTAGCTCCAATTCATCAATATAATGTAGGCATGTATTCCGAATATAGTCATACGTGCTTATGGAAAAGAACTTGCATGACATCTTTTGTCCTACCCTCCCGTGGCAGCGGGGTCTTAATGGAAACTAAGGGATATTAAGGCCTCCTTTTAATAGAGAACCTGACCAAAGGATTAGCACTTAGTGAATACATGAACTCCTCAAACTACGGTAATCACAGAAAAGAATCCCAATTATTGTCACCTTGGGGTATGTAGATCATAACACGTAATAGGTGTCTACAACTTGCAAGATAGGATCAAGAACACAAATATATTCATGAAAACATAATAGGTTCAGATCTGAAATCATGGCACTCGGGCCCTAGTGACAAGCATTAAGCATAGCAAAGTCATAGCAACATCAATCTCAGAACATAGTGGATACTAGGGATCAAACCCTAACAAAACTAACTCAATTACATGATAAATCTCATCCAACCCATCACCGTCCAGCAAGCCTACGATGGAATTACTCATGCACGGCGGTGAGCATCATGAAATTGGTGATGGAGGATGGTTGGTGATGATGATGGCGATGATTTCCCCTCTCCGGAGCCCCGAACGGTCTCAAGATCTGCCCTCCTGATGAAGAACAGGAGGTGACGGCGGCTCTGTATCGTAAAATGCGATGAATCCTTCTCTTTGATTTTTTTTTCTCCCCGAACGTGAATATATGGAGTTGGAGTTGAGGTCGGTGGAGGTCCAGGGGACCCACAAGGTAGGGGGCGCGCCCTAGGGGGGGCGCACCCTCCACCCTTGTGGACAGCTGGTGGGTCCCCTCTGGTTGATTCTTTCGCCAATATTTTTTATTTATTCCAAAAATATTCTCCGTAAAGTTTCAGGTCATTCCGAGAACTTTTATTTCTGAACAAAAATAACACCAAGGCAATTCTGATGAAAACAACATTCAGTCCGGGTTAGTTCCATTCAAATCATGCAAATTAGAGTCCAAAACAAGGGCAAAAGAGTTTGGAAAAGTAGATACGATGGAGACGTATCAACTCCCCCAAGCTTAACCCATTGCTTGTCCTCAAGCAATTCGGTTGACAAACTGAAAGTGATAAACAAAAACTTTTATAAACTCTGTTTGATCTTGTTGTTGCAAATATGTCTAGCCAGCATTCAGGTTTTCAGCAAAGATTATGAACTAGCCATATTCACAATAACATTTAGGTCTCACATTTACTCATATCAATGGCATAATCAACTAGCGAGCAATAATAATAAATCTCGGATGACAACACTTTTTCAAAACAATCATGATATGATATAACAAAATGGTATCTCGCTAGCCCTTTCTGAGACCGCAAAACATAAATGCAGAGCACCCCTGAAGATCAAGGACTGACTAGACATTGTAATTCATGCTAAAAGAGATCCAGTCACAGTCATACTCAATCTCAATTAATAACAACACATACAAATGACAGTGGTGCTCTCTAACTGGTGCTTTTTATAAGAGGATGATGACTCAGCCTAAAAATATATAGATAGGCCCTTCACAGAGGGAAGCAGGGATTTGTAGAGGTGCTAGAGCTCGGGCTTTTTGAAACAGAGATGAATATAATTTTGAGCGGTATGCTTTCATTGTCAACATAACAACCAAGAGATCTCGGTATCTTCCATACTAGATACATTATAGGCTGTTCCCAAACAGAATGGTAAAGTTTTTACTCCCCCTCCACCAACAAGCACATTCCACCGCTGGTCTGAAACAACGGGTACCGTCCAACTAACAACAATCCTGGGGAGTTTTGTTTGAAGTTATTTTGATTTGATTTGAGCATGGGACTGGGCATCCCGAATACCAGCCACTTTCTCGTGAATGATGAGCGGAGTCCACTCATCGTGAGAATAACCCACCTAGCATGGAAGATACTGACAGCCCCCAGTCACTACATGAGCGACTCGGGCATACAAAACAGATTATTATTTGAAGGTTTAGAGTTTGGCACATGGAAATTTACTTGGAACGGCAGGTAAATACCGCATATAGGTAGGTATGGTGGACTCATATGGAACAACTTTGGGTTTATGGAAGTGGATGCACAAGCAATATTCCCGCTTAGTACAAGTGAAGGCTAGCAAGAGATTGAGGAGCGACCAACTAGAGAGCGACAACAGTCATAAACATGCATTGAGATGCACCAACATTGAGTGCAAGCATGAGTAGAATATAAATCACTAAGAACATAAATATCGTGGAGGCTATGTTGATTTTGTTTCAACTACATGCGTGAACATGTGCCAAGTCAAGCCACTTGAATCATTGAAAGGAGGATACCATCCTATCATACTACATCACAACCATTTTAAAAGCATGTTGGCACACAAGGCAAACCATTATAAACTCCCAACTAATTAAGCATGGCGTGAGTAACTATAATCTCTAATTGTCATTGCAAACATGTTTCATTCATAATGTGCTGAATCAAGAATGATGAACTAATCATATTTACAAAAACAAAATAGGTCAAGTTCATACCAGCTTTTCCTCATCTCAATCATTTCATCATATATCATCATTATTGCCTTTCACTTGCATGACCGAACAGTGTGAATAAGAATAATAGAGCACGTGCATTGGACTAAGCTGGAATCTGCAAACATTTATTCAAAGGAGAAGACAAGGTAATATAGGCTCTTTGTTATCTCAACAATAATGCATATGAGAGCCACTCAACATTTTCATCGTGGTCTTCTCCTCTCGACCCACAGAAAGGAAAAAGAATTTCAAAGAAACACAATAAAATATTTTTGGAGTTTTTGTCTTTCTGAAGAAAGTAAAAACAAGAACGAGAAGAACCATTTACACAGGAAAGCTCCCAACAAGCAAAAGAAGAACAAGAAATCTTTTTAGGTTTTCTTTTAATACTACAACTAGTACAACATGGAAAGGAAACTAAAAAGAAGCTACAACTAATTTTTTTGGATTTTCTCAAAGTTTTTCAAACACACAAGAAGAAAGCGAGAAAAAGAAATAAACTAGCATGGATAATACAATGAAAAAGTATGAACACCGACAACTGGAATGAGTGTGTGAACATGAATGTAATGTCGATGAGAAATACGTACTCCCCCAAGCTTAGGCTTTTGGCCTAAGTTGGTCTATGGCCACGGCTGGCCTGGCGAATATCCAAAGTTATAGTCGGGGTCATACTGGGATGCAGCGACTACTGCCTGAAGGGCTGCAGCATAGAGGCGAGTGGCCTCCACCTCTCTCTCATACTCGTTTGCCTCCTCTCTAGTTATAAAATATCTCCTTTTTACCTGAAAGTTAAAGAAGGCAGGAGGAGGAAGGGTAATATAGACAGCACGCTGTCTGTCAAAGATTAGTCGGTACTGGAGGGACTGTTCGTTCCTCTCAAGAAACTGGTAGCGTACCATAGCATTATAATCAAGAAAAGTAGGTGGTAACTCAATGTCATCCCCCCTTATGGCTACCCCGAGATAGTTACCTAAACGGGTGGCATAAATCCCACGGAAGAAATCTCCATCATTAGCATTATTATGTAGCCTCCTTGCAATAATAGCCCCAAGTTATATCGTTTATCACCTGTTACTACACACTTGAGGACACTAAGATCTGATGCACAAAGGTGGCTATGATCATGTTTACCATTAATGAATTACCTATAAAGAGAGCAAAATAATGTATGGCAGGAAAATGAATGCTCCCCATGGTAGCTTGTGTAATATTTATAGTTTCTCCTACAGTGAGGTTGTCAAGGAAATCATTGTACTCAGTTATGCGAGGCTCACTAAAAATTCCCCACTGTGGAATTTTACATGCTTCATTAAAATCTCGTAGGTCCATGGTATATGATTTATCATAAAGCTCAAACAGGATAGAATGAGTATTGCGCTGGGATTTAAACTTAAATCTTCGCACAAACGAATCAGTGAGGTGATAATATTGTAAGCACTTATCTGACACGAAGACTTCAAGGTCAGCATTTTGCACGTATGCATCAAATTCATCCTTGAAACCTGCCTGAACCATGAATTTATCCAATGGCCACTCGCAAGGCCGCACTGGAGCTTCTCTTGGCGGTTCAAGGTCCGGCTCACGTATCGCGAGCCTTGGGGCTTGCTTCTTCGAAGAACCACCTTGGTATATTTTCCTAAACATTTTTTCCTCTGAAAAATTTCTGAAATTTTTAGTGACTCAAAATAAAAGTGAACCAAACTCAACAAGATTGATAGCAACTACTCCTACAAGTGTCTAGAAGCTATATCATGCATCAAAACTACTTTGGACCATATAAATTTGACATGCAAGCTCAAGAACAAGGTCACCACAGTAGCAAAAATCTGCAATAAATAAAGCACTAGAACAAAAACTAATTGGACCATTGGAGGAGTCACATACCAAAGAACAATCCCCCAAAACAGTTTTGCAAATGGAGCTTTGCACAAGGAGATCGAAAATGGCAGCAAGATGAGCTAGAACACGGGTTTGAGCAACGGGATGATTTTTTCTGGAGAAAGACAAAGTGGATGGGTGCTGGAATAAGTGAGGGGGACCTACGTGGGACCCACAAGGTAGGAGGTGCGGCCATGGGGGTAGTGCGCGCCCTCCACCCTTGTGGTCCACAGGTAAAGCCCCCTGGTGTGTTCTTAGTGCCAAAAATCCTAAAATATTCTATAAAAACATACTAAATTTCCAGGGCATTTGGAGAATTTTTATTTTTGGGACATTTTTTATTGCACGGATAATTCAGAAAACAGACGAATAATACTATTTTTGCTTTATTTATTCTAAATAATAGAAAGTAAAAAGTAGGTATAGAAGGTTGTGCTTTCTAAATTCATCCATCTCATGCTCATCAAAAGGAATCCATTAACAAGGTTGATCAAGTCTTATTAACAAACTTCTTTCAAATAACATGAAACCGTAGAATTTTCGAATAACACTAGGTTACCTCAATGGGGATATGCATGTCCCCAATGATAAGAATATCATATTTCTTTTTGACAGTAGGGAGAGGGAATTCAAAACCTCCAATAGTAATAGTTGAAACTTTTCCAATAGAATTGATACTATGAACTTGAGGTTGTTTCTTCGGTAAGTGTACCGTATGCTCATTACCATTAACATGAAAAGTGACATTGCCCTTGTTGCAATTAATGACAGGCCCTACAGTATTCAAAAAGGGTCTACCAAGGATGATCGACATACTGTCGTCCTTGGGAATATCAAGAATAACAAAGTCCGTTAAGATAGAAACGTTTGCAACCACAACATGCACATCCTCACAAATACCAATGGGTATGGCAGTTGATTTATCGGCCATTTGCAAAGAGATTTCAGTAGGTGTTAACTTATTCAATTCAAGTCTACTATATAAAGAGAAAGGCATAACACTAACACCGGCTCCAAGATCACATAAAGCAGTTTTAACATAGTTTCTTTTAATGGAGCATGGTATAGTTGGTATTCCTAGATCTCCAAGTTTCTTTGGTATTCCACCCTTAAAAGTATAATTAGCAAGCATGGTGGAAATTTCAGCCTCCGATATCTTTCTTTTATTAGTAACAATATCTTTCATATACTTAGCATAAGGAGACATTTTCAGAATATCAGTCAAACACATACGCAAAAATACAGGTCTAAGCATTTCAACAAAGAGCTCAAAATCCTCATCATCCTTTTTTTATGGCTTAGGAAGAAAGGGCATCGGTTTCTGAACCCATGGTTCTCTTTCTTTACCATGTTTCCTCACAATGAAGTCTCTCTTATCATAACATTGATTCTTTGATTGTGGGTTATCAAGATCAACAGCAGGTTCTACCTCCACATCATTATCATTACTAGTTTGAGCATCAACATGAACATCATCATTAACATTATCACTAGGTTCATGTTCATCACTAGATTGTGTCTCAGCATCTGAAATAGAAATATCATTTGGATTCTCAGGTGTGTCTATAACAGGTTCACTAGAAGCATGCAAAGCCCTATCAGTTTTCTTTTTCTTTTTATTACTAGGACTAGGTGCATCAGTATTAGTTCTCTGAGAATCTTGCTCAACTCTCTTAGGATGGCCCTCAGGATACAAAGGTTCCTGGGTCATTTTACCACCTCTAGTCATAACCCTAACAGCATTATCATTGTTCTTACTATTCACCTCATTGAGCAAATCATCCTGCACCTTAAGTACTTGTTCTACTTGAGTTTTAACCATGGAAGCATGCTTACTAATAATCTTAAGATCACTAACAGTTCTACTCATATAATCACCCAAGCAGTCAAGCATGTAAGCATTACGTTTCAATTGTCTACTAACATAAGCATTGAAGTTTTCTTGTTTAACAATAAAATTATCAAACTCATCCAAGCATTGACTAGCAGACTTATTATAAGGGATATCACCTTCATCAAATCTATAGAGAGAATTTACCTCTACTACCTGTGTCAGGTTATCAAGACCATGTATTTATTCAATAAGTGGTAAATTATTAACATCTTCAGCTTTAATACCTTTTTCTTTCATAGATTTCTTTGCCTCTTGCATATCTTCAGGACTGAGAAATAGAATACCTCTTTTCTTTGGAGTTGGCTTAGGAGTTGGTTCAGGAAGTGTCCAATCATTATCATTACTCAATATATTATTCAATAGCAATTCAGCTTGCTCAACAGTTCATTCCCTGAAAACACAACCAGCACAACTATCTAGGTGGTCCCTAGAAGCATCAGTTAGTCCATTATAAAAGATATCAAGTATTTCATTTTTCTTGAGAGGATGATCAAGCAAAGCATTAAGTAATTGGAGAAGCCTCCCCAAGCTTGTGGGAGACTCTCTTCTTCAATTTGCACAAAGTTAAATATTTCCTTTAAAGCAGCTTGTTTCTTATGAGCAGGGAAATATTTTTCAGAGAAGTAGTAAATCATATCCTGGGGACAACGCACACAACCAAGAGCAAGAGAGTTAAACCATAGCTTAGCATCACCCTTTAATGAGAAAGGAAACAACTTAAGAATATAGTAATAGCAAATTTTTTCCTCATAAGCAAATAGGGTGGCTATATCATTCAATCTAGTAAGATGTGCCACTGCAGTTTCAGATTCATAACCATGGAAAGGATCAGATTCAACCAAAGTAATTAACTCAGGATCAATAGAGAATTCATAATCCTTATCAGTAACACAGATAGGTGAAGTAGCAAAATTAGGATCATATTGCATTCTAGCATTCAAAGACTTTTCTTTCCACTTGCATAATAATTTCTTAAGATCATCTCTATCCTTACAAGCAAGAAAGTCCCTAGCTACCTCTCCATCCATAACATAACCCTCAGGCATAATAGGAAGTTCATATCTAGGAGAGCTTGTCTTATCAGGTGTTTCAAAGTTTTCAGTTTCAATAATTTCATCAGTTTCAAAAATATCATCATCTTCAGCATAATCAATAGTTCTAACTCTAGCAAGATGTTCATCAAGTAATTCACCCAGTGGCACAGTTTTATCAAGCAAAGTAGTAGCATCATAAGCATTATTCATAGCAGAAGTGGCATCATCAATAACATGCGACATATCAGAATCAATAGATGGTGTAGGTGTCGCAAGCTTACTCAAAACAGAAGGTGAATCAAGTGCAGAGCTAGATGGCAGTTCCTTACCTCCCCTCGTAGTAGAGGGGAAAATCTTGGTTCTAGTATCTTTCAAATTCCTCATAGTGATCAACAGATATAAATCCGAAGTGACTCAAAGAATAGAGCTATGCTCCCCGGCAACGGCGCCAGAAAAAGGTCTTGATAACCCACAAGTATAGGGGATCGCAACAATTTTCGAGGGTAGAGTATTCAACCCAAATTTATTGATTCGACACAAGGGGAGCCAAAGAATATTCTCAAGTATTAGCAGCTGAGTTGTCAATTCAACCACACCTGAAAGACTTAATATCTACAGCAAAGTATTTAGTAGCAAAGTGGTATGGAAGTAACGGTAACAGTGGCAAAAGTAACAGTAGCAGTTTTGTAGCAATTGTAACAGTGGCAACGGAAAAGTAACATAGCAAAGATCAATATGTGAAAAGCTCGTTGGCAATGGATCAATGATGGATAATTATGTCGGATGGCATTCATCATGCAACAGTTATAACCTAGGGTGACACAGAACTAGCTCCAATTCATCAATATAATGTATGCATGTATTCTGAATATAGTCATACGTGCTTATGGAAAAGAACTTGCATGACATCTTTTGTCCTACCCTCCCGTGGCAGCGGGGTCCTAATGGAAACTAAGGGATATTAAGGCCTCCTTTTAATAGAGAACCGGACCAAAGCATTAGCACTTAGTGAATACATGAACTTCTCAAACTACGGTAATCACCAAAAATAATCCAAATTATTGTCACCTTGGGGTATGCAGATCATAACACGTAATAGGTGTCTACAACTTGCAAGATAGGATCAAGAACACAAATATATTTATGAAAACATAATAGGTTCAGATCTGAAATCATGGCACTCGGGCCCTAGTGACAAGCATTAAGCATAGCAAAGTCATAGCAACACCAATCTCAGAACATGGTGGATACTAGGGATCAAACCCTAACAAAACTAACTCAATTACATGATAAATCTCATCCAACCCATCATCGTCCAGCAAGCCTACGATGGAATTACTCACGCACGGCGGTGAGCATCATGAAATTGGTGATGGAGGATGGTTGGTGATGATGATGGCGACGATTTTCCCTCTCCGGAGCCCCGAACGGACTCCAGATATGCCCTCCCGATGAAGAACAGGAGGTGACGGCGGCTCCGTATCGTAAAACGCGATGAATCCTTCTCTTTGATTTTTTTCTCCCCGAACGTGAATATCTAGAGTTGGAGTTGAGGTCGGTGGAGGTCCAGGGGACCCACAAGGTAGGGGAGCGCGCCCTAGGGGGGCGCGCCCTCCACCCTTGTGGACAGCTGGTGGGTCCCCTCTGGTTGATTCTTTCGCCAATATTTTTTATTTATTCCAAAAATATTCTCCGTAAAGTTTTAGGTCATTCCGAGAACTTTTATTTCTGCACAAAAATAACACCAAGGCAATTCTGCTGAGAATAGCGTCAGTCCGGGTTAGTTTTATTCAAATCATCCAAATTAGAGTCCAAAACAAGGGCAAAAGAGTTTGGAAAAGTAGATACGATGGAGACGTATCAGTTGGCTGTGGATGAACAGTTCCCGGTGGGGGTTGGATGAACATGACCCCGTGATAGTAGGCCGTTGCCGCTGGATGAACAGGACCCCGAGGAGGCCGCCGCACCCCAGCCAGTTGGGGGTGGATGAAGAGGACCCCATGGAGGCTCTATGAACAATAGCCGGTGGAGGCTGGATGAACAGTAGCTGTGGAGGCTGGAGGAGGTTGACGGTGGATGAACAGTAGCCCCATGGAGGCTAGAGCGAGGCAGTAGACGGTGGATGAACAGGACCCCGTTTCGACTGTAGGCGCTCCAACACAAGTCCGTTTCCTCCGTTTTGCGGTACGCCACACCCCTCCTGATCAACAGGACCCCGTTTCGACCGTAGGCACTCGAACACAAGTACGTTTTCCTCCGTTTTGCGGTACGCCAGACCCTTCCCGATGAACAGGACCCCATTTCGATCGTACGCGGTCGAACAGAAGGCCTGTTTCCTCTGTTCTGCGGCACGCCAGACCTCGTTTTGGCGGTTCCGTCCAAGCCAGTTGGCTCCCGATGAACACGACGTATTCCGTTGCCTCCCGATGAACACGAGGCATTCCATTGCCTCCCAATGAACACGACGCAGTTTCTCCATTCCAACCCAGCTGGTTGGCTTCTGATGAACAGGACGTCGTTGCTGCCGTCCATTGCCTCTCCATGTACACGAGCCTTGGCCGTACGTATGTGCGAGTACGCGTTCGAGACCTCGCCCGTATGTACATACGTGGCCATATTTTTTGGCATCTGGCTGTACGTACGTGTACACGGTTTTGACTGGACTACCTGAACTGCTACCGCTCCTTACTCGGCCACGGTTCATCGTGGCAGACAGACCGATCGACCGGTATGTACACAGACAACGCTACATACGCTTCGACCGGGTGGGTCCCAGCTGTCAGGGAGGGCAAGGAGGCACTTCCTTGTGTGCGAATATATAGCTAGCGGGTCCCAGCGGTCAGGGGCGAAATCATATATTTTTTGCCCGTAATAAGGAGGCACTTCCTTGCGTGTAAATATGTTGTTGGTGGGTCCCAGCTGTCAAGGGCAGGCATAAGGAGGCACTTCCTTCCTTGCGAAGATATACGTGGTGGGTCCCAGCTTTCAGGGGGAGGAATAATTTTATTTTTGCGTAATAAGGAGGCGGTTGCATGAGTGCGTCCATGAACCTGGTGCATCCCCACTGTCAGCCTCTCCACGTATAGTCCTCTTCCAATGACTCTCGTTTGTTGACCACATTGACCACACCGCGCCGAGCGCACCAAGGCGGTGGACAACGGCGAGGCCCCGGACGGCAACGAGCCGATGATGGGAAGACGCGGCAGTGGAGTCGCAGACGGAGAGGTGTACGAGGGTTAACTAGTTCTGGTGCGGCGTGGTTCTGCAGTCGGCGGAGAATAACAGGAGGTGTGGAGGGGTGGAGGGATGGCTTGGCCGGTGGTGGGGTAGCGCTTCGCAGCGAAGCATGCTAAGCAGAGCTGCTAGCAGCCGGAGGCGGGAGCAGGTGGTCCCGGCGGCGCTGGAGAAAGAAGACGAGAGATTGAAGATGAATGCCGGCCGTTGGATGTAAATCCAACGGCTATCGATGTCAGAATCATTTGTTGACTAAGTTGACAATGCCTTGCGTTGGCTTCGACCTATTGGCCCACATTTTAGCCTCCAAAAATGTCGCACATATTCAACCCATTTTTTTAGAATTTACAGTCCATTCGCTGCGCTGGGTGAACAAATAATGTAGCATCCATGAGGCCCATTTATTTTTTTCTAAAAAAACTACAGCCCATTTGCACTTTCTAGAAATACACGAATTTGCAGGCCTGGGTGAACAAATAATGTAGCGTCCATGCGACCAATTTATTTTTTCCTAAATAATTACAGCCCATTTGCACTTTCTCGAAATACACGATTTTGCTGGACTGGTTCTAATTATAATGTTGGGTTGGGCGCAGCAATGTTATCAAAAAATAAACAGGGGCTGAGCATTTTGTTATAAATATATTTAAATAATAAGTGCTTTATTTACATTGGTCCTTAAATATTACCAAGCTTTTGTACACAATCACCTGTATTTTCGTTGACTTTAAGTAAAAAAAAACCAGGATTTTATTATTAAACATTTATTTTTATAAGTTCATAATACATGGGATATTTATTTTTCTTATATATGTAAGTATCTGTTAAATATATGATGATAATAACAATAATAAATCATAACATATAAAATAATAAAAATATATATAATATAGTTAGAAGGGAAACATAAGTTGGACCTAGCATTCATATTCTTATATAGAAAAATAGAACAGACCTCTGCGTTTTCTTAAAAAAAATACATAAGTTGGGCTGCGAATGTTTAAGAACAAATAAAACCTAGGATGGGAGGGCCATAGGCCGCTCGATACATGACGACCCTCAAAGAAATACAAACCGGCATGTCGTGGGCTGCACATGTTAAAAAAGAAAGCCTAGACTGGGTAGCCCACAACCCAGCTGATACTTGTTGGCCCACTGATAATAAATGATACATGCCAGCTCCCCGATGACTAGCTTCGTTGTAAATTTATCTCCTTTAGTAACTACGTTGACAAACCCGTGGCCCCCAACGTCAGTATAGCATTAGGAGGAAGTATTTTTTTCAATGAGGCATTTGCTTGCATTAGGAGGAAGTGTTGTCGCGCCAACTCTTTTTCTCCTTTTGCAGTTGGGTTCGGTCGACGAAGACTCCACCGGCTCGCTCTGCCACGGCACACTCACAAACGGCACCGTGTAGATGCTCGATCCTTCAATCTCGGGTGGATGCTCCATCTTGGATCGATACTCCCACCACTTCAGCCTCATGATTGGATCCGGTGAATCTGTTTGCCCCATGGCCCAAAGGAGCAGCTCTATGTACTCCCACGCGACTCCCTCCCGGTGTATCGCCTCCTTTTCGCTCTTTTCCAGATATTTGGCCATCACTTTCGCCGTCGCCACTAATTGCTCCGGGTTGTCAAACCAAGACTGTATCTCCAACATCCTAGCTAGCTTCACAGGGTCGCCACCTCCGAGCCACACATATCGATCGTACTCCTCCATCGATCTACTTCTTCGCAGCACCTTCACTCGCCGGCGGTGGTTTTTGAATGGAAGAGGAGAGGAGCGGCGCTGGTTTTGGATTAGAACGGGAGAGGAGCGGCGGTGGTTTTGAAATGGAAGAGGAGAGGAGCGGCGCTGGTTTTGGATTGGAATAGGAGAGGAGCGGCGGTGGTTTTGAAATGGAAAAGGCAAGGAGCGGCGCTGGATTTGGATTGGAACAGGAGAGGAGCGGCGGTGGTTTAAGAGGAGAGGAGCGGTGCTGGTCTTGGAAGTATTTTTTTGTTTTGCGTATTTTGGGTCAAAGTTTGACCACGTACTGTATTTGACAAGCAAAATGTGAATGCATGTCATCAAAAATTGTATCATTTGGTTCGTATCTGAATGTACTTTCAAATTATATTATTTTTTGCAATGTATAACATATATTTTATTTGTGAAAATCATGGTCAAATATGACCCAGAATACAAGGGAGACTAGTTAATGTGGGGTCGCTTTCTTAATTGAAGGGTAAATTGATTTTGATTTTGATCCAGTCACAGCGCGCCGGCCCTCTCGTCCAATTCTAAATCACTGCCGCACGCTCCTCTCTCTCTTCTCCATTGCAAAACCACCCCCTCTCCTCTCCATCATCTCCATTCCAAAACCACCATCTCGCCTCTCCCTCTTCTCCATTGCAAAACCACCCCTCTCCTCTCCATCTTCTCCATTGCAAAACCACAGTCTCGCCTCTCCCTCTTATCCATTGCAAGTCCACCATCTCTCCTCCCATCTTCCAAAGCTAGCACTAGACCTCTCAGAAGGACATCTATGGAGAGGATGCAGCAGCGAATCGGGCAGATCGCCGGCGGCGACCAGGCGAAGTTAGCCAGGTTGAAGGAGATCCTTACTTGTTTTGACAACGAGTGGGAGATTTCTAGGACGGTGAGGGCCATGTGGCAATGTATGCGAAAGAGCGAGACGGCGGCGATGAGGGCGGCGATTTACTCCCAGGCGACAGTCACGCCGCAGTCCTTCAAGTTCATCGAGTATCTCCTCTAGGCGATGGAGCAGACAGATTCGCCCGACGTGAAAGTCAGGCGGAGGTGGTAGGTGTACAGGTTGAAGGTCGAGCATCCAGAGGATAACGAATTGATCAAGTACGGTCTGCCGTTCGTGAGGGTGCAGTGCCAGCCGGAGCCACAGGAGTATTCGTTCTCCCACTGCAAGAGGAGGCCGGATGGCGCAACGTCGCTTCCCCACCGTTCTCCACGGTTCCCTCGCCGCTCGCCTCATTTCAACGGCGGCGGTAGGGCTTAAGGTAAGCTTCGCACTAACCTAATCTTCCATCTACTCATGCTTACAATCAGTGTGACGGCTAATGAAAATCATGCTTACAATCAGTCTCTGAGTACTACGCCAATCACCCTAAAATAGCTCTGGACCAAAAACAAAGTTGTGACACTGTGTACAAATAAAGAAAAATAGATTGGTGCTTCTTTCAGAAAAGAGTACTCCCTAGAAAAGTGCCAATATAAGCTACTAGTATTTGATTAGAGGATTTGCTGCCGAGAAAGATCCGTCCACAGAGAGTGCCACCCATCCCACTGCTGGTGGATGCCAATGCTTAGATGGAGCATGGTTGGTGTCGGTAATTTTTACTTGGCACCTCGCACTCTGCATATATGCCAGTTCCATCAGTACATTTGTGCAGTTCCACCAAAATGCAGCTGAATAACCCTATTTGCACAGATAATGAAAAAGCGTGATTACATTATAGTGGCACTAGTTGACGAAACATACACTAATAAATAGAAGAAACTTCATTTTCTTAATGGGAAAATATTGCGATAGTATCACAGTATGCCATGCTGCGAGGGCGAGATGGGCCCTGCGATGCCTCATACGGTAGGCCTCTTACTGGAAATCGACCCAATTCTCCCCGATACACCTTCTACCAGTGATGAACATTAGTGTACAGCGGTAGTACAAGGAGGGGCCTTGAGACATTCCAATCTCTATTTTTGTGCAGATCAACTAAAATTAAGCACCCGAGTTTGCAGAAACACTTAAACATTAACAATGGGACTAGTTGATGAAACATATACTAACAAAGAGAAGCACTTTCTTTGTCTACATTGGAAATGAAATGATAGAGAGGACACTCAGTCTATTTTAACTGTATTATTACTTCATTTTATCAGTGGCACTAGGGTCGAGCAGGTGGCAAGCGAGGTGTACCATGCGTTGCAAGAATGGAGGCCTGGGGTGCTTAGACTGGGATGCTGAAGCTGGCTCTTTCGGTCCCTATCTTCCCCCCTGATGTTTCTGTGGTAGCATTTGGGTTGTAATCCAAACTTGGTCGAGCTGGTGCTGTGTCCCCCTACCTACCTAGCTTATGTGGTGAACTTGTCTCCTGCTAGTACTCAGTCCGTTCTAGTAGTAGTTGCATAACTGCCCGTTTACAATGAGATGTTGTCGGATAATGGTTCTCTATGGTTGGGTTTCTTTAATGAAATCGGAGGAAACCCCCTCTTTTGATATATAAAAAAAATCAGTGGCACGCTCGGTGCCAAAACATTGCCTCAAATTAATAGTGCCACTAGATTAAGGTGCAAAATAATAACATTACTACTTTATCATGGCAGTGCCAAAACAGTAGCACAAGAGCAGAGTCAACATGCAGGATCTTTGGTAAATGGTCGGACCAAAAAGGAACATGCCTCGCGATGGGAACCATATCTATAGTCAACGCCATTGTAGAAGGGATGACACCAGTCACCAACATGGATGATTCAATTCATGGGACCTTTTTGTGTAGTTCACCTAAAATGAAGCAATGTCCCATGTGCTAGCAGCTTCTTCTTCATTAGTTGCAATAAAATTGAGCAACATCAAGGTTGGTCGTGAAGCTCGTGGAATGTTCAACTATAATTTGGATATCATTTGTGCAGTTCAGCTAAGATCAAGCGTGAAATGTATATCTCTGTTTGCACAAAAAGGTGGAAAGGAGGGTGACTAACAAGTGATGAAACATACATCAAATGAAAAGAAGCATGTTCCTTATCTGAATGATGATCCTACAAGGACAGTAGCAATTTCTAAAGCAGCAGCATTGCTAGATATTAGTGTGGGCATTAGGATTAACTATGACAACCGTTAAATATGACATTACTTTAATGGTGCCATTGCTTCATTTTACCAGCAACATTACATTAACAGCTGCTAAAGAGTTGGTATTTGGGCATGAGAGAGTAGGCGGACCAGGACAGTTGCATTTCTAACAAAAAGAAGCAACTTATCTTAATGGGAAATTTAGTAGGACATGAAAAATAGTGCTGTGATTCATATTACTAGAGGCATTACATTGAAAACAACATTGGTTTATGTGTCCTTACTTTTAACAGTGGGACTACTACATTTTACCAGTGGCATTACATAAGAGGGGCTCGGGGTGACAAACATCAGAACAGGATATCTGGGTTGGTCCCATTTTTGTTCGGTATAGCTACCTTATACTGTGTGAGGCTAGCAAATCTAGTGCTGGACATACTCTGTTGACTTGTCCCCCAGTCCCCACTTTCTTTCCTTTTTCAACCAATAGATCGGTTTATATTGAGTTTGTACTGCGTTTCCCTTTATTTCCCTATTAGACCAAGAGACCAGTTGGATAGCCAGTCTCTACTACTTTTTGCCCCCATTATTTCCTCTTTCGGCCAAGTCCTAGATTTAGGTAACAAATCTTCCCCCACCCCCCACCCCCTTTCTTCCCTGTTTGAACCAAGTAGTACTAGATTCGACTGCATGAAGTAGTTTTACCTCTTAACAGTAAAAGTTTAGGTGGCTTTCGAACAGCCGATTGATCCTATCTACGAAGTGGCCTGAGAAATAGTAAAAGATACAAATGCAGCGATGTCAGGAGCTGGGGCAGTAGAGCAAGGCCAGTTTCGAAGGAAGTTATACCTGAGGGTCGCCGGGATGTCGCTAGGTGGGCGGCGTGAGGCCGGATCTGCCCACACTACGGCAGCAAGGAAGAAGGGGTCGGAGGCCCTCCCTAGCCGGTGCTGCGTGGGAGAGAACGGCAAGGCACGCTGATCGGGACGAGTCGGCAGTGGGTAAGAGCTGTCGCCGAGGACGACCGTGTGAACATTGCACCTTCTCGCCTTCCCCGGCGGAGGGGATCCGATCGGATCTGTGACCAGCGGTGAGCAGAGAGAGAGTGCGGCCACCGCTGTCGTATTTAGATCTGGAGAGGACGAGAGAGTGTGAAGAGAGGAACACAGTTGTCGCTGTTTAACCCTCGCAGTGATCTGAAGCACATGACACCTAATATTGCGAGATGACAAGAAACCTTTTTTTAGATTTCTCATCAGAACTACAGCCCTGTACAACACAGCCTGCACGATATGTAGACGATAGCCAATCTAGCCATCTGCTGGAGTCTGGTTAGATGCATGGACGAACTGATCTCCCGTGTCGTGCAGGGATCGTCCAGGCACCGACGTGTTTACAGCACTAGTCCAGTACTATCGCTCATCTCTCTCTTCTATTAACTCAACCAACTTGCGGGGACGGGGGAGTGTGCCTATGGTCGATTCTCAATTGCGGTCCCACATGTGTGTGCAAACGCAATATGACGCAAGTTCCATTCGGAGAGTGGCGTGCCAGACCGACTGACCGTTTGGGGTGCAACGGGAATGTGACGGGCGTGCTGTATACATGTGTACCGCCGTTTTCTTGAGGCTTTGCTCCATGGCGCAATCCATGGATACAAAATTATATTTAAAAGTCAAGGGCGGGGCTTTTCCCGCGCGGTAGGCGGGGCAGTTCCGCCTAGTCGGTTCGACAAAGAGGCGAGAAGATGAGGGAGTAGGCTACTGCAAACATAGGGCTGTGTGATTTGATGGCTCGTTACTGCTAGACAGGGGGGGCCCTGTGATTTGACTTGCCATTATCATTATTACTGCGGCGCTACGACCGGCGTGAGTCTCCTGATTCCTGACCACCTCCATGGTATACAGGTGCCAAGTACTGTACTCCTTACTCCTTGGCAAATGCAATAAATACTACGAAGAAAGAGATAGAGAGAAGAAAAAAAACTCTTATAGCTAACCTTGTTGTATGAGTGACTAAGTGATGACTATGTATGACATGCCAACATCAGATAGCCTAAGAGCAAGTACAATAGTGGGCTTATAGCCTGCTTACATGGCAATTTTTTCTATGTGGAGGAGAGAGACATGAAAAAGTAAGGGGGGTGGGCTCTCATGCAAGAGCCTGGCTATATGCGTGCTCCAAGGCAGATGCAATAAATATGAGGAAAGAGATAGAGTGAAGATGAGAAAAAGTACTAATCTTATAGCCAACCTTATAGCTAACCTTATTGTATGAGTGACTATATGTGTTGGCTATAGATGATATGGCAACATTTTATAGCCAACAGTTGGCTATATTATTAACCATGCTCTAACGCACCTGGACGGAGGAAGTAATTTCATGCATGCGAAGTAGGCAAAAAAAATGCTCATTTATAGCCGTCTGAAATTTTCAAGGGCGCGACCGCGCGAGCGAGGCGACAGTCGTGGTAGGCGCGACCATGATACGGGCTGCTGACAGCCCTTGGATCTAAGATCGAACGGTCGCATGCTAAGTTGTTGAAAATTTCAAGAATAACCCTCCAGTATAGGATATTCACCCATAGGTCTAGAATCATGCCATGCATCCATTCGATCTCAGATCCAAGGGCTCTCGGAAGCCCATATCATGGGAGCATGGAAAGCTTCGTATCACCTGTAATTTTCCCGATGCTTGGCGTGCGAACACGCAGATGCATGAAGCCATTTAATTGGGCGTCTAGTAGACATGACATCTAATTGGGCCCCCATAGTACTGTGCATGAATCCATTTATCCACCAGGCAAGCCACTACCATGCCGTTCACATGACCCACTCAAGCATTTTTACAATCAGAAAACCGCTAGTAGTTCGCTCCTACTCGTCCCCAGCCGTCCTTTAACATTACGGCAGTTCGCTCCTAGTCGTCCCGTTCTTTCACATTACAGCAGTTCCACTAATCCTAACCCTCCTCCCAAATCCATGGCGTCCCAAATCTACATGATTAGCGGTGAGTACAAGGTTAGAACCATCACCGGCGATGAGTTCAACGTCATCTACACCCGTTCTTCCGCAACGGTGAAAGGATGCCTTTCTCGCTTCAGACGCATGTTCGAAAAGTCAAATGGTGATGAGTGGGTCGCTGGGCTAGATGTTGGGAACACCACAGTCCTGGGAAAAGAGAAGAATCTAAAGGAGGAAGAGAGGAAGAAGCCTGCCGTGATCCAGGTTTGCGTGCATAACTTGTGCTTGGTCTACCACATATGCCATGCCGGCGTTGAGTGCGAGGATTTTAAGAACTTCCTCGCGGGCAGCAAAGTCAAATTCATTACTATAGACTTTACGAACGACAGAAGAGTCCTGAGTCGGATAGGCCTCGTTGTAGGCCAGCCCTTCGACCTCCAGAAGAATGGGCTGGTGCCCTCCCGTCAGCCTTCAATGCTGACCCTGGCAAGAGCCATGGTTGATCCTTTGTATGGTAAACTGACGAAACCTCCGCCCGAGTTTCATCTTACATGGCAGTGGAATGTACTAGATAGAGACCACATCCAGTACGCTGCAATGGATGCCTACCTTTGTTTCAATATCTACAAGGGTTGGATGAAGAGCGAGAGCCAAGTGTGCGGTTCAAGCAAAGAAGTATCGGCCAAGAGGAAGAGGGACAAGGACGAAGTCGAGCACGTGGACGAGGAGTCCGAGTAAGGTGGCAGTGTCGTTGCTCATGATGGTTCTAATGCAGTGTCTACCGGATTAGTTGCTTAGTTTAATTTCAGGGTGCTTAGTTTTATTTGAGGGGTGTGTTGTGCTGAGCCCCCAGCAGAACTATGTTATGTTCCTTCTCGCTACTTTAACTCTTCAGTACGTACATACTAGTATTTCTTACAGTTCATCTTGTAGTTGGTAGTACTACCACTCGTTTCTTCACATTATATACACACAATATATATGGCCAACATCATATAGCCAGCAGTTGGCCATACTATTAACCACGCTCTAAGCATGCAACATACGCAAAACACTTAAATGAGATATGAAATTCTAAAAAAAAACTTAAATGAGAGAAGTTTACCCAAAGCATGAAGGAGTTTAGTTGTCAAAGAATTAAATAGGTAGGCTAATTTCTTTAATAGACTTTAGCACCCCATCTAAGCACGTACTAGCTTTTTTAATAGTACTATATACATAATTTGGCGACGAGCGCTCTCTATATGTACCACCTTTTTTCTTTAATTTCATCTTGTTAGTTTTGCTCCATGGTGCAATCCATTGATACTACTACTGTATAAAAGTATACATTTAAAAGGCTAGAGGGTGGGACAGACTCGCTTGGTCGGTTTCATGAGAGGTGAGGGCCTTTGTGATTTGACGGCTCATTACTGCTGGAAGGTGGGGCCTTGTGATTTGACTGCTCGAATAAATGTTGCCGACGACCTGAGAAGGAGCAAATAACCGTGCGGTATACTCAAGTTTTCCACTGGAGTACTAGTACGACGGAGGAGCATGATACACGGCAGCCCAGTGCGATATGGCAATAAAAAATGATCTAATTTGCTAGTCATCGATCCCACGGCGCCGCTCATCGTTAGCATTGTTCTATTCATGCCTCGCAGAGAACGTGACATGTGCGGCGAAACACCCGAAGCAAAAGAAGAAACACAGGAGCAAAAGAAGAAGGAAGATTATCCCCCCAAAAAAAGAAGGAAGACGCACACACAAGTCTGGGGCGCTGCTCTCTACTACATGAAGGGTTGCTAGCCGCAGAGTCGTAACTGCTTCTTCATCGCCTCCTTGACCTCCATCTCCTTGCGCATCTCCTCCGCCATCTTCTTCATTCTGTCGATGATGCGGGATTTCTCGACGCGAGCCTTCATCATCTGTTCCACGGCCGCATTACGTACCTTGACAGTAGCCGGGTGCTCGATGCGGAGCTTCGCCAACTCCTCCTTCTGTTCCATGATGAGGGCGTGCAGCATCTTCACCGACGAACTACTCTTCTCATGCAGCTTCTTCCAGCCGGCGTTCTCCTCCTTCAGCAGGTCGAGCTCGTGGCGGAGCTTCGCCTTGTCCTCTTGAAGTTGCAGGATTTCGCCGGCCGCCTTCTTACCCGAGGCAATGCTCTCCTTCAGCAGCATCACCAAGCCGGCGGTCAACTCCTCCTTCTTATTGAGCTCAACGGGCATGTCATCGAGGCTCTCCTTCAGCAGCTCCACCAAGCTGTCGATGAACTCCTTCTACTTATTGAGCTGATCGGGCATGTCGTTGACGGATAACGACTCCAACACCACCAGCTCGGCATGTTCACCTTCACGGCTAGGGCGCTCCTGGGAGCCCTCGCCTGCCCGTGAGAGATCTTTCGATGTCTCTGCGAGGCGACGAGCCCTCTCTTTTTTTTCCACGGCCTTGGTTGCCGCTCCCTTGTTACGAGTAGTTCTCGACCTAGAGCTCTGCACACCGGCCATGGCAAGGACGGATGAACAAGAAAGACTTATGAGGAGGAAGGTAGAGTGATTTTCGGCTAGGTAGTTCCCTTTTTTATAACCTAGTACTAGCACTAGTACTAAAACCTGCATAGTGGGAACACGTTCAAGTTTGATACGTACTAGGTGTGAGCAGGTTTGCACTTAATTATAGCATGGTAGTACTACTTTGGAATGTGATGGGAACAAGCTAAAGATTAATTGATGGTTTTGGTTTCGAGGCCCGAAACGGCTCCCGATGAGTTTCCTGGAACACAAATTTCAAGTACTACTGCTCAAATGCGGTCGCACAAGTCAGTGATGTAACTGGTCGTACATGTCAGACCAAGCCGATGCGTGTCCCTTCGGTGAGACGCGGGTCCGACCGACCGTCTGTTGGTGCGACCGACCGTAATTATTACGCGATGGAGACTTCTGGTTGTGGCTTCGGGTGATTGTCACGACCAAGCATTCAAAAACTAGTGATAAATCAATTACCATCTTTTTCCAAACGACCAAGTATTTTCACAGGAATACAATACATATAGATGGAGTGATTGTCACGGTTGCAAACCGCCATGGCGCCGCAAGTTCACGGCAGCAGCAACCGAGTAGGTCACTGCATCGCTGGCGGGGAAGGAGGGCAGCTCACCTCGCCTACGATGCATGCCCAGCAGCGCCGCCGCAGCTGGTCCCGTGATTTGGCTTCTCCTACCGCCCATTTGAACAGTTGCACCGGCTGCTCATACCAATCCGCAGGCATGCGCGTTCTTTCCTCTGCAGTCGACTCCGTGAATATGATCTCTGCCATTAGCCCCAGCTCGAAATTAACGCGACACTGCCAGATGTTGACATCCCTCAGCATCTCTCCCCTGAGATCGACTTGCGCCTCCACCTTGTGTTTCGCCAGGCGCAGCTCCTTCGAACTTGTCTTCAATCGATGCGACGCTTCCTTGATCTGATTTGCCCTTGCTGCCCACCACCTGAAACGCAGCCTTGGCATGTCCTCCGGCGCCACCGATCTATGATTGAAGAGCAATGGATCCCCTCTGAAACACATGTGGGTTTCGCTCAAAGGCGGTAGTGCTGCGGGCCGTAGCGAGAGGGCAGTCCCGCGGGATCCTGGGATCTAAGGGATTATCCATGGCGGGATCCTCCATGGCAGGATCCGGTGGGCGAGGCGGGGAGGCGAGCGTAGGCGCTGGGAGAGCCCTACGAGGCTAAGATAAAGATAGTACTACTTCACTTTGTCCATATTTAAATACAAAGGCCACCAACAGTAACCCAGGCAAAAATTGATCATCCTGCCCGCGTCCTGGTTTATTGGCCCCCTTTTTATTTTGTGCCAATTGTTGACCAAATATTTAACTAAGAAAATGTTAATGCATGTCACCAAAAATTATATCATTGGAATCACATTTGAACATAGTTTTCGATGACAGTAATTTTTATGACATGCATAAATATTGTGTTACTTAAAATTATGGTCAAAAATTGGCACAAAATATGAAGAAGACCAATGGAAGTAGCAACCAATGATTTAACTACTCGCATGCACGCAGTGGAGTAGTAATGTCTTTCTCAACTACTTCCTCCCTCACGTCCACTCACTTTGCATGCACTGTATTAATTGACCATCAATGAAGTGAACGACTTTACACGCGTCAAATTACCACATGGGGTGGATCTTCGTACAAAAATGCGTCCCACCGTGTACCCGCGTGTGCGTGCGAGGGAATGAGTGCGTGCGTGCACATCTTCGCTTCGTGCATGTACTGCCAGTGTGCGTGAGAGAGGACGAGTACATTCTTCTGGAACTAGCAGCACGTCACTGTGATCAATCCACACAAGGAGGTCGCGACAATGCCTCCACATGTGCCACGTGGCTTCATGGATGCCCCCACATCATTTTAATCATAATATATTAACTGAAAAAAGGGAGAGACATTGTGTAGCGTGCCATTGAAATTCTAATTTACGTGTTTTGCACATACTAGAAGTACTAGTAAGGTACACGTGCATTGCACATATGAGATTTGGCAACCAAATTATCAATAAATACCACACTATAGCATGTAAGCTTTGATTCATATATGCATGATGTAGACGTTCGTTTAATTCTTATAGTTCATCTTATTCAAAATCAATTAGTTTTTATAAAAAAGTTAATCTATTTTATGATTCATGGAATTGTGCGTTGTAAAGCATAAAGTAAAAACAAATAATGGCAATTCAACTAGAAAAAAAGTTTGGGCAATTATGATACGGAAGATTCTAGAACAAAGGAAAAGTACTTGTGTTTTGAGATTTGTGCATTATGCTTAAGTTCAACCATGGAGTCTTCTAGATTGTACATGTGGCAGAATCTGGTGGAATGTAAATCTTTACCTAATAATAAAGGACGGAGAATTTCATAGTTCTCCATAAGTCATGGCCCCATCTATATCTATATCTCCCAACCCCGCACAAAAAAAAACGTACACCAGCCTTGATTCCGCACAAACGTACAAACCTTGGTCCGCACGCATGTTCCCTCATCAAGAGGAGTTGAAGCCAAACTCCGAATTCCGTGGAGTTGAACTCTTCCTACGTCCTCCCATATAAATATGCCGCCAATGAGAAGAGTCCAAGAAGCGCAAGCAGAACAGCGGGCCGCCGTGGCTGCCATGGAGAAAGAGTCGCGCCGAGGCAGGGGCGGAGACAAGGGGGAGCGAGCAGGGGCTGGACCCCTGCCAATCGCTCGCCCCCCTCAACCGTTTTCAGCTGGATGTGTACTGTACACAGCTAATGGCCGCTGCTAATTGTATCATTAGCCCATATAAGAACGTATTAACTGAACTAAGTACACCAAACATAGAAGGCCAAAGCCCAATAGCCCACAAACGTTTGCCTAACCCTAAAAAAAAGACTATTGGTTTACCTCTGGACAACCTGGACAATTTGACAGATCCGATCTATTCATTGATCTACATGTGCATTCTGCCGAACCGCTCAGGGCGTTTGCGGCTGCCGCCGGCCGCCGCTCATGCCATCCTCCGTTCGAGTCGGTCGTACGTTCCCTGCTAGGGCGTTTTCCACTGCTGCGGCGGCAGCTCGCCACGACGACAGCGCCATTCACTGGTCTACGGTCCGTTGTCCAGATATTACTAGAGGCTGACGGATTAGATCATCACAAATTCAGAATACAACTAGAGACCGCTAGCCAGATGACTAGGATTGAAGATATTGGCAGCAGGACCACTACGCACCAGTATTTTTTTGTCATGAATTGTGATTTTAGTCTGGTTAATTAGGATTGCGTACAAAATAGAGCTTTTGATAGTTTGTGCATTTTTGGGTCCACGGGATGAGTTATTTGATGTGTCTATTATATGCACTATGGTAGTTTTTTGTATCTTGTAGTCTTTTCTACTCCCTTCGTCCCATAATATAAGAACGTTTTTGACACTAAATCGAAGGGAGTAGTTAAGAACGGTCTCAATTTCACTCTAAACTTGCACATATCTCGCTGGATGTTTGCAACCATCTAGACCTAAATATCTCGTCTTCACTTGCCGATTTGACCGCTGTATTATTTAAAACAAGTAAAACTACCATAGATTAATGCAGTCAGTCATAACTCTTCCGGTGTCAACCACGACATCCGAACAAGCTTTTTCGCTATGAACCAGTCGAGACATGTTTGAAACAGAATGAAGATGATTTTCTTCCACATTACATGGTTGTATGGCTAAATTTAAGTTAACAGAAATGTAACAATCTTTACTAGTTCCAGATATATATTTTGAAGATTTGTCATCAACACTATCGTGGGACATTGGCTTCTGCCGAACCGCTCAGGGCGTTTGGCTTCTGCCAGACATATCATGACATTCCGTGACTGTTGTGAACATTGGCTTCTCGCCCCCCTCATGTCCAAATCCTGGCTCCACCCCTGCGCCGAGGCCAGACAGGGAGACATCCCAGGCCGTCAATAATCTCCTCCCTAGGCGCGATATCTTGCGTGGTGAAGAGCCGCGCCGAAGCCGACAGTGACGAACCCCACACAGCCACACCATGAACCTCCAGTGCTACAAAATCCTACAAAATTAATCGAGCTGTGCTCCTCGCCTCCAATTCCCTCCTCTACTGCACGGATCCACGAGTGGTCATCGGATCCAGGGAAGTCGCCACCCCCGCCCTCCTCTGCAGGTGTCAACGCTAAGACGACCAGCACGGCATGAGGGCCCTCTAGATGAACACCATCTTGTGTCCTCTCCTGAGTCAAGAAGATATGGCCTAAAGAACTCCCGCATGTTTCCAATTACAGCCAGATCCTGGAAGTGGAAGGATGAATTTGGCTGGTAGGGATTTCATAATTCTGATGCTACCATGATGATGCCAGATTCATGCAACTCCATCTAAGCCACAGGTTATTTTTGTTCTTCCATCCTTTTTTGTTCTTCCATCCTTAATACGATGCGTTTCTTCAACCTTGGTGCTGCAGCCTACATCCTGCATGGATATTGGATGGAGATAGTAGATTGAAGAAGCTTGCAATGCGAGCTAGGGAAAGTAGTGGCTAAACCCAACCACACTCATGCGAGCTAATATACCGGTTGAGAAGGTCCTCCCGTCCTCTACGAAGCATGCAGTCATGGAAGAGGAAGACCATCCTGAGAAGCTTGTCGGGATACTAGGGTCCAAGGTGGATGCCAACCTGACAAATCGCTCATTGCCAGCTCCACGCTCGGGCAGGAAGCGGCGTAGAAGCTGGGCGACAGAGCCAACGAAGGCATTGGCGTGGATGAGTTCGCCGGAGGCTGTGACGGAGCCGATGGTCGAGCTGGAGGTGCAGATGGTTTCTGTGGTGGTGGTGGTGGAGTCGTCGTTGGAGGAGACAACTTTTGAGCGGGAGCTGGGGCCACAGGTGACTGCTTTCGCGCCGGTGGGTGGAGGTGACAGCTTTGGAAGCGGTGACGCTGGTGGTGGTGGCCTGGTGGGGACGAAGGCTTTGGCGTGCGGTGACGCCGCCGGCGCACGTGGAGTGGGTGGCTTTGGAACCGGTGATGTCGCGGGTGCAGCTGGAGATGACGGCGGCTTCGGCACCGGCGACGCCGAAGGGCTATGTGTCTGCTTCGGCTCCGGTGACGCAGCAGGGGGAGATGATGGCTTGGGCGCTGGTACGGCTGGAGACGATGGCCTGCTTGGAGCCGGCCGCGACGCAGCGGGAAGAGACGGTGCTGGCTTGGGTGCCCGCGCCGGAGACTGCAATTACGCGGAGGCGACCGCGAGCAGCGCCGATAGGAGCAGCACCGAGCGAACGACGCCCCATTGCCGCCTCCGGAGTGAATAGCATAAAACTACCACTTTTCGTGTCTGGGTTCCAAAAAACCATCACTTTTTTGTTTGTGACTAATACCTACCAATTTTCTCATCGGTTGTCTCAAAAAACCCAAATTGCCAGTTGTTAGCGTTTTAAACCATTTTCTGACGGTCAGGGCCCGCCTGTCAGGCCACGTCAGCGCCGCACTTGATGGCGAGGCCGTTAACGGTCGTTACTCTGACCCGTGCGGTCGGACCGCACCCGCTCGCTCGCTGCCCTGGTGCGATTATTAAGTCGTTGTCTCCCTCCCTCTCACTCTCCTCCCCTGCCCGCACTCATCTCTGCTCTCACTCTCACTCTCCTCTCTGCTCTTTGACGCCGGCGGCGACTTGCGCTGTGGAAGCTCCACCGCCGCCATGCCTTCCTGGAATGACGGGGATACGAGCTCAGAGGATGAGTGCGACATCACAAGCATGGACATGGCTCTTTGGGTAAGTTTTTTGATCTGCTGAGCTAGGGTTAGGGTTCATCTAGGAGCTAGATTATGTTAGGTTTCATCTTGGTGAGCTAGGGTAAGCTTTGGTTACTGTTATTTAGTAGGCAGGGTTATGGTTGCTGTTTGAGCTAGGTTTATGTATGCTTCAAAACTAGGGTTAGGGTTAGGGTTCTTGCTGGATTGGGGAATTAATTTTCGATCTATGTCTGGTTGGTGAGCTAAGGTGATTTTGTTGATGTGTTCATGCAGGAGACCCCTGACACCACCGTGGAGCCTCTTTTCTGTGGCCAGCTCGAGCTTTCTAAACCCACCTGCATGATGCACCACATGAGGCCAATTAAGTGTGTGGCATTTGATGGAACCTTAACTGGAAGGCGTTTCTATGGTTGTCCAGTGCAGCAGGTATAGTACCTTAATTGGACACATTATCTTCTGAACCCACACATGTATTTACAAGGATGACAAGTTGCTCTTCTCAACCCACACAGTATTATGTTGACAAGTTGCTCTTCTGAACTGTATTTTTAAGGATGAACTGAAATATGCCTTGTATTAAGCTATTGAGGGATATGGTTACTATCAAATATGCTTTTTGTATAGGAAGCATATATCTGTGAATGAAGTTGTACAAGCAGGTTGAGTTTCAGTTATAGTTTGAGTTATATTAAACAACATATTAAGTTTAATTAAGCCTCACCTTCAGTTTCTTAGTCTGATATGATTTGTTGTTATGAAATTCAGTGCACTTAGTGATGTATATATCAATTTCCAAATGCAGAGTGAAGGTGTTAACTGTGGTGTTACTGAGTGGGTTGACCAGCCCTGGCCTCCAATTCTTCAGAATTGCTTGTCTAGGTTGTGGGACATGTTCCATGAACAGAACTGTGGCAGGGTAGTTGATAAGCAGAAGTATGAGAAGCATTTGGCCAAGCTTAAGACTGAAAATGATAAGCTGTGCATTGAGTACACAAAGCTTGTCCAAGATGTATCCAAGGTGTTTGATTGGCAGGATGGTAGGGTAGACCACATGGATTACCAGAAGGCAGTTGAGGAGGAAGAATTTGAGAAGAGGAAGAAAGAGGTAGAAGAGAGTGCTAGGTTGGAGGTTCAGATGGAGAAGCTCAAACTTGCCAAGGAACAGAGGTGCATTTTATAGAGTCAAGCTGACATTATCAAGAACACCAGGAAGGCAATGAAGGAGGTTGAACAGGAGAGAGATTTGCTTAAGAAAGAGAAGGCCAAGCTTGAGCATGTGGTGAATGAGCTGCTGAATGATGGGCATGCAAGCAAGGAGAAACTTGAGAAAATCAAGGCCATCCTTGATTCTTGAAGTGTGTTCTGCAGATGGTGAAGTACATCCAAGGCCTTTATAAGTATGTGGCCTAACAATCTAATGTGAAGATATGGGGTGTACATTTTGGGGAATGTGAAGTTAATCTAGTCTATGTCTATGCCAATGTTAAGAACTGTAGTGTATGCTGCTAGAACCTTTAATGCTAAGTTAGGAAGTATGTTGTAATGAATGTTATGCCTGTATTTGAACCTCTTATGCTATGTTATGGAGTCAGTGATAAGCACTGCTGGACTATGCTATGTGTTTTTTTATCTTTACAAGATAGTTGAAGTGTGTTTATTAGTGCTTTGTACATGAGCTTTCTGGCCCAGTTATGTTTACAAACCTAGGCCTACTAACTCTAGATGCCTCTCCACTACTCATAAATAGCCTCCTCCACCCACCCTTCTCCCTATCTAGAACCCAGCCGCCACACCCCACCTCTAGAAACCCTAGATGGATCCAGAGCTTGGGGAGGTGACAAATGAGGAAGAGGAGGCAGTGGAGGCAGTGGAGGTGAGGAGGCAAAGGGCTCGCCCTGCGGTGCCCAGGCCATCAGCTTGGGAGCTGGAGTTCAAGAGGAGGCTGGCAGAGAAGATCTTGGAGAAGTGCAGCCCAAATGAGTTCATAGTTCTTGTCCCTGGCGGCAGGCGCAAGAGCTCAGGGAAGATCATCAGGTGGGCTAGGGCATAGGCAGTACTAGCTCCTCACCCTTCTACCAAAGCAAAGTGGCGCCATTTCTTCGATCGTTACGATTGAGAGTAGTCTGACCTAGTAGTTATTTTAAGTATGAATGAGAGTTTGAGCTTTGTATCCCTTCCATTTCTGTACAACTCTTTGTATGAAAGAATGTTTGAATGGTGGAATCTATGAATGTTTGAATAAATCTATCAATCTTTGCATCAGTGTTGTCTGAATCTATCAATCTTTGCATCAGTGTTGTGTGAATCTATCAATCTTTGCATCAGTTGCAAAGCTCTCTAGCACCAATGTGAAGCAGAACATAAACAATAAGAAGTCACAAACCCATATGTTTCAGAATGCAAATACATAGGTTTCATAATGCAAATACATAGGTTTCATAATGCACACACTCAGGTTTCAGAATGCAAACACTCAGGTTTCAGAATGCAAATACTTAGGTTTTAGAATGCAAACACTTAGGTTTCAGCACTCATACAGTGCAAACAAGATAGCAGTTACCAAACTGCAGAATGGAATCTTCAGTAGTTACCACTAGCAGTGAAGTATGCCTTCCACTTTCCAGTTGGCTTCCTAACCCTCTTGGACCCAATCTCCATCTCAGAGTGAGAAGCTTGCCTTGGAGCATTGAAAATTGTGTACCCCCTCCTCTGCTAGCTGTTGATGCTCTGGTGTTCTTTGCTGGAGAGGCAATGGATGACCATGTGTTCTTGGCTGGTGAAGATGTGCTAGGAGCCCTTGTCTTCTTGGTTGCTGCTGCAGGAGCCTTGGTCTTCTTGGCAGGTGCTGATGTGGCAAGTGCTGGAGTAGCAGAAGCAGCAGCCTTGTTCCTCTTTGATGGTCCTGGAGTAGCAGAAGCAGCAGCCTTGTTCCTCTTTGATGGTCCTGGAGTAGCTGTGGCTGTTGCTGGCCTCTTCCTAGCTATGGATGGTGCTGATGGTGCTGATGGTGGTGGTGGGGGTGCAACACCTTCTGCAGTAGCTCTGGTAGATGAAAAGTAGCCTGGCCTATTCTCCTGCACATTTAACAAAGCAAATTAGAATCAAACTACCTAACCTATGAAACAGAAGTTTCTTTATCAATAAGCATACCTGGTGTTTATTCTTCCTCATCTGCAGTTTGGGTTTCAGTGGATCACCACATGTGTTATATCTGTGACCTTGCTTATTGCAATTGCTACAGGTCACTGTCCCAATTCTTGATGTATCCTTCTTGGCAGGCACCTCAAATTGTCCTTTCTTCCTAGCAGTCTGCTTTTTACCCTTCTTTTCTTTGAATACTGGAGGACATATGTCATCCCCCATGGTGTGTGGCCAACAATCAGGGCCAGGAACAGGGTATATAATATGCTTGTAGGTTTCACAGTAGAGGGGCTTCTTGAAGAACTGATGGACAAAATCTTCAGGGTGTAGCTTCACCTTCTGCATTGTTGCTACAGCATGACTACATGGAACAACTGTCATATCCCACCTCCTGCAGTCACAAGTGTGGTTGTTTAGGTTTACACAGTAGGTCTTTTCTGAACTACTTGTAACTTGCCAAATGCCTGGTCCAGCCATGTATGCATCACAGTATTTTGCCCACTTCTTGGCCTCCTCCAATATCTCAGAGTATGTGGGTGTGATATCCCACCTACATGTCTCTGTCTTCTACCTAATCTTCTGAAACTTGATCATGAGTTTTGTCCTTATTCCTTCAAGCATTGTCCTGATGGGCTTCTTCCTAACATCCAGAATCATCCTGTTGAAAACTTCACTAAGATTGTTTACAATAGGGTCTGTCTTGCATATAGTATCCATTATATGCCTGGCCCAAGTATGGACTGGTATGTTTGACAACCACTTCCATGCCTCCTCACTCTCTTTCTTCAAGGCTTCCATGCCCAGATCATGCCCATGCTTAGTGAAAGAATATGCAGCCTGGTCTAGATGTTTTTTCATTTCATCCCCTCTAAACCCAGCTGATTGGAAGTTGGCATATTTGTGTCGTAAACAAAATCTTTGAGGGGAATTAGGAAATACATCATCTATTGCATTGAGCAGACCATGTTCATTGATTTTGTATTAATAACTAGTGAAGTAAGTAGAGAAAACATTACATAGTGCAAGGAAAAGCATTACATAGTGCAAGGGAAAGCAATAAAATCATGAAGTAGTTGTACCTTTTGCCTGTCTGACATAATTGTGTAGGGTCCAAACTTGTTGCCACTACCAATGACTGTCCTTAACTGTGTAAGAAACCAAGTCCAACTATCTGTCTCCTCCTTGTCAACAACACCAAATGCAATAGGGAAGATGTTGTTGTTGCCATCCCTCCCTGTTGCTGCCAGGATTTGCTGCCCAGTGCTTAGTTTGATGAAGCATCCATCAAGCCCTGCATTTTAAGCCATTAGTAAGCAGCAACTGTTATGCAATCACTATTTAAGCAGTATACAGACAAGATTTACCTATGAAAGGCCTGCAACCATTTAGGAACCCCTCCTTACAAGCAAACAGATAGTAAAACATGTAATAAAACCTTGGGGTAGGTGCTGGGTGGAGTTCAAATTCCTTTGTTGTCACAACACACCTACTACCAGGGTTTGTGTCCAAAACACACTGCAGATAGTCTCTTAATCTGTAGTATTGTGTCTTGTGATCCCCTTGCACAACATCAACTGCTTTCCTCCTTGCCCTGTAGGCCAAACTTTTTGGAACATGTACTCCAAATTTCTTTTTTGTATAACTCAGTATAGTCTCAACACCTGCACCAGGATTGGATCTTACAGTATCCTCAACAGCCTTTGCAACCCACTTCATGGTAACCTTTGTGTTCTCTCCACTTGCTCCACAGATGTGATCAAGATTCATCTTCTTGATGCTAAAGGTTGACTCATGGGCAATCTTAGAAGCAGTAATATAAAACTCACAACCATGCTTTCTATCTGAGCACCAGGCTATGATCCTACTTGGACCATTCCTATGGTACTCAAAGTTCCTCAGTGTCCTAACATGGTAGTTTCTCAATGCTTCTCTGAACTCTACCACATTTAGAAAGCACAAATGAATCCTAAACTGTTCATGTGCATCAGGCCTAGAGTAATCATACCATATTCTCTCCTTCTTCTTCTTCAATTGTCTCTTCCTGCCACAAGGCAACCTAGGTGCATCATCTTCTTCATCAGAAATGCCTTCATCGCCTGGAAAGCAGTACTCATCAGCTTCTGGCACGAAATCTTCAAACTTTATGTGATCTGGCTCACTGTGTGATCTGCTTGTTGGGCCTTGTTTTCTCACAGGTATCAATTTCTATGCCACACTTTTCATATGATCTGAAGCTTCTTCTTCATCATCTTCTTCAGAACCATTTTGCTCCTGCCAAAACTCTGAGGGTTCAGAAGCAGCCCCAAAATACTGCTCAGCCATCTCTTCCTCTTCCCTATAGTGTTGACTTGTTCCTTCACCACCTTCATCTTCTCCCCTAGCCCAAGACTTGTATGAAATTTTCTTCCCTCTGTAATCACCCCTGAAAAACTCATAATCTGAAGAGGATTTGTCCAACTCATCTTCATCTTGATCTTCTGCTTCAATATTTTCAATTTCCACTGCCTCTTTTCCCTTGTTGAAATTACAGCTCTGCTGTGTGTTAAGATATGGTTCAACAGGCACAACTGGAGGCTGTGAAGAATTTGAGACAGGGAAAAGGACACCTTCTTGGGAAACACTATAAACAATGGGATCACCAACTTGACTCATTGGAATCTGCTCTTCAAGCAAGGTGTGGTCCATGTTTGCATCTGCTGGATTTGGGTCACTAGCATCTCTCACTGTTATGTTCAATACTTTCTTCTCAGCAAACAAATCTAGCATCTCCTCCACCTTCTCATCACTGTCCAAAACCTCAATCCCCTCCAGCCCCTTACCCTCATCCTTAACATATGACAGATAGGCATCCAACTCATAGCCCTCAAGTTCAATCAGTGCTAACAATAACAGGTAATTCATTTCTGATAAGGAAAACTTCCTTTCCATGTTATCTCTACCCTGAAAATGCAGCCTCAATTCCCATACTTCATCATCCAAACTATGCAAAAAAAGAAAGAAAACATTCAGATTTCTTCAGATTTTGAAGTTCAAAAGTATGCAACAGTTTCACTTGCACAACATATCATCCAAACCTAAACCCTAATTCATATATTGCTTACAATGTATACATAATAATATACCAAAGAAACTAATTCATTAACAATCTAAGAAACAAATCCTAACCCTAGTTCATAAATATACTAAGAAAGATAATTAAAACAATTCATAACTTACTCCACGCAACCAAGTGAGGAGCCCCACTGGTGCCCGCCTTCTGGATCCGCATGGATGCATTTGGCCACTGCCCTGGCCGCGCGGAACGCCGGCGATATCTGGACCTCCTGCGTCGGTGGCCCAGGCGAGTGCTGGGTCGGGAAACTTGCGCTGCCTAGCCACTTGTTGACCTCGGAGTGAGCACCGCCCTCGCCGCCGGCTGTCGCCCCAAGGCCCAAAGGCTCGCCGTCGTCCTTCTTCTTCGCCGCCGCCATCGTCGGGAGAGACAGAGAGCACGGGGGAAAGGAGGAGCGAGAGAGAGCTGCTGTCGACAGAGAGAGAAAGGCAGCGAGCGAGCGGGTGCGGTCCGACCGCACGGGTCGGAGTAACGGCCGTTAACGGCCTCGCCGTCAAGCGCAGCGCTGACGTGGCCTGACAGGCGGGCCCTGACCGTCAGAAAACGGTTTAAAACGGTAGCAACTGGCAATTTGGGTTTTTTGAGACAACCGACGAGAAAAGTGGTAGGTATCTGTTACAAACAAAAAAGTGATGGTTTTTTGAAACCCTAACACGAAAAGTGGTAGTTTAATGCTATTCACCCTCCGCCCCCGAGTCACCACAGAAGCCCGTGAGCTAGCTCACTCACGAGTACACACGAGTTTATCACCGACCGGCGGCTGCAGCGGCGGCGGTAGGAACCAGCTAAGCTAGCAGAACAGAGAAGGCGCGCTAGCGGCAAGGAAACAATGCTGCTGATCGGGAAAGAGAATCTATTGTGACATGCCCAAAGCGAGCAGCGCCTTACCACTGTTTTTGGCGTAGAGCGCGGGGGCGGCAGTGCAGCGGCAGTGTAGTGTGTACTCCTGACGCGTAGCCTGGTTCCTGTATCCAGCTGCTACAAAGGCTTGCCCGGCCGACGCTTGCGTGTACACTGTGTACCCCAGCTTGCGACACGCGGCATACGGCCATGTTCCGGTGTCCGCTTAATCCCGTCTCGCCGTACTACGACTACATAGCCAGCATCTACTTCCATGACGATCTCCACTGGGACAGGTTTTGGTGCAAGGACTTGTAGATGGATGGATAGAACTGATGGCTTGGTGTGTCAGCGTTTCGTTACCACTCCGCCAGTCAACCACTACCTCCACCTGGACAGGTTTTCTTGCCCGAGCCTGTGCATTTGACGGCCTGGAAAACAGGTCGCATTCACATGCCTCTGAAGAAAACTGTGGTGTGGTACGTTGGACTGGCTCGCGACGGTGACCGAGACGACGCACACACGATTCGATGGAAAATGTGTAGCGCTCAGCTGTTGTGCGTTGTGCCATGCTGCCATGGGCGGCAGCTACAAGCCTGCAGGCGTTTCGATCTGGGCAAAGACGCGTGGCCGACAAAAGCTAGCGGACAAGACGAGCGGTGTATCCCTTTTCCCTTATTCCGCGCCATGTCCAGCCATCCAGTGCGTGTTGCTTGGATATCAAATGGGATGAATTGCTTTTGTTCTATACTTCTATTTATGTGTTTGATTGATACGTGTACAAAAGTAAAGTGGGTTGGCTCCATTGCTACCTTTGGTTAGAAAGGTGCTGAGGTGGAAATAAGATCAAACATAATGTTTACTCTCAGATATATATGGTGAGATCATGAACAGATCAGAATGCTCTGAAGACTGACCTCAATCACTTTCGTCATGTTATTGTATTTTGAACAAACAAACCATAGCATGTCGCGCTATCTAATAAGCACATTCTGACCGAGCTCCCATGAATGCATGCATGCCTCTCAGCACATGGCTGCACTGTCTTTGGGACAGATCGATTACAATTTGTAGTTGCAGGATAGTTGAGTACTCATCCTTGGGTGACAATAATATAGAAGTTACAAATTGTCTGGGCACTACAGCATGGAGCGTATAAGTTTGAAGGTGTACAACGTCAGCATACCATCGTTCTGCCTTCATTGTCAACATGTCATTACCTTTCAAAGACATGGCGGGTGAAACTCTATACGATTTCTCGACCTGATGGGCAACTGCGGACTCATCGTAGTACTGTAACACATACAAGGTCAAAGCTTCTGTGAAATTTCAACTTAACTCAAAGTAATTCCGTCCTTTATATATTTTTTGTGAAATACGTATATACTTAAGATGTTTATCTTAAGGATTCCTTCATGGCCCTAATTATCATTATTTACTAATATAACAACTCAGGCCCGTTAAGAAGTGTTTGGGGGATCGTTGTGACGGTTGATTTAGATTTTCTCGTCATTGTATAATAATAATAATAATAATAATAATAATAATAATAATAATAATAATAATAATAATAATAATAATAGAGAGTATCTTTCAAAAATAGTTCATTGAAATTTGCATGATTGAAATTGTTAGAATTTTCTCTGTTGCCTTTGACTAAAGCCCCTTTGAAAGAATATTATTCCAGCATACACCATGGGGTAACCAGTAACATTAAGATTGATGGTGTGTCTTCCTGTGGTACTATTGTAAACCTTATGTCATTAGTCTGCATAATATGTAAGATATAATTAGAATGTTTGTGCAATGAAAAAATTAATGAAACATCAAGAGGTCAACATTGTTTGTTATGATGTATCTTGGATGTGTGACCTATCTACAATGACGTATAAGGGCTTTTACACCCGTTGGCTGTATGTCTCATTTGTGATTGCGGGCACCAACAAAATCATCCCATCATCAGCGTGATGGCAAACAAGAAAATTGGCAACACAAATGGGTCGCTTGAGGCATGTGATGATTTATTTTTCCCATTGCAATGCACGGGCACATTTACTAGTGATATCCAATGGCCAGTAGTGCTCGGATTTGCCATCTCTGCACCGTCTGATTGGCTTCATCCAACCACCATCTTTCAAATTTATTCGCACTCAATATAGGGGTATAGATATAGATATAGACTAGTGGCACATCATCTAAAGCCTTTCTACACGCTCATTTTTTGTACAAGTGTGCTCCACCGTGCACCCGCGCGTTTGTATGTGGGAACGAGTGCGTGTGTGCATCTCTTCTCTTTCGCACACGTAGTCCGTGTGTGTGAGAGATACTAAGATATGGTGAGGGAATACGTGTCAATGCAATTTGTGTGAAGGAGAGGCCTATATACATACATGTATGTGCATGGGGCCGGGGTGATATACGAGAAGGGAGGGGAGGGGTCGACCGCCCGAGATATCGATAGAGATAGATAGAGGGAAGAGCTCTACGAGCGTACAAGCACTGGGATATGGGGGGGGTGTGGTGCTGGAAGATGGTGCGAGGGGCTAAGTGGAGGGAGACTATGAAGGAGTGCACAAGTGCGAGATCGATATTTAAAGAGAGGGGGCGAGAACGTGCGAGAGTTGCGCGCAGTGGTGGAGCCATGAAAAATAAATGAGCTAGGGGGCCAAGCATTGCTAATCCTTTACGGGGAGGGCCAATTCATCAACTTAAACCATTTTACCAGCAATTGATCTACTGATCACATTCATATTAGCCACAGTATATAGTGATGTTAGGGGGGGCCAGGACCCTTGCTGCCCCCTGTCTTCACCACTGTGCGCGCGTCTGAGAGATGAAGCGGAAGGCATGGATGATGAGAGGGGGACGATGGATAGATAATGTTGGTGTATCAGCTATATAATCCTATATAGAGAGGTATATATTGATCGATGTGTACGTGGGAAAGAGGGTAAGACCTGACTAGATATATAGATCGATCGGTTTGTGTGGAAAACTGGGAAAGACCTAGCTATATATATACACACAAAGAAAAACATCGATCGTTGCGCATGCATGTGAGAGATAAAGAATGCCCGAAGTGATGAAGAGGGGGAGGTGTGTGTGTGCATGCATGGGAGACCGACATGAAGAAAAAGACCACATGTGTGCTATGGATAATGCCGAGTGGTAGTGTGTGTGCATACATGCACGAGAGAAAGTTAGTGGTACAATTATAAAGAGAAGACGACTGTGTGGGTGTAAAATACTAGGTGAGGTCATAATCAATGTAAAGTTGAATTCAAATATTTGAATAAGAGATCATGATGTTTGAAACCCATGCATGCATGAATATAACTAAGATATGCGTGGTGTGGTTTGGAAACGAGCATGCTATACTGTATACACATTGAACAAGGTCAGACTGATTTGAATTTGAGATACCGATGCCAGGCATCGTTTGGCCATATTGCATCCGTGCATGAACACACTATTCAAATTGGAGATGATGGGTGGCTTTCGCATCACATATCTATACCCCTATATAGTGTGCGAATAACCACTAGTAAAGAAACGGGCTGTAGTGCTGGTTCGTAAGGCCCTTTAGTGCCGGTTCTGGAACCGGCACTAAAGGGTGGGGACTAAAGCCCCCCCCCCCCCTTTAGTCCCGGTTCAACACGAACCGCCACTAAAGGGCCACCACGTGGCACGAGCAGGCGCCGGGGGGCTGGGGGCTTTTAGTACCGGTTGGTAACATCAACCGGGACTAAAAGGTTTCGGGGGTTTTGGGTTTATGATTTATTTTTCCTTTAATTTTGTGTTTTCCATTTAATTCTTTTTCATTTGCTGGTATTTTACGATACTACATATTATACATGTTATGCATATATATAAATAGAATTTCTCGTAGAATCGATCATATATATATATATATATATATATATATATATATATATATATATATATATATATATCATCGAATGTCTCGCACGACCATTCACACATACACATGTATATATACAATTTCTCCTACATGGAGGCATTTACTGCGGTAGCGGGTAATGGAATTCTCCTTTGGGATCTATGACCTGGTCGAGCAAAAATCCCGCTATTTCCTCTTGAATTGCTCGTACGCGATCCATTGGTAGGAGCTTATCCCGCATCTCCATCAACTTTTAAAGAAGGAGATCAATATGCATGTATTAGTTGTGTGTATATATATATTAGATAATGATGTAAAAATTATGAATAGTGTTCTGGCAAACGTACCCATAGCTGTCTATCAGATCTGCTCCTTTCGGACGCCATCATGCGAATGTTCTCGCAAACGTAGTATGCACATAAATCAGTCCCCGACGCGTGCTTCAGGGCCTTTACGAGAATAGAATTCAATCAGATAATAATTAATCAAGCATGATAATTAATGGTATTAAAACTAGAATTAAAGAGATGATAGCTAGCTAGCTAGTACTACTTAATTAATTACCTTGGGTCGCACCCATATCAGCTTTTGTTTCCATGGGCCTTCAACCTGTTTGATGAACTTTTCCCAAGCCCTGCCCGCCGGCAAAGAAAATGAATAAAGGAGTTATTAATTAGTTGATATCAGGAAATGACGAACTAAAGAGGCCGACATATAGTTAGATAATGATTGAAATTACCTGTTGACCATCCCCTTCACGATTTCGTACTCAGTAACTGGTTTAAGTAGTGAGTCCAGTACTTCAACTTTTCCCTCGTCAACTTGAATGATTAACAAGATCCAGTGAAAACTACATGCGCACACGTTTGCATGTATAAATTAAGCGGGGATGTGCATAACTCATCAACTACCCTAAACCCCTATACACTTATTAACATCTAGCTATAGTAAGCAAAAACAGAATTTGTAGTACAAGACAGTGTGACTCACCCGAAGTTGTAAGGAAGTAGTATATCTGGACAGGTATTTAGGCGCTTCAAGAACTCTAGCAAGCTTTTCTCTGTGTCTTTTCGATCCCATTCACGCGTCCATGTCTCTTCATTAATGGTATTTGGGTCAATGAACCCAATGCCATAGCGTCCAGCTTTTTTTATTTCATAGATCTTCATTCTGCATAATACCACAGAAAAGAATATAGTGAGGATAATTACAGGTAATGATCAACGAGCACTACAACTAGCTTGAGACTTAAATTACAGAAAGAAATCACTTACAGACAATAGCAACTGACGATAGATTTGTCGAGTGTGTCTTGATTGAATAACTGAAACAGTTCTGTAAACTCAACATACAGAGCATTCTCATGGTAGTAATGCTCTCGCTTGACTCTCACCATGAGGGACTCTCGATTGGTAGTCTTGGCAATTTTCATGTACCATTCATGCAATTCATACATTCTCGTTGAGAGCTTCTTGACCTCCTCAGGCTTGACCAGAGGTTCGCCGCGGGCATATTTCCGTTTTAGTTGCTGCTCTGTAAACTTTTCCATGGGCTCGATGCCTAGGAGTTGTTCTATAGTGCATCCGATCTCTGCAGCCTGCCTTCTATGATCGTCGGTTATTACCAGCTGATTGGCGCCGGTACTCACATGTGTTGGTACAATGAGCGGGGGGATCGATTGCACCGCCTGTTCTCCCAGCTGGGGAACAGTTTTCCTGCTTTTTTTGGCAGCTGCTTGGCTGGAGCTCGAGCTCGACTCCTTCTTTTTTTGTGCTTGATATGCCTTCCTGATTTGGCACTCATAGTCTGAGTCAATAGGCTTGGGAGCTGGTGGTTCAGCCATACGAATAAAGTGGTCAATGACATGCTCAGGTACTATCTCCTTTGGCGGCGGTGGCGGTTTCGGTCCAAAATGGGCCCTCAATTCGGCTTGCACTTCTGCTTCGTTTTCCTCCACAGTTAGGTCATAAGGCCTCTTCGGAAGAGGCGTGAGGCTTGGACCAAATTGGAATCTCTTGCCTCCTGTACTTGTACCGCTAGCCGCCGTAGCTGCGGCGGCTCTCTTCCCCTATTGCTTAGGCGGCGGAGCCCGCTGAGGCTACGGAGACGGCTGACACGGTGCCTGACTTGGAGGAGGAGGACTGGGCTGACGCGGTGCCGGACTTGGAGGAGGAGTGGGCTGACGCGGTGCCGGACTTGGAGGAGGAGGAGTGGCTTGACGCGTTGGCGGACTTAGAGGAGCAGGACTCTGCTGAGGCGGTGGCTGACTTGGAGAAGCGGGAGTCTGCTGACGCGGTGGCGGACTTGGAGGAGGAGCCGGCTCACGCGGTGTCGGTGGCCTTGGAAAGACAATGCAATCCTTTCTCCATAGAATGATACGATGTATGGCCTCTCCTAGTGTGCGCTCGTCGTCACCTCCAGGAATGTCAAGCTCTAGCCCCGAATATTGTGCCACCACTTCATCAACCGTGACACGAGCATTGCCAGCTGGAATCGGATTGCAATGGAAGGTTGCTTCAGGGGGATTTGTATAAGCAACGCCGTCCGCCACCTTCATGGATATGTTCTTCATTTTAAAGTGTAGCTCACAATTAGTGTTATCCATGATGTCATTCACAGGGTATCTATCCAGCAGTGCCTCATCGCCCGGGGCGGAACCCACGCTGCTTCTCGGCATGGATGGGACGGTGCTATCCAATGCTGGATCCACTAGCTGCTGCCGCTGCAGAGACCCCCTTTCCTGGCTAAGTGAGTCGATCTGCTGCTGCTACCGTTGGAAAGTGAGTGCCAACTCCGCGTGCCTTGATTCTAGGCCTTGAAGGCGTTCTGCTTCCTGCTTCCACTGCTCCTCCTCTAGCTTCCTCTTCTTCTCCTCCTGCATCTTCTTTCTCGCACGGCTTCTGTAGTCGGCGTTCCAGTCCGCAAACCCTCAAACCACGGAACAAAGACGACGCCTCGTGTTCTTCCTGGGTGTTCAGGATTTCCCAGGGCGCGCGTAAGCTCGTCGTTCTCTCTGTTGGGCGTGAACACCCCCGTTCGAGCCTCTTCTATTGCAACAAGTATATTGAGGTCGGCTCCTTTAAGACTTGCCCGCTCCAAAACCTGGCCTGTCTTTGGGTCCAACGTCCCCTCATGCGCATAGAACCAAGTCCTGGACCTGGGGGCCCACCTCAGTGTAACTGGAATGACCCCTGCATCCACCATCTGTTGCTTAGCCTTATCCCACTTAGGCCGGGCCACCACGTAGCCACCTGGCCCCAGCTTATGGTAATGCTCCTTTTTCGAGGCATTGACCTTGTTTATTCTCGACCGTTCCTGAGCTAATTCCGATTCCTTGAATTTCACGAAAGCGGGCCAGTGATCTCTTTGCTTCTCCAGTGTTCCCTTGAATTCTAGAGTCTTCTTTCCTCCTTCGACATACTTGGCCCATATACTTTTCTTGTGGTTGTTGAATGCTACCGCCATCTTCCTAAGAGCAGCGTTCTTGACTTTCTCCACATCTGCATCTGTGAAATGATCTGGTAGGGTGAAATGTGACATGAGAGATTCCCAAAGCAGATATTTTTCTCTTTGGTTGACAAAAGTAAGATCTGGACGTTCCTTTGCTGGTTTTTTCCATTCTTGAATGGAGATCGGGATTTGGTCCTTCACAAGAACTCCGTTCTGACGAACGAACTTGCCCGCATTCTTCTTAGGCTCGCTTGGTTCACCATTAGGTTTGATGGCATCATGTTGTACTTTACGCCATCCTTCAACTTTTTGGCCGGGCCTCACACTGTCCTGCTGCCTGTAGAAGATTTGCTCAATCCAGAGGGCTGAAAGAAGAAAGATCGATTCGTTAATATATATACAAATCAATTAAAACATGTGATGATCACCAGATGCCTGCTTATATAAATATACCTCGCCGGTCTTTGTTATTTCAAGATCAACATTTTCTTCGTCATCATAGTTCTGGACTTCATCTATTCGTTCGTCTTCATCAAATATCATACCCTCACCTAGGGTTCAGATATTGCGAGCCGTCATCTTCTTCAAACTCATCTGGGCGAGGGGATGAGCGTATGATGTTGAACAGGGCCTCCTCTCCTTCTCTGCCGGTATTGTCCATAGCTTTTATTTAACTAATCCAGAAGAAATATAAAACAATTTAGTATTCAAATTAGACTGCATGCATGCAATCAATAAGGAAAAACTGAATCATAGTACATAATATGCATCATCGAATATAATCTCGAATACATCGTCTCGAATATTATCGAATAATATATATAATCTCGAATACATCGTCTCGAATATTATCGAATAATATATATAATCTCGAATACATTGTCTCGAATATTATCGAATACATCACTAGCTAGCTAATACATATCGAATACTATCGAATAATCTAGTTCACTCGCGGTTCCTGAGGCGCGGGCGGTGGAGACCCAAAGAGAAGGAACCATCACAGGATCATAGCTTGGGTGGGATCCCCGAAGGACCTGCCAGGTATTGGAGAACTTGACGTCCAACGCAGCCATGTAGCGACGGACGTGCTCGTCCTCCTCCCTGACACGGCGACGTACCACCTCCGGCGGGGCCGACTCCCTCCGCACCAAAAGTGGCCCACGCGAATGCCACCAAAGGAGCTCCGGGTCGACGACGGGACCCGGGGCCGGGTTCCTCACCAAGCGGCGCGCCCCTGAAGGTAGCACCTCCCAGTGCCAGCCCGGCGGAGCCCAGTCCCGGACATGGCTCCTCTGAAGCAGGACGTCGTCGTGAATGGGTCGACGGCGAGGATGCGGGCCGGGCATCATTGACGTCGAGAACAAATTCTATATGCAAATGTAACATTTTTTAAATGATTGGATTGTGATTTCTTATATACGAGGAAAACCTTTAGTCCCTGGCTATAGGAACAGGATTCAGAATCATAATGGATTCTCTTAACCTTTAAGGGATTTAACAAAATGGCGCCATTCTGGATGTGCAGAAAATGGTCCATATTTTTTCTGATCTCATCTACCCTTCTATATGTCACGTTGTCTAGTGTCAAAGGATTCAAGAAAACCATGGCTTCGTCATTAGCCGGAAGTAACAGGCGCATAATGGTACGAAGCTCTCCAAAATTGTTTTGGAACGGAGTCCCGGATAGGATAATTAGCTTTTTGGTACGAAGTTCAGTAAGAGCCTTCCGAATATCGCTATTTGGAAGGCCTTTGCTGAAATTCGTACCAAAAAGCAAATTATTCTATCCGGAACTCCGTTCCAAAACAACTTTGAAGAGCCTCGTAGCATCATACGCCTGTTACTTCCGGCTAATGATGAAGCCATGGATTTCTTCAATACTTTGATAGACAACGTGACATATAGAAGAATATATATATATATATATATATATATATATATATATATATATATATATATAGGACAGCACTATTCTAATCCTGGGATTAGAATAACTATTTGGATCACAGCCAACCCTATATAGAGCCTGATTCGGTGTTCCCGAACTCTTTCGAACCCGCTGGAACAAAGAAAAAAACAACGATTGACTGTCCCCCACCTCCCGTGATCCCCACCTCCGCACTCCCTCGATCCCCACCTTCCACCCACCGACCCGTTGGCACCAGCCCCCGGAACCGTCGCCGCCGGCGCCTATAACCCCTCGTGCCACTCTGCCAGCCGGGATCTGTCCCTTCCAGCATCCATCCATGGCCGCCGCCCGCTGCTCCCTGTCGATCTCCACGCGCCGCCCCCCCACCTTCCCCGCCATCCCCACCACGCGGCACCTCCCAACCGCTGACGTCGCCCACCTCCCAACCGCCGTGGTGGCCCACTCCCGAGCTGCTAGATCTCGCCGCCGCGGCCCGAGTGCCAACTCCCAACCACCTGATTTCGCCCCCTCCTTCCCCCAAACTCGTTGCCCGCCACCTCCCCCAAGGCACCGACCACCTTTGACCTACGCGCCCGGTGAACTCTGGACTGCAAGTTGATGTGCGCCGCCACCGGCCACGCGCTCCGACGCCACCTGCCAGCTCGACTTTGGTGATCCGCGCCACCCCTCCTTCTATGCCTCCTACCGGTGACGCTCCCCGCAACATCGTCGTCGCGCCACTCCGGCCAACACCACATACCGGTTGTTCTTCTCGTGACGACTAGCTTGACCTTCTTGATGTAGGTTCTCCGCAGTGCAGAACTCCCCACCGGAAGGGAACAAGACCAACTGTTATTAGAAAATCCCCATTTTGGGAGAATTTTCTTTCTGTCTTGAACTGCTCTGTTCAATTATCCTCTTAATTTTTCATGATTTCTGGTGCTTTTGGGAGTAATTTGCCAAATTTGTTTTTGATTGAATCTATTTTCCAGTAGAAACGTGATGGTTTTTACAGTTGAATGTCTACATGTTCGTTCATATGCTCTAGTAAAAATGTTACAGGAGTCCCCCCCCTTTTGCATTTTGGCTAACTTTTTTTACTGTAATGCACTAAGTAGAAGAACCTTGTCTGACACAATATTTGAACTTCAGTTAACTTCATCCACCTTGCTGGCAGACGACGAACGGAGCTCCTCCCGTTGAGAATCCACATACTCCTTTTGAAGTTCAGGTTGTCAGGTTTCATGAACATGAATCTTCTGTCACATTTGTTTAGCAGTTACCTGGGATTACTCAGCTCGTTGTGTCGGTTCACAAAAACACATATCTTGCTTTCTTCCAACTTGTTGCAAGAAGTTGCTGCTTTTGTATGGCTGCCTAGGAAAAGCTATTTGTCTCTGAATGCTAGCAGCAGCAGGCTGCACCACCCGGCAATGGAGTCGAACAAGCAGAAATAGATCGTGAACGAACCCGTGGAGGTGGAGAGGCTATTTTTTGGTCGATTGATTTTCATCTGAGAGCACTAGTGTTGCTTGCTAGCTTCCCAATGGAGCTTCAAGATTGCAGAGAACTCGAGTCCGATAAAAGAAGTATGATACTTGCAGGCAAGCTATAGTACATGAAAAATGTGTTTGTATTTATGCCTGAATAGAAAAAAGTGAATTGACGTCAGCCAAAAAAATGCGGATTTGTTATGCGTGTGTGTGTAGTACACTGAATTGAAAAAGACTATTTTTTGTCATGTAGATCAAAGAAAGAACATAGAAAATTTAAAAATGTGGATACACACATTTTCTATGTATGAGCAAAAAACAAGAAAAATGCATAATTTTTTCCTTCTTTATTTTCCTCTTTGTGATTGTGTGCTCTCCATGTGATTTTAAAAAATGTCCACAACGAAAGAAAATGTGCCCTCTTCCCTGTGTGGTCTGCACATTTGGTTGCTCCACAAAAAAAAGTCATTGAAGTTCAAGTATTACTACTGCTGAAAAAAGTTCAAAAAAAATAAAAGAACGAGGTGTTCCCAAAGTCTGGTGCATTCGTCAACACTAGAAGTTCATAAATAAGATGCTCAAGAGGAATGATAAAAAAGATATTTGTTGATATGACAACCCCTTATAGTCCAAAAATGAAAACCAGCGAAGTTCAAAAAAAAACCCACTGATCCTAGAGTTCAAAAAATAAAAAGAAAAGGTTAAAACAAACTAGGGAACATTCATGACATATGTATAGAAGTTCAGAGGGAGCTACGAGAGAAATTCAGAGAATAAAAAACTATGTACGCACAAAAAAGAACAAACTTGTTTATTTCATGTAACAAAAACTTTAATAATTTGGGGGTGGGGTGGGTGGGGATTTAAAAGTCGAGACTCAAGAGACGGGATGTGCACAGAAGAAAAATCCACGGTGTAGACTTGAGTAATTCATGGCGGAAAAACCAATAAAAACCAAGAAGTTCAAATTAAATTAACATACCAGTTCAAGAACTCCATAAAAAAGAATTTCCCTGTTTCCAAAAAAACTAGAAGTTCAAATTAAAATAACGGTGCGGTTCAATGTTTATAAAATAAATAGGATTTTCCCGTTACTAACCAATAAAACTAGGAAGTTCAAATTTAAAAAATGGTGAAGTTCGACATCTATAAAAAAATCAGTATTTTCTCATTATTAAAAGAATAAAACCAAGAAATTCAAAAAATTTAAACCAAGAAAAATCAGGTTTTCTCGTTACTAGAGAATAAAACCAAGAAGTTCAATTGGAAAAAGCGGAGGAGTTTGATATTTATTTGATAAATCGGAATTTTCTAGTTACTAAATAATAAAATCTATAAGTTCAATTCGAAATAACAAAGAAGTTCGATGTTTCTAACAAAACTCTAATTTCCACATTTCTAAAGATACACAAAGAAGTTCAAATAAAAAAAGTTAGAGCGGTTTGATGTCCATAAAAACATAGATTTTTTTCCGTTAGTAAAGCCAAACAGAGAGAAGTTCAAATTGATAACTGCCCGAAGTTCACGTACTGCATGGTGAGCATTTCATATGAGAAAAAATGAATAAAAAGGCAAAGGCTAAAATTTTGTTGTTAGAAGTTCAAGTTCTTGGCCCGAGAAAGTTCAAAAATTCTTGTGAGAGAGGTTGAACAAAAATACGTGACAGAAGTTCAAGGTGAAAACAGCAGGAAGTTCAACTACTACACAGAATGCGTTTCTCATAAGAATATAAGAATAGAAAACAAAAAGCTTAAAAGGTTTGTTGCAAGAAGTTCACGTGCTCCTCCCGGTGAAGTTCAAGATCTCTAGTGTGAGACGTCCGACCATCAATTACATGTAAAAAACAGGCAAAAAACGACGTTATTTTTGCCATTTTTAAAACTGCTCTCAAACGACAAAAAATTGTAACGTCTGTCTACATGAAAAATATGCTCCTATTCATAAGCTTTCCAACGGTATATTATATGCTATATTCTGATGAATGATTTAAAAGCTTTATGTATACCGTTAAAAACACATTTTTACGCATTCAAAAAAATATTTGGAACCGTCGCGAGTATGAAAAACTGATCAACACAAAAAAGTTGCGTGTTTTCAACAGCTTTCCATCGGTATATCATTTGCTCAATTCCGGTAAGTGGTTTGGGAGTTACGGGCAAAAAATAGCACGTCATAAACAGAGTGAAGTTCAAATAGACATGCCCGAGAAGTTCAACTACTTCACGCAGTGCATTTCCAGTCGCGATGAAGGCAGAAATCATGATCTCATCATTTTCTAATTTACTTCAAAACAGCAAGAATATGATTTGTGCAAGTTGAAGTCCTCGGTCGGAGAAAGTTAAAAAAATTATTGTGAGAGAGGTTTGTACAAAATGAATATCATTTGTGTAACACTGACGAATGGATGAGAAAATTACAAACGAAAATACGTCATAAAAGTTCAACATGAAAACAGCAGGAAGTTCAACTACTACACTGAACGAATTTCAGATGAAAAACTTTTAAAATCGTCGCGAGTATGAAAAAATGATCAACACGGGAAAGTTGCGTGTTTACAACAGCTTTCAATCGGTATATCACTTACTCAATTCCGGTGAGTGGATGGAGAGCTGCGAGCAAAAAAAGCCCATGAAAAACAGAGTGAAGTTCAAGTACACACGCCGAGAAGTTCAAGTTCTTCACGCGGTGCATTTTCGAAGAATCTGTTTCGCGATAAAGGCAGAACGCATGATCTCGCCGTTTTTGAAATTACTTGAAAACGGCCGGGAATCAGAGAAAACCATCAACATGAAAAAGTTTCGCATTTTCTGTAGCTTTTCAACGGTATATTATTTGCCCCATTCCGAGAAAGTTTGTAAAAATTACGGTGAAAATACGTTTTTAGCCATTTTCAAAATTGACATAAAACCGTAATCAATTGAGAGAAACAATATATACCAAAAAGTTTCGCGTTTGCTCAAGCTTTCCAACGCCATATCATTTGCTGCATTCGGACGTACGGTTAGAAAAATAGCTCAAAAATACGAACTCGGTGGAACTTGTACCGTTTTCTAAATTACTCTTAAACCGTTCAAAATTAGAAAAAACGTTCAACATGAAAAAGTAGCGCATTTTCAAAAGCTTTCCAACGCCATATCATTTGCCTCAATTGGATTAGCCGTTTAGAAATGGCATCGAAAATACGAAGTCAGTTGTTCGGTTTGCAAAATTTTACTATTTTCCAAATTACTCTTTAACCATAGAGAATTAGAGAAAACTTTCAACATGTGGAAGGAGCGGTTTTGCAGCAGCTTTCCAACGCCATATTATTTGCCTCATTCCGATAAATGGTTTAGAAATGCGATCAAAAATACGATTCATGTTTTTTGTAGGAAGAAAAAACGGTTTTCAAAACTGCTCTTAAACCGCTTACCTTTTGCCAAAAATTTAACTTGGGTCATGATACTGGTGTCCATAGCTTTCCAACGGTATATCGCAAGCCCCATTTGGGCAATGTTGGCGGAAGTTCAACCTAGCACAGGGGGAAGTTTAGGTCAAACAACTCAGGCAGTAAAATTGCAAAAAACGCAAGTTCATCACGACCCGAGAGCAAAATCCGCCAACGAGTGAGATTCCTATTTAAAACGGGCATTTAATTGCTAAAAACCATTTCTAGATTACACTTACATTATATAGAATACGACTAACCAGAATAATTCGCGCGGGGAGACACGGTTGCGAAGATAGCCTGAAGGTCGGGTTCCTACAGAGGGAAGTTCAGGCGTGTAATTCAGGAAGTTCATGTTGTGATTAGAATAATATTCTGATCCCGTGATCAGAATAGTGTTTTATTTATAATATATATATATATATATATATATAATATATATATAATATATATATTATATATATATATATATATATATATATATATATATATATAATATGAGATCAGAAAAAAATTGGATCAACTTATGCACATCCAAATGGGGGCATTCTTGATAAATCTATGTCAAAGTCAAACTTTGACATATGATCAATATTATTGCATATATCAAATTTAAACTTTGACATATACATGATCAACTTTGATACATATGATCAAATGTTGCATATGTCAAAATTCAAACTTTGACATATGTCAAAATTCATCTAATTAACATTTATATATCTAAAATTCATCAAACATTCCTATAACTAAAAGTATAAAAAACTAAAAAAACATTCATCTAAAAAACTCATCTAACATTTATATATATCTAAAAAATTCATCTAACACATTCATGTAAAAAATTCATCTAACATTCATCTAAAAAACTAAAAAAACATTCATCTAAAAAACTCATCTAATATTTATATATATCTTAAAAATTCATCTAACATATTCATAAAAAAAATTCATCTAACATTCATCTAAAAAATTCATCTAACATTTATATAAAATAGAAAAAAAACTTGTGTGTGTGTGTGTGCGCGTGTGTGTGTGCGGCCATGGCGCGGCAGGGGCTCACAGCGGCGAGGCGAGGCGAAGGGGGCGGCGACGGGGGCGGTGACGGGGACGGCGACGGGGGCGGTGACGGGGACAGCGACGGGGGCGGCGACGGCGTCGATCGGGGCAGGCGGTGCGTCGACGGAGAGGAAGAAACAGAGCGAAACTGAAATTTTTTCAAGTGTTGTATATATAGGAGGGACCTTTAGTACCGGTTGGAGCCACCAACCGGTACTAAAGGTCTGTTTTGGCCAGGCGAAGCGGCGGGAAGCGACCACCTTTAGTCCCGGTTGGTGGCTCCAACCGGTACTAAAGACCCCTCCTTTAGTCGCGGTTGGAGCCACCAACCAGGACTAAAGGTGGTGCGCTGCCACCCGCGGTGCACAAAGTTTAGTCCCACCTCGCCGAGCAAAGGGCAGCCGCACTGGTTTATAAACCCAGCCGCGGCTGCTCCTTCGAGCTCCTCTCCAAAGCAGGCTTCTGGGCCTAAAACTGTGCGTTGCCCTGTGGGCCTACTGGGCCTTGCGGGCCTGCATCCTGGCCCAACTACAGGTTGGGTTTCTAGTCGTATGCAGGCCGTTGTGGCCCAGTAGGTGGGCTTTTTTTTTATTTTTTTTGTTTTCTGCGTTATTTATTTTCTTTTATTTCTGAGTTGTTTTTTGTTGTATTTAGAGTTTCTTTGTGAATATCTTTGCTTTAGGTACAAAAAATTACAAACTTTCTGTTAGTGCCAGTAGTTTTCAAATTTGAATAGTTTAAATTTAAATTATTTGAAATTTATGTGAATCACTAGTTTCTGAATAACTTTACTTTAAAAATAGATTTTTCAGTGATTCTTTTTTCTTATGTTTAATATTAGTGTGTTTTATCATTATATTCAATTTGGCAATACTTAGGTTATTTAAAAAAAATGAAATGCCTTTGTAACAGATGAGTTTTCATCTGAAACCCTGATACTTCGAAAGAGATTGTCCATTTTGTACACGAAGTGGATCCAGTTTTTGCCGTAACCCTCTCAACTTTTTAGCACATTCTATGTGGGTGAAATGATGATACCATGCCAACTTTCAACCTTTTCAGAGTTCATTTGTAGTGCTTTTCAATTTCAGGGTCGTTTAGCTCAAAAAAATCAGTAAATGCATGAAAAATAGCAAATGAAGTCAGAAAGGGTTGGAAATTGATGACGTGGCTTTGAATGGTGCAGACTGAATGCACAAAAAGTCTGGAGTTGAAATAATTTTAAAAAAATGAAATGCCTTTGTAACAGATGAGTTTTCGTCCGAAACCCTGATACTTCGAAAGAGATTGTCCATTTTGTACATGAAGTGCATCCAGTTTTTGTCGTAACCCTCTCAACTTTTTAGCACATGCTATGTGGGTGAAATGATGATACCATGCCAACTTTCAACCATTTCAGAGTTCATTTGTAGTGCTTTTCAATTTCAGGGTCATTTAGCAACCCTCTCAACTTTTTAGCACATACTATGTGGGTGAAATGATGATACCATGCCAACTTTCAACCTTTTCAGAGTTCATTTTGTAGTGCTTTTCAATTTCAGGGTCATTTAGCTCAAAAAATCAGTAAATGCATGAAAAATAGCAAATGAAGTCAGAAAGGGTTGGAAATTGATGACATTTGTCCGAAGCACAAAAGTACACGTTTCAAATGCGAAAACACATAAGCACCCTAACTATTACAAAGATTCCCTATGGTTTGTCCAAAGTGGGACTTTCCAGATATATATATAAGTCCGAAAACTCACTAGAGAAGAAAGTGATGACAGTGAAGCCGGTCACATCCCAGAGTGGGATCTTTGGGTGTGAAACTTTTTCTTCACGTGTGTCTCTTTGCGCCGTAACCATGGACAATCTTCATCATTTAACTGCATGCTCGGGTCAATATTCACTGTGAAGGGAGCAATTTCATGAAACTTTTCATAATCTTCTGACATGTCTGTCTTGTCATCCACTCCCACGATGTTTCTTTTCCCTGAAAGAACTATGTGGCGCTTTGGCTCATCGTATGATGTATTTGCTTCCTTATCTTTTCTTTTTCTTGGCTTGGTAGACATGTCCTTCACATAGAAAAACTGCGCCACATCATTGGCTAGGACGAATGGTTCGTCTGCGTACGCAAGATTGTTGAGATCCACTGTTGTCATTCCGTACTGCGGGTCTTCCGTTACCCCGCCTCGTGTCAGATTGACCCATTTGCACCGAAACAAAGGGACCTTCAAACCACGTCCATAGTCAAGTTCCCATAACTCCTCTATGTAACCATAATATGTGTACTTTCCCCTCTTGGTTGCTGCATCAAAGCGGACACCACTGTTTTGGTTGGTGCTCTTCTTATCTTGGGCGATCATGTAAAATGTATTCCCATTTATCTCGTACCCTTTGAAAATCATTATATTCGAAGATGGTAACTGGGACAGCAAGTACAGGTCATCTTCAACAACGTCGTCATGCATGGCACGTGTCTGCAACCAACCGGCGAAAGTCCCTGTTTGTTCACGTGTAATCCAGTCGTCAGACTGCTCTGGGTGTTTGGAGCGTAGAATATTCTTGTGTTCCTCCATATACGGAGCCACCAAGGCGGAATTTTGTAGAACTGTGTAGTGTGCTTGAGTGAGAGAATGTCCGTCCATACATATTATTTGTTCCGGTCCTAGCGTGCCATTTCCACCCAGTCTGCCCTTATGCCGTGATTCAGGAACACCAATCGGCTTAAGGTTAGGAATAAAGTCAATACAAAACTCAATGACCTCCTCATTTTCATGGCCCTTGGAGATGCTTTCTTCTGGCCTAGTACGGTTATGAACATATTTCTTTAAGACTCCCATGAACCTCTCAAAGGGGAACATATTGTGTAGAAATACAGGACCCAGAACGTTAATCTCTTCGCATAGGTGAACTAGGACGTGCGTCATGATGTTGAAGAAGGATCGTGGGAACACCAACTCGAAACTGACAAGATATTGCACCAAATCATTCTCTAACCTTGGTATGATTTTTGGATCGATTACCTTCTGAGAGATTGCATTGAGGAATGCACATAGCTTCACAATGGCTAATCGAATGTTTTCCGATAGAAGCCCCCTCAATGCAACCGGAAGCAGCTGCGTCATAATCACGTGGCAGTCATGAGACTTTAGGTTCTGGAACTTTTTCTCTGCCATGTTTATTATTCCCTTTATATTGGACGAGAAGCCAGACGGGACCTTCATACTGAGTAGGCATTCAAAGAAGATTTCCTTCTCTTCTTTGGTAAGAGCGTAGCTGGCATGACCCTAATGTATGCCGTCTTTTTCGTGCATACGTTGCTGGTCCTCCCGTGCCTCCGGTGTATCTTTTGTCTTCCCATACACGCCCAAGAAGCCAAGCATGGTCACGCAAAGATTCTTCGTCATGTGCATCACGTCGATTGCAGAGCGGACCTCTATGTCTTTCCAATAGGGTAGGTCCCAAAATATAGATTTTTACTTCCACATGGGTGCGCGTCCGTCAGTGTCATTCAGAACAGATTGTCCGCCAGGACCCTTTCCAAAGATTACCTTCAAATCCTTGACCATATCATGTACATCATCACCAGTACGATGGCGAGGCTTCGTCCGGTGATCTGCCTCACCTTTGAAATGCTTGCCTTTCTTTCTTACTATCGGGACCGGTTTTCCAGGATATTAATTTCCGAGTAAACGGCCCTTGTGTTCACCAGCCCCAGGATTACTGTTAGCTGATGAGACACCAACTTGATACAGAAATTCCAAGCAAAATACAAAATATGCAGTACAAGACCATTCTGGCCAGAGAGTACGACAATTGGTTTCTAGAGGTTGATGACGGAAGCGGTTTGCGGATCATCAGTGTCTATGGGTCTCCATTTCCCACAGGAACAGCTGACCTGGATAACTCCTATCTTCGCGAGGCTGCTATCATTATTGCCTAGGTTCTGGGGCTGTCATCGTAGCGCTCCTCTCCCAGCGAGAAATCTGGCCAAGACAATAGCCAGGGACAAGCCAGTGAGTACTTTTGAATGTACTCGCAAACATTATGAACACAGGTATAATATAACAGATGATAATCATGCTCTGAAATATTCCATGATCACTTCGTTAGTCACGAAAATAAATTCATGACGAACGCAAGCAGGTTATTCATATAAAACATGAATAAGCAATCAGAGAATAAAAAAAATGCACCGATCGGGTATCTGAAGCGACGCCTCGAAAGGATAATAATAAAAAGCATGCCTCAGTCGGGCGTCTGAGCGATGTCACATAAAGGGCTTACAAAGAAAATGAATAACAAACATGCCACAGTCGGGCGTCTGTGCGACGCCACATAAAGGGCTTATAAGGAAAATAAATAACAAGCATGCCACAGTCGGGCGTCTGAGCGACGCCACATAAAGGGCTTATAAAGAAAATGAATAACAAGCATGCCACAGTCGGGCGTCTGTGCGACGCCACAAAAAGGACTTATAAAGAAAATAAGTAACAAGCAGGCCACAGTCGGGCGTCTGTGCGACACCACATAAAGGGCTTATAACAGAAAATATTAACAAACATGCCACAGTCAGGCGTCTAAGCGACACCACATAAAGGGCTTATAAAGAAAGTAATTAACAACCGTGCCACAGTCGGGCTTCTGAGCGACACCACATAAAGGGCTTATATGAGAATAATCACAGTGAATATCCAGGAGGTAGAACCGTCCCAGGGATACTCGATAATTCAAATAATACAAAGGGTTAGTCCATAAAAATAAAAATCATAATCATCATATGTCACAAGTCATGATCAATGTTCTGGTTTAGCAGTTTTTCCTCCGAAGACCGACACTAAGACCGACACTTGACCCATCCCAAACTGTAGTCCTTAACCATGGGCACGGCTATTCGAATAGATATAATCTCTGCAGAGGGTGTACTCTTTACCCACGAGTAACGGATTCCTTTAGCCCATCGAGACTAATTCCGTTTACGGTCTTTTAATTGAAAACACACCTGACCCGCACACACCAGCTTAACTTACCGGTGTCCGGAATCACCCACGACACCTGCTAAGCAAAACTCTAAGTGGGGAGGCTACAACCTCGACTAGCACGGGATCACAAAATTTATAACGCACGCAAACTAGGGGAGCTACCCCTTCGGCTCCAACTGGAAAAACCCATGCCCCCGGACCAGGTGGCATGTCTACCGGATGCAGCCGGTATCTTCCACCATGGCCTCTCTGTACGATGTGTGCTAAGAAAGGGGTTGACAACTTACTGAACCGTACCCTACCCAAGGCAGGGACAAGTGGTAGCACGAAGCAAGTATGGGGGTTACTGGCACAAGACTCGATCTATGGTCGTCTCAGGAGGTTTAGGTATTTCCTGCATGATTAGCATAACAAATATATTTCACCCAACAGACAGAATCACCACTCATCATACCTCACCATGCCTTACCGAATATAACCGCCTCAGCGAAATATCAGTGACAAGCTCATGTCCACCCAAGACAGAGACTTTCCCGGATTCCTTCCAGTAGGCATGAAAGGCATATGAGGGTGATTACTATCACAAGCATATCAAATTCCAACAGCAAGGAATCTTCATTATGCACTCATGAGTATGATCATATCATCACATAAAATACCGAATACTTCGTGTCAAGGTGTTGTTGTATTCGCATCAAACAACACACATCAAATATTATGCCAGGGTTCAGAATGCTTGCCTTCCAAGAGTACGTAGGTGGGGTGCACTTTTTGAAAGTTGTTTCCCTCTCCAAAATCCTATTTAAGAAAATTTCAAATTAACACATAGTTTCAAAACAGTACAAAAAAGTTGTTCAGAAAATTTTCAAATAAATATGAAAATAAACTAGACAAAATTTGAGAAACAACAGAAAAAGAATCAAGTCAAATGGACTTGCATTTTAAAAGTTATAGCCAGTCAAAGTTTTGGTCAAAATCTGATTTTAAATAAAACAGAAAAAGAAAACGGTTTGGCAGCACTTACGTTTTCCCCTAGCGAAGGCGTATTTGGTGGAATGTGCTTCCACTTAAAACACGCTTCGGCGGGGCTGGGTCACTGACAGTGGGTCCATCGGGCCAACTGGTCAGGTTTGACCAGTCGCCCGCGTCTCCCTCCTCCTCTGGCCGAGCGGAGGCGGAGCTCCGGCGATTGTCGCCGACGCACGGCGGCTCCCCGCGGGATTCTGAGGGCAGGGATGGATCCGCCGGTCCAGGGCGGTCCTCCCAGTGGTCGGTAGGATAGCGGGGATGAAGGGGGTCACTGGCGGCGAGCTCTGCGGCGGACGGTGGCTTCTGGTGGATCGGGGTCTCGAGCTACGGTGGCTCCCGATCGGGTTTGAGAGGTGGGGTGGCTCCGCAAGGTCAAGGAGAAGAGGACGGGAGCATGGGAGAGGCTAGGGGCCTCGGTCTTGGCCGGATTTTACCGGAGCGCGGCGGCGGCCGAACTTGCCGGAGATGGGGGAGATGATGGCCTCTGGTCAAACTGGGGAGAAGGGGGGCTTCCTACCACTTAAACAAGGCTGCTGACGAGCTTAGGCGTGATCGGGAGTGCTATTTATAGCCCGGGGAGGTCGGTTCCCGCGGCTGCGGGTAAGAACGCCGGCGAACCGCCGTTCTGTTGCTAGCAGGGCGAGAGGATGAGCTTGAGCTGCTCCAGGGGCAGCTGGCGAGCGAGGGTGGTCGGGGCGGCGCTGCCATGGCAGGGGCGTGCTGCGGACGCCGGCGTGCCACCAAGGGAGCTCTGACGGCGGCGCTGTAGAGCGCCAGGGGTGGCTTGGAGGGTTCTGGCGAGTGGATGAGAACGGGGCGCGGCCCTGCGGGCGAGCGAAGGCCAGGGGCAAGACGCGGCGGCTCGGTTGCGCGCGCTTGCAAAACGTGCGCTCTGGGCGCGCCCAGAGCACGCACGCCAAGTGCTCGACGATATGCCAAGGTGGCCTAGAGGGCTTGGATGAGGCTGGTAATTAACAGGTCTAGGTTAGAGGTAGCTAGGAGATTAGTGGACATGTTGGTTAGGCAAAGCAAGCAGGTTCAACATGCAAACTAAAAGCTATGCCAAATCTGGCCATGCAAACAACCTACTTGATGAAATGCCAAGGGCATCTAGGTCATTCTACTGGTGGCCAAATTTTCCAGGTTGGGGTCTCTTTAGGTGAATGTGATGATAGCAAAGCTAGTTGGGCAAAGCCAGAAACTTGCTAGTGCAAGTTTTTGAGAAAACCAAATTTGGATAGAAGAGAAAAGCTATTATTGCATGGACCAAAAATATTCCAAAGGGTCCAATCTCCTGGACTTAAGGGTTTGGTAGGGTGGTCAACAAGCAGGAAAAATATCATGGGCAATAGGGCAAGATAAAAAGGGGTTGCAGTACAAACTACCAAATTGGACCAGAACACAAAAGTGGATGGTTTGCTCAAATTTTTCAAAACACATGCCAGGGTTTTTGCATAAAAGTGATCCAGGGACATCACATGTCATCCCCAAATTTTTGTGGAACCTTTAAATGAGGTTATCAAATGGTTGCAGTGCAAATGGGACTCTAATACTTATGAGAAACCATTTTAAAAGAAATAAAACTTAGGAAAGTAATTATAGAAATAATTCCACTGATAAAAGAAATGTTTTTGAGAAGGTATACAAGTCCAACAATATTTTTGAAAAGTTTCCATTTGGAGGGAAAAACTCCACAATTCAGAGGAAAAGAGTGATTCTGAAATCAAAAGATAATCCAGAAAAATAAAAATTTAATTTCCTGGCAAAATTTTAATTAATAAATTATGGTTAAATTTTTGGGGTGTTACACTTACGGGATGCCTGCTCGGAAGAAATTGATGATGTCCCAGGTACACATTCTTCTTACAATTATCCAAATATATACTGTCGGTATCATACAAACAGTGCGTGCATGCGCGGTATCCCTTGTTTGTCTTTCCTGAAAGGTTACTGAGAGCAGGCCAATCATTGATGGTCACAAACAGCAACGCATGTAGGTCAAATTTCTCTTGTCTGTGCTCATCCCATGCACGTACACCTTTTCCATTCCACAGCTGTAAAAGTTGTTCAACTAATGGCCTTAGGTACACATCAATGTCGTTGCCGGGTTGCTTAGGGCCTTGGATGAGAACTGGCATCATAATGAACTTTCGCTTCATGCACAACCAAGGAGGAAGTTTATACATACATAGAGTCACAGGCCAGGTGCTATGATTGCTGCTCTGCTCCCCAAAAGGATTAATGCCTTCTGCGCTTAGACCAAACCATACGTTCCTTGCGTCACCTGCAAAGTCCTCCCAGTACTTTCTCTCGATTTTTTCCACTATGACCCGTCAGCGGGTACTCTCAACTTCCCATCTTTCTTATGGTCTTCTCTGTGCCATCGCATCAACTTGGCATGCCCCAGAGCTCTTCCTCGCCGTCCACCATCGCCATGGCCGCCGCGGAGCCCTGCTCAAATTCGAGCGAGCCCGAGCCCCATTCCTCCTCTTGACCTCACCGCCACCTTCCCCGCACCCCGGCGAATCGCTCCATCTACTCCCTGCCTCACCGGAGTCGCTGTGTCCGCGCCTTCCCCGAGCTCGTTCGCCGCCCGTACCCACGGCCACCCCAAGTTGCGGCGGCACCCGCCTTTCCCCTGCCCTGCTGCTGCACCAGGCGGGTGCAGCGAACCGTCCCGAGGTCGCCGGTAGTCTCCACTCGGCCGGAGGTGGCCGGAGGTGTCAAAGCACTCGCCGCCTGCGGCCACCGTCTGCAGTCCCCGTCATCGTGGCTGCCGCCCACCCCGGTGCGCGCTCCGTGGCTAGATGGGTGCTGTACGTCTCCCTGGTTCCATCGGTGCCCTCGATGTCGGCGGGGATGGCCGGAGCCGGCCGGGCCATCGCCGGCCGTGCGCCCTTCCCTGCCCCTCCTCTGCCTCCTGTCGGGGGGAAGAAGACGACCAGGGTGGAGAGAGAGAAGGCACGGTGGGGCCCGCCTGTAAGCCTCACAAGCGTTGACCAGCCCGGACCCGCGCGCTTAAGTGGAAGCGTATTCTACGGAATACGTCTTCCTTTAATGAAAGCGCATTTTGCCCCTGTTTCGGCAGAGAATACGTTTTCAGTCACGGGGAGCGTATTTTAAGAAATGCGCCGTCTGTTTAATCGGCCAGGGACCCATTTGTGAATTATTTTTATAGATTGGTCCCTGAACTTCGTCGGGCTATATCTCTTCATCCGTAACTCCGACCGAGGTGAATCCAAAGCCCACTTCTTCATCTCGTCAAGCTCTATCTGTTGGTATCATTTTCACTATGTGGTCCCACTATGAAAATGGCCATTTTGCCCTTGCCCGTAAACAGCCCCTCCGGGAGAGAACTGTTTCCGGCAATCGTTTCCGCGGACTCTCCGCACTTCTCCCCGATGGTTCCTTCACCCTCAGGCAAGCCACAACTCTCATCTGCAAAATTGCATTGCAATATCATAGTTTAACTATTTACTTTAATGGCAAGTATGATTATTTGTAAAATGAATTGGATTATACAATGCTTGAGTAAATTCTTGGATAGGTGACTACCATGTTGAGAACCGGATTGATAGTGACTAGTAGTTTACCCACTTGTTGATACTATGATGTTGAGATCACTGTCTATGATTATTTTGGATTTCATCCGGCAGTTCGTGGAGATGAGTTAGTAGCAGTGGCTTAAGCATACTGGTTATCGGAGTGTCCACTACTAGGAAAAGGCTAATTAGTGGCGCACCTGTTTTGGCCATTAATGGCGCACTATAGGTGCGCCACTATCATCACGCCACTAGTAACAAATACTAATGGCGCACCCCTGGTGCGCCATTAGTATACCAGACAATAGTGGCGCACCTGGCAGTGCGCCATTAATATGTCAAACGGTGCGCCATTACTATGCCTCCTAGGGGGCCATATTTACCTTGTGCTCTGGGTTACTAATGGCGCACTTCTAGATAATGCGCCACTAGTGTGTTTATTGCAGTGCGCCACTAAAGTGCAGTATGGTGCGCCACTAGTATGAATATTAGGAATTTTTTTCTTTTCTGATATTTGCACAGGTTACAAAATATATTACTGCACAGAATATAGACAGCACAACATATAAACAGCAGATTTATCGAATACAATAGAAGATTAGTCTTCGAATACAATTCATCATATTAGTCTCCGAATTCAAAATACCGAACAAAGTTAGAACATTACAAGTCTCGAGACCGCGAGTAGCGAGTTTGTCTTCACATTACAAGTCGATATCTAAACTACCATCACATAGAAGAGAGCTGCGGTCACGATGAGCATCATCGCGATGAAACTGGTCTTCATCCGGTTCCTCCTCCGCTCCCTCCTCTCTCCCTCTAGATAGCGCACGTATCTAGCTTCCGCCTCCGCCCTAGTGGTGTACCCTTTGTAACTGTTACCGCTGAAACGGTGAACCTGTCTCTGACACTCCTCCCAGTCGTCGTAGACTCCGGGAACCTTACCCTTGTACACGACATACGACGGCATCTCTATGCACTAGACAAACAAAACGTTAGTAGCAATTCATAGACAATACATAAGCAATATATAAGTATGCAACAAAAGGATCGGAAGAGAAAAGCAACACATTAATAGCACGATTCATGGTCCTACTAATAAATAGCATCGATTACATATAAGTTGAACGACTGTCCAAACTAAAGAGACATACAAGTTCATTAAAGTTTAATTACAACATGAGCTAATCGATATTTCAGAACTACATAGCATCACTACTTTCGACTCGACTCAGGGATCGAAGCGTGGATGAAGCCGCCGTCTTTCGTGATGGTCATGAAATCACGGGCGTTGTCAGCCTGCATTTGTAGTGTTGTTTCTATCTCACTGTTGGACGGTTGATATCTGAGGTAGAACTGCCCCGAGGTACGAAGGACATCTTGATGGATGATTTCCGCAAACTCCGACTCGATGCGAAAGAATTCTTGTCTGATGTCCGCGTCCCGGATTGCCGACAAGCGTGCGGCCCAATCTTTGAGATTATTTGGTAGCAGAAGGTGATTATGGTCCCGTACGATCGCCCGCATGTGATGGAGGGCATAGTAGGCATCCTTCTGACTGCAAGGCAGCTGCTTGACGCAGGGGAACGTCGTATTGTGGGTGAACACATGCTTGCCGTACCTACGAATTGGCCTGCTGAAGGTGCCTCCAGATCTGGCGTAGCCGGGAAGAGCTTCATCAAGAACTTTCTTGATATTTGTGTAGTCTTTCTTCGACTAACGGTCCGAGTCGAAATACGTGGCTGTGGAATATTTCGGGCTTAAGAGGATGAGTGTGCAATGTGTGTGACTGCACAAAACACGGAATGTTAGAAAAAAAAAGAACGATCAAAATCTAAGAAATCATATGTTACGGGGCGGTGAGGGGATGACTTACTTGGGAAAGTAAGGCACGAGGAAGTTATCCTTATCTGGGTTTGCCAGAATGACGCCTTCGAGGTATGAACTCGCGACTTGTCGGTCCCCAGCGCTGCCCAAGATCTTGGCACGCATGTAGAAGGGGTCAACTATCACGATGTCTGGGGTCTTGTCTCTAATGATCCGCATCTCCATACTCAGCGAAAATAGCCGAATGAAGGTGTAGTGCAGCGGATGAAGGTTAAACATAGCGAAGATGTCATCAAACCGCAGGACGATCATACCCCCGATGGTGCTATCGACAAAGCCCTTGCCCTCTGGCACCTTGGCCATGAAAACCGGGTATGCGACATCATTCTCGGAGAGACGCCGCTTCTCCAAAGAAAGAACACTGTCATGCAGACTCCGCATAGCACCGGTTGCAGCATTGAGCAGATTAGTCGGTAGCATCGGCCTACCCACCACATGCACCCTCCTCGAGATATCCTTAGGTGAAGGTGGCCCGTCCTGAGCACGGATCGTACTCGGTGCCGGCTGGCTCGCACCCTACTTGTTATTCTTTCTTTTCCGTCCCTTCTTCTTCTGCTGTAATGGGATCAAGTTCTGCTCAGAGACCGCCTTCTTGAGTGTGTTGGGGCTGATAATATTTCACACCTCGGCTATCTGAGGCTCGGTGAAGGCGGCAGCTGGAGGCGTCTCCTGAGAACTGCACGCCAGACGACGCCTGTTGCAATTGGGTTTCTCCGCGGTACCAGCTAGATCGCGATCGTCTTTTGCAGGGTTGGGTTCTTGAGAAGGAGGCCCCAAGAATTCATCATCGTACCCATGTTCGTTGAAGTACTTATCGACGTTGGTAAATGTACCATCGTCGTCGTCGTCGTTGTCCGGATCCTGTGCCATATGCATGTCCGGTAGCATTGCGGCGGTCTTGCCATGGCTTGGCGCCGGCACGACTGGCGGTGTTGTCTGTGGGGTGGTGTCCCCCGCCCCCAAACGAATCTGGCTCTTCGGCCAAAGCAGGGGCCAGCTTAAGCAGGCGCTGAGGGTCATCACATCATCTTCGTTGGCCCCAGGGGGTCGAAACGGAGGTAACAAGTCATCGCAGCCCGGCAGCACCCGAACCAGTTGAACCCTATACACGGTGGGTGGCATCGGATTACCGTGGAACACGCGGCTGCCCGGTTGAACGATTCTGGCCTTGGCGACATCGATCAACTGGCCGTCCATGAAGTGCAAGAGAGTGCATGGAACGTCGGCGGCGCCCTGCGAAAACATGTAGGGCGTCAGGGATGCCCAGTCAAAGGCAAGGAGATGAAGTCATCGGCCGAGAGGCTTAATTAGTTACCGTGATGGGGTCGAGCTCGGCTAATGTTGAGGCACCGCCAACGGCGGGCGTGCAAGTGACGGAGGGGCCGCTTGCTGCCGAGGTGCCGGCCGGCGTATTCTTCCCACACCCGGGTGCATTAAGCTCCAATGCCGGCGCCGACGCCGGAGACACCAATGGCGCCACCGGCGCGTTGTGCGAGTTGCTGCCCGTGAAGCTGGGAATCGGGGGCGGCCCCTGTTGGCCGCCCGCCATCCATGCCTGCAGCCCCTCAATCAAGGTAGGCACAATGGCGGTGATCGTCGCTCCCAGTTGGTCTCGCACTTGCTCTTCGACTATCTCCAGAATCTGCGCCACTTGTGCCTTGAGTTCTTGAACCTCGTGCTCCTCGATTTCCGAGCTGGTCTTTCTCTCCTTTCGCCCAGCGGTATAGTAATCCGACCATTTCGTGGACAAGCCTTTGCCGGCCACACGACCAGCTGACGACGGCTTACTGAGCTTATCCTTGTGTTTCATTACATTCAACGCCCTATTTAAAGTGGTGTCCCAAGGGGAGCTCTTAGACGACCCCGCGCTACTGCTTTCAGTTTCCTGCGGAAGGAACATGAACCATTTAGAAATTTGGCTTCATTAATTAGAATGCAACCATATGGAGCTAATTACGCGGGGGTGTATTCCTTACCAGAACAAGCTCAAGCGCCTTGGTCTTCGCATCCGTGGTAAGCTCCTTTGTTACCGGGTCCACCTTGTACCGGGCCCTGACATAGTTCCTAGTCTGCTTGTCATGGTATTTATCGAAGCAGGGCGGTAGGCCTTGCTCGGCACGCTCCGCGTCCTCCTTGTCCCATATAGGTTCCGCCACTCTGTAACCGCCGGGACCGAGTGTGTGGACCCCTAAGTTCAAGTCTCGCATATCTTTCCCCCACTGACTTGATTCCTCGGATGCGTTGCTCTCGCACTTGATCTTGAACTCTAGGTAGTCAGCTTCGCTGATCGAAGGATTTTTCGCCTTGATCTTCTCATAACTATCACCTCTTAGAATCCTACTCTTCACCGCGGCTCTCCAAGTAGCCAGGGCCGTGCTCATCTTTGTGAGGGCGGCACTGTTCACTTTATTCCCTGAGAGGCGTATGTTTGCGCAGTCACCGGGGAACTTGTATCGTTCGTGCAGCTTCGTGAAGAGGAGGTTGCGCAAATTCCCTCGGTCACGATGCCTTAGGTTCTCGGTGTTGATCGAGACGGTGCTCCGGAGAATGCACCCGAACTGTCCCGCGTACCCCTTGACTAATTCTTTGGGCGCCGTTGGATGCCCACCGGAGGACACTTCAGTAAATTCCTCCTTGACGGTGCCGAGCACGTTCGGGCACCGGTCCTTCCGTTGCCTCTTCGGTTGGCTGCCATCTGTGCGTGCGCTGCCATCATCAGTGGTGGCATCCTCGGCGGCACCATCAGTGGTGTCATCCCCGACGCCACTAGGGGTTGTGTAGTCAGGATCGGTGTCTTCCGCGGCGTCCTCATAGCGCTGAGGTTCTTCCTCCATCTCCTGGGACAGCTCCCAGAATGCCTTGCCGCCCGAACCGCCGGCCTCATCGTTGTGGGCCATGTTCGCTCTAAATAGGAAAAAAGTTTGGTTAAAAAGGGTGACGGCTTCAAGTCCTTCCTTCATCTACAACAACGCGCTAATTTGGTTAATCCTATCATTTAATCATGATTAGCCCATCATTTTGACCAGAGATTAGTTTTGATGTCAAGATACATGCTGATTAATTTTTGTTTCGGTTGAGAATCGGGCACCTTCTAGGTCAAGAAAATTGGGCATGACCTTTGCTAATTTTCTTGACCTAGGAGTGCCCCATTCTCAACCGAAACGGAAATTAATCAACATTTCAGGAGAAAGGGGTCATTTCAGAAGATCACAAGTAGCAGCAGCATCACTTGAGAAAATCACAAGTAGCAGCAACATCACAAGTAGTACAGCAGCATCACAAGTTAATTCAGTAAATACATTCACAGCAGTACATAGTAGCTGGAAAACCAATGCAGCTCACAACTTCATAGTAGTAGTAGTGACCACCAGAATAAGTTCAGACTAGCAATGATGCAGCACAGCACTTGACAGAGTAAAAAAGTTTGGATGATTTCTGCCAATGCATTTTGGTTTCACAGCTTGATCACACGATGGAAACTTGAACAGGAAATAACCTAACGTTTAAGAGCTGGTTACTTGCTATAGTGACAACAAAGACTATTCCGTGCCATATGTTACTTGCTATAGTGACCACAGTAGCTAGAAGCTAACAACTTTCATAGTACCACTCCATATGTTAGTAGACAGAATTTTTCTAGGTAACTTGCTGTACCAACCAAATGAACAGAACAGACACTTAGCTACGAGTTACACTGACAGTTTGGACTCTAACTTAAAAGATTGCCTCGGAACACCAACCAAATGAGCTAATTTCTCTAGATAGTTGAAGTAATTGAGGGAAGAAGCTTGTCTTCTCCGAGGAGAGAATTTTCTTTACAAGTTCTCGAGAAGACTGGTGATACATATGATGGAATTGTCAGTTTAGTGTTCCACTATGATGCATTGGTTCACCTGTGATTTCCTGATGGCACTGGCCATACCTTTGGTCATTTTCGTTGTAAATATTCCAGAGTTTGACTGCAACGATGCTTAAACAGCAAGCTATTATCTTACTGATCTTGTACATATCTCCAAGTCTCTTGGGATCTTGTCCAATATTTTCTAAATGAAGGCGATAGCTAAGGAAAACCAGTTCAGGCTTCTTGCTCCAGCTGGCAGACAGGTTAATGTAGAACTCTATTTTTTTCTTAGCTGGCACAAGTTTGTCCAGTGTGAACCTCAACTAATAAAATTGTTGTGTGTTAGGACCATACACTAGAAAGCCTCACTGTCTGGCTTTCAAACTGTTAACCTGTTGTACTGTAAGTATAAAAGATAACAAACTAACATATGGAGATTGTGAGAGAACCTAGAAAAATGCACTGCTCTTATAGTGATGCACAAACTAGAAACTGTATACCAAACACACAAATAGAAACCCAGCTCCAGGAACTAGAGTAGCATATTAAGTAAATCAACTTGCAGTGGGAAGTACAGCAAGTTAAATCAAGTAGTCAAAGACAATAGGATTAGTGTACTGAACCAGGGAGCAGAGGTGGAGCGGAGACCGGAGTTGAGGTGGCCGGAGTTGAGGAAGACGGCGGCGACCCGAGGAAGAAGACGAGGTGGATCCGGTGCTGTGGGGCTCCTCGGCGACGGTGGATTCGGTGCAGTCCCCCTCCTCGGCGAGGTCCCGATGCGCAGCGTCAATGAGATGGCGGACCCGGCCTTGCTCCGCAGCCACGGCAGGAAAGCATCGTCCTCCTTCACCTGCGGGGCGGCAAATTTGATTCCATCGACATTCAGCAAAGGGGCGGGGGGGGGGGGACGGGGGGATTTCTTCCTCTCTTTCTTTGCTTGCGGTGAACCCTAGCCCAGATGGCTCACCTTGGGGATGGCTGCAGCGGCGGCGGCGGTCTGGCGGCAGGTGGGAGGAGACGGGGTGACGGCGATGAGGCTTTCTGGGCTCTGGGGGAGAGGAGAGGGCGGAGAGGGCGAGGGGAAGCGCGAGGGGGCAAGTGGGGAGGGGGGGCCCGAGGAGGAAGGGCGGCGGCGGTGGAGCGGGCGCGGGCGGACGGCGGCGGGGGTCGTCAGGTTAGGTCGTCAGGTTAGGTGGATCTGGCGAGGGAGGGAGAGAGGCCAGAGGAAGAGGGGAGCAAGTCGAGTGGGGGGAGGGTTAGCAATGGCGCACCTTTTAGGGGTGCGCCATAAACATACGTATACCAATGGCGCACCTTCTCCTGGTGCGCCATTAGTAACTTTTTTTTTTGGATTTTTAGTTGCATCTAATAATTTTTTAGAAAATGACGATTAAATTTAAAAATATTCATGAGTTCAAAAAATATTAACAAATTCAATACTTTTTGTGAGTTAGAAATTCAATACCAGAATAAACCTAAATAAAAATTGGTATACCAGAATAAACATAAATACCAGAATAAACATAAATAAATATTCATGAGGACTAGAACAGAAGAAATGTCATTTCCATATGTCGAAATACAATCGAGAAATGAAGACTACAATTTAAATACAATCGATCTTAGCTAGCTATCTTTTCACAATCTTCTTGCCCTTCTTTTTCGCAAATGGAGTTCTTCTCTTGAACGGACGTCCTTTAGGTAGGGTGGTCCTGCTTCTTCTTGTGGTGTATTGTACTTCATCGTCGTTGTCATGTTCCATCTTTGGGTCGCCGTACTTGTCGAAGTCTTGCTCATTGGCGACTCCATCCATTCCGATGATCTTCCTTTTGCCTCTCCTCACGACAACACGACTGGGCTTTGACGGGTCGGTAATGAAGAAGCATTGGTCCACTTGGGAAGCCAGTATCCATGGCTCATTTTTCGCGGTGACGTTTGCGCCCGCAATCTTGGATTTGGCTTCGGGTATAACCATGGTGGTGAAATACCGGTCTTCTTTTAGGACGCTCTTGGCCCATCTGACATGGAACATTGGGACCTTCTCTCCAGCGTAGCTCAGCTCCCAGATCTCCTTGATCCTTCCGTAGTATCTGTCCTTGTCATTACCGGTGTAGGATTCCATCGTTACCCCGGAGTTCTGATAACCATCGCTCTTCATGTCCTTTTCCTCGGTGTAGAATGTGTAGCCGTTGATATCGTACGCCTCATAGGTCATCAGGTTGTGCTCGGCGCCCTGTGACAAGGCGAATATGAGTTTTTCTTCCGCGGAAGAATCCTCTTGTAAAGGGTATGACAGAAGCTTCTCCTTGAACCAACGCGTGAAACATGAGTTGTGCTCTTTGATTATATCTCCGTCCGTCCTCTGTTGGCCTCGGTCATTGTACGTCTTCTCAATAAAGGTTTTGTGCTCTACCACCCAAGGATCGACCATGTCTATGTGTTGTAGCACGACTAGGTTTGCTCTTTCAAAGTCGGCGAGTCGACCCTCGAAGTCGACATGCATTTCACGGCGACCCTCGCGGTGACCCCATCCAGTGAGCCTGCCGAGGTGCCTGTTGACGGGCAGACCAACGGGGTTCTCAATGCCTAGATAATTCGTGTAGTAGGAGATGCACTCTCCGGTCAGAAAGCCCCTGGCTATGCTTCCCTCTGGACGTGACATGTTGCGAATGTATCCTTTGATGACACCATTCATCCTTTCGAACGGCATCATGCTGTGCAGGAACGTCGGCCCGAGTTGGATGATATCCTCCACGATATGGACCAGTAGATGCACCATAACGTCGAAGAATGCGGGCGGGAAGTACATCTCAAGCTCGCATAGTATCACCACGATCTCTTCCTGTAGCCTTCTGAGTTGCCTCACGCCAACCGACTTCCGAGAGATGACGTCGAAAAAGCTGCATAGGCCAAATAGTGTTTCACGGACGTGCGCGTCCATGATCCCACGAATTGCAACTAGAAGTATCTGCGTCATCAGCACATGACAGTCGTGAGACTTCATCCCGCTGAACTTCTGCTTCGCTGAGTCTAGGTATCTGCTTATCTTCCCCGCGTAACCATAAGGACAGGTGAAAAACTGCTCGATCTCCTCCTAACTTAGAGTGAAGCACGCGGGAGGGCAGTCATTTCCGATCTTCTTGGCCTTTTTGCCTTTGCGACGACTTTCCGTGTCCTTCGCCTCATCATCATCATCATCATCATCATCATTAGCGTGAAGCTCCTCCCTGATGCCCATTGATTTCAAGTCTGCCCTTGCTTTCGGCCCATCTTTGGTCCTCTCTGGCATGTTGAGCAGGGTACCAAGCAGACTCTCACACACGTTCTTCGTGATATGCATGACATCAAGGCTGTGAGGCACACGGAGGATCTTCCAGTATGGCAAGTCCCAGAAAACCGACCTCGTTTTCCATACCTTCAGCAGCGGCTCTGGCGCCTTTCACTTCTTTCCCGGTGGTGGGCACTCTTTCCAATTTTTCAACAGCTCGTCTATTTCCTCGCCGCTCCTCGTACGCGGGCGTCTTCGGGGTTCGGTTTCACCATCGAACAGATCCTTCCGTTTTCTCCATGAGTCATCGTCGCGAAGCCACCTTCGATGTCCCATGAACACTGTTTTTGAAGACCCGAGATCTCTATCTAGCTGGCGATACATTGTGTCATCCATGCACCTGACGCATGCACGAAATCCGTGGACCACCTGCCCCGCGACATATCCGTAACCGAGATAGTCTTGCACCGTCGTGAGCAGTGCGGCTCTCATAGGGAAATATTCTTTCTCTGCGGCGTCCCACGTATTGGCTGGCGTTTTCCACAGCATGTCTAGCTCCTCTTTCAGCAGCCCCAGATACAGATTGATGTCGTTCCCTGGTTGTTTCGGCCCTTCAATTAGCATACTCATGTGAATGTACTTCCTCTTCATGCACTTCCAGGGGGGAAGGTTGTACATCCACACAAACACAGGCCAGGTGCTGTGTGTGCTTCTCTGGCTGCCAAATGGATTGACACCATCGATGCTCGCGCGCAGCATGATGTTCCTTGGATCGTCCCCAAATTCTGGGTGTTCAAAGCTCAACGCTTGCCATTGGCTCGCATCCTTAGGGTGACTCAGCATCTTGTCTTTTTTATTTATCTCCGAATCATTTCCGTCATCTTCTCGCTTCTTCTCCTCCCTATCCGTGTGCCAATGCAGGAGCTTTGCTGCCTTAGGGTCCGTGAAATACCGCTACAGACGAGGAGTGATCGGAAAGTACCACACCACTTTTCGAGGAGCTTTCTTCCTCTTCTTGTATCGAGTGACGCCGCACACCGGACATATGGTAGACTCCGCGTGCTCGTCCCTATAAATGATGCAATCGTTCATGCACACATGGTATTTCACATGCGGTAAATCCAAAGGACACACAATTTTCTTCGCCTCCTCGAAACTGGTCGGGCACTTGTTCCCCTTGGGAAGACGTTCGTGCCAGAATGACATGTTCTCGTCGAAGCATGCGTCGATCATTTTGTGTTTTACCTTCATCTCCAGAGCCATGAGCGTTACTTTCAGGCGGGTATCCTCGGGCCTGCATCCTTCATACAATGGAGTAACCGCGTCTATCTCCAGTTGATCCAGCTTGGCTTTCTCTTGGGCGGCAGCTCTTGCGTTATCCGTCTGCTTGAGAAGCAGCTCTTCAATATGAGGGTCCTGCACCCAGCCCATCGATGGTCCATCGTCGTCTGCTCCGGCATCTTCATCTTCATGATCATGCCCTTCGTCTTGATCTTCCTCATCATCATGTCCGGTATCTTCTACATGATGACTGTGTACTGCATCTACTTCGTGATCATGTCCTGGAGATTCTTCGTCTTCTCGCCCGCCCTCGCCGCGGTTGTCTTGCTGCCCTTCCTCATTTCTTGCCCGGCCCCCATGGACGACTTCATAATCATCTTCATCACCTTGCCACCGATAGCCATCCATGAAACCACGCAAGAGCAGGTGGTCCCGCACCTGTACGGAATCCGGGTCCATAAGGCTCTTCAGCTTGCATCTTTGAAACGGACATCTTATCTCCGTCTCGTTCTTTTGAAGCATCTCGGCCTTCGTGGAGCTCAAAAACCTATTCACGATGCCTTCGGTCATCGTGCGGACCATGGTCGCCTGCGGGGTAGAGCAAAACGATATTTTAGAACCAAAAAAAAATTTGGCATGACTTTGCCTAAAAATAGGACCAAAAAGAATGCATAGTGCCAAATTCTCGCCGAAACGGAAATGAATCAACATTCCGGCAAAATATTGGCAACTATGGCATTTCAAATACCGGTACCTGCAAAAACAAACATATGCAACACCACAAACATACATAGATCTAGGCCATAAAAAGTGCATGTGCACGTTGTTGGAGGGAGAAAAAAGTAGATCTACAACATAAAGAAAGCTTTCCCCTTACTTACCTTTCAAAAAAGGGAAATTTAACCACTTATTTTGGGTGAATCTATGGTGCAAATGAGGTGAGGAGGAGGAGGCAGCCGAGACAACCTTAGAGGAGAAGGTGGAGAGAATGAAGTGGGGAAAGTGAGTGTGGTAGGTGGCTGTCCAAAATATCTAGCTGCTCTTAGGTTACCAATGGCGCACCACCTAACAATGCGCCATTAGTAACCCTGGTTACTAATGGCGCACCTGTTACGTGGTGCGCCATCACTAGTTTTGCAAAAAAAAAATTGTTAGTAGTGGCGCACCGTGGCTGTGGTGCGCCATTACTAGTTTGAACTAGTAATGGCGCACTATACCCGGGTGCGCCATTACTAGTTTTCAAAAAAAAAAGTAAAAAAAAATATTGTTAGTAGTGGCGCACAGAGTGTGTGGTGCGCCATTACTAGTTAAAACTAGTAATGGCGCACTATGCCCTGGTGCGCCATTACTAGTTTTGGAAAAAAAAATTGTTAGTAGTAGCGCACCGTGGGTGTGGTGCGCCATTAGTGATATGGACACTAATGGCGTACCTACACATGGTGCGCCACTGCTATATGTGGTGCGCCACATATGTGGTGCGCCATTAATGTCCATATTAGTTCTAGCCCTTTTCCTAGTAGTGGTCAGCCATGACAGAGACTATTTGGAGATAGATGCTTCATGGTTGATCCTGAGTCACATGTCCGGACTTATCCGTGCAACCACATTTGCCGGTATGGGACGGCCTTGACTTGGTCTGATTGCGTGCTCTTTCATCGATACCACCCGACAGGGAAGGTTATGTGTGCGCGCTACCTTGGCCCGGTAGGCGGCGATAACCTTGTGAGCCCAGTTGAGTTATAAGGTACCAGGTCCCCGTTTGGGACAGTTTTTTGGCCACGACGGTGGCAGGAGTCACGCGGTGACACAGGGGCCACCCAGGGCTTGACTCCGGGGGAGGATGATTGCCGTTGGTATGGTGGAGGGGTCACGGGTCAGGCAGGTTTCGTTGGAGTAACTCCGGTCCACCCGAATGGGAGCATGTACTAGGTATGAGGCCGGGTACTCCATGGTGTGGGTAAAGTGTGCAACCTTTGCAGAGTGTAAAATCTATTCGAATAGCCGTGTCCATGGTATTGGACAGTCCGTCCAGACCTCACCAGGTGGTCAACCATAGCAGTGATAATGATGGAAGAACTCGTCGTAAGATCAGAAGTACTCGGTGAATCATGAGTATTCTGAGGGTTGTGAGACAACCCGGAAGAGAGTAAGTTTGTCAGACTTGTGTTGTAGGAATATGATATGTTAGCCATGGGATGGCTATGAGATGAGTGGCCAGATGACTACATGATTGGGATTGGACTTGGAACAGATTCGGATTGGATCCTGAGGTTATTCGGAGTATGGATTAAACTACTTAATATGCTCTACCTTACTACATGTACTTCAGAAGCTATCTTGCTATGATGTTGTCTTGCCTTAATGTTGATGTTTGCTATGAGCTTGCAAGTACATTCAAAGTACTCACCTGGCATGTCATGCCAGTTTGCAGGTCATGCCATGATTGCTTGCTTGTCGAGGATCCTGAGTTTGCGAGCTAGGATACGCGTTCTAGCCAGAGTCCCTGCGGAGTGGTGTCCATCATCATCGTCGCTGTTCTGCTGCCAAAAGAGTTACTCCGCTGTTAGCATAGAGCTACCCCGGGCAGGTGTAGTGTCGCCGTGCCGATGTAATCCTTGTACCTTTGTAACCATATCCATTGTAATAAAGAGCTGATTTGTTCTATGCCAACAGTGCCGTATTCCAGAGGACTTGTCCCTGGGCTGGAATACGGGGCGTTCCGGTCTTCTCTGAGCCGGGGTGCCACATCCCGTTATATTGCCCCTTATGATAGCAACCTTTATTATCCTGTCCGTCGCTTTTATTACTTTGCCATCACAAGTTCGTACAACGCTTAATTTCTTTTACTAAATGATCAAACACATTTAGAAGCATTTTTATTGCCTTTTTGCACCGATGACAACTTACTTGAAGGATCTTACACAATCCATAGGTAGGTATAATGGACTCTCAAAATAAGAGTTTGGGTTTAAGGTTTTTGGATGCACAAGTAGTATCTGTACTTAGTGCGGATTTTTGGCTAGCAAAGATATGGAGCAAGCACCACATGTTGAAGGATCTATGACAATATAACTTCTATGTGAATATGAACAAACATAAATCATTACGTTGTCTTTCTTGTCCAACGTCAACAGTTTTGGCATATAATATTTAATGGGGGCTCACAATCATAAAACATGTCCAAGATAGTGTATTTGCATGCGAATCTTCTCTTCCCTTATGAATTCTTTCAAGAATTGCATTATTGACCAATGCTATGTTTGTCAACTTTCAACAAATTTTACCACTTCTACTTTTCCTTATGTGATGGCATTACTTACCATAAGATTAGCATATGATCTTTTTCATTATTTTCTTTTATTTTGATTGAACCAAAAAAAGTAAAGAAGCAAAAACTCAAACTAAACTTTATTATATAACTCTCACTCAATTACATAGATAGATAGATCATGAAACTAGCACTCGAAAAATAGATCATACTAAACTTTTATTCAACTAAATCATGAAACAGCTAAAGATCGAACTAAGATAGGTAAAGGTGATAAAAGTGATGGTGATACGATACCGGGGCATCTCCCCCAAGCTTGGTAAAAGCCAAGGGGAGTGCCCATACCTGTGTACTCAAGTCTCCTTTGGTGGGGAAGATGATGAAGGTAGTGGTGATGAGGTAGTAAGTTTGTCCTCCGGCTTCCAGGGCAGGGGCTCACCATCAAAAAGAGGATGCATGAGTCTCCTGAGTCCTGCAACTGGCAGCTAAACTCATACCTTTAAATCTTGCTTCATACTCGAAAACTTGGTTTTGAGGATAATAGATTTGGCTTTGCGGAAAATTGATTTGCTCGTTGAAGGTGAAGACGATATCCTTCATAGACCGGCCATCCACCATGTGATCACGGGTGAATTCCATGATCATGGAGTGATTGGTGCTAAGTCCATGCTCCACCATCCCTTGGCACTTGAAGATGTCTTGTTCCACCTCCTCGAGCCTAGCCTCCATGCTCCCTGTCCACTTGGGCCCCTGAACATCCCGGATGTGGAGCACCCCCTCACGCACCTCAATGGCTTGAGGATGCTTCGTCACCTCCGACAAGTACGGGTTGATGACCTTCTCGAAGAACTTGTCCTTGGAGGAGCTTAGTGGAGCCATGATGACCTAGATCTGACAGGAAAACAACACAAAATAATAACAGAGGATTTTTCTGTGATCCAGGGGTCAAATCATCCCGGGGTATATATAAAGATTTTTTTATCTTGGGAAGCAAGAACATGGAAGAAAAACAAAGTCGGGAAGGTGCCTGAGGGGCCCACCACCCACCAGGGTGCGCCACCGGGCGCTCCCTGGTGTCTTGTGGGCACCTGGGTTGCCTTCCCGGTTGTTTCTTATTTTCCTATTTTTTCTAATATTCCAAAACTGTCAGAAAATATTTTTGCGGATTTTTCGGAGACCGTTTATTTACCGTATCACGTACCTCCTCTTTTTCAGGGTTCTGGAGTGTTCTAGAAGGTTTCTTTTATGTGTTCCTCCAGTGTCATGGTTTGAATAATATTGGTTTCAACATTAATAGGTGTACCTAAGATATAGTGTTTAATTCTTTGTCCATTGACCACCTTCAGGTTAGTACCTTCGGCATTATTGATCTTAATAGCTCCAGAGCGATAAACTTCTTCGATGATATATGGTCCTTCCCATTTGGAATGAAGTTTTCTTGCAAAAAATCTAAAACGAGAGTTGTACAATAGAACATGTTCACCAACTTTGAATTCCCGCTTTAGGATTCTTTTGTCATGCCATGTTTTAACGTTTTCTTTAAGTACTTTGTCATTTTCATAAGCTTGGGTTCTCCATTCATCTAGTGAGCTAATATCAAAGAACCTCTTTTCTCCGGCAAGTTTGAAGTCATAATTGAGTTCTTTGATTGCCCAATATGCTTTATGTTCTAACTCAAGAGGTAAATGACAAGCTTTTCCATAAACCATTTTATATGGGGACATACCCATAGGATTTTTATAAGCCGTTCTGTAGGCCCAAAGTGCATCATCTAATTTCTTAGACCAATTCTTTCGAGGCCTATTGACAGTTTTCTGTAGTATTAATTTTATTTCCCTATTACTATGTTCAACTTGACCACTAGATTGAGGATGATAGGGTGATGCAATTCTATGGTTAACATCATATTTAGCAAGCATTTTACGGAAAGCACCATGAATAAAGTGTGAACCACCATTAGTCATTAAATCTCTAGGGACTCCTGTCGGCGTTCTGGGAACCAGGGTACCCAGACTTGCCTGCCTGCGGCCCGCGGCGTGGCTCCCTCGATGGCCTAGTACGGCCCATCTCCAAGACCACCAAGACAAGACCCTCTCGAGGGGCCAGGCCTCGCGAGGAGGACGACACCAAGACCTCCTGAGGGAGCGGCCTTCCCAGGCGGCCTCCCGAGGAGTGGAGATTTCTATGCAGGTACCCAGCCTCACGAGGCTGCGATGACATGAGCCATGATGACCAAGGCCAGGCGGGCGCCAGCGGGCGCAGAGGAGGCAGTTTCCTCTTTGGTGCTAATGAGGCAAGGATAGGCGTGGGTTCCCGAGGAATCTCCCAAAGGTTTCCATCCCAGTGCTACAAGACCAAGACCACAGGCTCGGCAAGGCGGAGGTCATCACCGAGCCCACTGCTGCGTCATGACCAGAAGCTTTACAGGCGAAGACCAACTTTCGTCAGGATTAGATGTACTACTTGTCCCCTTTCAAATTGGCTATCGTGGTATCCCTTCCCGTGTCAGGACCCCGATCCTAAGCCACACCGATCTAGCATGTAACACATCATATCACTTTGCGGCCTCACGCACGGTATTCCCACGGGTGCCATCTTACCTGGCCCGGGACCGTTTGCGCCTTTTGGCTCACGTATATGATAGTGTCGCTAGCATCCATATGACAGAGAACCCGGGCCGACATGGCTAGTCGTGAACCCAAAGCGGCGCTAACTTACGGGGACAGGCATACATGAATCAACATCGAGCATGTCGGTCAGCAACGTGTGAATCCGGACTGTAGCACTAGGCTAATAGGACTCCGGGAACCCGGGCTGTAGCAGGCTAGGCAGGACTCCGGATGTCACCGCGTGACATTTCCCCGAAGGGACAGACACAGGAACGAAGTGAAACACATGCCGGCCAGTCTAAGTGTTCCGGAGCAGTAGTGCTGGGCTAGCAGGACTCCGGTAAACCGGGCTGTAGCGGACTACCAAGGCTCAGGGGAGACACCAGACTACATTTCCCCATAAGAGAGGCTGCCAAGGATAAACAACTAGATAGTCGGATCCCACACATACCAAGCATTTCAATCATACACACAATATGCTCGATATGTGTAGATACAACATGGCATCACAACAAAACTCTACGACTCAAAGTATTTATTCATTAGGCTCCGAGGAGCGAGATATTACAAACATGGGTCTCATGACCCAACATACAGAGCATACAAACAACAAGCACATGCGGAAGCTTAACTCGTCTGAGTACAGACAACTCCAAAAGAAAAGGCTGAGAAGCCTGACTATCTACAAGACCCTGTCGAGGGCACAAGATCGTAGCTGAGGTAACAAGCTAAACGTCGAAGTCCACGCGGAACTACTAGCGAGACTGAAGTCTCTCTCAAAAACATAAATTAAGCAAACGTGAGTACAAATGTACCCAGCAAGACTTACATCAGAACTATCTACATATGCATCATTATCAACAAAGGGATAGTGGGGTTTAACTGCAGCAAGCCAACTTTGACTCAGTGGCAAACCTGAACTACGACTGCAAGTAACTCTTTTGAGGTGGTGCACACGAGTCCACATATTCACCATTCAATACACCACCATGGATCCGCTCCCGTCTACCTACGAGAATGCCATCCATAGCACTCACGCTTATCTTGCGAGTTTTAGAGTATCCACTTCAAGTTATCTATGAACTGTACAGGCAACCAAGTAGTCCTTTACCGCGGACGCGGCTATTCGAATAGTTTTATACCCTGCAGGGGTGTACTTCGTCACACATGTTTCCACCACTTAGCGTCTGCACACGACATGTGCTTGGCAGACTTCAAGCGAAAGCCGACGTGGGTGTAGACCACGACCTGACTAACCACACAAGTCTCTAGTCCAGGTTTATCGCCTATTCGGGTTCCATCCGCAAGGAAATCCGGCCGGGGTGTCCTCAACGGCCCCAAACGATGTGTGCAGGGTTCCCGAGACACCAAACGGGCGACCCGGTACACCATGCCACGTGCCTACCGCATCACAGCCCACCCCTAAGGTCAGCGCTACGCACGGCCTCCAGCATACTACAAACACCAGAAACTACTTGCAACTCCTGGACAGAGGACGAGAGGGGTCAGTAAGTCGAGCGGGGTCATATTTCAGGGCCCAATGTGTGGTAGTAGCTGAATCTTAAATCACGCATACAGATCTCAGTTCTTAAGGACGGCCTCAATGAAACAACCCACCATGTACTCCTACATGGCCTCTCATCGATACCTTTACCAAAACATGTTCAACACTTAGCTCTCAGCAGTAGGACATGTTCACAACTTTCCAATTCATCCCCGATGAGTCAGACCTGACACAACTCTAAGTAATAGCAGGCATGACAAACAAGCATGAATGAGTAGGCACATCAGGGCTCAAACAACTCCTACTCATGCTAGTGGGTTTCATCTATTTACTGTGGCAATGACAGGTCATGCAGAGGAAAGGGGTTCAACTACCGCAGCATGTAACAGTTGAATCGTTGTTATCCCAATGCAGTGAAAGAGAGCAGAAGCGAGAAGATGGGTTTGTATCGAAATGATCAATGGGGTTGCTTGCCTGGCACTTCTGAAGATAATATAGCTCTTCATCGGTGTCATCGATCTCATCGTCGGAACGTCGTCTACTGAGAGGGGACAATTACCGGCAAACAAGAAAGAACACAATCAATGCAATGCAACAATATGATGCATGATCATGACATGGCAATATGCTGTGGTTTGAGCTAATGCAACTAGCAATAATTTAAATGAAGTTGGTTTGAACCAAGGGTTCAAATTCAAACTCCATATGTGCTTATTTAAATGCCAAATATGCAAATTGCCATATACAGCAACCTTAGGTTGTTCAAACATGCATGCAAATGGTACAGATGGATAGATTGGATTTTTCTTATCCAAAAACATATACAAATCTTTGAATTTGGAGTTACAGATTAATTTCTATGATTTTTAGAAGTTTTGGGCATTTTCTGGAATTTTCTGAATAAGAATAAATCCAGAAAATAATTAACTGCGTCAGCACTGCGTCACTGTGACGTCAGCGGTCAACGGTCAGCCCAGGTCAAACTGACCTGTGGGCCCTGCGGGGTTAGTTTAATCTAAACAAAACTAAACCAGGGTTAATTAGGCAGTGGGGCCCGTTTGTAAGTGGCTCTAGGGTTAATTAGCGATGTCATTAGCTGCTAATGATGGGGCCACGTCGACCTCGCTGGAGTTCAGCCGGCGACGACCACAGAACACGGCGGGGCGCGCCGGATTTGCGCTAGAGGCATCGGCTTAGCGTGCTGAGGGCACCAGGGCATAGCCCTTGCTTGCCCGCATCCAGGGGAGGTGACGGGAGGACGCGGGGTGGCCTGAGCTCGCCGGAGCAGAGCTCACGGCGGCGGCCGGAGTTCGGTGGCGTGCGGGTTTGACGCTACGGGGCACGGCAGGGGCTGCAGGCGGGTGCGTTCGGCTCCTGGGGCTGCAACGAACGCGCTGATGAGCTCGGACGCGGGTGGCAGCAGCTGTGGCCGCGGCGGCGCCATGGACGGCGGCAGCGAGCTCTCGGGCACGGCAGCGCTAGCGCTAGAGGGCGAGTTAGACTGCGGGGAGAGAGGGGAAAGGCGCAGGTGCTCACGGCGGTTCTTCTGGTGCAGCTGGGTGGCTCAGGGAAGCGCTGGCGACGACGAACGGGCGATGGCGATCTCGGTGACCCGAGGAGGAAGAAGACGATGGTGACGGTGAGGCAGGGCGCCCGGCGACGTGTAGCTAGATGGGGACGAAGAAGAGGTCTTGGCGGAGCTCTGGGGCACATCGAGCGGCCGAGGGGGAGGCTCTGGGTGCGGCAACGGCGAGCGGTGGCGACGAGCTCCGCTCGGGCTGCGCGGAAGAGAGAGCAGAGGAGGGAGAAGGGGTCCAGGGAGAGTGAGAGGGATCCAGGGGGTCGGGGCGATGTACGTGGCGTCGTCAGCCGCGTCGAGGAGGAGCCAGGCAGGCAGGGAGGGAGGAGGTGGCCGCACGGCGGTGCGCGCGCGTCGGGCACGCGCCCGTCCTCCTGGCAGGGAGGAAGACGACAGGAGGAGGTGGCCAGGTGGGCTGGGCCGCCAGCTGGGCTGCACAGGACCTGGGCCAGCCAGGTAAGGCCAGGTAACTCTTTCTCTCTTTTATTTCTGTTTTTCTATTTTCTGTAGTTGTGTTTGGCTTTATTAAAAATGCCAGAGCATTTCCAAAAATCATGCAACTGACTGTGGCCACTGTTTGGAATATTTCCAACAGTAAACATTTCAGTTTGTGATTATTTGGGCATTTAACATATTTATAGGATTTAAATGCCCAAATGCAAATACTATATGATTTAATTCAGTGACCCCCAATTGACCTAGAAAAATGTGCAATATTTTTGGCAGAGGTTCAAGACCAATCCAAAGATGATGAACATTTTTGGGAAGGCATTTTGGGTTCATTAAAAATATTTTTATTTGAACCTAGTTGAATTCTTTCTGATGCTAGGGTTTGGTCAATCCCCATTTCAACTTAACTAGAATTTAAACATGATGCAACAAGATGCAAAACACCAGGCAGTACCAGAAGCTAGGGATGTGACAACTCACCCCCACTAAACAAGAATCTCGTCCCGAGATTCAAGACGTGAGGTAAGAAGTCAGAGGGGTCACAAGCTAACACGATCTTCATGATCCAATAGCCCTTCTCAAAGATGTTGATTTATTGCTCCAATTGATTTTGACGTCTTTGCTTTCGAGATCTTCATCCAGCATGGTGACGACAGAGAGAAACTCTACAGGAATTGATCTCCTCGAAGATCGAGCACTCAGGATCAACTCATGGAGTGAGACATTAGATCATCTCTTGAGCTGAGACTCAAACACATACATCGAGAGAGGTGGATAGTAACAGATGACGAGGGTTCAATTTGGTAAGCACAACGCTTAAGTAAGATGGTGCAAGGTTTCAGAGTAGCGAGGAGTTGATTGCCATGATTCCGTAACGGGGCACCTTAGGGTAGGTGACTTGTAGAAGTATTCCCTTAAGTGGCAAAAAGAATTAATTTTGATCCATATATCATAGAAACTCTTCATACCAGGCTAAGGCAGTCACAATCGATCTTTTGAAGGAGTTCGAAAGAATGGCATACTCGGACTAGAATGGATGATGTGGACTACCTTGTTGAAGACAACGCAAAGGATAATTTTTGCTCATCATCGAAAAAATGGATGGGACCCATGGTAGGACCAATCTTGAAGATGATCCTGAATAAGAATTACTAAGAAGGCAGCCCATAGTAAAATGGCACAAAGACGGTGCAAGCTGGGAACAAAATGCAAATGCTGGGAATGTTCCAACCATCATATCTGCCTGAGATTCAGATCTGGTTGGTAACGGGATATTTCAAACGTCATTTCTGGAAAGAAAATTTGCAACACAAATCGACGAGATGATGTTGCGGATTCTCGGGAAATGAACTACGATAGCAAGCTCCAAAACATGAGCTGGTTCTGCTACACACATGTGAACACGTTGTCCCAGACAAGCATGTCCATGTAGTAGTCTTATAATAAAACACTACCGAGTTCTGGTTGGGAACCATCATTGCGGAGAGTGAAACCCATACATAAGTTATATGATTAGCTCTTATGAAGGAACTTCTTCTCCTTGAACAAATCAATCAGTGGCTTGGTGTGCTACGGAATACATATGGAGTGGAGGTAATTAATCTACCAAACCATGGTATACTTTGCACATGCATGACTGGCTTGGAATGATTCCAAAGGAAGCAAAATACAAGCTTTCTCGAATTCACGGCGGCAACTTGCTTCAAATGCACATGAACTAGAGGAAGTCACTTCTTTCATCCAAACATATGCTCCATGAGCTAGCATGAAGAAATGCTTTCAAAAGTTTCCAACACTAACTTAATGTTCAACAAAATTATGGAGAAGATAAGTATGCTATTGATGGGCTCAACAACATTTCATCCAGGTTTCCATAAAAATGGAATTCCACAATTATGTGAACAAGGTGATAGCATTGGTCAGACCAAAAGATGTAATGATGTATGCTCGAGGGATCAACCATGAGTAAGACAACATTACGAACATTGTTGGTACTGATTTGATTTGGTGATGGCCCATACTCAAATCAAAGTTTTGATAAGACAATAGGTCCAACAACTGATCACGGGGACCAATCGATGAAGATATCATCTTTCTTCAACACACACAGATATACCCCTTGAAATGAACTAAGCTAGGCAAGCTTTTATCTTCCAACTCTCCAAGTTGTTATTTAGCTTAACCAACTAGCTCAGGGTATCCGACACAGATTCTTGGAGAAGGGTTGGTTACAAGAAACCAACTTGATCACGAGCTCAACATAACAGTCAAGGGACAACCTAGTGATACTTCCTAGAAGATAATCGGAAAATCATGAACCACCGATATGTTATTAAGCTCGAGAACAATCTTGCTTTCGAGGCAAGAAGACATGATCAAATAAGCAAGGATTAACAAAATCCTAACTCATTGATCGAAGAGTGCACCAGAAATAAGGACTAGGTCACACGATAAATCTTAGAATGATGATTCAATATCCAACATGCTAAGAATGAGAGTATTGTCCATTAACTACCAAGCAACGGGGTTGCTAGGAGTATTGATTTCGCACATCACAGTACACTTGTCGGCATTCCGGTTACAATAACACAGGAACCGAGGAATGAATAATGATGGCAAGAAGTATCACTACGACAAGAATCCATAAGAAGTAGTGCAATTCTCATGAAATTCTTGACATAAAGATAGTAACACTCCAAGGTAGAACAGAACAAAAGATGGATTGGCATTTTGGTCTGCGGGGTGCAACTGCTTTCACCCAATCCTAGAACTGGATGAGGTACTGGAGTTTGTTTCTCCTAGTCATTCCGGAATAGAACGACTTGACGGACTACAAGAATAATAGGCATCGATGAACACGAATGCACACATACCCTTGACTATCAAATGATAGACAGAGGCCAGAATACAACTAAAGAGGGACAACTCAAAGGAACATAAACTTTCTGAGTTGTGGATGCATAGATTAGTATGTTGGGCAAAGCTCAACATTTCTTCCGGATAACCCATGCAGAATGGTAGGACTGGCAGATTCACAATGTAGAATGGAGAACTCATCAAGAGCACTCTTGCGGTGATCCTTTGGTTCAAAAGAACTTCTGCCAAGAATGGTTCATGGTATTTGGAAGAATGATATACCACGGACCTCGAGGACTATCGCAAAGGTTACTAATATCCTAAAGGAACTAGCAAACGCTATCAGCAGGAGATAAGTAGAGTGAATCTTGGGCTCAAGAACCCAGAAATAGAATGCCTACTAACTAAATGGCATCACAGGATGCTTTCGGGAATAATGGCCAGAATCATCACACGGAGGATACAAAGCATTGCTAGATTACTGAGTGGTTCTCTAAGACACCTAGGGTCATAATAATAGCTCCAACATATATATTTCGAGGCAACAGAGTACCTCAACTCACTGATTGGTGTGGTTAAACTGGCCCAAAGAAACATCGGGAACGGAAAGAAGCGATTTGCAAATGCATCAGACTATTTAGAAACCTGGGATGACTCGGACAGCATAACGGCTGTAAATGCTCAAAAATATTTGAGACATCCTGCAAAATAGTGGCATGACCGCTCAACATCACAATATCAAGGTTCTGAGACCAATTGTTAACACACAGAAGTACTAGAAACTGAACTGAGACTTGAATCCATCAATCCTATAAGTCTCTATCATAGTAACTCGTCATCCTGATAGATAGAAAAGAAGGTCTAGTTCTTAATCCCTGTAGAAAAGAAGAGGTTGACTCAGATCAGAAGGGCATAAGGTAAAGGAGTAAAAAGAGCCTTACGTTCCCATCCACAATCAATTCCCTTATATAACTAAAGCATTTCTAGACTTGACTTCGACCAGTTTGGCTTGATAATCCTACAGGCAGTCAGGCTCTGATACCAAAGCTGTCAGGACCCCGATCCTAAGCCACACCGATCTAGCATGTAACACATCATATCACTTTGCGGCCTCACGCACGGTATTCCCATGGGTGCCATCTTACCTGGCCCGGGACCGTTTGCGCCTTTTGGCTCACATATATGATAGTGTCGCTAGCATCCATATGACAAAGAACCCAGGCCGACATGGCTAGTCGTGAACCCAAAGCGGCGCTAACTTACGGGGACAGGCATACATGAATCAACATCGAGCATGTCGGTCAGCAGCGTGTGAATCCGGACTGTAGCACTGGGCTAACAGGACTCCGGGAACCCGGGCTGTAGCAGGCTAGGCAGGACTCCGGATGTCACCGCGTGACATTTCCCCGAAGGGACAGACACAGGAACGAAGTGAAACACATGCCGGCCAGTCTAAGTGTTCCGGAGCAGTAGTGCTGGGCTAGCAGGACTCCGGTAAACCGGGCTATAGCGGACTACCAAGGCTAAGTGGAGACACCAGACTACATTCCCCCAAAAGAGAGGCTACCAAGGATAAACAACTAGATAGTCGGATCCCACACATACCAAGCATTTCAATCATACACACAATATGCTCGATATGTGTAGATACAACATGGCATCACAACAAAACTCTACGACTCAAAGTATTTATTCATTAGGCTCCGAGGAGCGAGATATTACAAACATGGGTCTCATGACCCAACATACAGAGCATACAAACAACAAGCACATGCGGAAGCTTAACTCGTCTGAGTACAGACAACTACAAATGAAAAGGCTGAGAAGCCTGACTATCTACAAGACCCTGTCGAGGGCACAAGATCGTAGCTGAGGTAACAAGCTAAACGTCGAAGTCCACGCGAAACTACTAGCGAGACTGAAGTCTCTCTGCAAAAACATAAATTAAGCAAACGTGCGTAGAAATGTACCCAGCAAGACTTACATCAGAACTATCTACATATGCATCATTATCAACAAAGGGATAGTGGGGTTTAACTGCAGCAAGCCAGCTTTGACTCAGTGGCTAACCTGAACTATGACTGCAAGTAACTCTTTTGAGGTGGTGCACACGAGTCCACATATTCACCATTCAATACACCACTATGGATCCGCTCCCGTCTACCTACGAGAACGCCATCCATAGCACTCACGCTTATCTTGCGAGTTTTAGAGTATCCACTTCAAGTTATCTATGAACTGTACAGGCAACCAAGTAGTCCTTTACCGCGGACGCGGCTATTCGAATAGTTTTATACCCTGCAGGGGTGTACTTCGTCACACATGTTTCCACCACTTAGCGTCTGCACACGACATGTGCTTGGCAGACTTCAAGCGAAAGCCGACGTGGGTGTAGACCATGACCTGACTAACCACACAAGTCTGTAGTCCAGGTTTATCGCCTATTCGGGTTCCATCCGCAAGGAAATCTGGCCGGGGTGTCCTCAACGGCCCCAAACGATGTGTGCAGGGTTCCCGAGACACCAAACGGGCGACCCGGTACACCGTGCCACGTGCCTACCGCATCACAGCCCACCCCTAAGGTCAGCGCTGCGCACGGCCTCCAGCATACTACAAACACCAGAAACTACTTGCAACTCCTGGACAGAGGACGAGAGGGGTCAGTAAGTCGAGCGGGGTCATATTTCAGGGCCCAATGTGTGGTAGTAGTTGAATCTTAAATCACGCATACAGATATCAGTTCTTAAGGACGGCCTCAATGAAACAACCCACCATGTACTCCTACATGGCCTCTCATCGATACCTTTACCAAAACATGTTCAACACTTAGCTCTCCGCAGTAGGACATGTTCACAACTTTCCAATTCATCCCCGATGAATCAGACCTGACACAACTCTAAGCAATAGCAGGCATGACAAACAAGCATGAATGAGTAGGCACATCAGGGCTCAAACAACTCCTACTCATGCTAGTGGGTTTCATCTATTTACTGTGGCAATGACAGGTCATGCAGAGGAAAGGGGTTCAACTACCGCAGCATGTAACAGTTGAATCGTTGTTATCCCAATGCAGTGAAAGAGAGCAGAAGCGAGAAGATGGGTTTGTATCGAAATGATCAATGGGGTTGCTTGCCTGGCACTTCTGAAGATAATATAGCTCTTCATCGGTGTCATCGATCTCATCGTCGGAACGTCGTCTACTAAGAGGGGACAATTACTGGCAAACAAGAAAGAACACAATCAATGCAATGCAACAATATGATGCATGATCATGACATGGCAATATGCTGTGGTTTGAGCTAATGCAACTAGCAATAATTTAAATGAAGTTGGTTTGAACCAAGGGTTCAAATTCAAACTCCATATGTGCTTATTTAAATGCCAAATATGCAAATTGCCATATACAGCAACCTTAGGTTGTTCAAACATGCATGCAAATGGTACAGATGGATAGATTGGATTTTTCTGATCCAAAAACATATATAAATCTTTGAATTTGGAGTTACAGATTAATTTCTATGATTTTTGGAAGTTTTGGGCATTTTCTGGAATTTTCTGAATAAGAATAAATCCAGAAAATAATTAACTGCGTCAGCACTGCGTCACTGTGATGTCAGCGGTCAGCCCAGATCAAACTGACCTGTGGGCCCTGCGGGGTTAGTTTAATCTAAACAAAACTAAACCAGGGTTAATTAGGCAGTGGGGCCCGTCTGTAAGTGGCTCTAGGGTTAATTAGCGATGTCATTAGCTGCTAATGATGGGGCCACGTCGACCTCGCCGGAGTTCAGCCGGCGGCGACCACAGAACACGGCGGGGCGCGCCGGATTTGCGCTAGAGGCATCGGCTTAGCGCGCTGAGGGCACTAGGGCATAGCCCTTGCTTGCCCGCATCCAGGGGAGGTGACGGGAGGATGCGGGGTGGCCTGAGCTCGCCGGAGCAGAGCTCGCGGCGGCGGCCGGAGTTCGGTGGCATGCGGGTTTGACGCTACGGGGCACGGCAGAGGCTGCAGGCGGGTGCGTTCGGCTCCTGGGGCTGCAACGAACGCGCTGATGAGCTTGGACGCGGGTGGCAGCAGCTGTGGCCGCGGCGGCGCCATGGACGGCGGCAGCGAGCTCTCGGGCGCGGCAGCGCTAGCGCTAGAGGGCGAGTTAGACTGCGGGGAGAGAGGGGAAAGGCGCAGGTGCTCACGGCGGTTCTTCTGGTGTAGCTGGGTGGCTCAGGGAAGCGCTGGTGACGATGAACGGGCGATGGCGATCTCGGCGACCCGAGGAGGAAGAAAATGGTGGTGACGGCGAGGCAGGGCGCCCGGCGACGTGTAGCTGGATGGGGACGAAGAAGAGGTCATGGCGGAGCTCTAGGGCACATCGAGCGGGCGAGGGGGAGGCTCTGGGTGCGGCAACGGCGAGCGGTGGCGACGAGCTCCGCTCGGGCTGCGCGGAAGAGAGAGCAGAGGAGGGAGAAGGGGTCCAGGGAGAGTGAGAGGGATCCAGGGGGTCGGGGCGATGTACGTGGCGTCGTCAGCCGCGTCGGGGAGGAGCCAGGCAGGCAGGGAGGGAGGAGGTGGCCGCACGGCGGTGTGCGCGCGTCGGGCACGCGCCCGTCCTCCTGGCAGGGAGGAAGACGACAGGAGGAGGTGGCCAGGTGGGCTGGGCCGCCAGCTGGGCTGCACAGGACCTGGGCCAGCCAGGTAAGGCCAGGTAACTCTCTCTCTCTCTTTTATTTCTGGTTTTCTATTTTCTGTAGTTGTGTTTGGCTTTATTAAAAATGCCAGAGCATTTCCAAAAATCATGCAACTGACTGTGGCCACTGTTTGGAATATTTCCAACAGTAAACATTTCAGTTTGTGATTATTTGGGCATTTAACATATTTATAGGATTTAAATGCCCAAATGCAAATACTATATGATTTAATTCAGTGACCCCCAATTGACCTAGAAAAATGTGCAATATTTTTGGCAGAGGTTCAAGACCAATCCAAAGATGGTGAACATTTTTGGGAAGGCATTTTGGGTTCATTGAAAATATTTTTATTTGAACCTAGTTGAATTCTTTCTGATGCTAGGGTTTGGTCAATCCCCATTTCAACTTAACTAGAATTTAAACATGATGCAACAAGATGCAAAACACCAGGCAGTACCAGAAGCTAGGGATGTGACATCCCGCCTGAGTTTCGGGGGAAGAGGACCAAGGCCAATATAAGTATAGGATAGCCACCACCATAGAAAGGGGCGACTGATTCTCACCCCCGAGCCCTTGCGAGGTTGTTCATCCTCTGTACTAGTTCATCCTCAGCACCTCGTGAGGCCAATCCACCACAAAGCAGGAGTAGGGTTTTACACCGCAAGGTGGCCCGAACCTGGGTAAACTGCCGTGTTCATCTTCTTCCTTGCTCACGCGAATCCGGCTAGGCTACGCTGTGGGGCGACGGGCTCTAAGCTAGAGAGGTAGAGATCTTCACACACACCCAGAGTTCGAACCTTCTTGATTCTACAGAGCCCTGAATCTGACATTTGGCGCGCCAGGTAGGGGCGTGTCGAAGTCCTTCTTCCACAGTTCGCTTCGCCTCCGTTCCGTCGCTCCCATGGCCAACGATCGCCGCGTCCGTGCCGAGCACTGGGCTGCTCGTGTCGCCCAGACAGCACCCGTGAGCAATGGCGCTCCTCGCCGCTCTGCCTCCCCCATGGCTAATGCTGCCACTGATCCTGCTGCTCATGAGCAGCAGGATTCATCGCTGCCACCTTCCGTGCGGCGTGATGGCCGCACCGCAACTCCATCACCCAATCCAGCCACGGTGTCATCCTCCCATGCTCGCCGTGGGCCGGCAAACACGCAGGCTGCGTTGCTCATGGCGCACGAGCTCCTACATTATCGCCCCGCCAACGACTGGCTTGGCCACATCGCCGAGCTCGTGAGTGCCACCGGCGAGGCCCCTACACCGTCCCACTCGCTCCTTCCCCCGCCATCTCAGGTGGGCGACGTGGCTCACGGTGCACCTCCTCCTCCTCCTCCTCTGTGCGGCGCCAACCCCGAGCCTAGGTGTGACGCGACCCACCGCACGGGGCGCAGGCGCGTGATGAGGCAAGCTGCCAGGTGATCCAGCGCCCGCAAGCCGATGTGCACGCGCTCCCGGCACCACAGCGCCAGCCCCAGGACCGCGCACCACCGGAGGTCGTGGCGCGCGGGTGTCAAGACCGAGCTCCACCCATGTGGCCTGCACCTGTGAGTGCGGCAGCCTGCCGTGCTTTCACCCCGGAGCTACGCCGCGTTGTCTGGCCCGGCAAGTTCAATCCGGATCTGCCTCCACGTTACGACGGCACCCCTGACCCTGTGGAATTTCTCCAGCTCAACGCGCTGAGCATCGAAGTGGCGAACGGCGACAACAAGGTCATGGCGAACTGGTTCGCCATGGCCCTCAAGGACAGCGCGCACTCTTGGCTCCTAAACCTCCCGGTGGGGTCGATCTCCTCCTGGGACGAGCTTCTCGAGCGTTTCATCACCAACTTTCAGGGTACTCGTGACCGCGCTCCTGCAGTGGGCGACCTGTGCTGCGTGAAGCAGCAGCGGGGCGAGACCTTGCACAAGTACATACAGCACTTCACGAACGTCCGTCTCAGGATCCCGAAGGCATCCAACGAAGCCATCATCTTGGCATTCTCTGAAGGCGTCTGGGACGTCAAGATGAAGGAGGAGCTCGCCATCAATGAAGACCTATGCTCGGCCTTGGAGATGTTCAACCTGGCGAACAAATATGCAAGGGCCGAGGAGGGCCGCCTCTCCCTCCTGGAGCTTCCTGAGGCAGACCCCGAGGACAAGAAGGCCAAGGCTAAAGAGGCGAAGCGCAAGGGTCCTGCCGTACTTGCGGCTGAACCTGAGATGAAGGGCGGTCGTGACCACGACGAACCCCCCAGGGGCAACTGCCCATTCTGCATCTTCCATAATGTACACAGCCACAACACCAACGATTGCCAAGAGCTAAGGGCCCTCTGCGATGGGCGCCTTGGTTGCCGCCCCGAGCGTGGTGACCGGGGCTATGGCCGTGGAGGAGGCCACGGCGGAGGCCGCTGGGACAACTGCGACCCCCGTCAGGACTAGCGCGATCAGCCTCCTGAGGACCCCTGGCGCGACGAGCCTCGCGACGGGTTCTGGCATGATCAGCCTCGCAAGGCCCGTCCTCAGGGCAATGCTGGCCTCCCTCCGCTTCCGCCGCCGCCAAGGAGGAACGACGACAACTGGTAGGACGACGGGGCTGGGGGCTTCCAAGAGCCTCATGCTATCGCCTGCATCCTGGGTGGTGCGCAGGCCCCAGCCTCACAACGCGTCTTCAAGCAGTTCGCTCGTGAGGTGAACGCAGCCCTCCCGAGGCTCGAGGCTGTGTGTCCCCCCAAGTGGTCGCAGTACGCCATCACTTTCGACTCCAAGGATCACCTCAAGTGCTCGGCTGCCGGAGGTGCGCTTCCCATGCTTTGCACGCCCACCATCAGCAACGTCCTCGTCACCAAGACCCTCATTGATGGTGGCGCAAGGCTCAATGTTCTCTCTGTCGAGATGTTCGAGACACTCCAAGTTCCCTATGATCAGCTTCTTCCAACCAAGCCTTTCTCAGGGGTGACTGACGGCTCCACCACCCCCCTGGGACAGATACACCTCCCAGTCACCTTCGGCAACCGCAACAACTACCACACCGAGCTCATCGACTTCGACGTCGCTCACATCGGCCTCCCGTACAACGCCATCCTTGGATATCCGGCCCTCGCCAAGTTCATGGCGGCAACTCACCACGGCAACAATGTCCTCAAGATGCCAGGGAATGGTGGCATCATCACGGTCGCCTGCGATGAAAAGGATGTGGTGTGCTCCCTCGAGCGCGCCTACCAAACTGCAGCGGCTGACAACCCAGATGATGACGGTGCCATCCTGCCTCCTGAGACCACACCCAAGAAGAAGAAAGAGCTCCTCCTCAAGAGTCGTCAAGAGGCTGGCGCACCTGCCGACGGTACTTCAGGCCCCGCACCCGCTGCTGGGGCGCCTCTTCCTCCCACATAGGAAGGCGTGCCCGGGGCCTCCCTCGGGACGGGCTTGGGGGCTCCTGTCTGCAGAGCCTCCGACCTGACCAGGGCAACGAGGGAGGTGCTCGGGCACCACTTGGAGGCGTGCTTCGAGGCGCGCCCCCACGAGCAAGGCGCATGGTGCCAGGCGCCAGGCGCGCGAGAGTTCATCGTCAAGGAGATCGAGGAGCTTCAGGAGGCAAGGGCCATGCGCGGCGAGCGTCGCCCTGCACAGCCTCCCAGTGCAGCTGTGGCCCCTGACATGGGCAGCGAGCTGTGCGTCTGCGTCAACGTCCCGGGCCTCAACAGGGTTGCTTCGTAGGACCTCTTCTGGCCGTCCCGCGTCGGCCGGAGTGGGGGCTACCCCCGGCAGCTACATTCGCATGCCGTTTGGCCTGCTGAACATGGCCGCCTTGTACCAGTGCTTCGCGCAGATTGCCATGGTGGCTCACGAGGCCAGGCGCCAGGCGGTCCTATCGGAGGAAGTGCCAGAACCTCATGAGCCCGATGGGCCTCAAGAGCCGCCCAGCTCGTGAGGAGCAGCTTCTACGGCATGTCTCTTCAGCTACCCCGACGCTCCCACGATGATGGTGCCAGGTGACTTTTTGGTTTTTCAGATTGAGGGCGCCCCCCGGGCTGCATCATCCTTAGGCTGCTAGGGCCCGGCCCCGCAGCTGTATCGTTTTTGTGCATGTATCAGAACTGGCCTTGCCTTTATGAATTTCCTAAGTATTTCAACTGCGTGTCTGGTGCTTTGTCACCATGATGTCACAGCGCCCTCGCAAACCCACCCGCGATTGCCTCATGATTAAGGACTGGCACGGTGTCTGTGCTCGGGTCCATCCCAGAAGCGTTGCCAAATATAAGCGACCGAGCTCTGTCCCGTGGGCCAGCTCCCATGCGCGTCACCTCCCGGGGTCCTTGGTGCCTTGTTCTCGCATAAGCTAATCGCGTGTGGGTGAGTAAAAGGGCGCGCGGCCTAGTTCGTACGACCGCAGTTCGGTGCTTCGCCGTAGCGGGAGCCGTGCGCCGTGTGTTTTTCCTTGGGATCGTTGCATTGAGAAGACTTGGCATGGCGTCTGTGCTCGGGTCCGTCCCTGCAGCATCGATAAAACCAATGGCTGAGCTCTGTCTGGTGGGCCGGCCCCGTTCACATCACCTCCTGGGGTCATTGGTGTCCGGCCTTCTCATGCGATAACCTTCGGAGGGGCATTCGGCGCAGGACCCCCCATCGCCCCACAGGTGTCATGAGCGCGCCCCGCGCCGCAAAAATCAGGCGCAATCCGCCTTGAGGTAGGGCCTCGTGAGTCCCGCGCTGGCTCACGAGTGCCCAGATACACCTCCTCCAGTTCTGCCATGCTAGCCACGCGTACGAACGGGGCTGTACACGCCCCGGAGTCTCCCCCGAGGGAACTCCCACCCACGCACCAGTGGAAGCCCCATGCTCCACACTGGCGGATGACATGATCAAGGAGCGACTATGCCCACGCACCAGTGGAAGCCTCATGCTCCACGCTGGCGGACAACACGGTCGAGGAGCGACTATGCCCACGCCAAAGTGGAAGCACCATGCTCCGCACTGGTGAATAAACAACTGAGGGTGCCCTAGCGGCCGCACTAACCTCGGGATAGCCTATCGGCTCTTCATACGGTCCTATCACACAGCTTCCCCCACAGGAGGCACGCGCGAGGGGGCTGGACACGGGGGCTGTGCTCAGGACTGGCCTGGCGCATCCCGCCTCATCAAGTCCCTGGTACCTGGTCTTCTCGCATCCCTCCCAGGCAAAAGCTGGCGAGGAGAGGTATGGAGGACTCTGGATTGGCTGAGACGTTGCTCACATTTCCTTCATGAGGGATCTTCATATGTCAAGGGGGACCCTTGAGCATCGCGACTCAGGGGCCGCACTAGTCACGTAGCCCCTCGCCCATTGGTCTCATCCTGGCGATCCGGACGCCCCAACGGTGGTCAAGGTATGCGCGGGGCTGGGCCCTGCTGACACAGAACACAAAGGCAAACAGGAAGGAAATCAAGCACGGAAACAAAATCACGGAGTTCTAGCAAGTTATTACAAGCACAAAAGCGTTCCGCAGATTCGAACAGAAGTTTTTATGCCTCCACGAGGCACGGTAAATGTTGCAGGAATAAAACTAGGAAGAAGCGCCACCACCGCTTTGGCCATTGCCGCCACTCGCCCCGGTCGCCGGAAGCCCGTCATCGACATTGCTACCGCCATCATCGCCGCCGCCGCCAATCTCCGCCGCCGGAGCCTTGGGATCGGGGACGCAGAGGAACTTCTCCAGCAGCGCGTCTACGTTATCCTTCACGGCCCCCTTGGTAGTAGCACGGGACTCAGGAGCGATCGAACGATCACCATGCTGAAGTCGAAGCTGGGGTCCTGAAGGTAGAGATGGCCGAAGACGCGCGTCGCGGCCGCGGAGAAAAGCGAGCGGCACTCCTTGAGCGCCTCCGCGAGCTTGGAGGAGAGCACCGCGAGGCCATCCTCGGGGGTCGCCAGTGGCTCCTCATACCCTCCCCTGCAGATGGAGCGGAGCGCATCGTGAGCCTTGAGCTCGAGGGAGGGGAAGGCGTCGCGTTCCGCGGTTGCCTTCTTCTCAGCAGCGGCAAGGGCTTTCTCCCTGGCCTCCAGCTGGGCTGCCGACTCGGAGACGTGCTAGGCATAGGACGCCTGGGCATCAGCCACTTCCTTCTTCAGCGTGGCGAGGCAGCCGCGCTCCGCGGCCTGGTCGGCGGCCACCTGTTTTAGCTTGGCGTCGTGATCGGTGGATTTCGCTTCACGGGCCTTCAGATCCTCTTCCCGCTGCTGAAGCCATTGGGCGTGCGTGGTTTGCTCTTCCTAGAGGGCCTTCAACTTGGCCTCGGCCTCAGCGCGGCACTCCTCGGTGGACGCTGCGCTGGCCAACGCTGCGTCACGAGCCTCCTTGGCTTCGGCGGCCTCCTTCCTGCCTTCCGCAATGGCGGCCTCGGCCCGGCCCCAGGCCATCTTGGCGGACATGTCGGCCTGGAGGCACCCCAAGATAAGCCCCAGGCGCTCCCTCATGAGGCACCTGTCCGCATCTTGGAGGTCGGCTCAAAGCTGACCGAGTGCGGCATAGGCTTCGTCCAGGGTGCCTGGCCTGATGAGGGGGCCGCAGTCCGCCAGCGCGAGTGCCTGGGGAGGAGGCGGCACCGGCGCGTCAGCTGGCGCCATCACCATGGAAGCGGTGGCGAGGACGACTTGGGGCACCGGAGGCGCCGAGCCCCCCTTGGGCATGGCGAGAGTGGACGGCTCTGTGGCCTGCTGGCCCGCAGGGGCCGGCTCCTCCCGAGGCCGCACCACCACGTCCTGGAGGGCCTGCTCCGTCGCGAGGGGACGAGAGACGGCCTCTTCCGCCTGTGCTGGAGTCGTTACGACTGCGGTGAGAGGTGGCGCCTCCTGAGCCCCGGCTCCCTCCTTCCTCTTCTTCACCATGATGCCCATCCTGGTCATCAGGAGGGGAGCACTGCGGGCACGGTGCCAATCTATGCTAAACAGAAGCAAGGTAAAGTACTCACTCGTCGGGAGCGATCCACGTCCTCTTCTTCTCCTTCTTGGTCAGGGCTGGGACACCCCCGCTTTTCCTTGGCACGGCCTTGGTCGGGCTTGGGGAGTTGGCGGGGTGCTCTTCGGCTGGCCCCGACGCGGCGCTGCTGCCTGGCAAGGCGGAGGCGTCACCCCGAGGGGACACGACCTGCAGGACCACGCTCGCTCCGGTGGCCTGAGGAGTGCCCCTCGGAGGAGGTGCCGCCCCGCTCTTCTTTGGGGTCACCTGGCCTAACCTTCGCAGGGCCCGGGGACTGGCCCCGGACCTCGTGAGGACCCCGGTGGAGCGTGGGTATTCCACGGCCGGGTGCTCATCGGCGTCGTCGTCATCTGCGAAGCTGCGAAGGAGCTCGCTCTGAGACAGGGGGAGATCTCCGCCATATCGTCCTCGGTCGCCTCTGAGTCCTCCTCGCCCTCTTCACCGGCACTGGCGCCAGAGAACACTAGCACCGGGGAGTTGGGGCGCTCAGGCGACGCGAGCCCCAGCTTGTTGAAGATGGGCATGGCAGCGATCAACGCTTCCCTGTCAACACGGCAGTATAGCGGGACGTGGGCCTCTGGAAGGTCCCCAAGCTCACCCTCAAGCATGGTGTTCATGGCCTTGTCCAGCTCCTCGCTTGTCATGCTCTCTGGGCGCAGCCTGATGTCGTCCGCTGCACCCCGGAACTCCCACATGGGGCGCGTGTGCGACTAGAGCGGAGCCAGGCGCCGCGTCAGGAACTCCTTCATGAGCATGCCCTCCCCCCCCCCCCAGTTAGTGCTCGTCCATTCCATGTCTGAGGTCATCTTCCTTAAGACAGGCGCCGCCCGGGGGTCGGAGAACTTCTCGTGGCTCCACCTCTTGAGCCGTTCGGGCAGCGCAGTCGGCAGCTCCAACCGCTTGTTGAGGCCCTTGGTGGCCATGAAGACCCAGTGGTGCCAGAAGCTTTCCACCTTCTTCCCGGCCCTCATGAGCACATTGTTCTTGTGGGCCGTGACAAAGGACACGCAGTCGGAGCGCTGGGTCAGATCGTGCATGCTTAGAGAGAAGAAGTGCCAGAGGAGTGGCATGGAGGGCCTCACGCCCACGAATGCCTCACAGTAGAAGGCAAAAATGGACAGGAGGAGGATGGAGTTGGGTTGAAAATGCAGGGCCTGGACCTGGTAGTGGTCGAGGACGGCGGTCAAGAACTCGAAGAGAGGGGGGACGAGCCCCGCGAAGATGCTGTGGAGGAAGAAGGGGTAAACCGTCCAAGCCAGAGTCTGCTGCTCGGCGGAGCCAACCAGGATCACGGTCTCCCTCCACTCGTTCTCGTCGCTCACCTTGTACGGGAGCATGAGGGCGAGGTGCCCCTCCTCGGTGATGGAGGATGCATTGAGTGCTAGCGCAGGAGAGGGGGAAGAGCTTACGGCTTGTGCCACGGGCTTCGACTTCTTGGAAGCCATCTGTGAAGACACCGGCGCCGGAGTTGGAGAAGGAAAGGGGAAGCCGAGCTCAATTGGATCTGGAGAGGTCATTGGAGGAGGAAAGGGGATCTGAGGCAAGGCGAGGAGGAGTAATGATGGCCTGGCAGTATGAGCCAGCCTTTTGTCAGTCCAGACAGTTGCCGAGGTGACGTGGGGGAGCGGAGGCATCCGCGTCTTGTCAAACGCCACACGTCAACCTGGCCCGCAGGTAATTGGGGCCCGCAGCGCTTCGCCCTTGCCCCTTGGATTCGCCTCAAAGCCAACCCAAGCGCGCCTTGGGCCCGGGGGCTATTGTCAGCGTTCTGGGAACTAGGGTACCCAGACTTGCCTGCCGGCGGCCCGCGGTGTGGCTACCTCAACGGCCTGGTATGGTCCATCTCCAAGACCACCAAGGCAAGACCCTCATGAGGGGCCAGGCCTTGCGAGGAGGACGACACCAAGACCTCCTGAGGGAGCGGCCTTCCCAGGCGGCCTCCCGAGGAGCGGAGATTTCTATGCAGGTACCCAGCCTCACGAGGCTGCGATGACGTGAGCCATGACGACCAAGGCCAGGCAGGTGCCATCAGGCGCAGAGGAGGCAATTTCCTCTTTGGTGCTAAGGAGGCAAGGACAGGCATGGGTTCCTGAGGAATCTCCCAAAGGTTTCCATTCCGGTGCTACAAGACCAAGAACACAGGCTCGGCAAGGCGGAGGTCATCACCGAGCCCACCGCTGCATCACGACCAGAAGCTTTACAGGCGAAGACCACCTTTCGTCAGGATTAGATGTACTACTTGTCCCCTTTCAAATTGGCCGTTGTGGTATCCCTTCCTGCCTGAGTTTCGGGGGAAGAGGACCAAGGCCACTATAAATATAGGATAGCCACCACCATAGAAAGGGGCGACTGATTCTCACCCCCGAGCCCTCGCGAGGTTGTTCATCCTCTGTACTAGTTCATCCTCAGCCCCTCATGAGGCCAATCCACTACAAAGTAGGAGTAGGGTTTTACACCGCAAGGTGGCCCAAACCTGGGTAAACTGCCGTGTTCATCTTCTTCCTTGCTCACACGAATCCGGCTAGGTTAGGCTGCGGGGCGACGGGCTCTAAGCTAGAGAGGTTGAGATCTTCGCACATGCCCCAGAGTTTGAACCTTCTTGGGTCTGCGGAGCCCTGAATCCGACATTTAGCACGCCAGGTAGGGGCGTGTCGAAGTCCTTCCACAGTTCGCTTCGCCTTCGTTCCATTGCTCCCATGGCCGACGCTCGCCGCGTCCGTGCCGAGCGCCGGGCCGCTCGTGTCGCCCGGACGGCACCCGTGGGCAACGGCGCTCCTCGCCGCTCTACCTCCCCCGTGGCTAATGCTGCCATTGATCCTAGTGCTTGTGAGTAGTAGGATTCGTTGCTACCACCTTCCGTGCGGCGTGGTGGCCGCACCGCAACTCCATCACCCACTCCAGCCACGGCGTCATCCTCCCATGCTCGACGCGGGCAGGCAAACGCGCAGGCTGCACTGCTCATGGCACATGAGCTCCTGCGTTATCACCCCACCAATGACTGGCTTGGCCGCATAGCCGAGCTCGTCAGTGCGGCCGACAAGGCCCCTGCACCATCCCGCTGGCTCCTTCCCCCGCCATCTCAGGCGGGCGACGTGGCTCACGGCGTGCCTCCTCCTGCTCCTCTGCACGGCGCCAACCCCGAGCCCAGGCGTGACGCGCCCCGGCGCGACCCACCGCGCGGGGCGCCGGCGAGCGATGAGGCAAGCTGCCAGGTGATCCAGCCCCAAGCCGATGCTTACGGAAAAGGTCCCATATAATTAAAACCCCAAACATCAAATGGTTCAACAACAAGAGAATAATTCATAGGCATTTCCTGATGCTTACCGATATTACCTATTCTTTGACATTCGTCACAAGACAAGACAAACTTACGAGCATCCTTGAAAAGAGTAGGCCAATAAAACCAGATTGTAATACCTTATGAGCAGTTCTATCCCCCGCATGATGCCCTCCATAGGCTTCAGAATGACATTTCCGTAGGATTTGTTCATGTTCATGCTGAGGTACACAACATCTAATAATACCATCTACTCCTTCTTTATAAAGATGTCGGTCATCCCAAAAGTAATGTCTTAAATCATAGAAGATTTTTCTCTTTTGTTGGTATGTGAAACTAGGTGGTATAAATTTAGCAACAATATAATTAGCATAGTCAGCATACCAACGAGTATTATGAGAAGCATTTACTATAGCTAGTTTTTCATCAGGGAAGCTATCATCAATAGGTAGTGGGTCATCAAGAATATTTTCTAACCTAGACAAGTTATCAGCTACGGGGTTCTCAGCTCCTTTCCTATCAGTGATATGTAAGTCAAATTCTTGTAGCAAGAGGACCCACCTAATGAGTCTAGGTTTAGCATCTTTTTTTTCATAAGATATTTTATAGCAGCATGATTAGCAGTTGAGTGTGAACAATTACTTTGGAGTCAACAATGTAAGACCTGAATTTATCACAAGCAAACACAACTGCTAAAAATTCTTTCTCAGTAGTAGCATAATTTATTTGGGCATTGTCTAGAGTTTTGCTAGCATAATGGATAACATTTAATTTTTTATCAAATCTTTGTCCTAGAACAGCACCAACAATATAATCACTAGCATCACACATAATTTCAAAAGGCAAGTTCCAATCAGGTGGCTGAACAATAGGTGCAGTAGTTAAGGCTTTCTTAAGTGTTTCAAAGGCTTCTACACAATCATCTTCAAAAACAAATGGAACATCCTTTTGTAAAAGATTAGTAAGAGGCCTAGAAATCTTAGAGAAGTCTTTAATAAACCTCCTATAGAAACCAGCATGACCAAGGAAACTACGTATACCTTTGATGTCCTTAGGACATGGCATTTTCTCAATTGCATCAACTTTAGCTTTATCCACCTCAATACCTCGTTCAGAAATTTATGCCCCAAGACAATGCCTTCATTAACCATAAAGTGGCACTTCTCCCAATTCAAGACAAGATTAGTTTGTTCACATCTCTGCAAAACTCGATCAAGGTTGCTTAAGCAATCATCAAAAGAAGTTCCATAAACGGAGAAATCATCCATGAAAACCTCAATAATCTTTTAAAAAAAATCAGAGAATATAGTAGTCATACATCTTTGAAAGGTAGCAGGTGCATTGCATAAACCAAAAGGCATATGTCTATAAGCATAGGTTCCAAAAGGACAAGTGAAAGTGGTTTTCTCTTGATCAGATTGTGAAACAGGTATTTGAGAAAAAACCAGAATATCCATCAAGGAAACAAAAGTGTGTCTGCTTAGATAATATTTCTAGCATTTGATCAATAAAAGGTAGAGGGTAGTGATCTTTTCTAGTAGCTTTATTTAATTTTCTAAAATCAATTACCATTCTATAGCCAGTAACAATTCTTTGTGGGATAAGTTCAATTTTATCATTAGGAACAATAGTAATACCTCCTTTCTTAGGGACAAAATGAACAGGACTTACCCATCTACTATCAGCTATGGGATAGATTATACCTGCTTCCGAAAGTTTTAGTATTCCAGTTCTTACCACTTCTTTCATCTTAGGATTCAATCACCGTTGGTGATCAGCAACGGGTTTAGCATCAGGTTCCATATTAATCTTGTGCTGACAGAGAGTGGGACTAATGCCCTTAAGATCATCAAGAGTATATCCAATAGCAGCACGGTGCTTCTTCAGAATTTTTAATAATCTTTCTTCTTCATGTTCTGAAAGGTTAGCACTAATAATAACGGGATATATATTTTTCTCATCAAGATAAGCATACTTCAAAGTGTCAGGTAATTTCTTTCATTTAAACACAGGATCACCTTTAGGTGGAGGAGGTCCTCCTAGAGTTTCAATAGGAAATTGTGTTTAAGGAGAGGTTGTTGTTCAAAGAATATTTTATCTATTTCATTTCTTTCACGTAAGTGCATATCATTTTCATGATCTAGCAAATATTGTTCTAGTGGATCGGTAGGAGGTACCGCAATAGAATCAAGACCAATTATTTCATCTTTACTAGGTAGTTCTTTATTATGAGGTTGTCTTCGAAACTTAGAAAAATTAAACTCAGGAGACTCATCACCAAAGCTAACACTGACAGTTTCTTTATGGCAATCTATTGTAGCATTAACAGTGTTCAAGGAAGGTCTACCAAAAATTATGGGACAAAAGTCATCTTGTGGGGAACTGAGAACTAGAAAATTAGTAGGGTATTTTATTTTCCCACACAAGACTTCAACATCTCTAACAATCCCAAGTGGTGTGATGGTGTCTCTATTAGCAAGTTTAATAGTAACATCTATGTCTTCTATTTCAGTGGGTGCTATTTCATTCATAATTTCTTGGTATAAGGTTAAAGGAATAGCACTCACACTAGCACCTAAATCACATAGTCCATGATAACAATAATCTCCTATTTTAACTGAGACAACAGGCATGCCAACAACAGGTCTATGTTTATCTTTTTCATCGGTTTTTGCAATTCTAGCAGCTTCATCACAGAAATAGATAACATGCCCATCAATATTTTCCACCAAGAGATCTTTTACCATAGCAACACTAGGGTCTACCCTGATTTGTTCAGAGGGTTTAGGTGCTTTAATATTACTTTTGCAAACCACGGTTGATACCTTAGCATGTTCCTTTATCCTAACAGGGAAAGGTGGTTTTTCAATATAAGCAGTGGGCACAACTGGATCAACATTATAAATAATAGTTTCATCTTTAGCTATAACAGGTTCTTTAATTTCTTATTTAATAGGGTGATGATATTTAAACCACTTTTCCTTTGGGAGATCAACATGAGTAGCAAATGATTCACAAAAATAGGCTACTATCTCAGAGTCAAGTCCATATTTAGTGCTAAACTTGTGAAAAGCATCAGTATTCATGAAAAGCGTCAGTAACACAATCAAACTCAAGATTAATACGTGACTCTTTACCTTCGTAAAGTTCCCAATATTCAGAGTTACACGTTTAACTCTTTTTAAAAGATCCCACTTGAATTCAATAGTCTTCTTCATAAAAGAACCAGTACAAGAAGTATCGAGCATGGATTGATCATCACGAGAAAGCCGAGCATAAATATTCTGGATAATAATTTCTCTTGAGAGCTCATGATTGGGGCATGAATATAACATTGACTTAAGCCTCCCCCAAGCTAGCGTGATACTTTATCCTACACGAGGCCAAAAATTATATATATAATTCTGATCACGATGAACTAGATGCATAGGATATTTTTTTCATGAAATTCCAATTTCAATCGATATCCAGTTCCAAGATCCAATATCATCGCATAGCCCATACCATGACAATGCTTTTCCCTTCAAAGATAAAGGGAAAACCTTCTTTTTAACTACATCTCCGGGTAAACCTGCAAGCTTAAATAATCCACAAATTTCATCCACATGTATCAGATGCATATCACGATGTTCAGTTCCGTCTCCTGCATAAGGATTAGCTAGCAGTTGTTCTATCATACCCGAAGGAATTTCATAACCAATATTTTCAGTAGAGGCAGTAGGTTGAGGGGCAACTCTTTGTGTTTTCAGTCGAGGTGAAGATACCCCGAACAAACCCCTCAAAGGATGGTTTTCCATAGTAGCAAGTGACAATAAATTTCAGCACGTAATATAAAAAATTTCCTTACCGATTTCCACTTACCAAGAGCGCTTCACTCCCCGGCAACGGCACCAGAAAAGAGTCTTGATGACCCACAAGTATAGGGGATTAATCATAGTCCTTTTGATAAGTAAGAGTGTCAAACCCAACGAGGAGTAGAAGGAAATGACAAGCGGTTTTCAGCAAGGTAATTTCTGCAAGCAATGAAATTGTCGATAACAGGTAGTTTGATAGCAAGGTAATTTGTAACGGACAAGTAATGGTAACGGTAAATAAAGTGCACCAAGGTAGCCCAATCCTTTTTGTAGCAAAGGACAGGCCAAAACGGTCTCTTATAATAAGCAAAGCGTTCTTGAGGGCGCTCGGGAATTTCATCTAGTCACTTTGATCATGTTGGTTTGATTCACGTTCGCTACTTTGATGATTTGATATGTGGGTCGACCGGTGCTTGGGTGTTGTTCTTGCTTGAACAAACCTCCCACTTATGATTAACCCCCTCGCAAGCATCCGCAACTATGAGAAAAGTATTAAGATAAAATCTAACCATAGCATTAAACATATGGATCCAAATCAGTCCCTTACGAAGTAGCGCATAAACTAGGGTTTAAGCTTCGGTCACTCTAGAAACCCACCATCTAATAACTACTCCACAATGCATTCCCTTAGGCCCAAAGATGGTGAAGTGTCATGTATTCGATGTTCACATGACACCACTAAGGGAATCACAACATACATATCATCAAAATATGGAACACATATCAAATTCACATGATTACTTGCAACATGACTTCTCCCATGACCTCAAGAACAAAGGTAACTACTCACAAATGATATTCATGCTCAAGATCAGAGGTGTATTAAATAGTATAATGGGTCTGAACATATAATCTTCCACCAAATAAACCATATAGTAATCAACTACAAGATGTAATCAACACTACTAGTCACCCACAGGTACCAATCTAAGGTTCCGGTACAAATATTGAACACAAGAGATGAACTAGGGTTTTGAGATGAGATGGTGCTATTGAAGATGTTGATGGAAATTGGCCTCCCAAAGATGAGAGGGTTGTTGGTGATCCGCTGGAGGGCAAAAGTGCTCCTGCCCAAGTTCCGTCTCGAGATGGCGGCGCTCCATCCTGAAAGTCCTCTCCTTATTTTTTGCTAGGTCAAAAGACCTCATATACAAGAAGATGGGCACCGGAAGTGGGCTAGGCTGCCCACCACCCACCAAGGCGTGCCCTGGGGTCTTGTGGGTACCATGTGGCCTCCCTCCGATGGTTCTTTTCTCTAGTATTTATTAAATATTCCAAAATAATTCTCCGTAAAATTTCAGCTTATTTGTAGATGTGCGGAATAGGTATCTTTGACGTAGCTTTTCCAGGTCCAGAATTCCTACTGTCGGTATTCTCCCTCTTTGTGTAAACCTTGCATATTATGAGAGAAAAGGCATTAGAATTACTTCATAAAGCATTATTATGCATAAAAACATTATAAATAACAGTAGGAAAACATGATGCAAAATGGACGTGTCAGACTGATACTACCGCTGCACTGCCGCTCCCTCCAGGTCTCGATGCACTCTCAGCGGAAGTGAAGTGGCAATGGAGAGCAGCACTAATGCCTATAAGCGGTAGTACCGCTCAAGTGGGTAGTAGTACCGCTAAAGTAGTTCTACTGCTTCTCCCCTATTCCTGCTCTGCTTCTGAGTAACCCCGAGCTACAACCCCAGCGGTAGTACCACTGGGGCGAGCGGTAGTACCGCCCCAGCTGCACTACCGCCTCGTGGCTTCATGCCATTGCACTGTTTTTGGGCTACTACCGCCCGAGCGGTAGTACCACTCTGTTGAGCGGTAGTACCACTCTGTGCGGGCTGGGAGCAAGGTAACGGTTGGATTTTTTCCCTCCTATAAAAGGGGGTCTTCTTCCCCATTGAACCTTATCTCTTGAGCTTGTGTTCTTCCCCCATTGTTGACCTACTTAGAGCTTACTATATCTTAATCCGTCCACTGTTTCTTGCTAGTTCTTGAGGGAAAAAAGAGAGGAGATTTAGATCTACGTGTCCACCAATCACTTTCTCCTCTATGTGAGGGGAACCCTTGGATCTAGATCTTGGAGTTCTTCATGTTCTCTTCTTTGTTCTTCCTCTAATTTTCCTCCCTAGCATTAGTTGCTTTGCTGGGATTTGGGAGAGAAGGGCTTGGGCACTCCGTGTGCCCTTGCCATTGCATTTGGTGCATCGGTTTGAGTTCTCCAGGTGATACGTGGAAGTGAAGTTGAGAAGCTTGTTACTCTTGGGTGTTTGGGCACCCTAGAGCTTGTTCCTCTTGGATGCCTTGGTGCCCTAGACAGTTGGTGTTGTTAGAGCTCAATCATTGTGGTCTAAAGCTCTGGGCAAGTGTCGGGGTCTCCAATTAGGTTGTTGAGATCGCCCCGAGCAATTTGACGGGTACCGGTGACCGCCCCCAAGGGTTGCCAAAGTGTACGGGTACTGGTGACCGCCTCAAGGGTCCCTTAGTGGAATCATGGCATCTTGCATTATGCAAGGGTGTGAGGAGGTTACGGTGGCCCTAGTGGCTTCTTGGGGAGCATTGTGCCTCCACACCGCTCCAACGGAGATTAGCATCCGCAAGGGTGTGAACTTCGGGATACATCATCGTCTTCGCGTGCCTCGGTTATCTCTTCCCCGAGCCCTTTACTTATGCACTTTACTCTGTGATAGCCATATTGTTTCATGTCATATATCTTGCTATCACTTAGTTGTTTATCTTGCTTAGCATAAGTTGTTGGTGCATATAGGTGAGCCTAGTTGTTTTAGGTTTTGTGCTTGACAAATTAAACGCTAGTTTTATTCCGCTTTTGTTCAAGCCTAAACCATAATTATTTTAAATCGCCTATTCACCCCCCTCTAGGCGACATCCTCGATCTTTCAAGGGTCAAAACACGAAATTTAGCCGCCAACAGCCAGGGTAACGACAACAAGGATAGCAAAGATGGTGGTTGAAGGTGATGCGATGATAAGAAATATGACGCATGAAGAAAGAGATGGGATTATTGCCAACTCAATGGCTGAAAAATCCGCCAGGAAGGCAGACAAAGCTGCTAACACGAAAGAAGCTGGCTATGATAAGGAGGCTGGACTGGCACAATGTGAGGAAGAATCGTTCGCTTCCAAGTTTCACTCTTTGTGGAATAGATTCTACGCTCGCTGCGGTGTTACCTTTGACCAAACCAGTAAGCCCCCTCCCCACCCAATCACTTCCTTTGGTTAATTTTAATTACCTGCTAACTAACTGCTTTATTAACATGTAATCAATCAATCAATTGCTTCTTAAGGGCTTTGAAAGCCTTATCTGCAGCATCACTCCAGACAAAATTGTCAGTCTTTCTCAACATCTGGTACAGTGGAATCACCTTCTCGCCGAGGCGGCTTATAAACCAGCTCAAAGCCGTGATTTGACCAGCCATGCGCTGGACATCATTGATATTCGCCGGCTTAGCAAGCGAGGTTACTGCTTTGATCTTGGCTGGGTTAGCCTCGATGCCTCGCTCTGACACCAGAAAACCTAACAATTTGCCCACAGGAACACCAAAAATACACTTGGCCGACTTAAGCTTCATTTGGTAAACTCAAAGATTGTTGAAAGTCTCCTTGAGGTCATCCAGTAAAGTTTCTTTCTTCTGAGATTTGACCACGATATCATCAATGTAAGTATGAACATTACACCCAATCTGCTTGTGGAAACAATTCTGCACACATCGTTGATATGTAGCCCCCACACTCTTAAGCCCAAAAGGCATAGAAACATAGCAGAAAGCTCCAAAGGGTGTGATAAAGGCTGTCTTTTCCTAATCCTCGATAGCCATTCTAATGATAACTGGAGTAAGCATCCAGGAAACATAAGCACTCACAACCAGCGGTAGAATCAATGATCTGGTCGATGAGGGAAGGGCAAATGGGTCTTTGGGACAAGCCTTGTTAAGATCTGTGTAATCAACACACATGCGCCAAGTGCCATTTTTCTTTAGCACAAGCACTGGATTTGCCAGCCACTCAGGATGAAAAACTTCAGTGATGAACCCGGTAGCTAAGAGTCGGGCCACTTCTTCACCAATGGCTTTGCGTCTCTCCTCGTTGAAATGACGAAGGTATTGTTTGACAGGTTTCATCTTAGGATCCACATTAAGGTGGTGCTCAGCGAGTTCTCTCGGTACACCAGGCATATCAGAAGGTTTCCATGCAAAGATGTCTCGATTCTCATGGATGAACTCGATGAGCGTGCTTTCCTATTTGGGGTCCAAGCCAGTCCCAATAGTGAACTGTTGGGATGAATCTTCTGGAGTGAAGTCAACTTGCTTGGTATCCTCTTCTGTTGCGCAGGCTAACTCAGCATAACCTCCATCCCCCTCCTCACACTCGTGTGCGATTTTCCTGTAACCGTCGACTGTGATAGTGCCCTATGGCCCAGGCATCTTAAGTTTGAGATATACATAACAAGGCCGGGCCATGAAACGAGCGTAAGTCGGCCGTCCAAAGAGGGAATGATATGGACTCTTAATCTTGACCACCTCAAACATCAGGAGTTCTGACCTGTAGTTGAACACGGTGCCAAACGCAACTTCCAATTTGATCTGTGCAATAGGATAAGCAGACTTTCCAAGAACGATTCCATGAAAACCAGTTGAAGAAGGTTGGAGTTGATTTTCTAACAGGTTCATTCGCCTGAAGGTATCATAGTATAGGATGTTGATACTGCTTCCTCCGTCCATGAGCACCTTAGAGTGCTTATAGCCGCCGACTTGAGGTGCCACCACCAAGGCTAAGCAACCCAGATTCTCAACCCGAGGAGGATGATCCTCTCTGCTCCAGGTGACCGCCTGTTCTGACTAGTTTAAGTACTCGGGGACAGCCGGCTCAACCATGTTGACAACACATTTCTGAAGCTTGCGATTGCGCTTGCAAATACTGGTTGTGAACACGTGATGTTAACCACTGTTTAACTATTTGGAATTGCTTTGAAATCCTGGCTGGTTGCCCTGCTGCTGAGTGCCTTGGCCAGAACACTGATTTCTAACCTAGTTATTGCCAGAACCCTGATAACCAGGCCGTGAGCTGCCCGAACCCTGAAAACTGGGATTCTGATAACAATCAGATGAGCCGGCTCCTAGGAAGCCGTATCCTGAGCCGCCAGACCCGGGTTGTCCCGGGATTCCGCCACCGTTGCCTTGATGATTCTGGTAAGCCTGATTGCGGAAATCTTGCATGATGTAACAGTTCTCCCAGGAGTGATTTGCCGGCTTGTCGGGGAGGCTATGTTTTGGGCACGGGCCTTTGAGGGCTTCCTCGAAATTGTGGGCTTTGTTCCCATTATAAGGCCTCCCTGAGTTGTTCCGTCTCTGGCCCTTGAAACCAGTATTGGTGTTAGCGACATAATCCAACCCGTCCTCCGGGTGCTTGCGCTTACCACCATTGCCTTGGTTACCGTGATTGCTACCATGCCCTGAGTTGGTCTGCTGGTGAACCTTGCCGCCACCATTTTTCTTGCTCTTGCCAGACTTATCATCATCTGAACTAGGATCTTTCATGATGTCTGACTCAACATACCTGGTAAGGACATCCATAAGATCACCCATGTCCTAAACCTTCCATTTGAGCCACCCAAGCTTCTGAAATGAGAGGTAGAAAGTGACAATTCTTCTCCAAAATCAGGACGGCTTGTGCAGCCCTTATGCTATCCGAAGAGTGAATGATATCAGTGACCCCGCGAGACCAATGATGGCTGGACTCATCTTCTCTCTGGACATGATACCGCCATTCTGCATCATGTTTCCTACTGTTATTTATAATGTTTTTATGCATAATAATGCTTTATGGAGTAATTCTAATGCCTTTTCTCTCATAATATGCAAGGTTTACACAAAGAGGGAGAATACCGGTAGCTGGAATTCTGGACCTGAAAAAGCAATGTCAGAGATACCTATTCTGCACATCTCCAAATGAGCTAAAATTTTATGGAGAATTATCTTGGAATATATAAAAAATATTGGAGCAAATAACTACCTGAGGGCGCTACCTGGTGCCCACAAGACACCAGGGCGCGCCAGGCCCCCCAGGCGCGCCCTGGTGGGTGGTGGGCAGCCCAGCCCACCTCCGGTGCCCATCTTCTAGTATATAAGGTATTTTGACCTAGAAAAAAAAATAAAGAGATGACTTTCGGGACGGAGCACCGCCGTCTCGAGGCGGAACTTGGTAGGAGCATTTTTTCCCTCCGGCGGAGCGATTCCGTCGGGGGAACTTCACTCCCGGAAGGGGCAATCGAAGCCATCGTCATCACCAACAACCCTCTCATCTTTGGGAGGCCAATCTTCATCAACATCTTCAACAGCACCAACTCATCTCAAACCCTAGTTCATCTCTTGTGCTCAATCTTTGTACCGGAACCTCAGATTGGTACCTGTGGGTGACTAGTAGTGTTGATTACATCTTGTAGTTGATTACTATATGGTTTATTTGGTGAAAGATTATATGTTCAGATCCATTATGCTATTTAATACCCCTCTGATCTTGAGCATAAATATCATTTGTGAGTAGTTACCTTTGTTCTTGAGGTCACGGGAGAAGTCACGTTGCAAGTAATCATGTGAATTTGATATGTGTTCGATATTTTGATGATATGTATGTTGTGATTCCCTCAGTGGTGTTATGTGAACGTCAACTACATGACGCTTCACCATCTTTGGGCCCAAGGGAATGCATTGTGGAGTAGTTATTAGATGATGGGTTGCTAGAGTGACAGAAGCTTAAACCCTAGTTTATGCGCTACTTCGTAAGGGACTGATTTGGATCCATATGTTTAATGCTATGGTTATATTTTATCTTAATACTTTTCTCGTAGTTGCGGATGCTTGCGAGGGGGTTAATCATAAGTGGGAGGCTTGTTCAAGTAAGAACAACACCCAAGCACCAGTCCACCCACATATCAAATTATCGAAGTAGCAAACGCGAATTAAACCAACATGATGAAAGTAACTAGATGAAATTCCCGTGTGCGCTCAAGAACGCTTTGCTTATTATAAGAGACCATTTTGGCCTGTCCTTTGCTACAAAAAGGATTGGGCTACCTTGCTGCACTTTATTTACCGTTACTATTACTTGTTAGTTACAAATTATCTTGCTATCAAACTACCTGTTACCGACAATTTCAGTGCTTGCAGAAATTACCTTGCTGAAAACCACTTGTCATTTCATTCTGCTCCTCATTGGGTTCGACACTCTTACTTATCGAAAGGACTACGATTGATCCCCTATACTTGTGGGTCATCAAGACTCTTTTCTAGCACTGTTATCGGGGAGTGAAGCGCTCTTGGTAAGTGGAAATTGGTAAGGAAAAATTTATATTACGTGCTGAAAGTTATTGTCACTTGCTACTATGGAAAACCATCCTTTGAGGGGTTTGTTCGGGGTATCTTCACCTTGACCAGAAACACAAAGAGTTTCCCCTCAACCTACTGCATCTACTGAAAATATTGGTTATGAAATTCCTTTGGGTATGATAGAACTACTGCTAGCTAATCCTTATGCAGGAGACAGAACTAAACATCCTGATATGCATCTGATACATGTGGATGAAATTTGTGGATTATTTAAGCTTGCAGGTTTATCCGGAGATGAAGTTAAGAAGATGGTTTTCCCTTTATCTTTGCATGGAAAATCATTGACATGGTATAGGCTATGCGATGATATTGGATCTTGGAACTGGAATCGATTGACATTGGAATTTCACCAAAAAAATTATTCTATGCATCTAATTCATCGTGATCGGAATTATATATATAATTTTTGGCCTCTTGAAGGAGAAATTATCGCTCTAGATTCGGGGAGGCTTAAGTCAATGTTATATTCATGCCCCAATCATGATCTCTCAAGAGAAATTATTATTCAGAATTTTTATGCTCGGCTTTCTCGTGATGATCAATCCATGCTCGATACTTCTTGTACTGGTTCTTTTATGAAGAAGACTATTGAATTCAGGTGGGATCTTTTAGAAAGTATTAAACGCAACTCCGAAGATTGGGAACTCGATGAAGGTAAAGAGTCAAGTATTAAGCTTGAGTTTGATTGTGTTAAATCTTTTATGAATATCGATGGTTTTCACAAGTTTAGCACTAAATATGGACTTGACTCTGAGATAGTAGCCTCTTTTTGTTAATCATTTGCTACTCATGTTGATCTCCCTAAGTACAAGTGGTTTAAATATCATCCCCCTATTAAGAAGAAATTAAAGAACCGAATATAGCTAAAGATGAAACTATCATTTACAATGTTGATCTAGTTGTGCCTACTACTTATCACTAGTAGAAAAACTACTTTACATGAGATACATTAGTCCCGGTTTGTAAACGAACCGGCACTAATGTGACCATTAGTGCTGGTTCCAACAGCTAGGCGGGCTGGCATCATTAGTCCCGGTTCATGTTGAACCTTTAGTACCGGTTTGTGCCACGAACTGGGACTAAAGAGGTGGTGGTAGGCTGGTGTCAGGCTGGGGCCCCACCAGGCCCTTTAGTCCGGGTTCGTGGCACATACCGGTACTAGAAGCTCACCTTTAGTCCCGGTTTGTGTCATGAACCGGGACTAAAGGTTTTCCTATATAAACCCTTCGTCCAGCCCGCGATCGAGCTCTCTGTTCTTCCCCTTTCCTCTCCTCTCTGTTCTTCCCCAAAGCTCGAGCTCATCCTTCATTTCGCCCAAAATTTGTCAAGATTTGAAGGCCCCCCATCCATCCAAGTGGTCACAAAGGTTAGCAACTTTGTCCTTTTATCTCTCATTGCTAGATTAGCTCTTGCAATGCTCTATAAGTATAGTGATTTATGGGTTTTAGTTTGGGAGTAATTATATGTGGTAGTTTATTGATTTATATGCAATTTGAGCTCAAATTAACTCTTAGTTTGCATATATAGGTGTGGTTTACTTAGTGCCTTCCCATCCCCGTCCTAACCACCATCGATCGCCCGCACTGTCCCGTTGCCGGCACCACCTTGGTGAGCCTCTTGTTCTTATCTTTTTTATATAAAAAAATCATGTTTGTGTGATTTAGATATATAGTTACTTGTATAATTTTCTTACCCGTATGTTGTTTGTTATATATAGTGGCATGGTTTTGGTATCCGTCCCCATCGGCCCTCATCCGGTTTATGATTTGGATGTGGTATATTCTCTTTTATAACTATTTGTTGCATTTCGTGTTTATGACAAATTATGCCCATCAAGTTGACATAGATATTTTTATCTAGGAGGTATGTGAACCGGAAATTCCAACCGACCCTCTTGTGGAGAGGTTAAATTTAGTTGAACAAGAAAACGAGTATTTGAAAGAAAAATTGAAAATAATTGAAGAAGAGAAGATGAAACTGGAGTTGTATGTTGCCGATGTCGTCGATGATCACAAGATCAAGATGGAGAAAATGCGCTTGAAGATTAGAAAGATTAGAAAATATGCCATTGATAGTGAGGCTTGGTATCATTATGCTGTTCGATCAATTGTTACCTTAGTTGCGATCTTGATCGCATTTGTTGTTGCATTTAAATGCTTTAGCTAGAGAGTTTGTATGTTGTTTTATGAGAATAAGTGTGTATGAACTTTATGTATGAACTTGTATTAATTTGGTCTTTTTGGTGTTCTGTAATGAAGATGAGCCGGCAATGGATGTACGATGACCAATGCTCTCCCCAGTTCGTTAAAGGCGTGCATACTTTTCTGATTGCGGCTGAGGCAAACAAGCGGGCGGATGGTTTTATGTGTTGTCCATGTGCTGTCTGTAAGAATGATCAGAATTACTCTAAGTCAAGAACCATTCACGTCCACCTGTTTGAGTCCGGTTTCATGCCCCACTATAATGTTTGGACCAAGCATGGAGAAAGAGGGGTTATGATGGAAGACAATGAAGAAGAAGAGGACGACGATAGCTATCCTGGCCATGGGTTCCCTGAATACGATGGTACAACAATGGGAGAAGAAGCTGAGCCGGTAATGCGGGAAGAAGCTGAAGAAGAGGCATCAGATAAGCCTGCTGATGATCTTGGTCGGGCCATTGCCAATGCAAAGAGAAACTGCGCAACTGGAAAGGAGAGGCTGAAGTTACAACGCATGTTAGAGGATCACAAGAAATTGTTGTACCCAAATTGCGAAGCTGACAAGAAAAAGCTGGGCACCACACTGGAATTGCTGCAATGGAAGGCAGCGAATGGTGTATCTGACAAGGGATTTGAAAAGTTGCTGATAATGTTAAAGAAGATGCTTCCAAAGGATAACAAATTGCCCGACAGTACGTACAAAGCAAAGAAGGCTATCTGCCCTCTAGGATTAGAGGTGCAGAAGATACATGCATGCCCTAATGACTGCATCCTCTACCATGGTGAGTACGAGGATTTGAATGCATGCCCAGTATGCGGTGCAATGCGCTATAAGATCAGCCGCGATGACCCTGGTGATGTTGAGGGCAAGCGCCCCAGGAAGAAGATTCCTGCCAAGGTGATGTGGTATGCTCCTATAATACCACAGCTGAAACATTTGTTCCAAAACAAAGAGCATGCCGAGTTGATGCGATGGCATAGAGAAGACCGTAAGAAAGATGGGAAGCTGAGAGTACCCGCTGATGGGTCGCAATGGAGAAAAATTGAGAGAAAGTGGCGGGAATTTGCAGATGATGCAAGGAACGTATGGTTTGGTCTAAGCGCAGATGGCATTAATCCTTTTGGGGAACAGAGCAGCAATCATAGCACCTGGCCAGTGACCCTATGTATGTATAACTTTCCTCCTTGGTTGTGCATGAAGCGGAAGTACATTATGATGCCAGTGCTCATCCAAGGCCCTAAGCAACCCGGCAACGACATTGATGTGAACCTAAGGCCATTAGTTGAAGAACTCTTACAACTGTGGAATGAAAAAGGTGTACGTGCATGGGATGAGCACGGACAGGAGGAATTTGACCTACATGCACTGCTGTTTGTGACCATCAATGATTGGCCTGCTCTCAGTAACCTTTCAGGACAGACAAACAAGGGATATCGCGCATGCACGCACTGTTTGGATGATACCGACTGTATATATTTGGATAATTGTAAGAAGAATGTGTACCTGGGACATCATCGATTTCTTCCGAGCAGGCATCCCGTAAGAAAGAAAGGCAAGCATTTCAAAGGTGAGGCAGATCACCGAAAGAAGCCTTGCCATTGTACTGGTGATGATGTACTTGATATGGTCAAGGATTTAAAAGTAATCTTTGGAAAGGGTCCTAGCGGACAATCTGTTCCGAATGACGCTGACGGACGCGCACCCATGTGGAAGAAGAAATCTATATTTTGGGACCTACCATATTGGAAAGACCTAGAGGTCCGCTCTGCAATCAACGTGATGCACGTGACGAAGAATCTTTGCGTGAACCTGCTAGGCTTCTTGGGCGTGTATGGGAAGACAAAAGATACACCAGAGGCACGGGAGGACCAGCAACGTATGCACGGAAAAGACGGCATACATCAGGGTCGTGCTAGCTACGCTCTTACAAAAGAAGAGAAGGAAATCTTCTTTGAATGTCTGCTCAGTATGAAGGTCATGTCTGGCTTCTCGTCAAATATAAAGGGAATAATAAATATGGCCGAGAAAAATTTCCAAAACCTAAAGTCTCATGACTGCCCCGTGATTATGACGCAACTGCTTTCGGTTGCATTGAGGGGGCTTCTACCGGAAAACGTTCGATTAGCCATTGTGAAGCTATGTGCATTCCTCAATGCAATTTCTCATAAGGTAATCGATCCAGAAATCATACCAAAGTTAGAGAATGATTTGGCGCAATGTCTTGTCAGTTTCGAGTTGGTATTCCCACCATCCTTCTTCAATATCATGACGCACGTCCTAGTTCACCTAGTCGAAGAGATTGCCATTTTGGGTCCTGTATTTCTAAACAATATGTTCCCCTTTGAGAGGTTCATGGGAGTCTTAAAGAAATATGTTCATACCCGTGCTAGGCCAGAAGGAAGCTTCTCCAAGGGCCATGAAAATGAGGAGGTCATTGAGTTTTGTGTTGACTTTATTCCTGACCTTAAGCCGATTGGTGTTCCTGAATCGCGGCATGAGGGCAGACTGGGTGGAAAAGGCACGCTAGGATCAAAAGCAATAATATGTATGGACGGGCATTCTCTCACTGAAGCACACTACACAGTTCTACAAAATTCCTCCTTGGTGGCTCCGTATATCGAGGAACACAAGAATATTCTACGCTCCAAACACCTGGAGTAGTCTGACGACTGGATTACACGTGAACAAACGGGGACTTTCACCGGTTGGTTGCAGACACGTCTCATGCATGATGACGCTGTTGAAGATGAGATGTACTTGCTGTCCAAGTTACCATCTTCGAATATATTGACTTTCAAAGGGTACGAGATAAATGGGAATACATTTTATAGGATTGCCCAAGATAAAAAGAGCACCGACCAAAACAGTGGTGTCCGCTTTGATGCAGCAACCAAGAGGGGAAATGACACATATTATGGTTACATAGAGGAGATATGGGAACTTGACTATGGACGTGGTTTGAAGGTCCCTTTGTTTTGGTGCAAATGGGTCAATCTGACAAGAGGCGGGGTAACGAAAGACCCGCAGTACGGAATGACAATAGTGGATCTCAACAATCTTGCGTACGCAGACGAACCATTCGTCCTAGCCAATGATGTGGCACAGGTTTTCTATGTGAAGGACATGTCTACCAAGCCGAGAAAAAGAAAAGATAAGGAAGCGAATACATCATACAATGAGCCAAAGCGCCACATAGTTCTTTCAGGGAAAAGAAACATCGTGGGAGTGGAGGACAAGACAGACATGTCAGAAGATTATGAAAAGTTTCATGAAATTGCTCCCTTCATAGTGAATATTGACCCGAGCATCCAGTTAAATGATGAAGATTGTCCATGGTTACGCGCAAAGGGAAACACACGAAGAAAAAGTTTTACACCCAAAGATCCTACTTTGGGATGTGACCGGCTTCACTGTCATCACTTTCTTCTCTAGTGAGTTTCCGGACTTATATATCTGGAAAGTCCCACTTCAGACAAACCGGTGGGAATCTTTGTAATAGTTAGGGTGCTTATGTGTTTTGGCATTTGAAACGTGAAGAAATATTATGTACAAACAAATTTTCAACCCTTTCTGACTTCATTTGCTATTTTTCATTCATTTACTGGTTTTTTTTTTGAGCTAAATGACCCTGAAATTGAAATGAACTACAAATGAACTCTGAAAAGGTTGAAAGTTGGCATGGTATCATCATTTCACCCACATAGCATATGCAAAAAAGTTGAGAGGGTTACGGCAAAAACTTGATGCACTTCGTGTACAAAATGGACAATCTCTTTCGAAGTATCAGGGTTTTGGGCTAAAACTCATTTGTTACAAAGGCATTTCATTTTTTTTAACTTATTTCAACTCCAGAATTTTTATGCATTCAGTATGCACCATTCGAAGCCACGTCATCAATTTTCAACCCTTTCTGACTTCATTTGCTATTTTTCATTCATTTACTGATTTTTTTGAGCTAAATGACCCTGAAATTGAAAAGAACTACAAATGAACTCTAAAAAGGTTGAAAGTTGGCATGGTATCATCATTTCACCCACATACCATGTGCTAAAAAGTTGAGAGGGTTACGGCAAAAACTGGATGCACTTCGTGTACAAAATGGACAATCTCTTTCGAAGTATCAGGGTTTTGGACGAAAACTCATCTGTTACAAAGGCATTTCATTTTTTTAAACTTATTTGAACTCCAGACTTTTTGTGCGTTCAGTATGCACCATTCGAAGCCACATCATCAATTTTCAACCCTTTCTGACTTCATTTGCTATTTTTCATGCATTTACTGATTTGTTTTGAGCTAAATGACCCTGAAATTGAAAAGAACTACTAATGAACTCTGAAAAGGTTGAAAGTTGGCATGGTGTCATCATTTCACCCACATACCATGTGCTAAAAAGTTGAGAGGGTTACGGCAAAAATTGGATGCACTTCGTGTACAAAATGGACAATCTCTTTCGAAGTATCAGGGTTTCGGACGAAAACTCATCTGTTACAAAGGCATTTCATTTTTTAAAATAACCTAAAAATTACCAAATTGAATATAATGATAAAACACACTAATATTAAACAGCAGAAAAAAGAATCACTGAAAAATCTATTTTTAAAGTAAAGTTATTCACAACCTAGTGATTCACACAGATTTCAAATAATTCAAATTGAAACTATTCAAATTTGAAAACTACTAGCACTAACAGAAAGTTTATAATCTTTTTACCTAAAGCAAAAAGATTCACTCAGAAACTCTAAATAAAGCAAAAAATAACTCAGAAACAAAAGAAAATAAATAAAGCAGAAAACAAAAAAAACTAATAAATAAATAAATTAAAAAAAGCCCGCCTATTGGGCCGCCACGGCCTGCAAACGACTAGAAACCCAACCTCTAGTTGGGCCAGGACGCAGGCCCACGCGGCCCAGTAGGCCCAACAGGGCAGCACAGATTCAATAGGCCCACAAAGGCCTGCTTAGAGAGGAGTTCGATACAGCTGCAGCAACGGGGCTTATAAACCGCTCCGAACCCCCTTCGCTTGGTGAGGTGGGACTAAACATCGACGCGCACCTCGCCTGGTAGCGCACCACCTTTAGTCGCGGTTGGTGGCTCCAACCGCGACTAAAGACCCCCCCCTTTAGTCCCGGTTGGAGCCACCAACCTCGACTAAAGGTGGTGCGCTTCCCGCCGCTTCGGCTGGCCAAAAGTGACCTTTAGTCCCGGTTGGTGGCTCCAACCGGGACTAAAGGGGGCGCATATATATAGAGCACTTCAAAACTTTCAGTTTCTCTGCTTTTTTCGGCCTCTTCGACATCGTCGCCGTCTCGCCTCCCCGACGCCGGCCGCCCACACCTCCTCGCGCCGATCCCCGACGCCGCCCGCGCCCCTCCTCCCCGAGCCCGGCCCGACGCCGCCCGCACCCGCTCCTCCGGCCCTGAGCTCCTCGCTGCGCCGCCGACACCGTCGCCGCCCCCGACTCGCCTTGCCTCGCCGTCACCCCGTCGCCCCGCTGTGAGCTCACCCCTCTCCCCCCTCTCCCTCGCCCCCTGTGCCGCCATGGCCGGCCCCGAGCCCACACACACATATATGCATGAACATACACACACACACACATTTTCTTAAGTTAGATGATTTATATGTATTTTTGTATGTTTCAGTATATATGTATAGAAATTTTGACATTTTTTAGAAGAATTTTGACATTTTTTTTCACTAGATGATTAGATGTATAGAAAAAAGTTAAGAAATTTTGACATTTGAGGATTTTTTACATTTTGATCCAATATGTATAGAAATTAGTATATATATATATATATATATATATATATGTGTGTGTGTGTGTGTGTGTGTGTGTGTATGAATACAATGTATAGAAAAAAGTTGATGAATTTTGACATTTGATCCAATGTATAGCAATTAGTATTTGCAAAAGTTGCATATTTTAATGTTGTATTTGCAAAAGTTTGTTATGTATTTGCAATTAATTAGTATATTTATATGTATAAATAGATTCTCTTAGTCCTTTAATAAGGGATTTATCAAGAATGCCCCATTATGGATGTGCACAAGTTGATCCAATTTTTTCTGATCTCATCTACGTACCCTTCTATATGTCACATTGTCATGTGTCAAAGTATTGAGGAAATCCATGCATGGCTTCATCATTAGCCGGAAGTAACAGGCGCATGATGGTACGAAGCTCTCCAAAGTTGTTTTGGAATGGACTTCCTGATGGGATAATTCACTTTTTGGTACGAAGTTCAGCAAAGGCCTTCCAAATAGCGATATTCGGAAGGCTCTTGCTGAACTTCGTACCAAAAAGCTAATTATCCTATCTGGGACTCCGTTCCAAAACAACTTTAGAGAGCTTCGTACCATCATGCGCCTATTACTTCTGGCTAATGATGTAGCCATGGTTTTCTTGAATCCTTTGACACTAGACAACGTGACACATATAGAAGGGTTGATGAGATCAGGAAAAATATGGACCATTTTCTACACATTCAGAATGGCGCCATTTTGTTAAATCCCTTAAAGGTTAAGAGAATCCGTTATGATTCTGAATCCTGTTCCTAGCCAGGGACTAAAGGTTCCTCGATCGTATATAAGAAATCACAATCCAATCATTTAAAAAATGTTAAATTTGCATAGAATTTGTTCTCAACGTCAACGATGCCCGGCCCGCATCCTAGTCGTCGACTCATTCACGATGACGTCCTGCTTCAGAGGCGCCATGTCCGGGACTGGGCTCCGCCGGGCTAGCACTGGGAGGTGCTACCTTCAGGGGCGCGCATCTTGGTGAGGAACCCGGGTCCCGTCGTCGACCCGGAGCTTCTTTGGTGGCGGGCGCGTGGGCCACATTCGGTGCAGAGGCTGGCGTCCCCCGCAGAGGTGGTACGTCACCGTGTCAGGGAGGAGGACGAGCACGTCCATCGCTATATGGTTGCGTTAGACGTCAGGTTCTCCAATACCTGGCAGGTTCTTCAGGGATCTCACCCGAGCTATGATCCTGTGATGGTTCTTCTCTTTGGGTGTCCACCGCGAGTGAACTAGATTATTCGATAATATTCGATCTGTATTAGCTAGTGATGTATTCGAGATAATATTCGAGATGATGTATTTGAGATTATATTATTCGATAATATTCGAGACGATGTATTCAAGATTATATTCGATGATGCATATTAATTATCTGGATTATTTGAGATGCATATTATCTACTATGATTCAGTTTTTCCTGATTGATTGCATGCATGCATTCGAATTTGAATACTAAATTGTTTTATCTTTCTTCTGGATTAGTTAAATAAAAGCTATGGACAATATCGACAGAGAAGGAGAAGAGACTCTGTTCGACATCATACGCTCCCCGAGCCCAAATGGGAATGAAGAAGATGACGGCTCGCAATATCTGAACCCTACCGGTGAGGGTATGATATTTGATGAAGACGAACGAATAGATGAAGTCCAGAACAATGAAGACAAAGGAAATGTTGTTCTTCAAATAACAAAGACCGACGAGGTATATTTATATAAGCAGGCATCTGGTGATCATCACATGTTTTAATTGATTTGTATATATATTAACGAATCGATCTTTCTTCTTTTAGCGCTCCGAATCGAGCAAATCTTCTACTGGCACGAGGCTACAGGCATGAGGACAGTTCGAGGCCCGGCCAAAAAGTTGAAGGATGGCGTAAAGTACAACATCGATGCCATCAAACCTAATGGCGAACCGCGCGAACCTAAGAAGAATGTGAGCAAGTTCATTCGTCAATGCGGAGTTATTGTCAGGGACCAAATCCCGATCTCCGTTCAAGAATGGAAAAAGCCAGCAAAGGAAGATCCAGATGTTACTTTTGTCGACTGAAGAGCAAAAGATCTGCTTTGGGAATCTCTCATGTCACATTTCACCCTACCAGATCATTTGACAGATGCAGATCTGGAGAAAGTCAAGAACTGTGCTCTTAAGAAGATGGCGATAGCATTCAACAACCACAAGAAAAATATATGGGCCGCATACGAAAAAGCAGGAAAGCAGACTCCAGAATCCAAGGGAACACTAGAGAAGGCAAGAGATCACTGGGACGCTTTCATGAAATTCAAGGAATCAGAAGTAGCTCAGGAACGGTCGAGAATAAACAAGATTAATGCCGCGAAAAAGCAGTGGCTCCATAAGCTGGGGCCAGGTGGCTACGAGGTGGCCCGACCTAAGTGGGATCTCGCTGAGCAAGAGATGATGGATGCGGGGGTCACTCCAGTTACATTGAGCTGGCCCCTAGGTGCAGGACTTGGTTCTATGCGCATGGGGGGAAGTTGGACCCAAAGACAGGCGAGGTTTTGGAGCGGGCAAGTCTTAAAGGAGCCACCGATAGTTTACTTGTTGCAATAGAAAAGGCTCGAACAGGGGTGTTCACGCCCAACAAAGAGAACGACGAGGTTACCCGCGCCCTGAAGAATCCTGAACACCCGGGAAGAACACGAGGCAAAGGCGTTGTTCCGTGGTTTGAGGGGTTTGCGGACTGGAACGTGGACTACAGAAGCTGTGCGAGAAAGAAGCAGCAGGAGGAGCAGAAGAGGAAGCTGGAGGAGGACCAGAGGAGTAGGAAGCAGACCGCCTTCGCATCGTAGAATCAAAGCACGCGGAGTTGGAACTCGCTTTCAAGCGGCAGCGGCAGCAGATCGACTCACTTAGCCAGGAAAGGGGGTCTCAGCAGCGGCAGCAGCTAGCGGATCCAGCATTGGATAGCACCGTCCCATCCATGCCGAGAAGCAGCGTGGGTTCCGCCCCGGGCGATGATGCACTGCTGGATAGATACCCTGTGGATAATATCATAGATATGACAACTTATGAGCTACACTTTAAAATGAAGAACATATCCATGAAGGTGGCAGACGACTATGCTTATACAAATCCCCCTAAAGCAACCTTCCATTGCAATCCGATTCTGGCTGGCTATGCTCGTGTCGGGGTTGATGAAGTGGTGGTAGGATATTCAGGGCTAGAGCTTGACATTCCTGGAGGTGACGACGAGCGCACACTGGGAGAGGCCATACATCATATCATTCTATGGAGAAAGGATTGCATCGTCTTTCCAAGGCCACCGACACCGCGTCAGCCGGCTCCTCCTCCAAGTCCGCCACCGCATCAGTAGACTCCCACTCCTCCAAGTTCGCCACTGTGTCAACAGACTCCTGCTCCCCCAAGTCCGCCACCGCGTCAGCCCACTCCTCCTCCTCCAAGTCCAGCACTGCGTCAGCCCACTCCTCCTCCTCCAAGTCCGGTACCGCATCAGCCCACTCCTCCTCCTCCAAGTCCAGTACCGCATCAGCTGACTCCTCCTCCAAGTCAGGCACCGCGTCAGCCATCTCCGCCACCTCAGCGGGCTCCGCCGCCTAAGCAACAGTGAAAGAGAGGCGCCGCAGCTACGGCGGCTAGCGGTACAACAGGAGGTAAGAAATAAAATATGGTCCAAGCCTCAAGCCTCTTCCGAGGTTGCCTTACCACTTGACTGAAGAGGAAAACAAAGCCAAAGTCGCTGCCCAAATGAATGCCCATTTTGGACCGAAACCGCCCCCGCCGCCAGAGGAGAAAGTACCTGAGCATGTCATTCAGCACTTTATTGATATGGCTCAACCAGCTGTCAAGCATATGGACTCAGACTATGAGCGCCAAATCAAGAAGTCATATCAAGCACAAAAAAAGAAGGAGTCGAGCTCGAGCTTGAGCCAAGCAGCTGCCAAAAAAATGGGAAAACTGTTCCCCAGCTCGGAGAACAGGCGGTGCAATCGATCCCCCCGCTCATTGTACAAACACATGTGAGTACCGGCGCCGATCAGCTGGTAATAACCGACGATCATAGAAGGCAGGCTGAAGAGGCCGGTGTCACTGTATAACAACTCCTAGGCATCAAGGACTTTGAAACGTTTAAAGAGGAGGACCTACAATGGAAATATGTCCGTGGCCAACCTAGGGTCAAGCCTGAGCAGATGCCGCGGCTATCAATGAGAATGTATGAATTGCATCAATGGTACATGAGAGAAGTAAAGACTACCGATCGAGAGTCCCTCATGGTGAGTGTCAAGGCAGAGCATTACTTCCATGAAAAAGATCTGTGGGTTGAGTTTCAAGAAATGTTTTAGTTATTCAATCAAGACGCACTCGACAAATCTATCGTCAGTTGCTATTGTCTGTAAGTGATTTCTTTCGGTAATTTAAGTCTCTAGCTAGCTGTAGTGCTTGTTCATTACCTGTAATTATCCTCACTATATTCTTTTCTGTGGTATTATGCAGAATGAAGATGTATGAAATGAAAAAAGTTGGACACTATGGCATTGGGTTCACTGACCCAAATACCATTAATGAAAAGACATGGTTACAAGAATATTATTGACCATCCACAAAGAAAACCTTGCTATAGTTCTTGAAGCACCTAAATACCCAACCAGAAATACTACTTCCTTACAACTTCGGGTGAGTGACACTGTCTTGTACTACACATTCTGTTTTTTGCTTACTAGATGTTAATAAGTGTAGTTGATGAGTTATGCACATGCCCGCTTAATTATACAAACATGTGCGCATGCAGTTTTTACTGGATCCTGCTAATCATTGAAGTTGACGAGGGAAAATTTCAAGTACTGGACTCACTACTTAAAAATGCTAATGACTACGCAATCGTGAGGGGGATGGTCGACAGGTAATTTCAATCATTATCGGACTATATGTCGGCCTCTTTAGTTCCTTTCCTGATATCAACTAATTAATAACTCCTTTATTCATTTTCTTTGCCGGCGGGCAGGGCTTGGGAAAAGTTCATCAAACAGGTTGAAGGCTCATGGAAACAAAAGCTAAAATGGTGTCGACCCAAGGTAATTAATTAAGTAGTACTAGCTAGCTACCATCTCTTTAATTCTAGTTTCAATACCATTATCAAGCTTGATTAATTATTATCTGATTGAATTCTATTCTCGTAAAGGCCCTGAGGCAGGCGTCGGGGAATAATTTATGTGCATACTACGTTTGTGAGAACATTCGCATGATGACGTCCGAAAGGATCACTAGATCACTTTGGGTACGTTTGCCAGAACACTATTCACAATTTTAACATCATTATCTAATATATATATATACACACAACTAATACATTCATATTGATCTCCTTCTTTAAAGATGTCAGAGATGCGGGATAAGCTCCTACCAGAGGATCGCGTACGAGCAATTCAAGAGGAAATAGCGGGATTTTTGCTCGACCAGGTCATAGATCCCAAAGGATAATACCATTACAGGCTGTAATGCCACCATGTAATGATCTGCAAATTGTAGGAGAAATTGTATATATATGTGTGCATGTGAATGGTCGTGCGAGAAATTTGATGATATATATATATATGTTACATTCTACGAGAAATTCTATTTATATATATGCATAACGTGTACAATATGTAATAGCGTAAAATATGTTTGAAATGAAAAAGAATTAAATGGAAAACACAAAATTAAAAGGAAAAATAAACCATAAACCCATAAACCCCTAAATCTTTTAGTCTCGGTTGGTGTAACCAACCGGGACTAAAGGCCCCCAGCCCCCCGGCGCGGGCTCATGCCACGTGGTGGGCCTTTGGTCCCGGTTCGTGATGAACCGGCACTAAAGGTGGGGGGGCTTTAGTCCCCACCCTTTAGTGCCAGTTGCAGAACCGGCACTAAAGGTCCTTACGAACCGGGACAATAGCCCGATTCTGCACTAGTGTATATTGAAAACCCACCTTTCCCCTGTTAGGATAAAGGAACATGCTAAGGTATCAACCGTGGTTCGCAAAAGTAATATTAAAGCACCTAAACCTTCTGAACAAATCAAAGTAGAACCTAGTGTTGCTATGGCAAAAGATCTCTTGGTCAAAAACATGGATGGGCATGTTATTTATTTTTGTGATGAATGATGACCCACAAGTATAGGGGATCAATCGTAGTCCTTTCGATAAGTAAGAGTGTCAAACCCAACGAGGAGCAGAAGGAAATGACAAGCGGTTTTCAGCAAGGTAATGTCTGCAAGCACTGAAATTATAAGTAACGAGTAGTTTGATAGTAAGGTAATTTGTAACGAGCAAGTAATGGTGATGGTAACAAGAGTGCAGCAAGGTAGCACAATCCTTTTGAGGCAAAGGACAGGCCAAAACAGTCTCTTATGATAAGCAAAGTGTTATTGAGGGTACACGGGAATTTCATCCAGTCACTTTCATCATGTTGGTTTGATTTGTGTTCGCTACTTTGATAATTTGATATGTGGGTGGACCAGTGCTTAGGTGCTATTCTTACTTGAACAAACCTCCTACTTATGATTAACCCCCTCGCAAGCATCCGCAACTATGAGAAAAGTATTAAGAATAAATCTAATCATAGCATTACACTTTTGGATCCAAATCAGCCCCTTACGGAATAGCGCATAAACTAGGGTTTAAGCTTCTGTCACTCTCGCAACCCATCATCTAATAACTACTCCGCAATGCATTCCCTTAGGCCCAAGTATGGTGAAGTGTCATGTAGTCGACGTTCACATGACACCACTAAGGGAATCACAACATACATACCATCAAAATATCGAACACATATCAAGTTCACATGATTACTTGCAACAAGATTTCTCCCGTGACCTCAAGAACAAAAGTAACTACTCACAAATGATAATCATGCTCAAGATCAGAGGGGTATTAAATAGCATAATGGATCTGAACATATAATCTTCCACCAAATAAACCATATAGTAATCAACTACAAGATGTAATCAACACTATTAGTCACCCACAAGCACCAATCTATAGTTCTGGTACAAAGATTGAACACAAGAGATGAACTAGAGTTTGAGAGGAGATGGTGCTATTGAAGATCTTGATGGAGATTGCCCTCCCCAAGATGGGAGAGTTGTTGGTGATGATGATGACGATGATTTCCCCCTCCGGGAGGGAAGTTCCCCCGGCTGAATCGCTCCGCCGGAGGGCAAAAGTGCTCCTGCCCAAGTTCCGCCTCGAGACGGCAGCGCTTCATCCCGAAAGTCCTCTCCTAATTTTTTCTAGGTCGAAATGACGTATATACCAGAAGATGGGCACCGGAGGTGGGCCGAGGAGGGCACAACGCACCAGGGCGCGCCTGGGCTCCCTGGCGCGCCCAGGTGGGTTGTGCCCACCTGGTGGGCCCCCTCTAGTAGTTATTTGCTCCAATAATTCTTATTTATTCCAGAAAAAATCCCCGTGAAGTTTCAGCTCATTTGGAGCTATGCAGAATAGGTGGCCTGACGTAGCTTTTTCAGGTCCAGAATTTCAGCTGCCGGTATTCTCCCTCTTTGTGTGAACCTTGCATATTATGAGTGAAAAGGCATTAGAATTACTCCAAAAAGCATTATTATGCATAAAAACATTATAAATAATAGTAGGAAAACATGATGCAAAATGGACGTATCAACTCCCCCAAGCTTAGACCTCGTTTGTCCTCAAGCGAAAGCCGAAATCGAAAAACATGTCCACATACTTAGAGAGAGAGGTGTCGATAAAAACAAAATACGGACATAGAAGCATCATGTATATTATTATAACAGCAACAAGCTTTAATATAAAACTTTATCAAAGAACTTTTATCATAAAACTTCTATCATATAACTTCTCATGAATAAGTAACAATTCATCACAACATCGAAGTATAAAGCATAAACTCTATTGAAAACTAATAAACTATGTTCTCAGTCAAATTTGCAACTACAATTCATCATCTTTTCAGGGAAGGGTCACGTATCGGAGCCTTTTGGCAAGTCCACATACTCAACCATCATATAGTCTTCTATGATTGCTAACACTCACCGCATACACATGAGCAAAAACTTTCAACCGGACACATAGAAAGATAGGGGCTTATAGTTTCGCCTCCCAATGTATTCACCTCAAGGGTGATGTCAACAATAATAATTCAAGCCACCCATATCCAACTGGATATATGTGCCTAGATCTTTCCTCACCACATGATGCTTGCCAAAAGAGAAAATAAAAAGGAATAGAGGGAAATACGTTGACTCTTGCATAAAAGTAAATACATAAAAGTAAAAGATAGGCCCTTCGCAGAGGGAAGCAGAGGTTGCCATGCGCTTTTTGTTTGTATGCTCAATCTCTTAGTGCAAAAGAATGTCACGTTATATTGCCCCTTATGATAGCAACCTTTATTATGTAGTCTGTCGCTTTTATTCTTTGCCATCACAAGTTCATACAATGCTCAATTTTCTCTTACACTAAATGATCTAACACTTTTACAAGCAATTTTTATTGCCTTATTGCACCGATGACAACTTACTTGAAGGATCTTACTCAATCCATAGGTAGGTATGGTGGACTCTCAAAACAAGATTTGGGTTTAAGGGCTTTTGGATGCACAAGTAGTATCTCTACTTAGTGTGGAATTTTTGGCTAGCAAAGATGGGGGGCAAGCACCACATGTTAAAGTATCTATGACAATATAACTTCTATGTGAATATGAACAAACATGAATCATTACATTGTCTTCCGTGTCCAATGTCAACAATTTTGGCATATAATATTTTGATGGGGGCTCACAATCACAAAAGATGTCCAAGATAGTATATTTGCATGTGAATCTTCTCTTCCCTTATTAATTCTTTCATGAATTGCATCATTGACCAATGCTATGTTTGTCAATCTCCAATAAATTTTTCTACTTATACTCTTCCTTATGTGGTGTCATTACTTACCATAAGATTAGCATATGATCTTTTTCATTTATTCGCTTTCTTTTTATTGAGCATGGAAGTAAAGAAAACAAAACTCAAACTAAACTTTATTATATATCTCGCACACGATTACAAGGATGGAACACTAAGCAAACACTCAAAAAGAAAGGATCGAACTAAACTTTTATTCATCTAAAGCAAAAGATAACTATGGATCGAACTAAGATAAGTAAAGGCAAAAGATAATGGAGGTGATACGATACCGGGGCACCTCCCCCAAGCTTAGCACAAGCCAAGGGGAGTGCCCATACCCGATACTCAAGTCTCCTTTGGTGATGAAGAAGGAGGTGATGGTGATGAAGTGGTAGCGATCTTATCCTCAGGTTTCCATGGCAGGGGCTCACCATCATAAGAGGAGGAGTGAGTCTCGCGGGTCCTACAACTGGCAGCCAAACTCATACCTTTAAACCTTGCCTCATATTCAAAAACTTGGTTTTGGAGATCGTAGATCTGTTGGGGAATGGAGCGTGTAATTCAAAATATTTCCTACGCTCACGCAAGATCTATCCATGGTGATGCATCGCTACGAGGGGGAGAGTGTGTCTACATACCCTTGTAGACCGTTAGCGGAAGCGTCTCACAACGCGGTTGATGTAGTCGAACAATCCTTCGAGCTCCACCGATCAAGTGTCGAACGTACGGCACCTCCGAGTTCTAACAAACGTTCAGCTCGGTGACGTCCCTCGCCTTCTAGATCCAGCTAGTAGTCGAGGTAGTAGATGAGTTCCGTCAGCACGACGGCGTGGCGACGGTGACGGTGAAGTGATTCCGGCAGGGCTTCGCCTAAGCACTCCGGAAATATGACGGTGGCTCTAAACGGTGGAGGGGGGCGCCGCACACGGCTAATTGATCAAGTCAATTGTGTGCCTAGAGGGGGCGCCCCCCCTCCGTATATAAAGGAGGGAGGGGGCCGGCCCCTAGAGGAGGCGCACCAAGGACGGGGGAGTCCTACTAGGAGTGGGACTCCCACCCCTAGTAGGACTCCTCCTAACAAGGGGGGAAAGAGGGGGAAAAGAGGGAGTAGGAGAGGGGGTGCGGCCCCCCACCCCTAGTCCAATTCGGACCCAAAGGGGGGGGGGGGCTGGCGTAGGCAGCCCTTGGCTGCCCCCCTCTCTTTCCCGCAGGGCATAATAAGGCCCATAACTTTCTCCCGGTATTCCCGTAACTCCCCGGTACTCCGAAAAATACTCGAGTCACTCGGAACCCTTCCGACGTCTGAATATAGCCTTCCAATATATCGATCTTTACCTCTCGGACATTCCGAGACTGATCGTCATGTCCTTGATCTCATCCGGGACTCCGAACAACTTCGGTCACCAATCACATAACTCATATAATACTATTACATCATCGAACCTTAAGTGTGCCGACCCTACGGGTTCGGGAACTATGTAGACATGACCGAGATGACTCCTCGGTCAATAACCAATAGCGGAATCTGGATACTCATATTGGCTCCCACATATTTCACGAAGATCTTTATCGGTTGAACCTCTTATATCATCATACGTTGTTCCCTTTGTCCTGCGGTATGTTACTTGCCCGAGACTTGATCGTCGGTATCCCATACCTAGTTCAATCTCATTACTGGCAAGTCTCTTTACTCGTTCCGTAATACTTCATCATGTAGCTAACTCATTAGCTATGGTGCTTGCAAGGCTTCTGTGATGCTGTATTACCGAGAGGGCCCAGAGATACCTTTCCGATAGACGGAATGACAAATCCCAATCTCGATCCATCACAACCCAACAGACACTTTTGGAGATACCTGTAGTGTACCTTTATAGTCACCCAGTTACGTTGTGACGTTTGATGACACCCAAAGTATTCCTACGGTGTCTGGGAGTTGTATGATCTCATGGTCTGAGGAACATGTATATGACATAGTGAAAGCAGTAGCACTAACATAACGATCATGTGCTAAGCTAACGGTTGGGTCAAGTCCATCACGTCATTCTCCTAATGAGGTGATCCCGTTATCAAATGACAACTCATGTCAATGGTTAGGAAACCTTAACCATCTTTGATCAACGAGCTAGTCTAGTAGAGGCATACTAGGGACATTATGTTTGTTTATATTCACACATGTATATAGTTTCCGGTTAATACAATTATAGCATGAATAATAAACTATTATCATGAATGGAGAAATATGATAATAAACACTTTTATTAATTGCCTCTAGGGCATATTTCCAACAGTCTCCCACTTGCACTAGAGTCAATTAATCTAGTTTACATCTCCATGTAATTAACATCAAATCAGTTCTAGAGCTGATCATGTTTTGCTTGTGAGAGAGGTTTTAGTCAACGGCTCTGCAATATTTAGATCCATGTGTTCTTGGCTAATCTTTATGTCTTATGTAGATGCTGCTACCACACTCTGTTTTGGAGCTACTCCAAAAACGACTGTCCCACTATACACATCCGGTCTGAGACTCATAGTCTTCCGGATCGGTGTTTAAAGCTTGCATTGTCGTAACCCTTTACGACAAACTCTTTATCACTTCTATTCCCGAGAAATTCTTCCTTAGTCATCATAAGGATAATTTGACCGCTTTCCAGTGATCTACTCCTAGATCACTTTGGTATCTCTTTTACCAAACATATGGCAAGGCACACAGCATAGCATACTTTATAGAATCTATGGCTGAGGCATAGGGGATGATCTTCATCCATTCTATTTCTTCTGCCGTGGTCGAGAATTGAGTCTTACTCAACTTCACACCTTGTACCACAGTCAAGAACTCCTTCTTTGACTGATCATTTTGAACTTTCTTCAAACTTTTCAAGGTATATGCTTCGTGAAAGTCCTATGAGGCGTCTCAATCTATCTCTATAGATTTTGATGCCTAACATGTAAACAACCTTTACCTCGGTGTTCAAGTATTACTCCACTTCACACCAGGCAAGAACTCGTTTCTTTGACTGATCTATTTTGAACTTCTTCAAAAATCTCATCAAGGTGTGTAAAAATCTTTATCAGGCGTTTTGATCTATCTCTATAGATCTCAATGCCCACTCTGTGGATAACTCAAAAACAGGTTTTATTGAAAAACTCCTTTCAATTAATTCTTTATGCTTTCCAGAAATTCTACATCATTTCCAATCAACAATATGTCAGTTACATATACTTATTAGAAATGTTATAGAGCTCCCACTCACTTTCTTGCAAATACAAGCTTCTCCATAAGTTTGTATAAACTCAAAAACTTTGATCATCTTATCAAAGCGTATACTCCAACTCCGAGATGCTTGCACCACTCCATAGATGGATCGGTGGAGCTTGCATACCTTTTAGCATCCATATGCTAGTTAAATACTAACAGATTTTAGCATCGCTACGGGTGAGAAAATCTCATTGTAGTCAACTCCTTGAACTTGTCGATAACTTTTAGCGACAAGTCGAGCTTTATAGATGGTGACATTACCATCAGTATCCATTTTCATCTTGAAGATCCATTTATTTTCAATAGCTCACCGTTCATCGGGCAAGTCTACCAAAGTCCACACTTTGTTCTCATACATGGATCCTATCTCGGATTTCATGGCCTCAAGCCATTTGTCGGAATCCGGGCTTGTCATTGCTTCTTCATAATTCGAAGGTTCACCGTTATCTAACAACATGACCTCCAAGACTGGATTTCCGTACCACTCAGGTGCGGAACGTGTCCTGGTTGCCCTTCGAGGTTCAGTAGTAACTTGTTCCGAAGCTTCATGATCATCATCTTTAACTTCTTCTCCGGTCTGTGCTGGTGTCACAGAAATTTCTTTCTGTGGTGTGCTACTATCCGGAGGAGATACAATTATCTCATCAAGTTCTACTTTCCTCCCACTCACTTCTTTCGAGAGAAACTCCTTCTCTAGAAAGGATCTATTCTCAGCAACAAAAACTTTGCCTTCAGATCTGTGGTAGAAGGTGTACCCAACAGTTTCTTTTGGGTATCCAATGAAGACGCACTTATCCGCTTTAGGTTCGAGCTTATCGGGCTGAAGCCTTTTGACATAAGCATCGCATCCCCAAACTTTCAGAAACGACAGCTTAGGTTTCTTGTTAAACCATAGTTCATACGGTGTCGTCTCAACGGATTTTGACGATGCCCTATTTAAAGTGAATGCAGCTGTCTCTAATGCATAACCCCAAATACGATAGTGGCAAATCAGTAAGAGACATCATATAATGCACCATATCCAATAGAGTACGATTATGATGTCCGGACACACCATTACGCTGTGGTGTTCCAGGTGGCGTGAGCTATGAAACAATTCCACATTGTCTTAAGTATGTGCCAAACTTGTAACTCAAACATTCTCTTCTTCGATCAAATCGTAAGAACTTTATTTTCTTGTTACAATGATTCTCTTCTTCACTCTGAAAATTCTTTGAACTTTTCAAATGTTTCAGACTTATGTTTCATCAAGTAGATATAACCATATCTACTCAAATCAACTGTGAACGTGAGAACATAACGATATCCACCGCGCGCCTCAACACTCATCAGACCGCATACATCGGTATGTATTATTTCCAACAAGTCTGTTGCTCGCTCCATTGTTTCGGAGAACGGAGTTTCAGTCATCTTGCCCATAAGGCATGGTTCGCACGTCTCAAATGATTCATAATCAAGTGATTCCAAAAATCCATCAGCATGGAGTTTCTTCATGCGATTAACACCAATATGACCTAAGCGGCAGAGCCACAAATATGTGGTACTATCATTATCAATTTGGATCTTTGGCATCTATGTTATGAACATGTGTATTACTACTATCGAGATTCAATAAACCATTAAGTGCATGATCATCAATGATATTATCCAAATAAATAGAATAACAATTATTCTTCGAAAATGAATAACTGTCTTGCAATAAGCACTATCAGATATAATGCTCATGCTCAACGCAGGCACCAAATAACAATTGTTTAGGTTTCAACTAATCCCGAAGGTACAGAGAGCGTGCCGACGGTGATCATATCAACCTTGGAGACACTTCCAATGCACATCGTCACCTTGTTCTTAGCTAGCCCTCGTTTATTCCGAAGCTCCATGTTTCTAGTTGCAAGCAACTAAACCAGTATCAAAATACTCAGATGCTCCTACGAGTACTAGTAAGGTACACATCAATAACACGTATATCAAATATATCTTTGTTGACATTGCCAGTCTTTTTATTTGCCAGTTTACTTTGAGGAAGTTCCGCTCCCAGTGATATTTCCCCATGCAATGGGAGCACTAAGTCTCGGGTTTGGGCTCAACCTTGGGTTTCTTCGCATGAGCAGCAACTGTTTTGCCGTTTTTCTTGAAGTTCCCCTTATTTCCCTTGCCCTTCGTGAAACTAGTGATCTTATTAACCATCAACACTTGATGCTCCCTTCTTTGATTTCTACATCCGTAGCTTGTAGCATCGCGAATAGCTTAGGATCGTCTCTATCCTTTGCTTGTTTATAGTTCATCACAAAGATCTAGTAGCTTAGTGATAGTGACTAGAGAACTCTATTAATCACCACTTTATTCAGAAGTCTAACTCCCACTTACTTCAAGTGATTAAAGTACTCAGACATTATGAGTACATGCTTACTAACGAAGCTGTTCTCCTCCATCTTGCAGCTATAGAACTTGTCGAAGGTGTCATACCTCTCGACCCGGGTGTGAGCTTGAAAAACAAACTTTCAGCTCTTGGAACATCTCATATGCTCCATGGTGCTCAAAACATTTTTGGAGCCCCGGTTCTAAGCCGTAAAGCATGGCGCACTGAACTATCGAGTAGTCATCTTCTCTTGTCTGCCAGACGTTCATAACGTCTTCAGACAAAGCCATAGGGGTTGCTCACTGAGCATTGCATCAAAGACATAAGCCTTCTGTGCAGCAGTGAGGACAATCCTCATAATACGGACCTAGTCCGCATAGTTGCTTCCATCAACTTTCAACTTTGTTTTCTCTAGGAATCAAAACAAATTCTGTGGAACTACAGCGTGGTCTATCGATCTACAACACAAGCTTGCTAAGACACTAATGACTATGTTCATGATAATTGAAGTTCAATTAATCAAATTACTTAAGAACTCCCACTTAGATTAACATCCTCAAGTTTTCTAAGTGTAACATGATCCACATCAAACTAAGCCAACTCCGATCATCACGTGAGGTGGATTAGTTCATCAATGGTGAACATCTTTCATGTTGATCATATCTACTATATGACTCATGTTCGACCTTTCGGTCTCTCATGTTCCGAGGCCATATCTGCATATGCTAGGCTCGTCAAGTTTTAACCCAAGTATTCCGCATGTGTAAAACTGGCTTACACCCGTTGTATATGAACGATTGCATCTAACACACCCGATCATCACGTGATGTTTAGCAGCATCGATCTTTAGCAACGGTGCATACTGTGGGGTGAACACTTATCTTGAAATTTAGTGAAGGGATCATCTTATAATGCTACCGTCGTCCTAAGCAAAATAAGATGCATAAAAGGATTAACATCACATGCAATTCAATATATGTGACATGATATGGCCATCATCGTCTTGTGCTCTTGATCTCCATCACTGAAGCACCGTCGTGGCCTCCATTGTCACGGGGTTGGCGCCATGATCTCCATCGTAGCGTCGTGACACCTTGATCTCCATCGTAGCGTCGTGGTCGTCTCACCGACTATTGCTACTACTACTACTGCTAACTCATAGCGGTAAAGTAAAGCAATTACATTGTGTTGGCATTGCATACAATAAAGAGACAACCATATGGCTCCTGCCGGTTGCCTGATAACTTACAAAACATGATCATCTCATACAACAACTTATATCACATCATGTCTTGACCATATCACATCACCAGCATACCCTGCAAAAACAAGTTAGACGTCCTCTACTTTGTTGTTGCAAGTTTTACGTGGCTGCTACGGGTTTGCAAGAACCGTTCTTACCTATGCAAAACCACAACGTGGTGTAGTGATTGCTTTTTGATCTTCTAAAAGAACCATCTTCATTGAAACCGGTTCAACTAAAGTGAGAGAAACTGACACCCGCCAGTCACCTTTACGCAGCTATGTGCGCCAATGGTGAAACCAGTCTCGCGTAAGCGTACGTGTAATGTCGGTCCGGGCCGCTTCATCTCACAATACCGCTGACCGAGTAACAACTAGTAACGGCAAGCAATATGTATACACCCACGCCCACAACTCCTTTGTGTTCTACTCGTGCAAAACACATCTACGCATAGACCTGGCTCATGATGCCACTGTTGGGGAACGGAGCGTGTAATTCAAAAAATTTCCTACGCTCACGCAAGATCTATCCATGGTGATGCATCGCTACGAGGGGGAGAGTGTGTCTACATACCCTTGTAGACCGTTAGCGGAAGCGTCTCACAACGCGGTTGATGTAGTCGAACAATCCTTCGAGCTCCACCGATCAAGTGTCGAACGTACGGCACCTCCGAGTTCTAACACACGTTCAGCTCGGTGACGTCCCTCGCCTTCTAGATCCAGCTAGTAGTCGAGGTAGTAGATGAGTTCCGTCAGCACGACGGCGTGGCAACGGTGACGGTGAAGTGATTCCGGCAGGGCTTCGCCTAAGCACTCCGGAAATATGACGGTGGCTCTAAACGGTGGAGGGGGGCGCCGCACACGGCTAATTGATCAAGTCAATTGTGTGCCTAGAGGGGGCGTCCCCCCTCCGTATATAAAGAAGGGAGGGGGCCGGCCCCTAGAGGAGGCGCACCAAGGAGGGGGGAGTCCTACTAGGAGTGGGACTCCCACCCCTAGTAGGACTCCTCCTAACAAGGGGGGAAAGAGGGGGAAAAGAGGGAGTAGGAGAGGGGGTGCGGCCCCCCACCCCTAGTCCAATTCGGACCCAAAGGGGGGGGGCTGGCGCAGGCAGCCCTTGGCTGCCCCCCTCTCTTTCCCGCAGGGCCCAATAAGGCCCATAACTTTCTCCCGGTATTCCCGTAACTCCCCGGTACTCCGAAAAATACTCGAGTCACTCGGAACCCTTCCGACGTCCGAATATAGCCTTCCAATATATCGATCTTTACCTCTCGGACATTCCGAGACTGATCGTCATGTCCTTGATCTCATCCGGGACTCCGAACAACTTCGGTCACCAATCACATAACTCATATAATACTATTACATCATCGAACCTTAAGTGTGCCGACCCTACGGGTTCGGGAACTATGTAGACATGACCGAGATGACTCCTCGGTCAATAACCAATAGCGGAATCTGGATACTCATATTGGCTCCCACATATTCCACGAAGATCTTTATCGGTTGAATCTCTTATATCATCATACGTTGTTCCCTTTGTCCTGCGGTATGTTACTTGCCCGAGACTTGATCGTCGGTATCCCATACCTAGTTCAATCTCGTTACTGGCAAGTCTCTTTACTCGTTCCGTAATACTTCATCATGTAGCTAACTCATTAGCTATGGTGCTTGCAAGGCTTCTGTGATGCTGTATTACCGAGAGGGCCCAGAGATACCTTTCCGATAGACGGAATGACAAATCCCAATCTCGATCCATCACAACCCAACAGACACTTTTGGAGATACCTGTAGTGTACCTTTATAGTCACCCAGTTACGTTGTGACGTTTGATGACACCCAAAGTATTCCTACGGTGTCCGGGAGTTGTATGATCTCATGGTCTGAGGAACATGTATATGACATTGTGAAAGCAGTAGCACTAACATAACGATCATGTGCTAAGCTAACGGTTGGGTCAAGTCCATCACGTCATTCTCCTAATGAGGTGATCCCATTATCAAATGACAACTCATGTCAATGGTTAGGAAACCTTAACCATCTTTGATCAACGAGCTAGTCTAGTAGAGGCATACTAGGGACATTATGTTTGTTTATATTCACACATGTATATAGTTTCCGGTTAATACAATTATAGCATGAATAATAAACTATTATCATGAACGGAGAAATATGATAATAAACACTTTTATTAATTGCCTCTAGGGCATATTTCCAACAAGATCTGGCTTTGGAGAAAGTTGATTTGCTCGTTGAAGGTGCAGACGATGTCCTTCCTGGACTTGCCATCCACCTTGAGATCACGGGTGTAATCCGCGATCATGAGGTGATTGGCATTGAGTCCACGTTCCACCATCCCCTTGCACCGGAAGACCTCCTCCTCCATAGCTTCAAGCCTAGCGCCCACGGATCCCGTCCCCTTGGGGCCTTGCACATCGCGGATGTGGAGCACCCCCTGACGCATCTCGATAGCTTGAGGGTGCTGCATCACCTCCCGCAGATATGGGTTGATGATGCTCTTGAAGAACTTGTCCTTGGAGGAGCTCGAAGCGGCCATGGTGAATTAGATCTGTCAGAAATCAGCAAGGAAAAGAAAACATGATATTTCTCCGTGATACGGTGGTCAATAGGTTCGGGGGGTATATAAAGATTTTTTTATCTTGGGAAACAAGAAAACGGAAGAAAAACGGAGTCCGGAAGGTACCCGAGGTGGGCACAACCCACCTGGGCGCGCCTGGCAAGCCAGGCACGCCCTGGTGTCTTGTGCCCACCAGGGTTACCTTCCTGGATGTTTCTTATCTTCCTAATTTTTAATATATTCCAAAACTGACAGAAAATATTTTTGCGGATTTTTTGGAGTTCGTTTACTTACCGTATCACGTACCTCCTCTTTTTTTCACGATTCTGGGGTATTCCGGAAGGTTTCCTTTATGTGTTCTTCCGGTGTCATAGTTGGGTTAATATTGCTTTCAACATTAATGGGCGTACCTGAGATATAATGTTTTATTCTTTGCCCGTTGACAACCTTCGGGTTAGTACCTTCAGCATTATTTATTTTGATGGCTCCAGATCGATAAACCTCCTCGATAACATATGGTCCTTCCCATTTGGAGAGAAGTTTGCCTGCAAAGAACCTGAAATGAGAGTTGTACAAAAGAACATATTCTCCAACTTTAAACTCACGCTTTTGGATTCTCTTATCATGCCACCTTTTAACTTTTTCTTTAAATAACTTGGCATTTTCATAGGCTTGGGTTCTCCATTCATCTAGTGAGCTGATATCAAATAACCTCTTTTCACTGGCAAGTTTGAAATCATAGTTGAGTTCTTTAATTGCCCAGTATGCTTTATGTTCTAACTCAAGAGGCAAATGACAAGCCTTTCCATAAACCATTTTCTAAGGAGACATACCCATAGGATTTTTATATGTTGTTCTATAAGCCCAAAGTGCATCATCTAATTTCCTAGACCAATTCTTTCGAGACCTATTGACAGTTTTTTGTAATATTAACTTTATTTCTCTATTGCTAAGTTCAACCTGACCACTAGACTGAGGATGATAGGGTGATGCAATTCTATGGTTGACATCATATTTAGCAAGCATTTTAGGAAAAGCACCATGAATAAAATGTGAACCACCATCAGTCATTAAATATCTAGGGACTCCAAACCTTGGGAAAATGACTTCCTTAAGCATTTTAATAGAGGTGTTGTGATCAGCACTACTGGTTGGAATAGCTTCTACCCACTTAGTAGCATAATCAACAGCAACCAAAATGTGTGTATACCCATTAGAGGAAGGAAAAGGTCCCATGTAGTAGGCCAATAAAACCCAGATTGCAATACCTTGTGAGTAGTTCTATCTCCTGCATGATGCCCTCCATAAGCTTCGGAGTGACATTTTCGTAGGATTTGTCCCTGTTCATGTTCAGGTACACAACGTCTAATAATACCATCTACTCCTTCTTTATAAAGATGTGGATCATCCCAAAAGTAATGTCTTAAATCATAGAAGAATTTTTTCTTTTCTTGGTATGTGAAGCTAGGTGGTATATATTTAGCAACAATATAATTAGCATAGTCAGCATACCAAGGAATGTTATGAGAAACATTTATTGCAGCTAATTGTTCATTAGGAAAACTATCATTAATAGGTTGTGGGTCATCAAGAATATTTTCTAGCCTAGACAAGTTATCAGCTACTGGATTCTCAGCTCCTTTTCTATCAGTGATATGTAAATCAAATTCTTATAGCAAGAGAACCCACCTAATCAGTCTAGGTTTAGCATCTTTCTTTTCCATAAGATATTTTATAGCAGCATGATCGGTGTGAATAGTAACTTTAGAATCAACAATGTAAGATCTAAATTTATCACAAGCAAACACCAGTGCTAAAAATTCTTTCTCAGTAGTAGCATAATTGCGTTGGGCACTGTCTAGAATTTTACTAGCATAATGAATAACATTTAATTTCTTATCAACTCTTTGTCCTAGAACAGCACCAACAGCATAATCACTAGCATCACACATAATTTCAAAAGGCAAGTTCCAATCAGGTGGTTGAACAATAGGTGCAAAAATTAAGGCTTTCTTAAGTGTTTCAAAGGCTTCTACACAATCATCATAAAAAACAAATGGAACATCCTTTTGTAAAAGATTTGTAAGAGGCCTAGAAATTTTTGAGAAGTCTTTAATAAACCTCCTATAGAAACCAGCATGATCGAGGAAACTACGAATACCTTTGATATCTTTAGGACATGGCATTTTCTCAATTGCAACAACTTTAGCTTTATCCACCTCAATACCTCGTTCAGAAATTTTATGCCCCAAGACAATACCTTCATTAACCATAAAGTGGCACTTCTCCCAATTCAAGACAAGGTTAGTTTTCTCACATCTCTGCAAAACTCGATCGAGGTTGCTCAAACAATCATCAAAAGAAGTTCCATAAACGGAAAAGTCATCCATGAAAACCTCAACAATCTTTTCACAAAAATCAGAGAATATAGCAGTCATACATCTTTGAAAAGTAGCAGGTGCATTGCATAAACCAAAAGGCATGCGTCTATAAGCATAACTTCCAAAAGGACAAGTAAAGGTGGTTTTCTCTTGATCAGGTTGTCAAACAGGTATTTGAGAAAAACCAGAATATCCATCAAGAAAACAGAAGTGTGTGTGCTTTGACAATCTTTCTAGCATTTGATCAATAAAAGTCAAACGGTAATGATCTTTTCTAGTTGCTTTATTTAATTTTCTAAAATCAATTACCATTCTGTAGCCAGTAACAATTCTTTGCGGGATAAGTTCATTCTTCTCATTAGGAACAATGGTAATACCTCCTTTTTTAGGGACACAATGAACGGGACTTACCCATCTGCTATTAGCTACGGGATATATTATACCTGCTTCCAGAAGCTTCAGTATTTCTATTCTTACCACTTCTTTCATTTTGGGATTTAAACGTCGTTGGTGATCAACAACAGGTTTAGCATCAGGTTCCATATTAATTTTATGCTGACAGAGAGTGGGACTAATGCCCTTTAAGTCATCAAGAGTATATCCAATGGCAGCTCGGTGCTTCTTCAGAACCTTCAATAATCTTTCTTCTTCATGTTCTGAAAGGTTAGCACTAATAATAACAGGATATATCTTTTTCTCATCAAGATAAGCATATTTCAAAGTGTCTAGAAATTGTTTTAAATCAAACACAGGATCACCTTTAGGTGGAGGAGGACCTCCTAGAGTTTTAATAGGCAAATTGTGTTTAAGCAGAGGTCATTGTTCGAAGAAAATTTTATCTATTTCATTTCTTTCATGCAGATGCATAACATTTTCATGGTCTACCAAATATTGTTCTAACGGATCAGTAGGAGGCATGGTAATAGAAGCAAGACCAAGTATTTCATCCTTACTAGGCAACTCTTTCTTATGATGCCTTCTACTAAACTTGGAAAAATTAAACTCATGGGACTCATCACCAAAACTTACACCGATGGTTTGTTTCTCGCAATCTATTTTAGCATTAACGGTGTTCAAGAAAGGTCTACCAAAGATAATGGGACAAAAGTCATCTTGTGGGGAACCAAGAACAAGAAAATCAGTAGGATGTTTTATTTTCCCACACAAGACTTCAACATCTCTAACAATCCCAAGTGGTGTGATGGTGTCTCTATTAGCAAGTTTAATAGTAACATCTATGTCTTCTATTTCAGCGGGTGCTATATCATTCATAATTTCTTGATATAAGGTAAAAGGAATAGCACTCACGCTAGCACCTAAGTCACATAAACCATGATAATAGTGATCTCCTATTTTGACCGAGACAACAGGCATGCCAACAACGGGTCTATGTTTATCTTTTTCATCGGGTTTGGCAATTCTAGCAGCTTCATCACAGAAGTAAATAACATGCCCATCTATATTTTCTACCAGGAGATCTTTAACCATAGCAACAATGGGTTCTACCTTGATTTGTTCAGCAGGCTTGGTTGTTTTAATATAGCTTTTATTGACCACAGTTGAAACTCTAGCATGTTCCTTAATCTTAACAGGGAAAGGTGGTTTTTCAATATAACCAGTAGGAACAACTGGATCAACATTATAGATAATAGTTTCATCTTTAGCTATGATCGGTTCTTTAATTTCTTATTTAATAGGTGGGTGATATTTAAACCACTTCTCCTTAGGGAGATCAACATGAGTAGCAAATGATTCACAAAAGGAGGCTACTATCTCAGAGTCAAGTCCATATTTAGTGCTAAACTTTTGAAAAGCATCGGTATTCATAAAAGATTTAACACAATCATACTTAAGCTTAATACCTGACTCCTTACCTTCGTCAAGTTCCCAATCTTCAGAGTTGCGCTTAATTCTTTCTAAAAGATCCCACCTGAATTCAATAGTCTTCTTCATAAAGGAACCAGTACAAGAAGTATCAAGCATGGATTGATCATCACGAGAAAGCCGAGCATAAAAATTCTGAATAATAATTTCTCTTGAGAGCTCATGATTGGGGCATGAATATAACATTGACTTAAGCCTCCCCCAAGCTAGAGTGATAATTTCTCCTTCACGAGGCCAAAAAGTATATATATAATTCTGATCACGATGAACTAGATGCATAGGATAATTTTTTTGGCGGAATTCCAATTTCAATCGATTCCAATTCCAAGATCCAATATCATCGCATAGCCTATACCATGCCAATGCTTTTCCCTTGAAAGATAAAGGGAAAACCTTCTTCTTAGCTTCATCTCTGGGTAAACCTGCAAGCTTGAATAATCCACAAATTTCATCCACATATATCAAGTGCATATCAGGATGTTCGGTTCCATCTCCTACATAAGGATTAGCTAGCAGTTGTTCTATCATACCCAAAGGAATTTCATAACCAATATTTTCAGTAGGTACAGTAGGTTGAGGGTAACTAATTGTGGTTCCAGTCAAGGTGAAGATACCCCGAACAAACCCCTCAAAGGATTGTTCTCCGTAGTAACAAGTCACAATAAATTTCAGCACGTAGTAACAATTTTCCTTACCGATTTCCACTTACCAAGAGCACTTCACTCCCCGGCAACAGCGCCAGAAAATAGCCTTGATGACCCACAAGTATAGGGGATCAATCTTAGTCCTTTCGATAAGTAAGAGTGTCAAACCCAATGAGGAGCAGAAGGAAATGACAAGCGGTTTTCAGCAAGGTAATGTCTGCAAGCACTGAAATTATAAGTAACGAGTAGTTTGATAGCAAGGTAATTTGTAACGAGCAAGTAATGGTGATGGTAACAAGAGTGCAGCAAGGTAGCCCAATCCTTTTGAGGCAAAGGACAAGCCAAAACTGTCTCTTATGATAAGCAAAGTGTTCTTGAGGGTACACGGGAATTTCATCCAGTCACTTTCATCATGTTGGTTTGATTTGTGTTCGCTACTTTGATAATTTGATATGTGGGTGGACTGGTGCTTAGGTGCTGTTCTTACTTGAACAAACCTCCTACTTATGATTAACCCCCTCATAAGCATCCGCAACTACGAGAAAAATATTAAGAATAAGTCTAACCATCGCATTAAACTTTTGGATCCAAATCAGCCCCTTAGGAAATAGCGCATAAACTAGGGTTTAAGCTTCTGTCACTCTCGCAACCCATCATCTAATAACTACTCCACAATGCATTCCCTTAGGCCCAAGTATGGTGAAGTTTCATGTACTCGATGTTCACATGACACCACTAAGGGAATCACAAAATACATACCATCAAAATATCGAACACATATCAAGTTCACATGATTACTTGCAACAAGATTTCTCCCATGACCTCAAGAACAAAAGTAACTACTCACAAATGATAATCATCCTCAAGATCAGAGGGGTATTAAATAGCATAATGGATCTGAACATATAATCTTCCACCAAATAGACCATATAGTAATCAACTACAAGATGTAATCAACACTACTAGTCACCCACAAGTACCAATCTATAGTTCCGGTACAAAGATTGAACACAAGAGATGAACTAGGGTTTGAGAGGAGATGGTGCTGTTAAAGATGTTGATGGAGATTGCCCTCCCCAAGATGGGAGAGTTGTTGGTGATGATGATGACGATGATTTCCCCCTCCGGGAGGGAAGTTCTCCCGGCGGAATCGCTCCGCCGGAGGGCAAAAGTGCTCCTGCCCAAGTTCCGCCTCGAGACGGCGGTGCTTCGTCCCGAAAGTCCTCTCCTAATTTTTCTAGGTCAAAATGACTTATATACCAGAAGATGAGCACCGGAGGTGGGCCGAGGAGAGCACAACCCACTAGGGCGAGCCTGGGCTCCCTGGCACGCCCAGGTGGGTTGTGCCCACCTGGTGGGCCCCCTCTGGTAGTTATTTGCTCCAATAATTCTTATTTATTCCATAAAAAATCCCCGTGAAGTTTCAGCTCATTTGGAGTTGTGCAGAATAGGTGGCCTGACGTAGCTTTTTCAGGTCCAGAATTCCAGCTGCCGGTATTCTCCCTCTGTGTGAACCTTGCATATTATGAGAGAAAAGGCATTAGAATTACTCCAAAAAGCATTATTATGCATAAAAACATTATAAATAACAGTAGGAAAACATGATGCAAAATGGACGTATCAATGAAGTTGCTAGAATTGCCAAACCCAAAGAAAAAGATGTAATAGACCTGTTGTTGGCATGCATGTTGTCTCAATTAAAATAGGAGATCATTGCTATCATGGTCTATGTGATTTAGGTGCCAGTGTTAGTGCTATTCCTTTTACCTTATACCAACAAATTATGAATGACATAGCACCCGCTGAAATAGAAGACATAGATGTCACTATTAAACTTGCTAATAGAGATACCATCATACCACTTGGGATTGTTAGAGATGTTGAAGTCTTGTGTGGGAAAATAAAATACCCTACTGATTTTCTAGTTCTTGGTTCCCCACAAGATGACTTTTGTCCCATAATGTTTGGTAGACCTTTCTTGAACACTGTCAATGCTAAGATAGATAGTGAAAAAGAAACTGTCAGTGTTAGCTTTCGTGATGTGTCTCATAAGTTTAATTTCTCTAAGTTTCGTAGACAACCTCATGATAAAGAATCACCTAGTAAGGATGAAATAATTGGTCTTGCTTCTATTGTCGTACCTCCTACTGATCCACTTGAATAATATTTGCTAGACCAAGAAAATGATATGCACTTGCATGAAAGATATGAACTAGATAAAATATTCTTTGAACAACAACCTCTCCTTAAACACAATATTCCTATTGAAACTTTAGGAGGACCTCCTCCACCTAAAGGTGATCCTGTGTTTGAATTAAAGCAATTGCCTGACACTTTGAAGTATGCTTATCTTGATGAGAAAAAGATATATCATGTTATTATTAGTGCTAACCTTTCAGAACATGAAGAAGAAAGATTATTAAAAATTCTGAAGAAGCACCGTGCTGCTATTGGGTATACTCTTGATGATCTTAAGGGCATTAGTCCCACTCTCTGTCAGCACAAGATTAATATGGAACCTAATGCTAAACACGTTGTGGATCACCAACGGCGGTTGAATCCTTAGATGAAAGAAGTGGTAAGAACTGAAATACTAGAACTTCTGGAGGCAGGTATAATCTATCCCATAGCTGATAGTAGATGGGTCGGTGCAGTTCATTGTGTCCCTAAGAAAGGAGGCATTACTGTTGCTCCTAATGATAAAAATGGACTCATCCCACAAATAATTGTTACTGGCTATAGAATGGTAATTGATTTTAGAAAATTAAATAAAGCTACTAGAAAAGATCATTACCCTCTACCTTTCATTGATCAAATGCTAGAAGACTATCTAAACACACACACTTTTGTTTCCTTGCTGGATATTCTGGTTTCTCTCAAATACCTGTTTCACAACCTGATCAAGAGAAAACCACTTTTACTTGTCCTTTTGGAACCTATGCTTATAGATGTATGCCCTTTGGTTTATGCAATGCACCTGCTACCTTTCAAAGCTATATGACTGCTATATTCTCTGATTTTTGTGAAAAGATTGTTGAGGTTTTCATGGATGATTTTTCCGTTTACAGAACTTCTTTTGATGATTGCTTAAGCAACCATGATCGAGTTTTGCAGAGATGTGAACAAACTAATCTTGTCTTGAATTGGGAGAAGTGTCACTTTATGGTTAATCTTGGGGCATAACATTTCTGAACAAGGTATTGAGGTGGATAAAGCTAAAGTTGATGCAATTGAGAAAATGCCATGTCCTAAGGACATCAAAGGTATTTGTAGTTTCCGTGGTCATGCTGGTTTCTATAGGAGGTTTATTAAAGACTTCTCTAAAATTTCTAGGCCTCTTACTAATCTTTTACAAAAGGATGTTCCATTTGTTTTTTATGATGATTGTGTAGAAGCCTTTAAAACACTTAAGAAAACCTTAAATTATGCACCTATTGTCCAACCACCTGATTGGAACTTGCCTTTTGAAATTATGTGTGATGCTAGTGATTATGCTGTTGGTGTTGTTCTAGGAAAAAGAGTTGATAAGAAATTAAATGTTATCCATTATGCTAGTAAAACTCTAGACAGTGCCCAAAGAAATTATGCTACTACTGACAAAGATTTCCTAGCAGTTGTGTTTGCTTGTAATAAATTCAGATCTTACATCGTTGATTCCAAAGTAATTGTTCAGACTGATCATGCTGCTATAAAATATCTTATGGAAAAGAAACATGCTAAACCTAGACTCATTAGGTGGGTTCTCTTGCTACAAGAATTTGACTTATGTATCACTAATAGGAAAGGAGCTGAGAACCCCATAGCGAATAACTTATCTAGGTTAGAAAATATTCTTGATGACCCACTACCTATTGATGATAGCTTTCCTGATGAACAACTAGTTATAATAAATGCTTCTCATAATACTCCTTGGTATGCTGACTATGCTAATTACATTGTTGCTAAATTTATACCACCTAGTTTCACATACCAATAAAAGAAAAAATTATTCTATGATTTAAGACATTACTTTTGGGATGACCCACATATTTACAAAGAGGGAGTAGATGGTATTATTAGATGATGTGTACCTGAGCATGAACAGGAACAAATCCTATAGAAATGTCACTCCGAACCCTATGGAGGACATCATGCGGGAGATAGAACTGGTCACAAGGTATTACAATCTGATTTTTATTAGCCTACTCTTTTCATGGATGCCCGTAAGTTTGTCTTGTCTTGTGATGAATGCCAAAGAATTTGTAATATTGGTAAGCATCAGGAAATGCCTATGAATTATTCACTTGTTGTTGAACCATTTGATGTTTGGGGTTTTGATTATATGGGACTTTTTCCTTCCTCTAACGGGTATACACACATTTTGGTTGTTATTGATCATGTCACTAAGTGGGTATAAGCTATTCCAACTAGTAGTGATGATCATAACACCTCCATTAAAATGCTTAAAGAAGTTATTTTCCCAAGGTTTGGAGTCCCTAGATATTTAAGGACTGATGGTGGTTCACACTTTATTCATGGTGCTTTCCGTAAAATGCTTGCTAAATATGAAGTTGTGGCACCCCGGCTCAGAGAACCGGATTACCAATGTTTCCAGCCCAAAGACCATGTCTTCTGGAAACACACAACAACTTGATACAGAACAGAACTGAACTTTATTGAAAAACTCAGGGTACAAGCTTATATTTTACATTGATAGCGAGGCCAAGGGCACCCTCGGTGCTGCGACAGTATCTACATTATTTATGCAACATAGCAGGGCCTCGATACTACTAGGTACTTCTATGGCGTAGCGGAACATAGCGGTACTCCTTCCACAGGGACACTATTGTGGACACAGCCTAGTTAGTGTAGCATGAGCCATCGGGACCTCTGTCCTCGGCTTCTCCTGCATCTGGCATGATACGCCAGGTGAGTACTTTGAATGTACTCGCAAGCTCACAACAACCAAATAATGCAGCAAACAATAGCATGGCAAGTAATGTGTTGAATTCTTAAGTGATTCACTTACTGTCTCCAGTTATCAACTTACTCTCTTCTGGGTTGTCCCTCAACCCTCGGAATACTCACCGAGTACTTCCGGTCATAAGATGAGTTCTTCCATCATTACTATCACTGTCATGGTTGACCACCTAGTGAGGTCTGGACAGGCTATCCATTACCGTGGACGCGGCTATTCGAATAGATTTGACACTCTGCAAAGGTTGCACACTTTACCCACACCATGGAGCACCTGACCTCGTGATCCCATTCGGGTGGACCAGCATTGCTCCAACAAAACCTGCCTGACCCGTGACCCTCCCATTGTACCATCGACAATCATTCTCCCCCGGAGTCAAGCCCTGGGTGGCCCCTGTGTCACCCCATGACACCTGCCACCGTTGTGGCCCAACTAAACTGTCCCAAACGAGGACGTCAGCACAATACTCAACTGGGCTCACAGGGTTATCGCCGTCTACCTGATCAGGGCAGCACACACGCATAACCCTCCCTAGATGGCGGTACTGGTGAAAGAGCGCGGAGCCAGACCAAGTCAAGACCGTCCCATACCGGCAAGTGTGGTTGCACAAAAAAGCCCGGACAGGTGACTCAAGATCAACCGGCTACATTTATTTAGCAAGCATGAAAGTTATCTCAATAGCTCAAGTTGTCATCCACCAAGTATTTAATTTAATTTTACCATGAGTTGTTATATAGCAAATGAATAGAAAATACTTGATTTAAATATGCAATGCCATTGAAATGCTCATGAAATGGATGTCATGGCTTGCCTTGCTCTGTTGGGTTGCCCAAGAACTCCTGGTCTTCAAATTCACCAAAGTTTCCCTCTGAAAATATTTTTAAATAGCATTTGAAAATGTCACATAACACTATTTTAATCACTAGAAATTTTGTGAGTATAATAAAAATACCAAATTTTAGCAGCAATTAAAGGGGTTCAAGATAAACCAAATGCAAAAAGAATCAAGTGATTTGGACTTGTAGATAAAAAGTTATAGCTGGTCAAAGTGCTGGTCAGAATTGAAATAAACAGAAAATAAAAATAAAAACAGAAAACTTCCAGCGGGCCATGTCGAAGGCGTAAAGGCCGAAGGCGCCTTCACTTACCCCTTCGCGCGCACACGGCTGGGCCGCTGACAGGTGGGGTCGGCTCGATTTAAAAAAGAGGAGAGAGAGGGAAACCGAGGGAGGCGACGCTCGCCGGCGTTAGAGACGGCGGCAGAGCTGGGAGTTGACGGAGATGGGTCGGGCGTGAGGAGACGAATCTCCCTGTACCCGCAGCTTAGCCGGAGATGGCCGGACGGCGTCGCCCCCTTCCTCTCTGGCGGCGGCAGCTTTCAGGACTCGTCGGCGATGGTGATTCCGGCGATGATTTACTCGAGCAGGAGGTCAAGGAGCACCAGTGGAGTGCACTGAGCTCGAGGGCGTAGTCAGACGAGGCTGGGGTGGGGTGGAGAGGGCTAGGGGAGCAGCTCTACAGGCGGCGGAACTCTGGTGAGATTCGAGACTAGAGGGCCTCTCGGCCGTGGCTCGCTGCTCGGGAGGAAGGTTAGGCGATGGTGGAGTGGGTTGAGAAGCTCGGAGAGGCCGGCGGGGCCCTTTTATAGGCAGGAGGCGAAGCTCGGCGAGCTCTTTGGATCGGCGGCGATGTGGCTATGCCACTGGAGCAAGGACAGCGAGCTGGCCGTCGCGGCGCGGGGCGAAGAGATAGGAGAAGGCAGGGGCATTTAATGCGCGAAGAGACGGCTCGCGAGGAAGACGACGGCGGGGTTGCCACTGTGCCTGCACGGGTGCCATAGTGTCGCGCTGCGGTGGCGGCCGGCGAGGGGGAAGAGTCTGGAGGGTCTAGGTGGCATGCGGGAACGATGTCGGCACTCCAGGACACTGCCTGGCAACGAGAGGGCTCGGGAATGATCTTGACAGACACCGGTGGGGTACAGAGCACGCGAACAGGCATGCCAGTGCCGCGCTCACCACGGTGCCCAATGCGTGGAGGCCGACCCAGGCCAGCGCAGCATGTCTGGGGGCTTCTCCCTTGGTTATTTAGTCCACCTGCATGCTTGGTTTGGCTAGGTTCAGACTGGCTCGAAGGGTAGCATCGACTGAAGTTTCTGACAGAAACTTAGAGAGAGATCTAGAGGAGAGTTGAGCTGGGGATGAAGCCAGTGGAGATGTCTAGGATGATCTACTCTAGAAGGACTACAAGCTAACCAATTTTGAAAGAGTTTGGACCATTTTTTAATATAGTTCCTGTGTAAACCACATTCTGGTCCAGAAAACAAATGAGCTTGGTTCTCTCATATGGTTGATCTGCTGGTGATGAATTTTGGTGTAGGAGAGTCATTTGGTGAGTAGGAGATGCCATAAAAATTTCAGCTCAAGGGGAAACCTCTAGATGGTACTTCCTTCATAGAGGTTCAAAATGAGCAGAAACTTGGCAGAATTTTGCTGCTAAAAATTTGTATTGGCCATGATGATATTTTTGGATATTGTGGCTAGATAGGTCCCCTAGTACCTCAGGGAATTTATTTGGGGAGTTTCTGAGTTAGGAAAATAAGGGTTGCTTCACAAATGGACAATTCTGGCCAGAGAGAAAATAATTATTCTGGCCATTATTTAATATTGGGCAATGGAATATTTTTGAAAATTATGAGTTTATGTGATGATGAGAAGATGTGGCAAAAATTTGGGATTCTTCTGATCATCCAAACTATAGGTTGCTTCACAACCCATAGTGATGTCATAGCCTCCCAAGGAAGAAAATGAATTATTTAGAAAAGATCAAATATTGAAATTTGATCCAGGAGGGATGTGACAGGGTTTTGGCAAGTTGGTGATGGTTTTGGGTCAAGAGGTTCAAGGTTTCATAAGTCCAAAGTCACTTGAAGAGATTCAAAACCATCCAGAATTCAAATAAAACCAAAAATATTTTGAAAAGAAAAAGTTGTCAGAACCAGGGTGTCACAGATGTTAACCATAGAATTGCATCACCCTATCATCCTCAATCTAGTGGTCAATTTGAACTAAGCAATAGAGAAATAAAATAATATTACAAAAACTGTCAATAGGTCCCGAAAGAATTGGTCTAAAAAATTAGATGATGCACTTTGGGCCTACAGAACAGCTTATAAAAATCCTATGGGTATTTCTCCATATAAAATGGTTTATGGAAAAGCATGTCATTTTCCTCTTGAGTTAGAACATAAAGCATATTGGGCAATCAAAGAACTCAATTATGACTTCAAACTTGCCGGTGAAAAGAGGTTATTTGATATTAGCTCAATAGATGAATGGAGAACCCAAGCTTATGAAAATGCCAAACTATTTAAAGAAAAAGTTAAAAGATGGCATTACAAAAGAATCCAAAAGCGGGAATTCAAAGTTGGTGAATATGTTCAATTGTACAATTCTCGTTTTAGTTTTTTTACAGAAAAACTTCTTTCCAAATGGGAAGGACCATATATCATTGAAGAATTTTATCACTCTGGAGCTATTAAGATCAATAATGCCGAAGGTACTAACCCGAAGGTGGTCAATGGACAAAGAATTAAACACTATGTCTTAGGTATGCTTATTAATGTTGAAAGCAATATTATCCAAACCATGACACCGAAGGAACACATAAAAGAAACCTTCTAGAACAATCCAGAACCCTGAAGAGGAAGAGGTATGTGATACGGTAAGTAAACGGACTCCCAAAAATCCGCAAAAATATTTTCTATCAGTTTTGGAATATTAGAAAAAATAGGAAAATAAGAAACAACCGGGAAGGCAACCCAGGTGCCCACAAGACACCAGGGCGTGCCTGCCCCACCTGGCGCGCCCTGGTGGGTGGTGGGCCCCTCGGGCACCTTCCCGACTCTGTTTTCCTTCCGTATGCTTGTTTCCCAAGATAAAAAAATCTTTATATATACCCCCGGACCATTTGACCACTACATCGCAGAGAAATCCTCTGTTCTTGTTTCGTGCTGTTTTTCTGACAGATCTGAAAATATGTCGTCTCAAGATTCGTATGGAGAAGGCTATGTTACCCACCATACTCTAGATCCAAATATCTTTAAGAAAACATTCCCCTATTTTCTGTTCATGGATGAGGAGGAGGATACCGATCCGGAGGAGATGGAGGATGCATCCTCAGACGAAGATGAAGTCCCACTACCTCAACCTGGAAATATGCAAGCGGAGTTCAAGAAGTCAAGTCTCCCCAACAGAGCAAACAAAACTAAGACCCAATCTATCCCTTCTCATTTTCTGCAGGAAACCAAGGTAGCACTATGCAAGAGGATATTAAAGCTTGAGCAAGAGAATGATGATTTGAGGGAGGATAATTTTAGCCTCCGATGCAAGCTGGAAAGAAGAATGCATCACCACCATCATTATCTTCACCACCAAAGGAGACTTGAGTACACGGTTATGGGCACTCCCCTTGGCTTTTGCCAAGCTAGGGGGAGATGCCCCGGTATCGTATCACCATCACTTTTATTACCTTTACCTACCTTAGTTCGATCTTTAGCTATTTCGTGATTTAGTTGAATAAAATTTTACTATGATCTATTTTCGAGTGCTAGTTTCATGCTCTATCTATCTATGTAATCGAGTGAGAGTTATATAATAAAGTTTAGTTTGAGTTTTTGCTTCTTTATTTTTATATTTCAATCAAAATAAAAGGAAATAATAAAAAAGATCATATGCTAATCTTATGGTAAGTAATGACATCACATAAGGAAAAGTATAAGTGGTAAAATTTGTTGAATGTTAACAAACATAGCATTGGTTAATAATGCAATTCATGAAAGAATTAACAAGGGAAGAGAAGATTCACATGCAAATACACTATCTTGGACATCTTTTATGATTGTAAGCCCCCACTAAATATCTTATGCCAAACTGTTGAGTTGGACAAGGAAGACAATGTAATGACATATGTTTGTTCATATTCACATAGAAGTTATATTGTCATAGATCCTTCAACATGTGGTGCTTGCTCAATATCTTTGCTAGCCAAAATTCCTCACTAAGTAGAGATACTATTTGTGCATCCAAAAACCCTTAAACCCAAACTCTTATTTTGAGAGTCCACCATACCTACCTATGGATTGAGTAAGATCCTTCAAATAAGTTGTCATCGGTGCAATAAGGCAATAAAAATTGCTTCTAAATGTGTTTGATCATTTAGTGTAAGAGAAATTAAGCGTTGTATGAACTTGTGATGGCAAAGTAATAAAAGCGACGGACTGCATAATAAAGGTTGCTATCATAAGGGGCAATATAACATGACGTTCTTTTGCATTAAGAGATTGTGCATACAAACCAAAAAGTGCATGACAATCTCTGCTTCCCTCTGCGAAGGGCCTATCTTTTACTTTTATGTATTTACTTTTTATGCAAGAGTCAAAGTATTTTCCTCTATTCCTTTTTATTTTTATCTTTGGCAAGCATCATGTGGTGGGGAAAGATCTAGGCACATATATCCAGTTGGATGTGAGTGATCATGAGTTGTTATTGTTGACATCACCCTTGAGGTGAATAAGTTGAAAGGTGAAACTATAAGCCCCTATCTTTCTATGTGTCCGGTTGAAACTTTTTTCTCATATATATGTTGTGAGTGTTAGCAATCATAGAAGATTAAATGATGGTTTAGTATGTGGACATGCCAAAAGGCTCTGACACGAGACCCTTCTTGAAACTATGATGAATTATAGTTGCAAAGTTGACTGAGAACATAGTTTGTTGGTTTTCAATAAAGTTTATGCTTTTTTACTTCGATGTTGTGATGAATTGTTACTTGTTCATGAGAAGCTATATGATAGAGCTTTATGATAAAGTTTGTTGCTGTTATAATATTAAGCATGATGCTACTATGTCCGTATTTTATTTTTATCGACGCCTCTCTCTCTAAACATGTGGACATGATTTTTGATATCGGCTTTCGCTTGAGGACAAGCGAGGTATAAGCTTGGGGGAGTTGATACGTCCATTTTGCATCATGTTTTCCTACTATTATTTATAATGTTTTTATGCATAATAATGCTTTATGGAGTAATTCTAATGCATTTTCTCTCATAATATGCAAGGTTTACACAAAGAGGGAGAATACTGGCAGGAAAAAGCTACGTCAGAGATACCTATTCTGCACATCTCCAAATGAGCTGAAATTTTACGGAGAATTATTTTGGAATATATAGAAAATACAAGAACAAATAACTACCAGAGGGGGGCTGCCTGGTGCCCACAAGACACCACGGCGCACTAGCCCCCCCACACGCGCCATGGTGGGTGGTGGGTAGCCCACCCCACCTCCGGTGCCAATCTTCTGGTATATAAGGTCTTTTGACCTAGAAAAAATAAAGAGAGGACTTTCAGGACTGAGCATGATACGTCCATTTTGCATCATGTTTTCCTACTATTATTTACAATGTTTTTATGCGTAATAATGCTTTATGGAGTAATTCTAATACCTTTTCTCTCATAATATGCAAGGTTTACACAAAGAGGGAGAATGCCGGCAGCTGGAATTCCGGACCTGAAAAAGCTATGTCCGAGTTACCTATTCTGCACATCTCCAAATGAGCTAAAAATTTACGGAGAATTGTTTTGGAATATATAAAAAATACTGCAGCAAATAACTACCGGAGGGGGCCACCTGGTGAGCACAAGACACCAGGGCGCGCTAGGTCCCCCAGGCGCGCCCTGGTGGGTTGTGCTCAGCCCAGCCCAACTTCGGTGTCTATCTTCTGGTATATAGGTCATTTTGACCTAAAAAAATAGGGAGAGGACTGTTGGGACGGAGCGCCGCTGTCTCGAGGTGGAACTTGGGCAGGAGCACTTTTGCCCTTCGGCGGAGCGACTTCGCCAGGGGAACTTCCCTCCCGGAGGGGGAAATCTAAGCCATCGTCATCACCAACAACCCTCTCATCTTTGGGAGGCCAATCTCCATCAACATCTTTAACAGCACCATCTCCTCTCAAACCCCAGTTCATCTCTTGTGTTCAATCTTTGTACCGGAACCTCAGATTGGTACATGTGGGTGACTAGTGGTGTTGATTACATCTTGTAGTTGATTACTATATGGTTTATTTGGTGGAAGATTATATGTTCAGATCCATTATGCTATTTAATACCCCTCTGATCTTGAGCATGATTATCATTTGTGAGTAGTTACTTTTGTTCTTCAGGTTACGGGAGAAATCTTGTTGCAAGTAATCATGTGAACTTGATATGTGTTCGATATTTTGATGATATGTATGTTGCGATTCCCTTAGTGGTGTCATGTGAACGTCGACTACATGGCACTTCACTATCTTTGGGCCTAAGGGAATGCATTGTGGAGTAGTTATTAGATGATGGGTTGCTAGAGTGACAGAAGCTTAAACCCTAGTTTATGCGCTACTTCGTAAGGGACCAATTTGGATCCAAATGTTTAATGCTATGGTTAGATTTTATCTTAATACTTTTCTCATAGTTGCGGATGCTTGCGAGGGGGTTAATCATAAGTGGGAGGTTTGTTCAAGTAAGAACATCACCCAAGCACCGGTCCACCCACATATCAAATTATGAAAGTAGCGAACACGAATCAAACCAACATGATGAAAGTGACTAGATGAAATTCTCGTGTACCCTCAAGAACGCTTTGCCTATTATAAGAGACCGTTTTGGCCTGTCCTTTGCCACAAAATGATTGGGCTACCTTGCTGCACTCTATTTACCATTACCATTACTTGCTCATTACAAATTATCTTGCTATCAAACTACCTGTTACCGACAATTTCAGTGCTTGCAGAAAATACCTTGTTGAAAACCACTTGTCATTTCCCTTTGCTCCATGTTGGGTTCAACACTCTTACTTATCGAAAGGACTATGATTCACTGGTACAGCGAGGTGCTATACAAGTGGTTTTTAACCCCTTTCCACGACGGCATTTTGAACCATCGTCGAGTGAGTGTGTGCGATAGGGGGGTCCTTCCCACACGACCTAGAAACTGTCGGGGATAGGCCCTCCGGTCACACACGCTGGGCAAAATGAGATTGTGTGCGACGGGCGAGTGATCAAATACAATTATACAGGCCCAATTGGTTCTGGTCATAAGTACATCCCACACAGTCAGTCCCAGACAAACATTTCCGTTTGTTATCTACATTCCACACAATCAATACAAGGAATACGTTTCCGTTCTTATGTACATCCCACATAGTCAATCCAAGAAGTATGTTTCCGTTCGTATGTACATCCCACATAGTCCATCCAGGGAAAACATTTCCATTCGTATATACATCCCACACATTTTTATGTATAGCCTCGTGTGTGATAGGTGTACCTCAGTTAATCGCTTGTTTTTATTCAACTACATCACACACGATTTGATGAAGAAAACTGTATGGCATTGGGCTTTCCATCACAACCGCTTTTACTGCTAGAACCGTTTACAAAGTTCCATGACCCATTTAGCTGGTTTATTAGTTTACAATTAATAATTCCAGTATGATGAAAATTCACATTTCATATCGAACAGCTGTTTGCCAATTTCATATCAGGCACATAAATGTATTTTAACATCACAGTACGATAGCTACCTGAAAACAGCACAGTACAGCATATAGCTAGTTCACCTTCATAAGGAAAATATTAGAACAATATATTCATTTCCCTAATCGAGATCATCCAGGCTCGTCTTATCCACCTCTGCTTTCAGTTCAGTAAGAACCTGTTTTGCACTGACCAACTAGGAAAGTGCCTCCTCCTTCGCCAACACCATCTTAGCAAAGTATAATTTAAAAAACCTGAGCTCATTCTCCATCTTCCTCTTTTTCCCGCATCTTGAAATATTCTTCAGTGTTGACAACACTTTCTCTAAGCCTACCTCTGTTCTCTTCCTCATACATGCTCCAGAGCTTTGTTAGGCACATCTTCAAAGACTGTGGCCACTCTTGATCAACCCACTCCAGGTAAGAACACTTCCGTTCATCCTATAATATTTAAAACTAGATCAGTAACAATTGTAGGGGAAATGGCTTTCTAGCAACATAGAAAATCACCAAATACATATTTTGAAAAACTGAAGAAATAGGTTAATTATGACATATCTTCTCAAAAAGATCAATGTGCAAATGAATTAATTGCTACTGAGACAACAACCAAATTCTGGAACATCAGAAGCTATAATTAACTACAACAACGCTACAAGTTCTTAGTCATGTACTATAAATAACAAATTGAACATTTTATGAGGAAGCTAAATATAAGTGCAATAGCATAGTGACAGTGTTTGGCTGACATCAAATTGATACTAATAGGTGTGTACATGCACAAATTTAGTAACATAGAACTAATAGCACTAAGGTCGTCCACTATGTATGCCAAAACCGGTGTCAAGACAACTGTTGCTACATTTGGCACCGGTGCCCTGCACTGGCGAGCCAATGCAGTGGAAAAACATCAGGGAACCGGACTCCGGAGCACCTAGTTGCTCCGATGCCCAGTTCCTTTGTGCCATAAAGATTTAGTATTTTACTGCTTGGCTGCTCGGATGTGTCGACCAAAGTTGGCTGCACAAACTGCTGAAGTGGTGCCAAATAATTTTCTAATGGCACCGCTGATGAGATGGCAACATTTTTAGATACTAGGTACAAACTGTGACACTGTCTTAACATCCAGAATAACATAGCACAGTGACAGTGTCTGAATCACATCTAACAAATGATTTATAACAACGAAAGTGGGGCTAACCTTCTTTGCACATACCAGAAACTTCCTCCCACTGTCCATAGATTCAAACACAACTAACTTCATGCATGGAGATTGATGGGGACAACGAGCAGGCAGATCTTCAGCCACCCCGCTCCATTCGTTGCAACTAATGGTCCTAGGGAGCTACAAGAGGAAGAAATGACTCAAATCGACCGCCGGGTTAAAATCCTTCATTCCAAGTCATAACCCGAGAGAGAGAAGAGAGGCATACCCGGGTGGTGAAAGAGTCGTTGGAGGAGGAGGAACCGTTGGAGAGGTCATTGAAGAAGACCATGGCCACCCCGGTGGTAGGATGCAAGACGGCGAGAGCAAGGAAGCAAGCGAGGAAGCGGATATAGCTTCAGAAGGAAGGAAGGAGGAAACAGGGGAAATGTGACTTGTGGTCAGGGAGAAAAGGGGGTGGGGGTAGATATGTCGGCGGTAGGCCAAAAATTTCGACATATGGAGGAAAACTTTGCGCGCGGTGCCGCCGGACACCATTTGCTTTGAACGATTGTATGCATCGCAAATGATTCTTCTGCTTTACGCGCATGGGATGAGTTTGATAATTCAAATTTTGGTGGAAATTTCCCTGGGTACTGTCCTCATCCACGTCATTGCATAATTTAACATCGCTTGCTAATTTGGGCACACAAAAGAGCATACAGCACACATACCACACCTACTGAATCGAGCAATTTTAGTAATTAAATAGAGCCAGTTGACCTAAACATTGCTCTAACAAAAGATCGGCAACTAAAACAAAGCCTAAGTACAAATAATTTTAACAAAGCCGCCGCTGCGCCGGCCTATGCATTGCCGGTGTGAGATGAGATGTCAATGACTTGCCCTGGCGACATGCCGCCATTGGTGGACTCCGCGTCCCCCCTGCAGAAGTCGACTGCGTCCTCGTCCTCGTCCTCGGTGCCGCCCTCAAGGTTGTAGTACTCGTAGTAGTGGCTACACCAGAGCTCGTGTTGGTACTCCACCGTCGATTCCTCGACGAACAGACTCTTCTCTACCTCGACCTCGGCCACGCGCAACTCCTCCACCTGGTGCTCCTCGATCTCCGCCGCCTCCTGCATCTCCAGCTCCCGCTCGGCGATCTCATGAGGAAGCAGGTGTTCCATGGCCACCGCTGCCTTTTCGGACATGAGTTGCATGCTAGATTCTGAGGTGGCCTAGAATATCTTGGCGTGTGCATCCTCGATCTTGGCGTGGATGGCCTCGACCCGGGGCAGGGTGACATCGGCGGCACGGACGGCAGCTCGAGCGCTATCGGCGTTTGCAGCTGTCGTCGCAGCAACTGCTGCAGCCATCTCGGTTGTTGCAGCTGCCCTGTCGGCTGCCGCAGATGCCCTCTCGGCGGGTGCAGCCACGCTCAAAGCGGATGCGGCGGCACTCTCGGTGTAGGCGGTCGCGCTCTCACGCAGGCGGCGGTGCTCGGGGAGGACGCGGCCACCGTACAGGCCCTCATGAATCGTTTCCATGACATCATCTTTGCAAGAAGGGGTTGCAGGAATGGGGATCGGGATTCGTGGATTTGGGGGTTGCTGGCACTGGAGCAGACGAGCCGGCGAAGCTTAAGGAGGAAGACTTAAATAGACCCACGAATATTCATCGCAAATAGTTCCTACAAAAATACTATGTGTGATGTTGTTGATATTTTTTATTAGTTGTGAAAGACGAATTTGGAGTAAAGTGGCAATGGATGGTGTTTTAAATGTACGAGAAAATTTGTAGTACTAATACAACTGTCATGTCAAAATTTCAGGGGTTATTTGACCCTTTAAGACATTTAAGTGATTTTCTAGCCATTTAATGATCGCAATTCAAATTTGAACTACATGTACATGCAACAGCTAACCATAACTGTTTGAAAAGTCATATTTGTGTACTTGTGTGCGAGTTAATTCCATGTGCAGTAAATTGGAAGGAATTTCAAACATATTGGTGTCACGACCTGGACACATGCATGGGGTGCCATGGCATTTAAATTCCAAAAAAAATAAAAAATGATCAGAAACACATGAAACCCTGCTTGACGTAATGTCATGCCACCAAGATGATGTGGTAAATTTTTTGGCATGTTTGATGAAAGTTTCGACACACACCCCTCACAAACCGGAGCAACTCACTAGAAGGCTCGTGATTCCGAGAAGAAACAATGCATGTTTGATGATGAATCGACGATAGCTTTCTCTTATGGCCTTTAAAAATTTTCTATAGTTAACGTGCACTAATACAACTGTCATGTCAAAATTTGGAAAATTTTAGGGGTCATTTGACCTTTTTAAGACATTTAAGTGATTTGCTAACCATTTAATGACCGTAATCCAAATTTGAACTACATCTACATGCAGCGGCTAACCATAATGGTTTGAAAAAAAATATTTGTGTACTTGTGTGCGAGTTAATTCTTTTTGCAGTAAATTGGAACGAATTTCCAAACATATTGGTGTCACGGCTTGGACACATACATGGAGTGCCATGGCATTTAAATTCCAAAAAAATAAAAAATGATCAGACGATGTAAATATCTGAGGTTCAAAAAAGAAAATGTAAAGATCTGGCAAGACAACCGGGACCCAGATGATTGGCACTCTATTTCGCGCCTTGAGGTTTGGAAGGTGAGTGGCGCAGGTTATTAATCAGACATGGTTCTGTATTGGAAACCGTCAGCTATGAAGTTCACACACTGCTTTTGCTGCGGGAATCGTGTGTAATTCAAACTACAGTACTTGTAAATTCCGGCGACCGGCGTGTGTACTGTTCCCGTCGATCTAGATTCCGGCCGCCAATAAATACTACCTTGCTCACGTCGTCCCGCCTGCATTCTCATCTACATCCTCCACTCAGTCGCCCTCTCTCTCTCTCTCTCAAATCTCTGCCATGGCGCCGCCGATCTTCCCACGCGCCGACAAGGAGGCGCCGTCCCCCGAGGACGCTCGGTCAAAAAGCAGCGACGAGGAGGACCCCTACGCGTCGCCGGACGAGGTTGCGCCGGACCCCTCAACTTTGGAGTGGTTTTGGGGCCAGTACAATCTTTGTCTGTGGAAGTCACTATCGCCGGCTGAGAAAGCCAGGCAAGTGGCGTTCAAGAAGGAGATGGCGGAGAAGGAAGCTAGGTACCAGGCAGCCTGTGAAGCCCGTGATGCCGCCTAGAAAATGGAGGCGGTGGAGCTTTGGGGGCGGGCGCGTTGCCGTGCGAAGGAGGTGTACGAAGACGGGTACTTCGCGAGGAAGGTCAAAGGCGCTAGGTGCCTCTTCGCTGCGTGGAGGTGGGCTGATAAGCTCCAGTGTACCACTGATGAGGAGCTCCAATGGGCGCCCAACGAAATGGCAAGATCGTTCGCGCTCGTCCACCAGCAAGAGGCAGATCGGTATGTCAAGCGCTGCGAGGCGGAGGAGGTGGAGTACTGCCTCCACGCTGGGAAGACACCGCGCACCAGGGAGCTGCTGGCGAGGGGCTGCCGGAATACTGCCCCCAGGAGGGATTATTAGTTTTAGTGTTGTTCGTTTTCAATTTTATGCATTGTACCTAGTAGTTAAGTATCATCACGTATATGTGATGATATTATATATATTCTGTGATGAACTAATGAACAATTAATATATATTATGAATTCCATTTTCTATCTATTTTCGTATACTAATTTGTATCTAGTTGTTATCATCTACATATACAGAATCAAAAGCATATATACACACATTGAAACAGAACATATAAGAATGGAAAACAGAGTACACACATTGAAACAGAGCAATAAACACAGCAATATTATGATTGCTGTGAATACATAGCGATCCACATCGAAATGACTCAACAAAATAAAACGCGTCCATGAGACCATGACCAGCAGCCTTTGCCTACGGTAGCTCTTGGCTCTGTCTGAACTCGTGCAGGCGTTCGTCCAAGCGGTCGATACGCTCGCGGTACATCTAGAGCGCGATCTTGAGCTCCAAGTTGGCTGTTTCATTGAAGATCACCAGCTCAAGGATGCGATGGCCATGTTCCTCTACTCCGCTCAGGTGGACACCTGGGCCAAGGAGGCGGTCAAGACTAGCGACCAGCGCGTTGGCATCGAGCGGGCCACGGACAAGGCGAATGGCGCGACCCATGCGAACGGTGTGGTGGGCGTCCGGTGCAAGTACGGCGTAGCCGGCATCTGGTGAAAGTACGGCGCAGACGGCCTCTGCCCACTCCTGGCGAGGAATGGGGGTACTGACGGGACATGTGCCGAGTTGCGACGCCCTGTCGACAGCAAGCAAGCGCCGATGGATCCACTCTTGCTGTGCGATGCGCCGCGCCTCTCGCTCTGCGGCGCTCCAATGGTCTCGCTGTGCGGTGATGTCTACTACGCAACATTTCTCCTTGTAGACGTTGTTGGGCCTCCAAGTGCAGAGTTTTGTAGGACAGTAGCAAATTTCCCTCAAGTGGATGACCTAAGGTTTATCAATCCATGGGAGGCATAGGATGAAGATGGTCTCTCTCAAATAACCCTGCAACCAAATAACAAAGAGTCTCTTGTGTCCCCAACACACCCAATACAATGGTAAATTGTATAGGTGCACTAGTTCGGTGAAGAGATGGTGATACAAGTGTAATATGGATGGTAGATATAGGTTTTCGTAATCTGAAAATATAAAAACAGCAAGGTAACTAGTAACAAAAGTGAGCGAAAACGGTATTGTAATGCTTGAAAACAAGGCCTAGGGTTCATACTTTCACTAGTGCAAGTTCTCTCAACAATGATAACATAATTGGATCATATAACAATCCCTCAACATGCAACAAAGAGTCACTCCAAAGTCACTAATAGCGGAAAACAAACGAAGATATTATCGTAGGGTACGAAACCACCTCAAAGTTATTCTTTCTGATCGATCTATTGGGCTATTCCTATAAGTGTCACAAACAGCCCTAGAGTTCGTACTAAAATAACACCTTAAGACACACATCAACCAAAACCCTAATGTCACCTAGATACTCCGATGTCACCACAAGTATCCGCGGGTTTGATTATACGATATGCATCACACAATCTCAGATACATCTATTCAAACCAACACAAAGAACTTCAAAGAGTGTCCCAAAGTTTCTACCGGAGAGTCAAGACGAAAACGTGTGCCAACCCCTATGCATAAGTTCACAAGGTCACAGAACCCGCAAGTTGATCACCAAAACATACATCAAGTAGATCACGTGAATATCCCATTGTCACCACAGATAAGCACATGCAAGACATACATCAAGTGTTCTCAAATCCTTAAAGACTCAATCCGATAAGATAACTTCAAAGGGAAAACTCAATCCATTACAAGAAGGTAGAGGGGGAGAAACATCATAAGATCCAACTATAATAACAAAGCTCGCGGTACATCAAGATCGTGCCAAATCAAGAACACGAGAGAAAGAGAGAGAGAGATCAAACACATAGCTACTGGTACATACCCTCAGCCCCGAGGGTGAACTACTCCCTCCTCGTCATGGAGACCGCCGGGATGATGAAGATGGCCAACAGTGATGATTTCCCCCTCCGACAGGGTGCCGGAACAGGGTCCCGATTGGTTTTTGGTTGCTACAGAGGCTTGCGGCGGCAGAACTCCTGATCTAGGTTTATTTCTGGGGGTTTCTATTTTTATAGGAATTTTTGGCGTCGGTTTCACATCAGGGGGGTCCACGAGTCAACCACAAGGACGGAGGACGCGCCCGGGGGGGTAGGGCGCGCCCTCCAACCTTGTGGTTGGCTCGGGACTCTTCTGGCCCAACTCTTTTGCTTCGGGGGCTTCTTCTGGTCCATAAAAAATCTCCGTAAATTTTCAGCTCATTTGGACTCTGTTTGATATTCCTTTTCTGCGAAACTCAAAAACACGGAAAAATAGAAACTGGCACTGGGCTCTAGGTTAATAGGTTAGTCCCAAAAATCATATAAAATAGCATATAAATGCATATAAAACATCCAAGATAGATAATATAATAGCATGGAACAATCAAAAATTATAGATACGTTGGAGACGTATCAAGCATCCCCAAGCTTAATTCCTGCTCGTCCTCGAGTAGGTAAATGATAAAAATATAATTTTTGATGTGGAATGCTAGCAAGTGCATAAGTTTGATCAATGATAATTTCAATCACTTTTTCTAGCATCATTATAAATCATAAACAGTAGCTCATCTCATAAAACTTCTCATGATCAAGTAGCAAGCTATTCACATGTTAAAGCATAGATCATAAACTTTCTTGATAAACTAACAAACTAAGTTCTCAGTCATCAAACAATTGCAATTCATCTTATTTTCAGGAAGGGTCTATGTAAGAGCTTTGATTTAGCAAATCCCACATACTCAACTATCATATAGTCTTCCATGATTGCTACCACTCAAAGCATATTTTTAGAACAAATAGCATCCATTGAACACAGAGAAAGATAGGGGCTTAATGTTTCTCCTCCCAACTTATTTATCATATAGATAATTGTCAACAATAATAATTCATGATCAAATATATTTGAATGGCCATATATGCTTAGATCTTTCGCCACCACATGATGCTTGCCAAATAAAGCGTAGGTTGAAATGAGAAGGAATACTACTGACTCTTGCATAAAAGTAAAAGATAGGCCCTTCACAGAGGGAAGCAGGGATTTGCAGAGGTGCCAGAGCTCGAAGCTTTTAAAACAGAGATGAACATAATTTTGAGAGGTATGCTTTCATTGTCAACATAACAACCAAGAGTTCTCACTATCTTCCATGCTAGACACATTATAGGCGGTTCCCAAACAGAATGGTAAAGTTTTTACTCCCCTTCCACCAACAATCACACTCCACGGCTAGCTGAATTCACGGGTGTCGTCCATACCAACAACTTTCCTGGGGGAGTTTTGTTTAATTATTTGAAATTTTGTTTTTGATCTTTTGATCATAGGACTGGGCATCCCAATTACCAGCCACTCTCTCGTGAATGATGAGTGGAGTCCACTCATCGTGAGAATAACCCACCTAGCATGGAAGATACTGATAGCCCCTAGTCGCTACATGAGCGATTCGGGCATACAAAACAGATTATTATTTGAAGGTTTAGAGTTTGGCACATGCAAATTTACTTGGAACGGCAGGTAAATACCGCATATAGGTAGATATGGTGGACACTCATGGATGAAACTTGGTTCAAGGATTTTGGATGCACAAGCAGTATTCCTGCTTAGTACAGAGATTTTGGCTAGCAAAAGATTCTAAATAGCAAGCACCACATGTTGGAGGATCCATAACAATATAACTTCTATACAAATATACCCAAGCATAACTCATTACGTTGTCTTCCTTGTTCAACTTCAACTAATTTGCTCAAGTTTGAAAATAATTAATGGGGCTCACAACCATAGAAGATGTCCAAGATAGTATATTTATATGTGAAATCTCTCTTCCTTCAATATTCTTTCATGAATTGTTCAAGTGACCAATACTATGTTTGCTAACTTTCAATAAATTTACTACCTCTACTTCTTATATGTGAAGTCATTACTCCCCATGGTATAAGCATATGAAGCATATATAATTTTAGATTTATGATATTCAATTCATTCAACCATTTACTCATAGGATATAAGTGAAGCACGTGAGTAAATGACAAACTACTCCAAAAAGATATGAGTGAAGATCAACGAGTAGTCGAACAATTAAGTAGCTATGTGAAGACTCTCTCTCATAAAGAAAATTTAGATCTTAAGATATTATTAAAACAGCAAGCAAAACAAAATAAAATGACATTCTAAGGATAGCACATATTATGTGAAGAAGCAAAAAACTTAGGCTCAACCGATACTAACCGATAATTCTTGATGAAGAAAGGTGGGATGCCTACCGGGGCATCCCCAAGCTTAGATGCTTGAGACTTCTTGAAATATTATATTGGGATGCCTTGGGCATCCCCAAGCTTGAGATTTTCTGTCTCTTTAATTCCTTTTATATGATGGTTTCCCTAAATCTTAAAAACTTCATCCACACAAGACTCAACAAGAACTCGTGAGAAAAGTTAGTATAAATCAAATGCAAAACCTTATCATTCTCTACTGTAGGAAATCACTAAAATTATTATTTAACATTGCATACTAAATGCCTCTGCATATTTAATACTCCTATCTTCAAATAGAATCATTAAACAAGCAAACATATGCAAACAATGCAAACATAACAGCAATCTGTCAAAACAGGACAGTCTGTAAAGAGTGCAATTATACTCATACTTACCTAACTCCAAAAATTCTGAAAAATTACCAAACTGTAGAAAATTTGTTGTTACCCATTGTGTAAAATTTTTAAGATTTTACCATGTTCTGAATTTCCATAAGAATTCATACAATTATAGAAAACTTTCTGTTTTCAAAACAGCAACATATAGACATGCAAAATAAGCATGGTAAAGGCTATACTTGACCTTTTTATTGAACTAAAAGATGCAAAAAATTACTCTAAATAACAGAAAGCAAATACTAATAAAATAAAATGATGCTCCAAGCAAAACTCATATCATGTGACGAATAAAAATATAGCTCCAAGTGAGGTTACCGATAATGTTGGAGACAAAAGAGGGGATGCCTTCCGGGGCATCCCCAAGCTTAGTTTCTTGTATCTTCCTTGAATATTACCTTGGGGTTCCTTGGGCATCCCTAAGCTTAGGGTCTTGTCACTCCTTATTCTCCTCATATCGATATCTCACCCAAAACTTGAAAACTTCAATCACACAAAACTTAACAAAACCTTCGTGAGATCCGTTAGTATAATAAAACAAATCATTCACTTTGGTACTGTCAAGACAAGATTCATAATTTTTCTCACATGATGCCTACTGTACCCTATCATTTCTACAATTTATATTAAGCAATATAAGCCATAGAAACTAGAAAACAAGCAAACTATGCATCGAAAACAGAATCTGTCAAAAACAGAACAGTCTATAAAGATCTGAATTAACGTCATACTTTTGTAACTCCAAATATTCTGAAAAATTAGGACGGCGTAGACAATTTGTATACCAATCAACTGTAAAAAATTCAGAATTTTTACACGTTCCAGTAAAAGATAGGAATTTCTGCACTAGACGCAAAAGTTTCTGTTTTTGCACAGAATCAAGTCAACCATCAACCACACTATCCCAAAGGCTTTACTTGGCACTTTATTGAAACAAAAACTATAAAACATGATTACTACAGTAGCTTAATCATGTTAAAACACAAAAACAGTAGGTAAAAGTGTTGGGTTGTCTCCCAACAAGCACTTTTCTTTAATGCCTTTCTAGCTAGGCATGATGATTTCAATGATGCTCATATAAAAGATAAGAATTGAAACATAATGGGAGCATCATGAAGAATATGACTAGCACATTTAAGTCTAACCCTCTTCCTATGCATAGAGATTTTGTGAGCAAACAACTTATGGGAACAAGAATCAACTAGCATAGGAAGGTAAAACAAGCATAACTTCAATATTTTCAACACATAAAGAGGAAACTTGATATTATTGCAACTCTTACAAGCATATATTCCTCCCTCATAATAATTTTCAGTAGCATCATGAATGAATTCAACAATATAGCTATCACATAAAGTATTACTTTCATGATCTACAAGCATAAAAAATTTACTACTCTCCACATAAGCAAAATTCTTCTCATTCATAGTAGTGGGAGCAAATTCAACAAAATAACTATCATGGGATACTTGATTAAAATCATGATGACAAGTTTCATAGTTATCATTATTATTTATAGCATACATGTCATCACAATAATCATCATAAATAGGAGGCATGCTTTCATCATAATAAATTTGCTCATCAAAACTTGGTGGACAAAAAATATCATCTTCATCAAACATAGCATCCCCAAGCTTATGGCTTTGCATATCATTAACATCATGGATATTCAAAGAATTCGTACTAACAACATTGCAATCATGCTCATCATTCAAATATTTAGTGCCAAACATTTTATAGACTTCTTCTTCTAACACTTGAGCACAATTTTCATTTCCATCATTTTCACGAAAGACATTAAAAAGATGAAGCATATGAGGCAACCTCAATTCCATTTTTTTGTAGTTTTCTTTTATAAACTAAACTAGTGATAAAACAAGAAACTAAAAGATTCAGTTACAAGATCTAAAGATATACCTTCAAGCACTAACCTCCCCGGTAACGGCGCCAGAAAAGAGCTTGATGTCTACTACGCAACCTTTCTCCTTGTAGACATTGTTGGGCCTCCAAGTGCAGAGTTTTGTAGGACAGTAGCAAATTTCCCTCAAGTGGATGACCTAAGGTTTATCAATCCATGGGAGGCGTAGGATGAAGATGGTCTCTCTCAAATAACCCTGCAACCAAATAACAAAGAGTCTCTTGTGTCCCCAACACACCCAATACAATGGTAAATTGTATAGGTGCACTAGTTCGGCGAAGAGATGGTGATACAAGTGTAATATGGATGGTAGATATAGGTTTTCGTAATCTGAAAATATAAAAACAGCAAGGTAACTAGTAACAAAAGTGAGCGAAAACGGTATTGCAATGCTTGAAACAAGGCCTAGGGTTCATACTTTCACTAGTGCAAGTTCTCTCAACAATGATAACATAATTGGATCATATAACAATCCCTCAACGTGCAACAAAGAGTCACTCCAAAGTCACTAATAGCGGAGAACAAATGAAGAGATTATCGTAGGGTATGAAACCACCTCAAAGTTATTCTTTCTGATCGATCTATTGGGCTATTCCTATAAGTGTCACAAACAGCCCTAGAGTTCGTACTAAAATAACACCTTAAGACACACATCAACCAAAACCCTAATGTCACCTAGATACTCTGATGTCACCACAAGTATCCGCGGGTTTGATTATATGATATGCATCACACAATCTCAGATACATCTATTCAAACCAACACAAAGAACTTCAAAGAGTGTCCCAAAGTTTCTACCAGAGAGTCAAGGCGAAAACGTGTGCCAACCCCTATGCATAAGTTCACAAGGTCATAGAACCCGCAAGTTGATCACCAAAACATACATCAAGTAGATCATGTGAATATCCCATTGTCACCACAGATAAGCACATGCAAGACATACATTAAGTGTTCTCAAATCCTTAAAGACTCAATCCGATAAGATAACTTCAAAGGGAAAACTCAATCCATTACAAGAAGGTAGAGGGGGAGAAACATCATAAGATCCGACTATAATAGCAAAGCTCGCGGTACATCAAGATCGTGCCAAATCAAGAACACGAGAGAGAGAGAGATCAAACACATAGCTACTGGTACATACCCTCAGCCCCGAGGGTGAACTACTCCCTCCTCGTCAAGGAGACCGCCGGGATGATGAAGATGGCCACCGATGATGATTTCCCCCTCCGGCAGGGTGCCGGAATAGGGTCCCGATTGGTTTTTGGTGGCTACAGAGGCTTGCGGCGGCGGAACTCCCGATCTAGGTTTATTTCTGGGGGTTTCTGTATTTATAGGAATTTTTGGCGTCGGTTTCACGTCAGGGGGGGTCCACGAGTCAACCACAAGGATGGAGGACGCGCCCGGGGGGTAGGGCGCACCCTCCAACCTTGTGGTTGGCTCGAGACTCTTCTGGCCCAACTCTTTTGCTTCGAGGGCTTCTTCTAGTCCATAAAATATCTCCGTAAATTTTCAGCTCATTTGGACTCCGTTTGATATTCCTTGTCTGTGAAACTCAAAAACAAGGAAAAAACAGAAACTGGCACTGGGCTCTAGGTTAATAGGTTAGTCCCAAAAATCATATAAAATAGCATATAAATGCATATAAAATATCCAAGATAGATAATATAATAGCATGGAACAATAAAAAATTATAGATACGTTGGAGACGTATCATGCGGCGAGCCACAGCCTATCAGCGCTAACTCGCCTAGCTTGCTCTGCGGTGTGCCATCGATCATGTTGTGTGGTGAGCTGCAGCCTCTCGACGCTGACATGCCTATCTTGATCTGCAGCGCTGAAGCGCCATGCGCCAAGGGTCTGCTCAACCCTGGCGATGACGCGGATCACCGTGTCATCCATCGCATTTCCGGGGAGCACCTCGGCCCCGACGGGCCATGGTGCCTTCTCGTTTTCCTCGTCGAGGAGGTTGATGGTAGAGGCGGCACTTTGGTGGGTTGGCATGCTTGGAAAAGGTGGATGTGCTATAGGCTGCGCTTGTTACCTCCGTGCGTCGCATGCCGCCTAGGTTTATGTGCAATATCGCTGGGTGGCGGCGGGAAACCAGTGAGGAAATGGCGGGAAATGGTGGCGTGTTCATAAAACGCCATCAATTAATGGAAACTTAGCATAGAAGGAACATCGAGCTAGCACGAAGCATGCGGGCACATTGCTCGCCCAAGGCTATGATCCATATACTTGTGTGCCCAACAGAGCACACTATTCACAGTAAAGAATATTGTTCCGTTTATCCTAGTAGAGCAGTGGCGGCAAGCGTCACAAGAAGTAGATGATGATCAGATGATCATTTATCCTAGTTAATTATGCATGTAATAGTTTACTTTGGTGTGTGGAAATGTCATGTGTGTACTAGCCATCTATGTAATTGGATGTTTGCCGCGTATCACACACATCTTGTTTACACGGAACATTTCTGTTCTCTTGGCTCAACACAAACAATTTATTGGAATGAACTGTATGCCCTCTGTTGCACACACCTTGATCTGGCTGAACCATTTATGTTGTGTTGCCTAATCGAAAATAGTTCATCCAAGTGAACCATATGCCGTATGTCGCACACACCTTGATCTGGTTGACCGTTTCTTTTGTGTTGCCTAATCACAAACAATTCATCTGAGTGAACAGTATGCCGTATATTGCACACACCTTCATCTGGCTGACCATTTCTGTTGTTCCGCCTCATCACAAACGGTCAATCCGACTGAACTTTATGTCGTATATCGCACACGCCTTCATTTGGCTGCCCGTTTCTGTTCTTCTGCCTCATTGCAAACAGTTCATTGAACTGAACCGTATGCCCCTCATCGCACACGCAACTAAAATCTGAACCGTGTTTGATGTATCTGCCATCGCAAACATTTTGCATCTTTTTTGACGGTTTTTTTACATCACCGTTTGCAATTAATGCATCGCACACAGTTTCATCGAAGGGTCTCTGATTGCAGTGTCGCGTTAGCAGCAACCTGCAATAGTGATTGATCCCCTATAATTGTGGGTCATCAAGACTCTTTTCTGGCGCCGTTGCTAGGGAGTGAAGCGCTCTTGGTAAGTGGAAATTGGTAAGGAAAAATTATTACTATGTGCTGAAATTTATTGTTACTTGCTACGATGGAAAACCATCCTTTGAGGGGTTTGTTCGGGGTATCTTCACCTCGACAGGAACCACAATTAGTTGCCCCTCAACCTACTGCACCTATTGAAAATATTGGTTATAAAATTCCTTCGGGTATGATAGAACAACTGCTAGCTAATCCTTATGCAGGAGATGGAACTGAACATCCTGATATGCACTTGATATATGTGGATGAAATTTGTGGATTATTTAAGCTTGCAGGTTTATCCGGAGATGAATCTAAGAAGACGGTTTTCCCTTTATCTTTGAAGGGAAAGGCATTAACATGGTATAGGCTATGCGATGATATTGTATCTTGGAACTGGAACCAAAAAATTTATCCTATGCATCTAGTTCATCATGATCATAATTGTATATATATATTTTTTTTTTTGGCCTCGTGGAGGAGAAAGTGTCACTCTAGCTTGGGGGAGGCTTAAGTCAATGTTATATTCATGCCCCAATCATGAGTTCTCGAGAGAAATTATTATTCAGAACTTTTATGCTCGGCTTTCTCGTGATGATCAATCCACGCTCGATACTTCTTGTACTAGTTCTTTTATGAAGTAGACTATTGAATTCAGGTGAGATCTTTCAGAAAGAATTAAACTCAACTCTGAAGATTGGGAACTCGACGAAGGTAAAGAGTCAGGTATTAAGCTTGAGTTTGATTGTGTTAAATCCTTTATGAATACCGATGCTTTTCACAAGTTTAGCACTAAATATGGACTTGACTCTGAGATAGTAGCCTCTTTTTTTTGAATCATTTGCTACTCATGTTAATCTCTCTAAGGAGAAGGGGTTTAAATATCATCCCCCTATTAAAGAAGAAATTAAAGAACCGGTAATAGCTAAAGATGAAACTATCATCTACAATGTTGATCCAGTTGTGCCTACTGCTTACATTGAAAACACACCTTTCCCTGTTAGGATAAAGGAACATGCTAAGGTTTCAACTGTGGTTCGCAAAAGTAATATCAAAGCACCTAGACCTTCGGAACAAATCAAAGTAGAACCTAGTGTTGCTATGGTTAAGGATCTCCTGGTAGAAAATATTGATGGACATGTTATTTACTTCTGTGATGAAGCTGCTAGAATTGCCAAACCCGATGAAAAAGATAAACATAGACTTGTTGTTGGCATGCCCGTTGTCTCGGTTAAAATAGGAGATCATTGTTATCATGGTTTATGTGACTTAGGCGCTAGTGTGAGTGTTATTCCTTTTACCTTGTACCAAGAAATTATGAATGATATAGCTCCCGCTGAAATAGAAGATATAGATGTTACTATTAAAGTTGCTAATAGAGACACCATCACACCACTTGGTATTGTTAGAGATGTTGAAGTCTTGTGTGGGAAAATAAAATATCCTACTGATTTTCTAGTTCTTGGTTCCCCACAAAATGACTTTTGTCCCATTATCTTTGGTAGACCTTTCTTGAACACTGTCAATGCTACTATAGATTGTCATAAACAAACTGTCAGTGTTAGCTTTGGTGATGAGTGTCATGAATTTAATTTCTCTAAGTTTAGTAGACAACCTCATGAGAAATAATTACCTAGTAAGGATGAAATAATTGGTCTTGCTTCTATTACCATGCCTCCTACTTGTAACACCCCCAGTGGTTAACTACAGTAATCCCCTTTTGATTATGCCAAGTCATCATGATCAACAGTGCTTAATCATCATTAGTAATAAATCCCTTTTCAAATTCAAATTCAAATGGAAATTCAAACTTAAAGTAAAAATAAAAGTTGGTCAAATTTGAAAACTAAAATGTTCATTAAATAGCAAATAATTTGGAGGCAATGATAAAATTGTAACCAACCTTATTGAAATTGGATAAGTGACTTAAACATCCTCAAACAGTGGCTGAAAACAATATTTAATAACCTATTAATAAATATAAAATAAATATGAAATGATAAATACCCCAAACTAATTTTTGGTGATAGGGTATGTTGCACTGTGATTTATGGGCCAGGTCATATATTTTACAAAATTCATTTGGGTGCCACACATTTTGCAAAACGGAAACTAAAAAGAAAAACAGAGAAGAAAAGAAAAGAAAAGGAAAAGGCCGCAGCGCCTGGGCCCAAGTGAGCTACAGTGCGGCCCAGCCCACCGCCTGTCGCCTCCCTCCTCCCGCACTGCTCCCCCTGGCGCGCTGTCAAACACAGAGCGTGCACGCGCGCGCACAGCCAGCCCCCCTCTCCCCTGCACGACAGCGCGTCGCCGCGCACGCCGTGGATAAGGACGCCGCTCCGCACTCCCCTGACCCCTCTGGCTCCTCTCCCTCCCTTCCTCCCTTGCTCTCCACCACAACCTGAGCGCAGCCATAGGCGCGCTCCGTTGAGCTCGCGGCCACCGAGCTCCGTTCGCCTCCTCGACGTGCCCACCGGCCTCCCCATCGCCGGCTACGTCTCCTACACCTCCGAATTCGAGCCGGGAGCCTCTGCTTCTTCGCCCATGACCACGCCTCCCCTCTCGGTCGCCGAAGATCGCCGCCGTCGATTCGCTCTGGCAAGCCCTCCCCGAGCCCACTCTAGCACATCTGCAGGATCAACGTGAGCTCCGCCTCCCTCTCCCTCTCTTCCCGTGCTCTTCCTTGCGCGGTAGCCGCTGCCCCCAACTTGCCCGAGCCCTCCATCGTGGAGCAATGTCGCTGGCATGCTTCCGGCGACCATTGGGCCCCGTGCCCGTGCCCATTTTGCTCGCCGTGTCGCGCGGAACATCCCTAGCTCATCGCCTCGCTCGTTTGCACGCTGCAACACCATCCCCGATCGCCACCCGAAACCGCCGTCCGCCATCGCCATCGCAATGCTCAGCTCCGGCCACCCCCGCTGTCGTGCACCCCACCACCGGGTGCGGTATCGTCCGCCCATTCCAGAGGACCAGACCGCGCCCAAAACCGTGCATCGTAGCTCAAATCCGAGCTCGCTGGAGTTGCCGCCGCGCTCGGGCTCGCCGGAGCACTCCGGTGACAGTCGCTGACTCGGCGTCCGACGTGGCCGACCGGGCCCTACCGCTGTGCCACTGACTGCTGGGCCTCGCGGGCCCAGTTGACCCGGTCAGCCGCTCACTGGGCAACTCTGACCCACTGACATGCGGGCCCCATCACCTAAAAACGTTTTATAAATAATTAAAACTGTTAATTAAAATCTGTAATTAATTAATTAGTTAACTAGTCACTCACAACTGGGGCCCACACCCCTAATTAGTTATGTTAGTTTTAATTAACCCACTGTTAATTCACAGAGGCTGACAGGTGGGCCCCACCTGTCAGGTTTGACTCTGGTCAGCCATAGTTGACTGCTGACGTCATCTTTTTGTCAGGCTGACATCACCGTTTACTATTTTGGATAATTTGAATTTAAATAATTAAATAGAATTCAGAAAATCAATTAAACTTTGGAAAATCATATCTTTTAAACCGTAACTCCGATGAAAATAATTTATATATGAAAGTTGCTCAGAATTTCGATACAAAGCAGAATACGCTCTCCGTATTCCTATCAGATGCCCCTAGCTAGATGAACATGTAACTTTTTGCCTGTTTTCAACAAATGGATAGTGCCTGGCTTTTATAAAATAAATCCAAACAAATTCCAAAATAACTAAATGACTTAGACATGTCTTTAGGCAACCCTGCACTGCACGTTAGCGTAGTCTGCTTTGTGTTGCTCATGTTTGCTATGTATTTATACTGTTTCCTCCCCCTCTTCTCTCTCGTTAGACTTTGATGCAATTCCCGGTACCGACGCAGCTCAGGAGCCCGACGACACCGTTGACGACCTTGCCCTTGCCGCCAAGCAACCAGGCAAGCACCCCCCTTTTGAGCATACCGATATCGCCTATTCTTTCCCTCTCATGCTTGCATTAGAAATGCTGCTGCTGCTGCTTTACCTATTCTGATGCATAGCCTGTTTATTGTAACCTGCTATTGAAACCTTACCTGCTTATCCTAAACTATCTAGTATAGGCTGGGTAGAGACCTATCAGTGACCATACTAGTCCCGACTACCCCGCTGGATTATCAGAAGACCCGATCAATGGGATTGAAGACCAGGCCCCGGCACCGCACATCACCCCCCCTTAGTTGTAACGACACTGCAGCGTTACTATCGAGTGCCGAGGGTGAAACCTCTTGTAGCACTTCTGATGTTAACTCTGTAGAGTAGCTATTCGGTCATGGTCATCGAGGGTGATTCCTACTTCACCGCTTCCGATAACGACGCCGTCATACAACACCTCAAGTGTGAACCCAGCGAGGGTGATTCCTCTTAGTTCACCTTGACGGATATATCGGGTAGGAATCCAACAAGGGTGATACCTCGGATTCCCCCTGATGTTATGGACACACGGATACTTGGACTGTACTATTGTTACTTGGAAAGGTGGGTCGACCCTGAGGGGTACCCGTGTGTGATGTGAAGACGGGTTGCCTGGATGGTGCCCGAGTGAGAATACGAGGCGTGGCCGGGCATTCTTGGCCCTTGCCGCAAGTCCTCGAGACGGGGCGATGGAGTCACATCGATCGTGAGTCTCTGCTCATTACCGCACCCCCAAGGTACTAATGATTTGGATATTTGATTCGAGTGGGCCTCTGGCCCGATAGCACTAACCATCACGCGGGAATAAATATGGGTACTCTGCATCGTGGCATCAGCCAAAAGTTTTGTCAGATGTCCAGTTCAGCATTGTGGCACGGTCGGATCGTGCCGACCATCCGAGGCGGTGCTGGTATCCACCCTACACACAACGACCCGGAGTGCACAGGGCGATGGCCCAAGACCCCGAGTGCTTAGGATGCAGACTGGCGGGGACCTCTCTGCTGAGCTTTAGGTAGGGCTGCAGTGTGTCGTTTGGCCGAGGTCAGGCATGACCCGAAAAAGTGTGTCCGGCCGGAGTTAAGCGAGCGTGGTGGGTAAGTTGGTGCACCCCTGTAGGGAAGAACTAATCTATGCATAGCCGGATCCTCGGTAATGGACACTCGGAGTTGTATCCCGATCGATACAACTAGAATTGGATACTATGGCTCTGGGATTGCTTCTCGCAGGGAGTCGAGAAGGGATCTCTGGACGAGGTTGATGACTGTATGGCTCTGGGATTGCTTTCTCGCTGGGAGTCGAGAAAGGATCTCTGGGTGAGGATGAGACTTAATGATACTACTAATATATACGGTACTAATCTACACTCTTCTAATGCTGCAAGACCGCTGAAGATGCTAGTCTTCGGTAGGACTAGGCCTTCTCTCTATTCTGGCATTTCTGCAGCCTAGTCCACATATACAGCCTCTCTTTGATAATGTTGCATATGTAGTGTAGATCCTTGCTTGCTGAGTACTTCGGATGAGTACTCACGGTTGCTTTGCTTTCTTTTTCCCCCATATCCTTTTGATGCAACCAGATGGCGGAGCCCCTGAGATAGCTGCCCCCGCCGACGATCGCTACTGCTACTACCCCGAGGGTGGATACTTCTACGAGTTGACTGACGACCAGGAGTAGGTTCGGAGGGTCGCAGGCAGGAGGCCTGCGCCTTTCGATCGTAGTGTTTTCTTTTGCCCCGCCTTCTAAGGGCCTTTCTGTGTTTCCTTTTATATCTGTACTCAGCTATCTGATGCTTCCGCTGACGCTTGTACGCAAGCTTATGTATTCAAGCCCTCGAGGCCCCTGGCTTGTAATATAAAGCTTGTATGACTTTATTTATGTTTTAGAGTTGTGTTGTGATATCTTCCCGTGAGTCCTTAGGCTTGATCGTGTGCATTTGCGTGTATGATTAGTGCTTGATTGAGCCCGGGGCGTCACAAGTTGGTATCAGAGCCGACTGACTGTAGGAACCCCCTTTCCAACTCCTTGGTCGAAGTTGAGTCTAGTGGTCCAAAACTATTTTACTAACATGGCTGTGTGGCTTATGGGCCCATGTCGCCGAATGGGTGGTATTAGGATCTTTTATTCCTCGTCTATACTCTGGGACTCTGATCTCTCTTCTATTCGGGTTAAAATTTTACTAACTCCAACATTAGGTTCTCGTGATCACATCCACCCGGTGTTCTGAAGATTTCCCCCCCTTCCTTCAAGATTGTGGGCCAGGTTCTGCTTACAGGATCCTTTTATCGAGGGCACCCTGTGTTGTCACTTGCAGATTCCTCGCCCCAGCAGTTTTCTCCGATGTGGATATAGCCTTTGCTATGTCTTGTTGTGTGCTTCCTTACCGCGTGCCTACGCGCCACCTAGTTTGTCTGGCCGCGTGCATTTCCGAACTCCTACCGCCGTTTGTGTCCAATTCCGTGCATCATTCTGTATGTCTTTAATGACTACTAATATGCACCTAATGCCTTCTTGTTCATCACTCATGTTACATCATGAATAACTCCATTCACATGCAGTTTTTCTTGCTAAACTGCCCCTATTAATTTGGCAGGATGGCTGACGATCCTCCACCTCCACCCTATATTGCCACAATGATGCAGCAGTTTGAACTCAACCGTCAGTTTATGACCGGAGTATTGGCTCAGTTCCCAACTCAGAATGCTCAGCAACAGAATGCTCCAATAACTCTGCCAGAATTTATGCGCCTCAATCCATCCGTTTTCCGCAAATCCACCAATCCTATGGATGCTGATGATTGGCTTCGTGACATCCTCTTTGAGATGGAGTCAGCTAATGTTGCCCCTGATAGTTATGTCACCTTTGAGACATTCCACTTAAAGGGTCCAGCTGCTCAATGGTGGGAAAGCCACAAGGGTATGTTGCCTGCAAAGACAGTAACCACTTGGCAGGAATTTTAGTCAGCTTTTCATGCATGGTACATTCCTCAAGTTCTGATCGACCAGAAGAAGCAGGAGTTTCATAAACTCACACAGGGCACAATGACTGTGGATGAATATCAAAGGAAATTTCTTGAATTATCCTGCTATGCTAAAGATGATGTCAACACTGACGCCTGCAAGCAGGAGAAATTCCGTGAAGGACTGCGTTCCGATATACAGCTCGCACTTGTTGTCATTGATTGTGAGGACTTTGCGACACTTGTCAGCCAAGCCTACCGAGTTGAAACTGGTCTGGCTAAATACCAGGAGTCGCTCAAGTGCACTCATGATGTTGGCTCATCCTTGGGTCAGCCTATTCAGAAACGTCGAGTGTGGATTCTGCACAATGTTCATCACCGACCTGCCCCTATACCCAGGCCATCTTATGCTGCACCTCGTCTGCCTCCACCACCAAGACAACTGAACATTGCAAGTGGACAGCCCAATGTTGGTGTTTCTTCCCATAATGATGGTTTGTGCCACCAGTGTGGACAGCCTGGGCACCGTACTATCAACTGCCGTCAGAGTCAGCCTCAACACGCATCACGTCCTTTTGTTGGTTGTAGGAAGAGCCGTCGAAAACATCCTTCCAGGAACGTTGAAACCAGACCACCTGCTAATCAGCTTGTTCGTGTCAACCAAGTCAACATTGAAGAAGCTCGACAGGACCCCAAATTTGTGATGGGCACCCTTCTATTGAATTCAATCCCAGCTTCAGTCCTCTTTGATTCTGGAGCATCGCACTCCTTCATGTCTGAAACTTTTGCGCGAAGCCATGATATACCTTTCGAGGAGATGTCCACTCCATTAGTAATCTAGTCACCTGGGGCTAATTGGCAAACTACCATGGTAAGCCACGGTAACCACTGTGTGATTGGAGGATTGATGTTCCCCGTTTCTCTCATTGCTCTCAAGACCTCCAACATAGACATTATTCTGGGTATGGACTGGTTGAAACCTCATAAAGCTTTGATTGACTGTGCCACTGAATCAGTCCGCATCACACACCCTTCCGGCCAAACCGTCAAATACTTAGCTCGAACAGTTCAGAATGCCGAAGCACATATTTATGCTCTGAATGCTTTGAACGCCTCACCTCTTGAAGGCATCGAGAACGTTCCAGTTGTTCATGATTTTCAAGATGTTTTTCCAGAAGAACTTCCAGGAATACCCCCTGCTAGAGCTGTCGAGTTTGTCATCGACTTGAAACCAGGCACAACTCCTATTGCGAACCGTCCTTATAAGATGCCTCTGCACCACCTTCTCGAGCTTAAGGAAGAAATCGACAAGTCACTTAAGAAGGGTTTCATCCGCCCCAGTTCCTCTGCTTGGGGAGCACCTTCACTCTTCGTTAAGAAGAAGGATGGAACTAACCGATTGGTTCAGGATTATCGGCCCATTAACCAAGCCATAATCCAGAACAAATATCCGCTTCCTTGGATCAATGATCTGTATGATCAACTTGCCGGTTCCTCAGTATTCTCTAAGCTTGATTTGAGATTGGGATACCATCAGATCCGTGTCCGCGAAGAGGATATTCCAAAGACTGCATTTGTTACTCGCTATGGCTCTTATGAGTACACTGTCATGTCATTTGGCTTAACAAATGCTCTAGCCACATTCTCCCGTCTGATGAATTACATCTTCATGGATTACCTCGACAAGTTTGTCATGGTATATCTAGATGATATTCTGGTTTATTCAAAGAATAAGGAAGAACATGCTGAACACCTTCGTCTTGTTCTGGAAAGGCTCCGAGAACACCAGTTGTATGCCAAATACTCCAAATGTGAATTCTGGCTTTCTGAAGTAACCTACCTTGGTCATGTGATTTCCAAAGAAGGAATTGCTGTTAACCCGGAGCGGGTTCAGGCTATTCTGGATTGGACTCCTTCGAAGAACGTCAAGTAAGTGAGAAGTTTTCTCGGCCTTGCAAGCTATTGCCGACGCTTTGTCGAGAATTTCTCAAAGATTGCTAAGCCTCTGACTGATCTGCTTCACAAGGGCGTTAAGTTTGAGTGGACAGAAAAATGTCAGGAAAGTTTTCAAACACTCAAAGACAAGCTGACATCTGCCCCAGTACTTGCTCCTCCAGATTCTCGCAAAGATTTTGTGATCTATTGTGACGCATCCCGTGAAGGATTAGGCTGTGTCCTAATGCAAGAGCGTAAAGTGATTGCCTATGGCTCTCGTCAGTTGCGCTCGCATGAAGAGAATTATCCGGTACATGATCTAGAACTAGTTGCTGTCATCTATGCACTGCAGTTGTGGCGACATTACCTCCTTGGTAATCGTTGTGAGATCTACACGGATCATAAAAGTCTGAAGTACTTGTTCACTCAGCCATCTCTAAACCTCCATCAGCAAAGATGGATGGAGACCATTGCGGACTATGATTTGGGTATTTCTTATACTCTTGGCAAGGCTAACGTGATGGCTGATGCCTTAAGCCGCAAGTCCTATTGCGACAACCTCATGGTTAGGCGAGCTCAACCTCATCTTTTTGAAGAACTGTGCAAGCTGAATCTGCTTACTGTTCCACAGGGATCTCTTAATAACCTTGTGATATAACCAGATCTTGAGAAAGCTGTTAAGAATGCGCAAGCTAAAGATGCTGAAATTGATCTGATGAAGAAAGATCTTCACCTGGAAAAGTACAGGGATTTCTCGTTGTTTGAAGATGGAACCTTGTAATTCAGAAACCGCATTGTCGTACCTCGCTTTGAGCTTATGACTGATAAGGTCATGAAGGAGGCCCACGATACCCCGCTGTCTATTCATCCGGGTAGCACCAAGATGTATCGTGATCTTCATCAAAGTTATTGGTGGTAAAAAATGAAGCAGGATATTGCTCGGTACGTTGCTGAATGTGATGTGTGTTGTCGCATTAAAGCAGAACATCAGAAGCCTGCTAGAATTCTGCAACCACTGCCTATTCCTCTATGGAAATGGGATAAGGTTCAGATGGATTTCATTACTGGCCTTCCCAGGTCACAGAAGGATCACGATGCTATTCTTGTCGTCGTCGACCAACTCTCTAAAGTTGCACACTTTCTGCCCGTCAAGGAAACTATCACTGCTAGTCAGTTAGCAGAGTTGTATATCTCCAGAATTGTTTCACTCCACGGTATTCCGAAGGAGATTAGTTCGGACCGTGGCGGCCTTTTCACTTCAAAGTTCTGGGAAAGTTTCCAAGAAGCTATGGGAACTCATATCACCTGGAGTTCAGCTTATCATCCCCAATCCCAAGGCCAAGTTGAGCGAGTCAATCAAGTGCTTGAAGACATGCTTCGGGCTTGTGTTATTTCTTTCGGCAAGAAGTGGGAAGAATCTCTCCCGTATGCCGAATTCTCTTATAACAACAGCTATCAAGCCAGCTTGAAAATGGCTCCCTTCGAAGTTCTTTATGGACGTAAGTGTCGAACCCCTCTGAATTGGTCAGAAACTGGGGAACGACCACTCGTGGGACAGGATATTATTCAACACGCCGAAGAACAAGTCCGTATTATCCGTGAAAACCTCAAGGCGGCTCAGGACCGCCAGAAGAGCAACTATGATCGCAAACGATGGGGTTTGACCTATCAACCTGGTGATCAAGCTTATCTACATGTCACCCCTATGAAGGGCACTCACCGTTTCGGAATCAAGGGAAAGTTAGCTCCACGCTACATTGGTCCTTTCCGCATTATTGCAAGACATGGTCAGGTGGCGTACAAATTGGAGTTGCCGCCACAATTCTCTCATATCCACGACGTCTTCCATGTGTCGCAACTTCATAAATGCTTCAAGGAATCTCCGCACTACGCAGTGGATCACGAGATGCTCGAATTGCATGATGATCTTTCTTATAAGGAGCATCCGATCCGCATCCTTGATGAAGCTGAATGACGAACCCGCCAGAAGGTTACCAAGTTCCTCAAAGTGCAGTGGTCAAATCATACTGAAGATGAAGCCACTTGGGAACGCGAGGATAATCTTCGTGCGGAATACCCCGAACTTTTCCCTACTACCTCTTAATTCTCGGGACGAGAATTCTTGTTAGTGGAGGAGACTTGTAACACCCCCTGTGGTTAACTACAGTAATCCCCTTTTGATTATGCCAAGTCATCATGATCAATAGTGCTTAATCATCATTAGTAATAAATCCCTTTTCAAATTCAAATTCAAATGGAAATTCAAACTTAAAGTAAAAATAAAAGTTGTTCAAATTTGAAAACTAAAATGTTCATTAAATAGCAAATAATTTGGAGGCAATGATAAAATTGTGACCAACCTTATTGAAATTGGATAAGTGACTTAAACATCCTCAAACAGTGGCTGAAAACAATATTTAATAACCTATTAATAAATATAAAATAAATATGAAATGATAAATACCCCAAACTAATTTTTGGTGATAGGGTATGTTGCACTGTGATTTATGGGCCAGGTCATATATTTTACAAAATTCATTTGGGTGCCACACATTTTGCAAAATAGAAACTAAAAAGAAAAACAGAGAAGAAAAGAAAAGAAAAGGAAAAGGCCGCAGCGCCTGGGCCCAAGTGAGCTACAGTGCGGCCCAGCCCACCGCCTGTCACCTCCCTCCTCCCACACTACTCCCCCGGGCGCGCTGTCGAACACAGCGCGTGCACGCGCGCGAACAGCCAGGCCCCCCCCCCTCTCCCCTGCACGACAGCGCGTCGCCGCGCACGCCGTGGATAAGGACGCCGCTCCGCACTCCCCTGACCCCTCTGGCTCCTCTCCCTCCCTTCCTCCCTTGCTCTCCACCACAACCCGAGCACAGCCATGGGCGCGCTCCGTTGAGCTTGCGGCCACCGAGCTCCGTTCGCCTCCCCGACGTGCCCACCGGCCTCCCCGTCGCCGGCTACGTCTCCTACACCTCCGAATTCGAGCCGGGAGCCTCTGCTTCTTCGCCCACGACCACGCCTCCCCTCTTGGTCACCGAAGATCGCCGCCGTCGATTCGCTCCGGCAAGCCCTCCCCGAGCAAACTCTAGCACATCTGCAGGATCAACGTGAGCTCTGCCTCCCTCTCCCTCTCTCCCCGTGCTCTTCCTTGCACGGTAGCCGCTGCCCCCAACTTGCCCGAGCCCTCCGTCACGGAGCAACGTCGCCGACATGCTTCCGGCGACCATTGGGCCCTGTGCCCGTGCCCATTTTGCTCACCGTGTCACGCGGAACATCCCCAGCTCATCGCCTCGCTCGTTTGCACGCTGCAACACCATCCCCGATCGCCACCCAAGACCTCCGTCCGCCATCATCGTCGCAATGCTCAGCTCCGGACACCCCCGCCGCCGTGCACCCCACCACCGGGTGCAGTATCGTCCGCCCGTTCCAGAGGACCAGACCGCGCCCAAAACCGTGCATCGTAGCTCAAATCCGAGCTCGCCGGAGTGGCCGCCGCGCTCGGGCTCGCCGGAGCACTCCGGTGACCGTCGCTGACTCGGCGTCCGACGTGGCCGACCGGGTCCCACCGTTGTGCCGCTGACTGCTGGGCCTCGCGGGCCCAGTTGACCCAGTCAGCCGCTGACTGGGCAACTCTGACCCACAGACATGCGGGCCCCATCACCTAAAAACATTTTATAAATAATTAAAATTGTTAAATAAAATCTGTAATTAATTAATTAGTTAACTAGTCACTGACAACTGGGGCCCACACCCCTAATTAGTTATGTTAGTTTTAATTAACCCACTGTTAATTCACAGAGGCTGACAGGTGGGCCCCACCTGTCAGGTTTGACTCTGGTCAGCCAGAGTTGACAGCTGACATCATCTTTTTCATCATGCGGACATCACCATTTACTGTTTTGGATAATTTGAATTTAAATAATTAAATAGAATTCAGAAAATCAATTAAACTTTGGAAAATCATATCTTTTAAACCGTAACTCCGATGAAAATAATTTATATATGAAAGTTGCTCAAAATTTCGATACAAAGCTGAATACGCTCTTCGTATTCCTATCAGATGCCCCTAGCTAGATGAACATGGAACTTTTTGCCTATTTTTGATAAATGGATAGTGCCTGGCTTTTATAAAATAAATCCAAACAAATTCCAAAATAACTAAATGACTTAGACATGTCTTTAGGCAACCCTGCACTGCACGTTAGCGTAGCCTGCTTTGTGTTGCTCATGTTTGCTGTGTATTTATACTGTTTCCTCCCCATCTTCTCTCTCGTTAGACTCCGATGCAATTCCCGGTACCGACGCAGCTCAGGAGCCCGACGACACCGTTGACGACCTTGCCCTTGCCGCCAAGCAACCAGGCAAGCACCCCCCTTTTGAGCATACCGATATCGCCTATTCTTTCCCTCTCATGCTTGCATTAGAAATGCTGCTGCTGCTGCTTTACCTATTCTGATGCATAGCCTGTTTATTGTAACCTGCTATTGAAACCTTACCTGCTTATCCTAAACTATCTAGTATAGGCTGGGTAGAGACCTATCAGTGACCCCACTAGTCCCGACTGCCCCGCTAGATTATCAGAAGACCCGATCAACGGGATTGAAGACCAGGCCCCGGCACCGCACATCACCCCCCCCCCCTTAGTTGTAACGACACTGCAGCGTTACTATCGAGTGCCGAGGGTGAAACCTCTTGTAGCACTTCTGAAGTTAACTCTGTAGAGTAGCTATTCGGTCATGGTCATCGAGGGTGATTCCTCCTTCACCACTTCCGATAACAACGCTGTCGTACAACACCTCAAGTGTGAACCCAGCGAGGGTGATTCCTCCGAGTTCACCTTGACGGATATATCGGGTAGGAATCCAACGAGGGTGATACCTCGGATTCCCCCTAATGTTATGGACACACGGATACTTGGACTGTACTATTGTTACTTGGAAAGGCGGGTTGACCCTGAGGGGTACCCACGTGTGATGTGAAGACGGGTTGCATGGATGGTGCCCGAGTGAGAATACGAGGCGTGGCCGGGCATTCTTGGCCCTTGCCGCAAGTCCTCGAGACGGGGCGATGGGGTCACATCGATCATGAGTCTCTGCTCGTTACCACACCCCCAAGGTACTAACGATTTGGATATTTGATTCGAGTGGGCCTCTGGCCCGATAGCACTAACCATCACGCGGGAATAAATATGGGTACTCTGCATCGTGGCATCAGCTGAAAGTTCTGTCAGATGTCCAGTTCAGCATTGTGGCACGGTCGGATCATGCCGACCATCCGAGGCGGTGCTGGCATCCACCCTACACACAACGACCCGGAGTGCACAGGGCGATGGCCCAAGACCCCTGAGTGCTTAGGATGCAGACCGGCTGGGACCTCTCTGCTGAGCTTTAGGTAGGGCTACGGTGTGTCATTTGGCCGAGGTCAGGCATGACCCGGAAAAGTGTGTCCGGCCGGAGTTAAGCGAGCGTGGTGGGTAAGTTGGTGCACCCCTGCAGGGAAGAACTAATCTATGTATAGCTGGATCCTCGGTAATGGACACTCGGAGTTGTATCCCGATCGATACAACTAGAATTGGATACTATGGCTCTGGGATGCTTCTCGCAGGGAGTCGAGAAGGGATCTCTGGACGAGGTTGATGACTGTATGGCTCTGGGATTGCTTTCTCGCAGGGAGTCGAGAAAGTATCTCTGGGTGAGGATGAGATTTAATGATACTACTAATATGTACGGTACTAATCTACACTCTTCTAATGCTGCAAGACCGCTGAAGATGCTAGTCTTTGGTAGGACTAGGCCTTCTCTCTATTCTGGCATTTCTGCAGCCTAGTCCACATATACAGCCTCTCTTTATAATGTTGCATATGTAGTGTAGATCCTTGCTTGTTGAGTACTTCGGATGAGTACTCACGGTTGTTGTGCTTTCTTTTTCCCCCATATCCTTTTGATGCAACCAGATGGTGGAGCCCCTGAGATAGTTGCCCCCGCCGACGATCGCTACTGCTACTACCCCGAGGGTGGATACTTCTACGAGTTGATTGACCACCAGGAGTAGGTTCGGAGGGTCCCAGGCAGGAGGCCTGCGCCTTTCGATCGTAGTGTTTTCTTTTGCCCCGCCTTCTAAGGGCATTTATGTGTTTCCTTTTATATCTGTACTCAGATATCTGATGCTTCCGCTGACGCTTGTACGCAAGCTTATGTATTCGAGCCCTCGAGGCCCCTGGCTTGTAATATAAAGCTTGTATGACTTTATTTATGTTTTAGAGTTGTGTTGTGATATCTTCCCGTGAGTCCTTAGGCTTGATCGTGTGCATTTGCGTGTATGATTAGTGCACGATTGAGCCGGGGGCGTCACACTACTGATCCACTAGAACAATATTTGCTCGACCATGAAAATGATATGCACTTGCGTGAAAGAAATGAAATAGATAAAATATTCTTTGAACAACAACCTCTGCTTAAACATAATTTGCCTATTGAAACTCTAGGAGGTCCTCTTCCACCTAAAGTTGATCCTGTGTTTGAAATAAAACAATTGCCTGACAATTTGAAATATGCTTATCTTGATGAGAAAAAGATATATCCTGTTATTATTAGTGCTAACCTTTCCGAACATGAAGAAGAAAGATTATGGAAAATTCTGAAGAAGCACCGAGATGCTATTGGGTATACTCTTAATGATCTTAAGGGCATTAGTCTCACTCTCTGTCAGCACAAGATTAATATGGAACCTGATGCTAAACCCGTTGTTGATCACCAACGATGTTTGAATCCTAAAATGAAAAAAGTGGTAAGAACTGAAATATTAAAGCTTCTGGAATGAGGTATAATATATCCCATCTCTGATAGTAGATGGGTAAGTCCCATTCATTGTGTCCCAAAGAAGGGAGGTATTACTGTAGTTACTAATGATAAGAATGAACTTATTCCACAAAAAATTGTTAGTGGCTATATGGTACATCTCCAACGTCTCTATAATGTTTTATTGTTCCATGCTATTATATTATCTATTTTGGATGTTTTATATGCATTAATATGCTATTTTGTATTATTTTTGGGATTAACTTATTAACCTAGAGCCCAGTGCCAGTTTCTGTTTTTTCCTTGTTTTTAAGCTTCACAGAAAAGGAATACCAAACGGAGTCCAAACGGAATAAAACCTTCGCGATGATTTTTCTTGGACCAAAAGACACCTAGGAGACTTGGAGTGCAAGTCAGAAGAGCCACGAGGCGGCCACAAGGGGGAGGGCGCGCCCCCTGCCTTGTGGGCCCCTCGGTGACCCCCTGACCTAGATCTTCCTCCTATATATTCACATATATTCCCAAACCACCAGAAGCATCCACGAAAACACTTTTCCACCGACGCAACCTTTTGTTCCCGTGAGATCCCATCTTGGGGCCTTTTCCGACATCCTGCCGGAGGGGGATTCAATCACGGAGGGCTTCTACATCAACTATATTGCCCTTCCGATCAAGCATGAGTAGTTTACCGCAGACCTACGGGTCCATAGCTAGTAGCTAGATGGCTTCTTCTCTCTCTTTGATTCTCAATACAACGTTCTCCTTGATGTTCTTGGAGATCTATCCGATGTAATCTTCTTTTGCGGTGTGTTTGTCGAGATCTGATGAATTGTGGATTTATGATCAGCTTATCTATGAATATTATTTGAATCTTCTCTGAATTCTTTTATGCATGATTTGATATCCTTGTAATTCTCTTTGAACTATCGGTTTAGTTTGGCCAACTAGATTGGTTTCTCTTGCAATGGGAGAAGTGCTTGGCTTTGGGTTCAATCTTGCGGTGTCCTCTCCCAGTGACAGTAGGGGCAGCGAGGCACGTATTGTATTGTTGCCATCGAGGATAAAAAGATGGGGTTTACATCATATTGCTTGAGTTTATTCCTCTACATCATGTCATCTTACTTAAAGCGTTACTCTGTTCTTCATGAACTTAATACTCTAGATGCAGGCAGGAGTCGGTCGATGTGTGGAGTAATAGTAGTGGATGCAGGCAGGAGTCGGTCTACTTGACACGGACGTGATGCCTATATTTCATAATCACTGCCTTTGATATTGTCATAACTTTGCGGTTTTCTATCAATTGCTCGACAGTAATTTGTTCACCCACCGTATTATTTGCTATCTTGAGAGAAGCCTCTAGTGAAACCTATGGCCCCGGGTCTATTTTCCATCATATTACTTTCCGATCTACTATTTTGCAATCTTTTATTTTTAGATCTATATACCAAAAAAAACCAAAAATATTTTATCTTTTGTTTAGTTTTATTTATCTATCTCTATCATATCTCACTTTTGCAAGTGGCCGTGAAGGATTGACAACCCCTTTATCGCGTTGGGTGCAAGTGTTTGATTGTTTGTGCAGGTATTGGTGATTTGTGCGTTGTCTCCTACTGGATTGATACCTTGGTTCTCTAACTGAGGGAAATACTTATCTCTACTTTGCTGCATCACCCTTTCCTCTTCAAGGAAAAAACCAACGCAAGCTCAAGAAGTAGCGGGAAGAATTTCTGGCACCGTTGCCGGGGAGATCTACGCCAAGTCAAGACATACCAAGTACCTATCATAAACTCTCATCTCTTGCATTACATTATTCGCCGTTTGCCTCTCGTTTTTCTCTCCCCCACTTCTAAAATGATTTTCGAAAAGATTTGCCTTTTCTTCGGCCTTCTTCCGTTCTTCTTTTCGTTTTCCCTTATGTCTTACTTGGTTTGTTTGCTTGTTCGCTTGGTAAAATTGCGTGTTATTTGAAAAATAGAAACAAAGGTTTATGGATCCTCATCCACTTGCTAATCTTTTTAAGAGATCCAATTATGATGAACCTATTGCTAGTGAGTTGAGTGCACTAGATTACCTTTATGAGGTTTTGCTTGAAATTCATGAATCTGAAAATTGTGATGAAGTGTTAAAAGAAGAAAATTATAAAGTGATTCATGATAGATCCTTGAATGAAAAGCATGATTACAATGATGTTATTATAAATTCTATTAATGTCAATTGTGTTGATGATATGCAAAACCCTAAGCTTGGGGATGCTAGTTTTGCGATGTCCACTACTTGTTGCAATGATCATGATTGGGTGATTCTTCTTATGATCTTGAAAATTTATTTAAGCCCCATGATGAATATAAGATCGATAATAATGTTTGCAATAATATTGAAAGTGGGTTTGGAAGAGTGTCAACTCTAGATCCCACATATTTGGAGAATGATCAATCTTATGAATTTTTTGATAAAAGTGGGTTTGGAGAGGTCATGACTTTATTTTATGATAATCCCACTATTTTGGAAGAGTGTCAACTTTGCATGCATGTGGATCATGTAGAGAATATTTTATGTGATAGCTATATTGTTGAATTTGAATATGATCCCACATGTAATTATTATGAGAGAGGAAAATATGGTCATAGAAATTTTTATGTTGCTAAATTACCTCTCTTCATGTTAAGATTGTCTATGTTTTATTCTCCTTCCTTGCATATGCTAGGTTTTTCTTGTCTTGATAATTTGTTTGCTTATAAAATGCCTATGTATAGGAAGTATGTTAGACTTAAACTCATTTTTCACATGCTTTATAATGCTCTCTTTGTGCTTCAATTCTAGTCTTTCATGTGAGCATCATCGAAATCTCAATGCCTAGCTAAAAAGGCTTTACAGAAAAGCGCTTGTTGGGAGACAACCCAATATTTTTCCTTGCTGTTTTGCAATAAATAATTCATATAGCCTCTGGGTAGATGTGTTTTTGTGTTTTAGTTAGTGTTTGTGCCAAGTAAGACCTTTGGGATGGCTTAAGGTGATAGTTGATTTGATCTTGCTGAAAAACAGAAACTTTTATGTCTAGTCATAGAATTGTTTAAATTCACTGGAGCATGGAAAAACCATGATTTTTTTACACAGGATTGATACACAAATTTCCTCTGTTTTCCTAATTTTTCAAAAAAATTGGATTAGAGAAGTATTGGAATAACTCAAATCTTCGCAGACTGTTCTGTTTTTTGATAGATTCTGTTTTCTATGTGTTGTTTGCTTATTTTGATGAATCTATGGGTAGTATCGGGGGGTATGAACCATATAAATAAAGAATGACTTCACAACAGTACCATAAAGTGGTGATTTATTTTATTATACTAATGGAGCTTATGAGATTTTCTGTTGAGTTTTGTGTTGTTAAGTTTTCAAGTTTTCGGTAAGGATTTGATGGACTATGGAATAAGGAGTGGCAAGAGCCTAAGCTTGGGGATGCCCAAGGCATCCCAAGGTAATATTCAAGGACAACCAAGAGCCTAAGCTTGGGGATGCCCCGGAAGGTATCCCCTCTTTCGTCTTCGTCTATCGGTAACTTTACTTGAGGCTATATTTTTATTCACCACATGATATGTGTTTTGCTTGGAGCGTCTTGTATGATATTACTCTTTACTTTTTAGTTTCCCATAATCATCATTGCTGTACACACCTTTTTAGAGGGACACGCATGAATTGTGATTTATTAGAATACTCTATGTGCTTCACTTATATCTTTTGAGCTAGGCAATTTTGCTCTAGTGCTTCACTTATATCTTTTTAGAGCACGGCGGTGGCTTTATTTTGGAGAAATTATTGAACTCTCATGCTTCACTTATATTATTTTGAGAGTCTCTAAACAGCATGGTAATTTTCTTTGGTTATGAATTTAGTCCTAATATGATAGACATCCAAGAGGGATATAATAAAAACTTTCATATAAAGTGCATTGAATACTATGAGAAGTTTGATTCCTTATGATTGTTTTGAGATATAGAGATGGTGATATTAAAGTCATGCTAGTGAGTAATTGTGGATTGTAGAAATACTTGTATAAAGTTTGTGATTCCCGTAGCATGCACGTATGGTGAACCATTATCTGATGAAATCGGAGCATGATTTATTTATTGATTGTCTTCCTTATGAGTGGCGGTCGGGGACGAGCGATGGTCTTTTCCTACCAATCTATCCCCCTAGGAGCATGCGCATAGTACTTTGTTTTGATGACTAATAAATTTTTGCAATAAGTATGTGAGTTCTTTATGACTAATGTTGAGTCCATGGATTATACGCACTCTCACCCTTCGACCATTGCTAGCCTCTCTAGTACCGCGCAACTTTTGCCGGTACCATACACCCACCTTTTACCCTTCCTCAAAACAGCCACCATACCTACCTATTATGGCATTTCCATAGCCATTCCGAGATATATTTCCATGCAACTTTCCACCATTCCGTTTTATTATGACACGTTCCATCATTGTCATATTGCTTTGCATGATCATGTAGTTGACATCGTATTTATGGCAAAGCCACCTTTCATAATTCTTTCATACATGTCACTCTTGAGTCATTGCACATCCCGGTACACCGCCTGTGATGCCCCTGACTCAATCGTGCACTAATCATACACGCAAACATGCACGATCAAGCACAGGGACTCACGGGAAGATATCACAACACAACTCTAACACAAAATAATGAAGATCCACAATATTACAGACCAGGGATCACAAAGATCCGAATACATAAGTCAGTCATACAAATTTTATCTGAGTACAGACATAGTTAGACAAGTTTTGCCTTAAGAAGGCTAGCACAAACAATGACTCTAGATCGAAAGGCGTAGGCCTCCTGCCTGGGAGCCTCCGATCCTACTCCTGGTCGGCTGGCTTGATCCTGTAGTAAGTACCGTCTGGACCCTCCTGGTAGTAAGCTCCTAAGGTGGCATCTGGCTCCGGGGCTCCATCATTTGAGGTATCATCAAATCGGGGTATGGGGAAAAAGAAGTAACAAAGCAACCATGAGTACTCATCCGAAGTACTCAGCAAGCAAGGATCTACACTACATATGCAACATTATCAAAGGGGAAAGGCTGTATATGTGGACTGGGCTGCAGGAATGCCAGAATAGAGAGAAGGCCTAGTCCTATCGAAGACTAGCATCTTCAAACATCTTCACGAGCCTCCATCTTGTAGTAATAGAAGAGAGTAGAATAGCATTTTATTAAGCAAACATGTTGAAGCAAGCCCAGAGATCCTTCCTCGACTCCCTGCGAGAAAGCGATCCCGAAGCTTCAATTAAGCAACAAGTATCCAGTTCAAGTAGTAGATCGGGATACACAAACTGAGCGTCCTTTACTGTAGGACCGGCTATCGATAGATATTTCTTCCCTGCAGGGGTGCACTACTGTTACCCAACACGCTCGATCACCTCTGGCTGGACACACTTGCTGGGTAATGCCCGGCCTCGGGAGATCAACACGAAGCAGCGCCCTACCTAGGCTCAGTAGAGAGGTCAGCACGCCGGACTAACCTATGCACCCAGAGGTCTTGGGCCATCGCCCTGGGCACCCAGGGCGTTGTGTGGCTGGCCGGGGTGCAGGCGCGACACTGAACTCGTCAGTGAAGTATCCAGCCCAATCCCGGTGATCAGCCTGCACAGTGAACTGTGATGTCTGATGAGCTTTCGGGAGAAACGTACATCACAGAGGGCCCCATAACCATTGTCCCGCGTGGTGGCAGTGCGTAAAGGGCAAGATGACCCACTCAGATCACACACCCAAATCCAATAGGCCCATTTAGTAACACGCGGAGACAATCAGAGTCTCTGATGCTCCGCCACAATATCACACTTGAGTGCCCTTCCGGCACACCCGACATCATAGATCCCCTGCGGGTACCCATCAGGGTCGATCCGCCTTTAACAATGGTCAAAGTAACCGTGTGGTCATATCATCAAGGGGGAAAACCCCGAGGAATCACCCTCGGTGAATTCCGCTCGATGAAATCATCAGGGTGAACGTATGAGGCATCACCCTCGAGGTTCACACTGAGTGGTTGGACGACAGAGTCGTATCGGAAGTGGAGAAGGAGGAATCACCCTCGATGATCACGTCCGAACAGCTACACTATAGAGTGTTCATCAGGAGTGCGTTACGAGGTATCACCCTCGGCACTCGATAGTTACTATGCAGAGTCGTACAACTAAAGGGGGGTGAAGTGATGTGTCGGTCTCTGGTCGACGATCACATTGATCGAGTCGTCGATGATCAAGCAGGGGCAACAAGGGTAAGGTGGTGGGGTCACTGATGGTTCACTACCAATCTATACTAAGCAGTTTAACATAGGCAGGTAAGGTAACAATAAACAGGTTACAAAGCAGGCTATGCATCAGAATAGGAGCAAACATTAACAGTAGCAAAATCTAATGCAAGCAGGAGAAATGGAATGGGCAATATCTGGATGCTCAAGGGGGGGGGCTTGCCTGGTTGCTCTGGCAAGAAGGAGGGGTCGTCAACGGGCTGCTCGTCTGTAGCGTAGTCGTACCCAGCTGTGGCGGCGTCGGTCTCGGCGTCTATCGAGAGAGAAGGAGGGGGAGAGAAACAATAAATCGATGGCACAAATGCAAACAATATGTATGACATGCCTAAATGTTATGCCGAGGTGTTCTACTGCCTAACTAAATGAGTTAGTTAATTTAGGAATTTATTCGGATTTATTTAATTAAAGTTGGGCACTATTCATTTATTGAAATCGGTCTAAAAGTTCCATGTTCATCTAGCTAGGGGCATCTGATAGGAATACAGAGGGCGTATTCAGATTCGTATCGAAATTCTGAGCAACTTTCATATATAAATTATTTTCATCGGAGTTACGGTTTATTTTAAATGATTTTCTAAAGTTTTAATCATTTTTTTGAATTTTATTTAATCATTTAAATCAACATTATCCAGAACAGTGTATGTTGATGTCAGCATGACATGAACAGTCAACAGGGCGTTGACTGGGTCAAACTAATGTGTGGGTCCCACCTGTCATAGTCTATTTAGGTTAATTAGGGTTTAATTAATCTAATTACTATTTAATTATACTAACTAATTAATTATTTTAATTAAACAGAGTTAATTAACTTAATTAATTCACTAATTAATTAATTAATTATCAATTGCTTTTACTAATTTGATTTTATTTTATTTTATTTTAAATCATTCTGGGGCGTGGGGCCCCTGTGTCATAGACACATGGGGGTGGGGGCAGTCCGACAGTGGCCCAGGACCATAGCGGGCGCGCGGGCGCTGGGCGTGGCCAGGCGCGGCCCGCGAGCGCGAGGGGCGGCTGGGCGCCGGGCAATGGAGGCCAGGGGGTGCGGCGGTGCGAGCTGCGGCGCCGGCAGCGGTGGTGCAGCGCGCGCACGGGAGGCATCGGGGCGTGGCCCGGGATGTGCAGGGGGAGGCCGATGCGCAAACCGGGCGCAGGGAGGGAGAGACGACGGCGCGGGGCGAGCGGCGCGGGCTGCGGCGAGGCATGCGTGTTGGGGTCGTGGTGAGCGCGAGGCGGAGCAGCACGGGGGCGCATGGGCCAGGCGACAGCAGGGGAGGCGCGGTGAACGGGGCAACGACGCGAGGCGAGACGAGCGCGCGCGCACGCGGCGAGTGCGGGGCGAGGGAGAGAGAGGCGGCCGGGGGCCTCATCGAGGCGCGTAGGGTCAGGGCAGCGGGGGGGTCGAGGAGGAGGACGGGGACGACGGCGGGGCAGCTCCGGCGAGGCGGTCCGGCGATGGTAGGTGGCGACGGCGTCAAGCGCGGGGCAGCGCCCGATCTGGATCGGGGGGTGGGAAGGGGGGAACAGGGGAGCGGTGTGGGGGTTAGGGTTTCGGGGTCCAGGGGAGGCCATATAGGCCAGGGGCGAGGAAGTGGGCCGGCCTGGCTGGGCCGTGGCCCAGTTGGGCCAGGGGGGTTTTGGTTTTTCTTTTATTTTTGTTTTGTTTTCTTTTTCTTATTTTCTTTTCTCTCATTTTCTGTTTTGCAAATAGTTAGGCCTCAAAATGACTTTTACAAAATTAGTAACCTAGCTCACAATTAGCAGTGCATTATACCCTAACTCAAAAACCTAGTTTGGGCAAAACATAATTTCATATTTAATTTAGATTAAATAAAAGGTTAATAAATATTGTCTTTAGTCACTGTTTGAGGATGTTTGAGTCACTTACCCAATTACAATGATGTTGGTTTCAATTTTAGAATTGTCTTTGATTTACTTGCTAATTAATGAACAATTTAGTTTCTGATTTGAATAACTTTTATTTTCCAATTTAATTTAATTTGAATTTTGAGTTAGGAGTTGAAATGCAATATGATGCAAATGATGATTATGCACTGTTAATCTAACTGACTTGTCATTATCAAAAGTGATTATTGTGGCTAATGACATGGGGTGTTACAATTCTCCTCATCTATCAAGAATTCTCGTCCCGAGAATTAAGAGGAAGACGGAAAGAAAGCGGGGTATTCTTCGCAAAGACGATCCTCGTGTTCCCAAGTGACTTCATCTTCAGAATGATTCGACCACTGAACTTTGAGGAATTTGATCGACTTTTGACGAGTCTGGCGTTCAGCTTGATCAAGAATACGAACGCGATATTCTGGATAAGACAGATCTTCACGCAATTCAAGCATTTCATGATCCACAGCTCGAATAGGATCCTTGAAGCAGCGACGGAGTTGGGATACATGAAAGACATCATGCACTTGAGAAAGATTTGGCGGCAATTGCAACTGATATGCCACTTCTCCTCGACGGGCAAGAATATGGAACGGGCCAATGTAGCGGGGAGCTAACTTGCCTTTGATTCCGAACTGATGAGTGCCTTTCAACGGGGTGACGTGAAGGTAAGCTTGCTCGCCAGGCTGATAGACCATTTCCTGGTGCTTTCGGTCATAGTTGCTCTTCTGACGAGACTGAGCAGCTTTCAGATGTTCCCGAACGATGCGGACCTTTTCTTTAGCTTGCTGAATAATGTCCGGTCCAACGAGTGAGCGTTCCCCAGTTTCTGACCAATTCAGAGGGATTCGACACTTTCGTCCGTAAAGAACTTCAAACGGTGCCATCTTCAGACTAGCTTGATAGCTATTGTTGTAAGAGAATTCGGCATACGGGAGAGATTCCTCCCATTTCTTACCGAAGGAGATGACACAAGCTCGAAGCATATCTTCGAGCACTTGATTAACTCGTTCGACTTGACCCTGTGACTGAGGGTGAAAAGCGGTGCTGAAAGACAGATGAGTTCCCATAGCTTCTTGGAAACTTGCCCAGAATCTGCTGGTAAAGTGGCTGCCACGATCCAAACTGATCTCCAACGGAACATCATGGAGTGACACAATTTGGAAAACATACAAGTCTGCTAACTGACTAGCAGTGATTGTCTCCTTAACTGGCAGAAAGTGAGCAACCTTTGAGAATCGGTCAATGACGACAAAAATAGCATCATGACCCTTCTGAGATCTGGGAAAACCAGTAATGAAATCCATTTGGACTTTGTCCCATTTCCATTCAGGAATATCAAGTGGTTGCAGAGTTCCAGCAGGCCTTTGGTGTTCTGCTTTAATGCGGCGGCAAACGTCACACTCAGAAACATAATGAGCAATGTCTCGCTTCATATTAGGCCACTAGTATCTCTGACAAATGTCACGGTACATCTTTGTGCTACCAGGATGAATGGACAGAGGAGTGTCATGAGCTTCTTTCATAACGTGTTCCCTCTCATCCTTGAACTTGGGTACGAAGAGACGGTGTTGGAAAAATAGGATCCCATCCTTATCAAGATGGAATTCTGACGACTTTCCTTTTTCGAGGTATCGCTTAATCCTTTCAACTTCAGAGTCATACCATTGCATAGTCTTAACGTTGTGTTCTAAATCTGGTTCCACAACCAGGGTATTGAGATAACCCTGTGGAACAATATGGAGGTTCAATTTGCGAAGCTCTTCATAAAGAACAGGTTGTGCTTCCTGAACCATAAGATTGTTGCAATAAGCCTTGCGACTCAAAGCATAGGCCATTACATTAGCCTTGCCAGGGGTGTATGAGATATTCATATCATAATCGGCAATTGTTTCGAGCCATCTTTGTTGACGAAGGTTCAGATCTGGTTGAGTATATAGATACTTCAAACTTTGATGATCCGTGTATATCTCGCAACGGTTACCGAGAAGGTAATGTCGCCATAGCTTCAGAGCATAAATAACCGCAGAAAGTTTAAGATCATGCACTGGATAATTTTCTTCGTGAGGACACAATTGTCGAGAGGCATAAGCAATCACTTTGCGCTCTTGCATTAGGACACAGCCTAATCCTTGACGAGATGCATCACAGTATATCACAAAATCTTTTTGGGAATCCGGGGGTGCTAGCACTGGGGCAAATGTTAACTTATCTTTTAGTGTCTGAAAGCTTTCTTGACATTTTTCAGTCCACTCAAATTTAACACCTTTGTGGAGCATATTCGTCAATGGCTTTGCAATCTTGGAAAAGTTCTCAATGAATCGACGGCAATAACTAGCGAGTCCGAGAAAACTTCTGACTTGCTTGACATTCTTCGGGGGAGTCCAATCAAGAATAGCCTGAACTCGCTCGGGGTTAACAGCAATGCCATTCTTGGAAATCACATGACCAAGATAGGTCACTTCAGATAACCGGAACTCACACTTGGAGAATTTAGCATACAACTGATGTTCCCGTAGCTTCTCCAATACAAGCCGAAGATGTTCAGCATGTTCTTCTTCATTCTTGGAATATATAAGGATATCATCCAAATAAACAACGACGAATTTGTCAAGGTAATCCATGAAGATATAGTTCATCAACCGGGAGAAGGTTGCTGGAGCATTTGTTAAACCAAATGACATAACAGTGTACTCATAAGAGCCATATCGAGTAACAAAGGTAGTCTTCGGAATATCCTCTTCGCGAACACGGATCTGATGATAACCCAACCTCAGGTCGAGTTTCGAGAAGACAGAGGATCCAGCAAGATGATCATAAAGATCATTGATCCGGGGCAGTGGGTATTTATTCTGGATTGTGGCTTGGTTAATGGGCCGGTAATCCTGAACCAATCGGTTAGTTCCATCCTTCTTCCTAACAAAGAGTGAAGGTGCTCCCCAAGCAGAGGAACTGGGGCAGATGAAACCGTTCTTAAGTGACTTGTCGATTTCTTCCTTAAGCTCGAGAAGGTGGTGCGGAGGCATCTTATAAGGACACTTCGCAATAGGGACAGTGCCAGGCTTCAAGTCGATGACGAACTCGACAGCCCTAACCGGGGGTATTCCTGGAAGTTCTTCCGAAAAGACGTCCGGAAAATCTCGAACAACAGGAACGTTCTCGATTCCTTCCAGAGGTGAGGTGTTCAAAGCATTCATAGCATATATTTGAGCTTCAGCATTTCGAGTAATTCGGGCGGTGTAGTTCACTATCTCGTCGGAGGGGTGAAGAAGTTGTACAACTTTCGTGGCACAATTGATCGAAGCAATGTGACCTTTCAACCAATCCATTCCGAGTATGAGGTCTATGGTGGAAGACTTCAGGATAATGGGCGAAACAAGGAATTCCAGCCCTTTAATTTCAACGGGGACATTGTGTGCCATCATAGTGGTTTGACACTGGCCTCCAGGGGTGTGGATAACTACTGGCAGATTCATCTTTTGAAATGCAATGTCATGCGATAATGCAAATGCTTCTGACATGAATGAATGCGATGCTCCTGAATCAAATAAAACAGAAGCAGGTACTGAGTTAACAAGAAGGGTACCCATCACAGTAGCAGGTTGATCCTGGACTTCTTCAATATCAATGTTGTAAGCATGTCCACGACCATGTGCAGCAGACCCAGTATTATAGTTGCGGGCCTGATTGTTGCCACGACCATTGCCACAGCCAGTACGAGGAAAAGCCAACTGATTCTGAGTCTGGCGGCAGTCCTTAGCAAGGTGACCTGGTTTGCGGCACTTGAAGCATAGACCATCTTCAGGACGAAGAGGAGCATTGTGTTGAATAGCTTGAGCTCTTGGCTGTCTCGGTGGTGGAGGAGGCAGACGTGGTGCAGCATAGTTGTTCTATGGCGCAGGGGCATTTGGACGGAACACGTTGTTGGGAATCCAGACTCGACGCTTCTGTGCTGAGCCCAAAGATGAGCCACCATCACGATAGCGCTTCTGCGAGTCCTTGTGTTTCATCTGGGCGGTCTCAACCAGAATAGCCTTATTCACAAGAGTAGAAAAGTCGTTGAAGTCCTGAGCAGCAAGGGCAAGCTCGAGGTCTGGGTGGAGTCCATTACGGAACTTCTCTTGTCTACGAGCATCCGTGGCGATGTCTTCTTCAGCATAGCGGGACAGGTCAAGGAATTCCCGCTGATAAGCTTCGACGGTCTTGTTGCCCTGAGTGAGGTTGCGGAACTGGGTCTTCATCCGGTCCATAATTCCCTGAGGAATATATTGGGCACGAAAAGCAGCCTGGAACTCATACCAGGTAATGACTGTTCCAGCGGGAAGTGTACGCTTGTGGGTGTCCCACCATTGAGCAGCGGGACCCTTTAGGAAAAAGGCTGCGAAGGTGACGAAGTTGGCAGGGGCGACATTAGCAGACTCCATCTCGTGAGTGATGTCGTGGAGCCAGTCATCAGCATCCAGTGGCTTGTCAGAGTTGCGGAACTGAGTGGGGTTGAGTCGCATAAACTCTATCAAAGTTATTGAAGGAGGGTTCTGGTTCTGGTTGTTCTGATGCGGAAACTGAGCCATGATCCCAGTCATGAACTGACGGTTGAGCTCGAATTGTTGCATCATAGCTGCCATATAGTCTGGCGGTGGTGGGCATTCAGGGGCACGACCACGACCACGACCACCTGGTCTAACCATCCTGCTAAGTATCAACAGGGGGTAGTTTAGTGAAAGCAATTGCGAGTGTTTAGCGACAAGCATGATGTAACTCGACAACAATTTAAGCAGTGTAATAGATACATAACAGTAGTCAATTAAGACATACAGATCCATACACAGAGTCGGGTACATGCGGACAGCATAACGGCGCAAATTGAGAACTAGACATACTAGGCGGCGCGCAGGCACGTGGTAAGGAAGTACACAACGAGACATAGCAAAGGCTACATCAACATCGGGGAAAACCACTGAAACGGGGTAACTGCGAGTGCGGACGATGAATGTTTATCGCAGTAGGATCCTGCGCTCCATGTGCACTCTGATGCAGAACCCGGTCTCGAGCTGTAAGAAGAGGTCCACGTGTAGGTGTGTGACCTCCAACAGCAGGCCAATCAATACCAGCATACATCTGAGTCCTGCGCGGGTAAAGGATGTGCTCCGGATGTATCCATGCATGAACAACGGGTAGCAACTGCGTCATAGCATCGTAGAGACGTGCTCGAGTGGCAACCAACTCAACGGCAAGAGCCCGAACAGTGCGATCCAGAGCCTGAGTGCACTAAATCAGAACGTGCGGGTCATAGCGACGAGGCTCGTACGGGGCACAAATAGCTGTGTAGTATCCAGTAGCATCTCCAGCAGGGGCATACGGAATGTATCGGAACTCAGAGGCATCCAAGATACTGTTGAACTCTCCTCGGAGACATGCGATAGCAGAGTAGGCGGCATCATGGACTGCCATCTCAATCGTCACGCCGATACCGTAGAAAAGGTGCAGCTCAGTGTCTGAGCCATCTTGCTGATCATAGATACGAACATCAGCATGGTACTGCTCCTGGTTGAACTCGCGGTAATCCTCGTAGACCATGTACTCGGGGTACCAGCGGTAGCCAAGTCTGGTCAGGAGGGTGATCAGGACAGCTGGAAAACCAGGGACATCACGAGCCCAAGTGCGAAGCACAAGCTGCGTCGTAGGACGTGGTGGAAATAAACGATCCATCTGAAACAGAGGAAATTCAGGATTGTCAAATGACAATGAGAAGTTTAATACAACTCGGAGAGAAAGGTTAAACAAAACAATGGAAAGGAAAATGATTATCAGACTAATCAGATCAATGACAGGGAAATCGCACAGATATCCAGCTCTCCGGGTAGACGGGATTTACGAGATCCTAAGTGTCGGCATTAGTAAAATTTATTTAACCCGAATAGAGAGAGCTCAGAATCCCAGAGTATAGACGAGGAATAAAAGATCCTAATACCACCCAGTGGGCGACGTGGGCCCGTAAGCCACACAGCCAAGTCAGTAAATTAATTTTTCGATGTCTAGACTCAACTTCGACCAAGGAATTGGAAGGGGGCTTCCTACAGGCAGTCGGCTCTGATACCAACTTGTGACGCCCCCGACTCAATCGTACACTAATCATACACGCAAACATGCATGATCAAGCACAGGGACTCACGGGAAGATATCACAACACAACTCTAACACAAAATAACGGAGATCCACAATATTACAGACTAGGGATCACGAAGATCTGAATACATAAGTCAGTCTTACAAATTTTATCTGAGTACAGACATAGTTAGACAAGTTTTGCCTTAAGAAGGCTAGCACAAACAATGACTCTAGATCGAAAGGCGTAGGCCTCCTGCCTGGGAGCCTCTGATCCTACTCCTGGTCGGCTGGCTCGATCCAGTAGTAAGTACCGTCTGGACCCTCCTGGTAGTAAGCTCCTGAGGTGGCATCTGGCTCCGGGGCTCCATCGTCTGAGGCATCATCAAATCGGGGTATGGGGAAAAAGAAGTAACAAAGCAACCATGAGTACTCATCCGAAGTACTCAGCAAGCAAGGATCTACACTACATATGCAACATTATCAAAGGGGAAAGGCTGTATATGTGGACTGGGCTGCAGGAATGCCAGAATAGAGAGAAGGCCTAGTCCTATCAAAGACTAGCATCTTCAAACATCTTCACGAGCCTCCATCTTGCAGCAATAGAAGAGAGTAGAATAGCATTTTATTAAGCAAACATGTTGAAGCAAGCCCAGAGATCCTTCCTCGACTCCCTGCGAGAAAGCGATCCCGAAGCTTCAATTAAGCAACAAGTATCCAGTTCAAGTAGTAGATCGGGATACACAAACTGAGTGTCCTTTACCGTAGGACCGGCTATCGATAGATATTTCTTCCCTGCACGGGTGCACTACTGTTACCCAACACGATCGATCACCTATGGCCGAACACACTTGCTGGGTAATGCCCGGCCTCGGGAGATCAACACGAAGCAGCGCCCTACCTAGGCTCAGCAGAGAGGTCAGCACACTGGACTAACCTATGCACCCAGAGGTCTTGGGCCATCGCCCTGGGCACCCTGTGTGTTGCGTGGCTGGCCGGGGTGCAGGTGCGACACTGAACTCGTCAGTGAAGTATCCAGCCCAATCCCGGCGATCAGCCCGCATAGTGAACTGTGACGTCTGATAAGCTTTCGGGAGAAACATACATCGCAGAGGGCTCCATAACCATTGTCCCGCGTGGTGGTAGTGCGTAAAGGGCACGACGACCCACTCAGATCACACACCCAAATCCAATAGGCTCATTTAGTAACACATAGAGACAATCAAAGTCTCTGATGCTCCGCCACAATATCACACTCGAGTGCCCTTCCGACACACCTGACATCATAGATCCCCTACGGGTACCCATCAGGGTCGACCCGCCTGTAACAATGGTCAAAGTAATCGTGTGGTCATATCATCAAGGGGGAAAACCCCGAGGAATCACCCTCAGTGAATTCCGCTCGATGAAATCATCAGGGTGAACGTATGAGGCATCACCCTCGAGGTTCACACTGAGGGGTTGCACGACAGAGTCGTATCGGAAGTGGAGAAGGAGGAATCACCCTCGATGACCACGTCCGAACAGCTACACTACAGAGTGTTCATCAGGAGTGCGTTACGAGGTATCACCCTCGGCACTCGATAGTTACTATGCAGAGTTGTACAACTAAGGGGGGTGAAGTGATGTGTCGGTCTCTAGTCAACGATCACACTGATCGAGTCGTCGATGATCAAGCAGGGGCAACAAGGGTAAGGTGGTGGGGTCACTGATGGTTCACTACCAACCTATACTAAGCAGTTTAATATAGGCAGGTAAGGTAACAATAAACAGGTTACAAAAGCAGGCTATGCATCAGAATAGGAGCAAACATTAACAGTAGCAAAATCTAATGCAAGCAGGAGAAATGGAATGGGCGATATCTGGATGCTCAAGGGGGGGGGCTTGCCTGGTTGCTCTGGCAAGAAGGAGGGGTCGTCAACGGGCTGCTCGTCTGTAGCGTAGTCGTACCCAGCTGTGGCGGCGTCGGTCTCGGCGTCTATCGAGAGAAGGAGGGAGAGAGAAACAATAAATCCACGGCACAAATGCAAACAATATGTATGACATGCCTAAATGCTATGCCGAGGTGTTCTACTGCCTAACTAAATGAGTTAGTTAATTTAGGAATTTATTTGGATTTATTTAATTAAAGTTGGGCACTATTCATTTACTGAAATTTGTCTAAAAGTTCCATGTTCATCTAGCTAGGGGCATCTGACAGGAATACGGAGGGCGTATTCAGATTCGTATCGAAATTTTGAGCAACTTTCATATATAAATTATTTTCATCGGAGTTACGGTTTATTTTAAATGATTTTCTACAGTTTTAATCATTTTCTGAAATTTTATTTAATTATTTAAATCAACATTATCCAGAACAGTGTATGCTGACGTATGATGTCAGCAGTCAACAGGGCGTTGACTGGGTCAAACTGACGTGTGGGTCCCACCTGTCATAGTGTGTTTAGGTTAATTAGGGTTTAATTAATCTAATTACTATTTAATTAAACTAACTAATTAATTAGTTTAATTAAACAGAGTTAATTAACTTAATTAATTCACTAATTAATTAATTAATTATCAATTACTTTTACTAATTTCATTTTCTTTTCTTTTTTTAAATCGTTCTGGGGCGTGGGGCCCCTGTGTCATAGACACATGGGAGTGGGGGCCGGCCGCCAGTGGCCCAGGGCCATAGCGGGCGCGCGGGCGCTGGGCGTGGCCAGGCGCGGCCCGCGAGCGCGAGGGGCGGCTGGATGCCGGGCAACGGAGGCCAGGGGGTGCGGCGGTGCGTGCTGCGGTGCGGGCAGCGGTGGTGCAGCGCGCGCACGGGAGGCGTCGGTGCATGGCCCGGGACGTGCAGGGGGAGGCCGATGCGTGAACCGGGAGCAGGGAGGGAGAGACGACGGCGCGGGGCGAGCGGCACGGGATGCGGCGAGGCATGCGTGCTGGGGCCGCGGTGAGCGCGAGGCGGAGCAGTGCGGGGGCGCATGGGCCAGGTGACAGCAGGGGAGGCACGGTGAACGGGGCGACGACGCGGGGCGCAAAGAGCGCGAGCGCACGCGGTGAGTGCGGGGCGAGGGAGAGAGAGGCGGCCAGGGGCCTCACCGAGGCGCGTAGGGTCAGGGCAGCGGGGGGGGTCGAGGAGGAGGACGGGGACGACGGCGGGGCAGCTCCGGCGAGGCGGTCCGGCGACGGCAGGTGGCGACGGCGTCGGGCGCGGGGCAGTGCCCGATCTGGATCGGGGGGGGAGGGGGAACAGGGGAGCGGGGTGGGGGTTATGGTTTCGGGGTCCAGGGAGGCCATATGGGCTAGGGGCGAGGGAGTGGGCCGGCCTGGCTGGGCCGTGGCCCAGTTGGGCCAGGGGGTTTTGGTTTTCCTTTTATTTTTGTTTTGTTTTGTTTTTCTTATTTTCTTTTCTCTCATTTTCTGTTTTGCAAATAGTTAGGCCTCAAAATGACTTTTACAAAATTAGTAACCTAGCTCACAATTAGCAGTGCATTATACCCTAACTCAGAAAACTAGTTTGGGCAAAACATATTTCATATTTAATTTAGATTAAATAAAAGGTTAATAAATATTGTCTTTAGTCACTGTTTGAGGATGTTTGAGTCACTTACCCAATTACAATGATGTTGGTTTCAATTTTAGAATTGTCTCTGATTTACTTGCTATTTAATGAACAATTTAGTTTCTGATTTGAATAACTTTTATTTTCCAATTTAATTTAATTTGAATTTTGAGTTAGGAGTTGAAATGCAATATGACGCAAATGATGATTATGCACTGTTAATCTAACTGACTTGTCATTATCAAAAGTGATTACTGTGGCTAATGACATGGGGTGTTACACTGCCGGAGGCATTCATATAGATTCATATTTTGTTCTAAGTATCGAGTTGTAATTCTTGAGTTGTAAGTAAATAAAAGTGTGATGATCTTCATTATTAGAGCATTGTCCCATGTGAGGAAAGGATGATGGAGACTATGATTCCCCCACAAGTCAGGATGAGACTCCGGACGAAAAATAAAAAAAAGGAAAAAAAGAGGCCAAAGAGCCCAAAACATAAAAAATAAAAAAATGAGAGAAAAGAGAGAAGGGGCAATGTTACTATCCTTTTTTTCCACAGTTGTGCTTCAAAGTAGCACCATGATCTTCACGATAGAGAGTCTCCTATGTTGTCACTTTCATATACTAGTGGGAATTTTTCATTATAGAACTTGGCTTGTATATTCCAATGATGGGCTTCCTCAAATTGCCCTAGGTCTTCGTGAGCAAGCAAGTTGGATGCACACCCACTTAGTTTTCTTTTGAGCTTCCATAAACTTATAGCACTAGTGCATCCGTTGCATGGCAATCCCTACTCACTCACATTGATATCTATTGATGGGCATCTCCATAGCCCGTTAATACGCCTAGTTGATGTGAGACTATCTCCTCTTTTTTGTCTTCACCACAACCACCGTATTCTATTCCACCTATAGTTCTATGTCCATGGCTCACGCTCATGTATTGCGTGAAAGTTGAAAAGGTTTGAGAACACCAAAAGTATGAAACAATTGCTTGGCTTGTCATCGGGGTTATGCATGATTTGAATATTTTGTGTGATGAAGATGGAGCATAGCCAGACTATATGATTTTGTAGGGATAAACTTTCTTTGGCCATGTTATTTTGAGAAGACATAATTGCCTTATTAGTATGCTTGAAGTATTATTGTTTTTATGTCAATATTAAACTTTTGTTTTGAATCTTATGGATCAGAACATTCATGCCACAATAAAGAAAATTACATGGATAAATATGTTAGGTAGCATTCCACATCAAAAAATCTGTTTTTATCATTTACCTACTTGAGGACGAGCAGGAATTAAGCTTGGGGATGCTTGATACGTCTCCAATGTATCCATAATTTTTTATTGTTCCATGCTATTATATTATCTGTTTTGGATGTTTTATATTCATTAATATGCTATTTTATATTATTTTTGGGACTAACTTATTAACTTAGAGCCCAGTGCCAGTTTCTGTTTTTTCCTTGTTTTTAAGCTTCGCAGAAAAGGAATACCAAACGGAGTCCAAACAGAATAAAACCTTCGCGATGATTTTTCTTGGACCAAAAGACACCCAGGAGACTTGGAGTGCAAGTCAGAAGAGCCACGAGGCGGCCACAAGGGGGGAGGGCGCGCCCCCTGCCTTGTGGGCCCCTCGGTGACCCCCTGACCTAGATCTTCCTCCTATATATTCACATATATTCCCAAACCACCAGAAGCATCCACGAAAACACTTTTCCACTGCCGCAACCTTCTGTTCCTGTGAGATCCCATCTTGGGGACTTTTCCGGCATCCTGTCGGAGGGGGATTCGATCACGGAGGGCTTCTACATCAACTCTATTGCCCTTCCGATGAAGCGTGAGTAGTTTACCTCAGACCTACGGGTCCATCGCTAGTAGCTAGATGGCTTCTTCTCTCTCTTTGATTCTCAATACAATGTTCTCCTTGATGTTCTTGGAGATCTATCCAATGTAATCTTCTTTTGCGGTGTGTTCGTCGAGATCCGATGAATTGTGGATTTTTGATCAGCTTATCTATGAATATTATTTGAATATTCTCTGAATTCTTTTATGCATGATTTGATATCCTTGTAATTCTCTTCGAACTATCGGTTTGGTTTGGCCAACTAGATTAGTTTTTCTTGCAATGGGAGAAGTGCTTGGCTTTGGGTTCAATCTTGCAGTGTCCTCTCCCAGTGACAGTAGGGGCAGTGAGGCACATATTGTATTGTTGCCATCGAGGATAAAAAGATGGGGTTTACATCATATTGCTTGAGTTTATTCCTCTACATCATGTCATCTTACTTAAAGCGTTACTCTGTTCTTCATGAACTTAATACTCTAGATGCAGGCAGGAGTCAGTCGATGTGTGGAGTAATAGTAGTAGATGCAGGCAGGAGTCGGTCTACTTGACACGGATGTGATGCCTATATTTCATAATCATTGCGGATATCGTCATAACTTTGCGCTTTTCTATCAATTGCTCGATAGTAATTTGTTCACCCACCGTATTATTTGCTATCTTGAGAGAAGCATCTAGTGAAACCTATGGCCCCCGGGTCTATTTTCCATCATATTACTTTCTGATCTACTATTTTGCAATCTTTTATTTTTAGATCTATATACCAAAAAAACCCAGAAATATTTTATCTTTTGTTTAGTTTTATTTATCTATCTCTATCAGATCTCACTTTTGCAAGTGACCGTGAAGGCATTGACAACCCCTTTATCGCGTTGGGTGCAAGTGTTTGATTGTTTGTGCAGGTATTGGTGATTTGTGCGTTGTCTCCTACTGGATTGATACCTTGGTTCTCTAACTGAGGGAAATACTTATCTCTACTTTGCTGCATCACCCTTTCCTCTTCAAGGGAAAAACCAACGCAAGCTCAAGAAGTAGCACTATAGAATGGTTATTGATTTCAGAAAGTTAAATAAAGCTACTAGAAAAGATCATTGCCCTCTGCCTTTTATTGATCAAATGCTAGAAAGACTATCTAAGCACACACACTTTTGTTTTCTTGATGGATATTCTGGTTTTTCTCAAATACCTGTTTCACAACCTGATCAAGAGAAAACCACCTTTACTTGTCCTTTTGGAACTTTTGCTTATAGGCGTATGCCTTTTGGTTTATGCAATGCACCTGCTACCTTTCAAAGATGTATGACTACTATATTCTCTGATTTTTGTGAAAAGATTGTTGAGGTTTTCATGGATGATTTTTCTGTTTATGGAACTTCTTTTGATGATTTCTTAAGGAACCTTGATCGAGCCTTGTAGAGATGTGAGCAAACTAATCTTGTCTTGAATTGGGAGAAGTGCCACTTTATGGTTAATGAAGGTATTATCTTGGGGCTTAAAATTTCTGAACGAGGTATTGAGGTGGATAAAGCTAAAGTTGGTGCAATTGAGAAAATGCCATGTCCTAAAGATATTAAAGGTATTCGTAGTTTTCTTGGTCATGCTGGTTTCTATAGGAGGTTTATTAAAGACTTCTCTAAAATTTCTAAGCTTCTTACAAATCTTTTACAAAAGTATGTTCCATTTGTTTTTTATGATGATTGTGTAGAAGCCTTTGAAACACTTAAGAAAGCCTTAACTTCTGCACCTATTGTTCAACCACCTGATTGGAACTCGCCTTTTGAAATTACGTGTGATACTAGTGATTATGTTGTTGGTGCTGTTCTAGGACAAAGAGTTGATAAGAAATTAAATGTTATCCATTATGCTAGTAAAACTCTAGGCAGTGCCCAAAGAAATTATGCTACTACTGAAAAAGAATTTTTAGCAGTCGTGTTTGCTTTTGACAAATTCAGATATTACATTGTTGATTCCAAAGTAATTGTTCACACTGATCATGCTGCTATAAAATATCTTATGGAAAAGAAAGATGCTAAACCTAGACTCATTAGGTGGGTTCTTTTGCTACAAGAATTTGATTTACATATTACTGGTAGAAAAGGAGATGAGAACCCCGTGGCTGATAACTTGTCTAGGTTCGAAAATATTCTTGATGACCCACTACCTATTGATGATAGCTTTCCTGATGAACAACTAGCTGCAATAAATGTTTCTCATAACACTCATTGGTATGCCGACTATGCAAATTATATTGTTGCTAAATATATACCACCTAGTTTCACATACCAACAAAAGAAAAAAAATCTTCTATGATTTAAGACATTACTTTTGGGATGACCCACATCTTTATAAAGAAGGAGTAGATGGTATTATTAGACGTTGTGTACCTGAGCATGAACAGGAACAAATCCTACGGAAATGTCACTCCGAAGCTTATGGAGGACATCATGCGGGAGATAGAACTGCTCACAAGGTATTGCAATCTGGTTTTTATTGGCCTACTCACTTCAAGGATGCCCGTAAGTTTGTTTTATCTTGTGATGAATTTCAAAGAATTGGTAATATCGGTAAGCGTCAGGAAATGCCTACGAATTATTCACTTGTTGTTGAACCATTTGATGTTTGGGGTTTTGATTATATGGGACCTTTTCCTTCCTCTAATGGGTATACTCATATTTTGGTTGCTGTTGATTATGTTACTAAGTGGGTAGAAGCTATTCCAACTAGTAGTACTGATCACAACACTTCCATTAAAATTCTTAAAGAAGTTATTTTCCCAAGGTTTGGAGTCCTTAGATATTTAATGACTGATGGTGGTTCACACTTTATTCATGGTGCTTTTTGTAAAATGCTTTCTAAATATGATGTCAACCATAGAATTGCATCACCTTATCATCCTCAATCTAGTGGTCAAGTTGAGCTTAGCAATAGAGAAATAAAATTAATATTACAAAAGACTATCAAAAGGTCCCAAAAGAATTGGTCTAAGAAATTAGATGATGCACTTTGGGCCTACAGGACAGCTTATAAAAATCCTATGGGTATGTCTCCTTATAAAATGGTTTATGGAAAAGCTTGTCATTTGCCTCTTGAGTTAGAGCATAAAGCATATTGGGCAATTAAAGAACTCAACTATGATTTCAAACTTGCCGGTGAAAAGAGGTTATTTGATATTAGCTCACTAGATGAATGGAGAACCCAAGCTTATGAAAATGCCAAATTATTTAAAGAAAAAGTTAAAAGATGGCATGATAAAAGAATCCAAAAGCGGGAATTTAAAGTTGGGGAATATGTTCTTTTGTACAACTCTCGTTTTAGATTCTTTGCAGGAAAACTTCTTTCCAAATGGGAAGGACCATATATTATCGAAGAGGTGTATCGCTCTGGGCTATCAAAATTAATAATGCCGAAGGTACAAATCCGAAGGTGGTCAATGGACAAAGAATTAAACACTATATCTCAGGTATGCCTATTAATGTTGAAAGCAATATTATTCAAACCATGACACCGGAGGAACACATAAAAAACCTTCTGGAACCCTCCAGAACCCTGAAAAAGAGGAGGTACGTGATACGGTAAGAAAACGGACTCCGAAAAATCCTCAAAAATATTTTCTGTCAGTTTTGGAATATTACAAAAATTAGAAAAATAAGAAATAACCAGGAAGGCAACCGAGGAGGGCACAAGACACCAGGGCGCGCCTGCCTTGCCTGGCGCACCTAGGTGGGTTATGCCCACCTCGGGAACCTTCCCGACTCCTTTTTCCTCTCGTTTTGCTTGTTTTGCAAGATAAAAAATCTTTATATACCCCCCAAAATGTATTGACCACCGTATCGCGGATAAATCTTCTATTCTCCTTTCTTGCTGATTTCTGACAGATCTGAAACTATGTCGTCCCAAGACTCGAAGGGTGAGAGCTATGATGCTGATTATATTGCAGACCCCAAGGTTTATGGAGATGTGGAACATTATGGTTGGACCACAGAGGAAGAAGAGGACTATGATCTGAAGGGGAAGGAGGAGACAAGCTCAGATGTAGAGGAAGTCCCTCTACCACAACCTAGGGACATGCACGTGGAATTCAAAAAGTCAAGTCTCCCTAATAAAACAAAGAAACCTAAGATCTAGTTTATCCCATTTCATCTTCTGCAGGAGAACAAGCACGAATTATGCAAGAAGATATTAATACTGTAGCAGGAGGTTGATAGCTTGAGAGAGGAAATTTCCACCCTCAAGCGTAAGCTGAGGAGAAAGGACAGGCTCGCTACTACCTCATCACCACCACCATCACCTTCTTCACCACCAAAGGAGACTTGAGTACATGGTATGGGCACTCCCCTTGGCTTGTGCCAAGCTTGGGGGAGGTGCCCCGGTATCGTATCACCACCACCTTCTTTGCCTTTATCTATCTTAGTTCGATCTTTAGTTATCTTTTGAATTAGTTGAATAAAAGTTTAGTTCAATCTATTTTTGAGTGTTTGCTTAGTGATCTATATATCTATGTAATCGTGTGCAAGATATATAATAAAGTTTAGTCCTAGTTTTGCTTTCTTTACTTTTATGTTTCAATCAAAATAAAAGGAAATAATGAAAAAGATCATATGCTAATCTTATGGTAAGTAATGACATCACATAAAGAAAAGTACAAGTGGTAACATTTGTTGAAAGTTGACAAACATAGCATTGGTCAATGATGCAATTCATGAAAGAATTAATAAGGGAAGAGAAGATTCACATGCAAATACACTATCTTGGACATCTTTTATGATTGTGAGCCCCCATCAAAATATTATATGCCAAAATTGTTGACGTTGGACAAGGAAGACAACGTAATGATTTATGTTTGTTCATATTCACATAAAAGTTATATTGTCATAGATCCTTTAACTTGTGGTGCTTGCCCAATATCTTTGCTAGCCAAAAATTCTGCACTAAGTAGAGATACTACTTGTGCATCCAAAAACCCTTAAACCCGAAATCTTGTTTTGAGAGTCCACCATACCTACCTATGGATTGAGTAAGATCCTTCAAGTAAGTTGTCATCGGTGCACTAAGGCAATAAAAATTACTTCTAAATGTGTTGGATCATTTAGTGTACGATAAAATTGAGCGTTGTACGAACTTGTGATGGCAAAATAATAAAAGCGATGGACTGCATAATAAAGGTTACTATCATCAGGGGCAATATAACGTGACGTTCTTTTGCACTAAGAGATTGGGCATACAAACCAAAAAGCGCATGACAACCTCTGCTTTCCTCTGCGAAGGGCCTATCTTTTACTTTTATGTATTTACTTTTATGCAAGAGTCAAAGTATTCTTTCCTATTCCTTTTTATTTTCTCTTTTTGCAAGCATCATGTGGTGAGGAAAGATCTAGGCACATATATCCAGTTGGATATGAGTGAGCATGAATTATTATTGTTGACCTCACCTTTGAGGTAAATACGTTGGGAGGCAAAACTATAAGCCCCTATCTTTCTATTTGTCCAATTGAAACTTTTTGCTCATGTGTATGAGGTGATTGTTAGCAATCATAGAAGATTATATGATGGTTGAGTATGTGGACTTGCCAAAAGGCTCCGATACAAGACCCATCGCGAGAAGATGATGAATTGTAGTTGCAAAGTTGACTGACAACATAGTTTGTTGGTTTTCAATAGAGTTTATGCTTTTACTTCGATGTTGTGATGAATTGTTACTTGTTCATGAGAAGTTATATGATAAAGTTATGTGATAAAGTTCTATGATAAAGTTTGTTGCTGTTATAATAATAAGCATGATGCTTCTATGTCTTTATTTTGTTTTTATCGACACCTCTCTCTCTCTCTCTCTCTCTAAGCATGTGGGCATGTTTTTTGATATCGGTTTTTCACTTGAGGACAAGCGAGGTCTAAGCTTGGGGGAGTTTATACGTCCATTTTGCAATCATGTTTTCCTACTGTTATTTACAATGTTTTTATGCATAATAATGCTTTATGGAGTAATTCTAATGCCTTTTCTCTCATAATATGCAAGGTTTACACAAAGAGGGAGAATGCCAGTAGCTGGAATTCTAGACCTGAAAAAGCTATGTCAGAGTTACCTATTCTGCACACCTCCAAATGAGCTAAAAATTTACGGAGAATTGTTTTGGAATATATAAAAAATACTGGAGTAAATAACTACCAGAGGGGGCCACCTGGTCAGCACAAGACACCAGGGCGCGCCAGGCCCCCCAGGCGCGCCCTGGTGGGTTATGCTCAGCCCAGCCCACCTTCGGTGCCCATCTTCTGGTATATAGATCATTTTGACCTAGAAAAAATAGGGAGAGGACTTCCGGGATGGAGCGCCGCCGTCTCGAGGTAGAACTTGGGCAGGAGCACTTTTGCCCTCCGGTGGAGCGATTCCGCCGGGGGAACTTCCCTCCCGGAGGGGGAAATCAAAGCCATTGTCATCACCGACAACCCTCTCATCTTTGGGAGGCCAATCTCCATCAACATCTTCAACATCACCATCTCCTCTCAAACCCTAGTTCATCTCTTGTGTTCAATCTTTGTACCGGAACCTCAGATTGGTACCTATGGGTGACTAGTAGTGTTGATTACATCTTGTAGTTGATTACTATATGGTTTATTTGGTGGAAGATTATATGTTCAGATCCATTATGCTATTTAATACCCCTCTGATCTTGAGCATGATTATCATTTATGAGTAATTACTTTTGTTCTTGAGGTTACAGGAGAAATCTTGTTGCAAGTAATCATGTGAACTTGATATGTTTTCGATATTTTGATGATATGTATGTTGTGATTCCCTTAGTGGTGTCATGTGAACGTCGACTACATGGCACTTCACCATCTTTGGGTCTAAGGGAATGCATTGTGGAGTAGTTATTAGATGATGGGTTGCTAGAGTGACAGAAGCTTAAACCCTAGTTTATGCGCTACTTCGTAAGGGACCGATTTGGATCCAAATGTTTAATGCTATGGTTAGATTTTATCTTAATACTTTTCTCACAGTTGTGGATGATTGCGAGGGGGTTAATCATAAGTGGGAGGTTTGTTCAAGTAAGAAGAGCACCCAAGCACCGGTCCACCCACATATCAAATTATGAAAGTAGCGAACACAAATCAAACCAACATGATGAAAGTGACTAGATGAAATTCCCGTGCACCCTCAAGAACGCTTTGCCTATTATAAGAGACCATTTTGGCTTGTCCTTTGCCACAAAAGGATTGGGCTACCTTGCTGCACTTTATTTACTGTTACCGTTACTTGCTCATTACAAATTATCTTGCTATCAAACTACCTGTTACAGACAATTTCAGTGCTTGCAAAAAATACCTTGCTGAAAACCACTTGTCATTTCCTTCTACTCCTCGTTGGGTTCGACACTCTTACTTATCGAAAGGACTATGATTGATCCCCTATACTTGTGGTTCATCAGAGCGCCGCCTTATCGAGGCGGAACTTGGGCAGGAGCATTTTGCCCTCCGGCGGAGCGATTCTGCCGGTGGAACTTCCCTCCCGGAGGGGGAAATCTAAGCCATCGTCATCACCAACAACCCTCTCATCTTTGGGAGGCCAATCTTCATCAACATCTTCAACAACACCAACTCATCTCAAACCCTAGTTCATCTCTTGTGTTCAATCTTTGTACCGGAACCTCAGATTGTTACCTGTGGGTGACTAGTAGTGTTGATTACATCTTGTAGTTGATTACTATATGGTTTATTTGGTGGAAGATTATATGTTCAGATCCATTATGCTATTTAATACCCCTCTGATCTTGAGCATGAATATCATTTGTGAGTAGTTACCTTTGTTCTTGAGGTCATGGGAGAAGTCGCGTTGCAAGTAATCATGTGAATTTGATATGTGTTCGATATTTTGATGATATGTATGTTGTGATTCCCTTGGTGCTGTTATGTGAACGTTGACTACATGACACTTCACCATCTTTGGGCCTAAGGGAATGCATTGTCAAGTAGTTATTAGATGATGGGTTGCTAGAGTGACAGAAGCTTAAACCCTAGTTTATGTGCTACTTCGTAAGGGACTGATTTGGATCCATATGTTTAATGCTATGGTTAGATTTTATCTTAATACTTTTCTCATAGTTGCGGATGCTTGCGAGGGGGTTAATCATAAGTGGGAGGCTTGTTCAAGTAAGAACAGCACCCAAGCACCGGTCAACCCACATATCAAATTATCAAAGTAGCAAACGCAAATCAAACCAACATGATGAAAGTGAATAGATGAAATTCCTGTGTGCCCTCAAGAACGCTTTGCTTATTATAAGAGACCGTTTGGCCTGTCCTTTGCTACAAAAAGGATTGGGCTACCTTGCTGCACTTTATTTATCGTTACCGTTACTTGTCTGTTACAAATTATCTTGCTATCAAACTACCTGTTACCGATAATTTCAGTGCTTGCAGAAATTACCTTGCTAAAAAACACTTGTCATTTCCTTCTGCTCCTCGTTGGGTTCGACACTCTTACTTATCGAAAGGACTATGATTGATCCCCCTATACTTGTGGGTCATCAAGACACAATGTTGTAGATCAACGATTGTCATCGGGCGCTTGTAGGTTCCTTCAAAGTTTTGATGAAGCGTTCCTTCAACTCTGCCCAAGTATTGATCAAGTTGGGAGGCAAGTTTTTTAACCATGTACGAGCCGGCCCTTCCAACATCATAGTCAAATACTTGGCGCAGTCCGCGTCGCTAACATCCAGCATGTCCATGGCTAGTTCATAGCTTTCGATCCATGCAGCCGGCTCGAGATCAGCTGTGTAGTTGGGCACTTTACGAGGGCCTTTGAAATCCTTGGGCATGCGCTCATTATGTAGAGCCGGCGCGAGACAGGATATCCCAATAGTCCTGGTACTCAATCCCGTACCTAGCTGAACCCCCGTGTTTGCAGCCTCCGCCTCTTGCCTAGCCCGAGTCGAGTCAATGATCGCATGTGCATCCAAGGTCGCAGCCCTGGGCGGGTCGCGCTGCTGCTCTTGAAGTCGACGTGCACTGCTCGAATCCGCTGGTGACTCGGCATGCCGACTCCTGCTACGGCTCAAGTGCGGGGTAGAGTGAGCTTGATGTTGGCTGTAAGAGTAGTTTGCCTGTTGAGCGACCGCAGTTTTCCACATCTCGATGGCGTTCCGGGCCTCGATCTCAACCGAGGTATTCCCTGTGATCGGGAGCGCGGCAAGATTGGTGGTTGTCGCTAGCATATTGTCGACAGGGTTGGCAAAGTGACTGGTGGCATTAAAAAACGATGTGGTGTTGGCTCGGGCTGGCACTGCGCTGAGCCGACGATGGATGCGGGGCCGGCTCGAGCTGGTGCTGGTGAGCTGGCTGGTGATGCTAAGCCGTAGACGGCTGTCCAGCTCCGTTCGAGGGTACGATCCGGGTCAATTGGGGTATGACCGGCTCCTCCGGAGTACTCGTCCCAGCCCCCGGAGCAGGTGTGTCTTGCGGCGTGTTGAACAAACGTGTGGGCTCAAGTTGGGTGGTAGACGGCTTGTGTGCCTCCTCTGATGGACCACGTCTGAAGCATTCTGATGGAGACTCATATGCCAGGCTTCCGTCTTCAGGCGTTCCACCTCATTACGGATCTACGTTTGCATCTCCACCACGCGAGCGCTCTCAGTGTTAATTTCTTCCTGAACCTTGGTCATCTTCTCACGGAGTTTGGTCACCTCTGTGTTGCGTTCTGCCTGATTTTCTGCTGTTACCGGGGTCTCCAAGAGCGTTGCTAAGGTGGCCATCAACTCTGCCGCAACCTGAGTCGGCGGCTTGCCTGAGCCACCCGCGCCCTGAGCCGGTGCTGAAGTTCCAGTCCCGGTTACGGCGCCTGCAGCTGTGGAGTTATGAGCCGGAGCGGTGCCCGCCATGTAAACGGTAGCCAGGAGTGGCGGCTCGAAGGCATCCTGGACCGGCTCACCATCAGAGTAGCCCCCAGCTTACCATCGTAAAGAGGGAGAATCGACTCGGTGTCGCTAACTGAGGATTCTCCATCAGAGTAGACAAGGGTGTCCCCGCCGGACGTGGAGTTATCCGCGAGGTCAACTCCCTGAGTGAAGCCGATGAAGACGTGCTTCCGGCCGGCTTAGAGCCGAACGGGTTGAGTGCGCCGAGCCGACTCGATGATGTCGATGCAGATGTCCGGCTCAGGACCTGATTCGCCGATTTTGGTGATGAAGACATGGATATTGCCAAAGGGGACCCAGTACCGATTGAGTCATCCTCGGGGCCCCAGCCTGAATCGTCGATGTAGAGCTTGCCGCGACGACTCTTGGTCATCCGGCCGGTCGCATATCCCTCGATCCCTGGGAGAGCTCCCTCCAAGAACTCAACACCACCGTGTGCCAGCCCCATGGTGGGTGCCAACTGTCGTGGTTTTGTCACGGCAGATGTCCTCATGAAAGGACTTAATCGTGAGGCCATCGCAACTAGGTGGTAGCTTGAACGGGGTTGATCGGAATCGAGAGACACAGATTTACCTAGGTTCGGCCACTCACGGTGGAGGTAATAGCCTACTTCATGCTTGATTGACTATTGCCTGAGATCTCGATTACAAGGGTGCGACTTGGCTAACCTAGTACTCGAGAGCTTGTAACATAGTCCTTCTAACCCAGGGGCTCCCCTTTATTTATAGGTCAAGGCCGTGGGTTTACAACAGAGTCCGGGTTGCAATACAACCCGTGCCCTAGTCTGTTTCCTACTTATCTTGCCTTCTAAATGATAGGAAATTCCTTACAATCTCCTCCTTAAGTCGGCCTCCCAGATACTGGGCCATGAGCCAGCCTGCTCCAAGAGTCATCATCTGGGCCTTGAGCTTCATAACTATTACGGCCCATGATAACGAGTCTGTTCTTTATAAGTCGTCATTTGGATAACCCGGCAATGCCATCGTCGGGTCATACCGTGGGGTTATATCCCCAACAATTACTGAATCTGAGGATAAGGATTTAAGTGATCTTGTTGTGGTGTTTAGAGCTGGATGTTGTCCTCAAAGTGTTTACCCTAGCAGGCTTAGCATGCTGGAAATTAATTTTGATCACATTTATCACTTGATGGAGGCCACATTCTTCATAAGAATTATTGACGGGTCGTGGCCAGATGGTTTTCGGGGTGTATTTAGTGCCGCCTCCATTAGTGATGACAACCTACAAGTCAAGTTACTTGATTTTGAAGATGGTGGATTGCCTGTTGATACTAATGGTGTTATCACTCTCTCACGGCCTGTGGTCTCAGTTAAACTTGATAGGAACCTGAGGGTTTCTGTAATGGCATTTCCAATTAACAAGGGATATGCTGCTGAGACGAATGAAGCAGTTTTAAAACCTCATAGAGCCGGTGTAAGCTCCCCAGACATCAATCTCTGTGTTGGCTCATGTAGTATGAAAGTTCGTGTTGCTTGATCATGTTTCAGTCTTGAGTGATGACATGAGATCATCTTTAACTCGTGTAATCCATGCATTATATATTGGTGTAGTGGTACTGTGGCATTTGTCATAGTGGCGTATGCTAGAAGCCTATTCCAAGTTATGTAGTACTGCTATAGTGGTAATGTGGCATCTGTTCTAGTGGCGTTTCAGTGGTGTGTATGCTAGAAACATGTTCCAAATGTTGTTTTGTAGCTAATGATGGTACTGATGGATATGTTTTAATGTCACCTAATTACTGGTTGTCTTGCATACTGTATTTATTTCTCTCTGCGATGTTCCCCTTCTATTGATCATTATTTTTCACTTTCACCATCTGACATAAAACAAGCTAGCGGGTGCTAGAATGTGTGCATTTGTGTTTTCCTTATGTAACCATGGTCATGTTTGCGCATCTAATTTTTTTCATGTCCTTTAAGGAAATAATATGTTAGCATTAATCTTGCCAAGATTAGTTATGTGGTTGTTGTATAATGGCATGCAAAATATAATTACCCCCTCCATTCCTAAATATAAGTCTTCTAAGAGATTTTACTATAGACTACATACGGAGCAAAATGAGTGAATCTATTCTCTAAAAGGCGTCTATATTCATCTGAATGTAGTCTCTAGTGGAATGTCTAAAAAGACTTATATTTAAGAACGGAGGGAGTAGCTAGTTATATGCATCTGGATTGCATGTTGGCATAGAGCAACAACTAGCACTGCATTCGTTGTCATGGTCATGGAGTTTCTGCTCCCAAGTTCAAATGCTCCCTCATGAACAGTAAATAAAAAAAGTATTTTCTAAAAAAAAATTGATTGTTTTGGTAACAAACATTGAGGAATTGTCTACATATGTACAATTTTTGGTGGAAAAACATTCCTAAATACTTTGAAAAATAAACAAAATCGATGTTCCAGAAAGGCTATTTTTAAAAGCATTTCGGAGCAATGATTTTATTTTTTGTCATGAGCATTAGAAATGCTTCTTTTCTTTAGGAAAATTTGCACGTATGTAAAAAAATCATCAATATTTTTGCCAAAAGAATTCTTTTTTATATATTTTTATTTTTTACTATTTTTCTTGTTTTTACTGCTCATAAGGGAGCATTTGAGCTCGGGTGTAGAAGGACACTTTCGCTGTGAGCATTAGTCCTACACAGTAGTAAAAGCTTGCTCTGCTGGCTCCTATTGATATAAACTTACAAAGTTTCATACTAGTTTTTTGTGTGCGTGTTTGTGTGAGAAAAACTAGTGAGTGAATCATGGTGAGAGAACCTAGCAGTTCTTTGGTACCAGACCTTGGTGCGTTAGCTTGAGAAAGATATGGAGAAGGAAGAAGAGATTGTTTTTCTTCGGTACCCTATGCTCACAAAGAGCAATTACTTGATATGATCCTTCATGATCCATCAAGATGAAGGTGTCAATGTGTGCTCAAGGGGTTGGGGCCAGCCAAAAGATCCTAAAGTGCCCATGGAGAAGAAGACAGATCAAATGGCGTTGGCTACCATTTACAAGGGATTTCAGAGGACATGCTTTTCCTAGTGTTCGAGAAGAAAAGGAGACATATAAGGTGACTTGGGAGGCCCCAGAGATCATGCACATGGGTGTTGAGCATGTGAAGGACATCAAGGTAAAAACTCCCAAGACATAGTTTGAGGGGCTGCACATGAAGGAGTCAAAACAGTTTGACAATTTTGCTGCCCGATTGACGACCATCCTCAGCAAGATCAGGGCACTCGATGAGAAGTTCACTGAGATTTACGCTACCAACAAGTTCCTTCGCATTGTCCCCAAAAAGTTTCTTCAAATTGCTTCCACAATCGAACAATTTGGTGATCTACCACGACGGTGGAAGAGGTTATTCGATGATTAAAGCCACATGAGGAGCTACTAGAAGGAATTGGTGATGCTAGTGATGAGCACTTGCTGTTGACCCCAGCTGAGTGGGAGTCCAGTTCAAGAGGAAGGAGGCAGCAATGGCTCCAGTAGAAAAAAATTGTAAGTGCAATAAGGCAATGGCCCATTGCTATAATTGTGATGACTATGGGAATTTCCCAAAGGAATGTTGTACGAAAAAAATGCAATGAAGAGGCACATTTTTCTCAAGCATGTGCTAAAGATGAACCAAGCTTGTTCTGATTGAGCAAGAATATGTTGCCTATCTACTTGGTAAGTCGCATTGCCAACAACGAGGAGTTAGTGTTCGCAGCAAGTTGTGTCATCGGCTTTGTTCTAAAAAAGTTGTGTCAACGGTGGCAAAAGTTGTATGTTCTTGTGTAAGTTGCGTCCATGAGTGTGTGCGGTTATGTGAGTTATTGTGCTAGATGTTTCCATAAAATACACGTGTGATCAAAATCTTGTGTTAGTTACGTCCAAAGTATACTTTTGCTGTTTGTCGGGTCCACGAATCCGAATTCTCAAGTTAGTTATGTCGCCGAGAAAATACGGTCTTGTAATAGGTGTGTCTATAAAACAATATATTTCTTGTGTTTGTTGTGTCCACAAGAAACTCTGCATATGCCATAATGCAGTATAAGGGTCCCATCCAAGATATGCAAGAGCGAAGATGATCCGGACCTGAGATTGGTATGACAATATTAAGGGGAGATCGTTAGCATTAATATTGTCATGATTAGTTATGTGGATGTTGTATAATGTTAGCTAGCTATGCATCAGGCTTGCATGCTGGCAAAATGCAACAACTAGCACTATAGTAGCTATCAGTAGTAAGAAGCAAAGTCTGATTTGATCGAGCTGCAGATAGACATCGGTATGTCCTAGAATACAATAAAATCTTTTAACTATTGATATAAACCTACATACTTGTATACTAGTTCCTTGTATTCATGTTTGTGTGAATCTTGTGAGAGAACATAGTAGTTCAATCATATAAGTGCCCTCAAATCCTAGTTGGGCCAACGAAGCCTTTCAATGATATGATATTTACACAGTTCATTGGCAGGATATAAAAACAATGTGATTATAACAATTATGTAGATGGTTCTTGCTCTTTTTTTTCTAATCTTGCATGCAAAATGCGTGTCTAGGGTGGACCCGGGCAACTATTTTTTTAACCACATGTAACTTTATTCATAGTCAAAACCATTACAGATACACTGTTTTGATTCAAAATCCAAGGAATTACAACCTAACTCGTAAAACTAAGAATTACAAGGAAATCTCTTAAAAACATCTTCATGGTATCTATCTTTGCAAGCCGAAAAAACCGCCAAGATGCAGTCAAGGACTGCAATTGGACCAGAACTATGACACCGCTACTCATTCACAGGCACAAACTTGATTACCGGTAAAAGATTATGAACCCGTTTGAGGCGCCGATCCGAAAAGATGAGAAGCCATGAGCGATTAACGGACTTAGACTGGGGATGAACCCCTAGAAGTCCAGGTCGTCGAACCACAAAATCTTCACCATAATGTCGAGGAAAGATTCCAACTCCACAAAAAATCAAACCAACAAAAGCAACATGACACACTAACATAAACTCATTAGATATGAATAATTGTTTCTACAAGAACACATACCTCTATGGGTCCATGCTTACAAACATGAATTGTCTTATAACCAAGACCAAGATCAGAAAGAGCTCTCTTAGCATCAGCGTAAGATTTCGGAAAGTTCACATCAGGAAAGCAATATTCAACAATTGAAAAAGCATATTTAATGTTTTGTTGGTTATACAGGTATATGTTTTGATATGAAGGACCCTGATAATGAACTCCAACAGTGTCATAGTGCGGCATCCTAGGTGCAGTTCTCGCTTAGTTTTCCAAAAATATCCACCCACCTGATGCATCTTATTTATTTCCGGATTCTTTGCTTATGTAATCTACTAGAGCTGCGAGAATATCATACATGATTCACCGAGCAGCTCAAAATGATTAGACCCGTCAGTTTCTTAACCACATTCATTGGCAGTACCATTGCTTTTATCTTTGTCCAGTGATTCCCCTGATAGATCCACCTCATATAGGTCTTGCAGATATCAGTGACGCTTATGTGTACTTTTAACATTCTTTATAAGAAGGCGGACCCCAATATCGTAGAACCTGCATGGGCACAACATGTCTTCAACCCCGTTGTTGTGAGCCACTGCAAACTCCATAAACTGCTTCACGCCATTCATGTATGAAGTGGTCATCCTCAGTGCATTAGTGATCCATGTTCGATCCATTGCCTGAAAAAAAAAGTGCATAAGAATCTGCACCATCACCTAGTCAAACCCAAAAATAATTGCTACAATGTTGTTCAGTAAATAGACCGCACCTAAAATCACCCATGTTTTACTCTGCCGCAGTCATGCGTCACTTCTCCCTACAGCAGGGTCGCTTTGCCTCACCATACCGCCCCAACCATGTTCGCCTAGCCGTGTAGCCCTCTCGCCTCGCCGGGGACATGGTAGAAGAGGAGGGCCCTAAGCCGACGTTCCCAATTCCTTTAGTAGTAGGGAACGGAATGATCTCAATTCCAAGTTCCCTCTACTAAAAAAGAGATTCTGCTAAATAAGTCAGCTGAAAAACAATTACTGGTTATTTTCTATTTACGTTTACAAAAAAAGATCCACCAACATTTTTTGTGACACTGAAAATCGTCGCAGAATATGCACATGCCTAGTGACGGCCATATGTGTTGCCTGAAATGAAGCCAGAACGCCACCAAAGTTGCCGGTGCGTGGTGCCCCGGGGTGAAACAACTAGTGACGAGTTTTGTCACAAAAATGATCTTTGGCAACATTTTGTTCCGTCACTTGGATTTTTTTTCATGAATAACACAAATTTTATAGTGGAGGGACAGATAACAGATGACAAAGATTTTTCTAGGGGAAAACACAAGTGGCTTTGATTATCAATTTGTCACGCCCTGATCTTTGGATAGCGAGCGACCAGGAGTAGGCAGGGGAAAGGGTGGAGACTTGGAGAAGAAGATGGTGAGAAAGATAGAACAGGGGATGGGAACTCAAATTCTTCTCATTGCATAACCAACATGTTATAACATTACAACTGACACGCTTAAGTAGTTGTCGCACACGCACATTGGCGCCAGCTGGCACAAGGCCACAGACACACAACCCTGTCCCTAGGGCCCATATGTTAGTCACACTGCATTGGTATGCAGTGCAGGTGTGATAGCTCATTGCACCGTGCCGTGACATCTAGATCAGGGGAGCTTGACACCAATGCCATGTCACAACCGCGATGATCTGCACCGATTCCTGCTAACAAAAATCCCACCGTATATGGATTCATCAGATTTTATTTGGTGGCTAAAACAAATCAATCTACTGAAAGTTGGGAATCGAAATTGATCTAGTCTTTGGAATCAATCTATTATCTAACTAAAGAATGAATCTAATCTTTAATTGAATCAGGTGGCATGCCCCCGAGGAAGGATCTCCTCGTGGGACAGCACGCTGCGGAAGTGATGGAAAACCTAATATCGACGTCATTGGACTAATCACTCTAGTACCATGTGGAGAAGTTTAGGATGGCTAATATTTGTGTTCTATAGAATGTCTAATATTTGGCTTGTATTGTGTCGTATTGATCTGACTCTCATGTAGGTATATATAGAGTACAATGTGAGGAGAGAATTGAAGTACAAGGCAAGTCTTTTTTTTTTTGCGAAATAGACCCCAGATCTAACATTAAGGGAAAACAGTGGTACAAAGCACCAAAGGAACTGACATTACACCTAGATCCCCGGGGAGCCTGCCCAACACAACCACTGACGTGAGCTGCAGGCGCGCCGCCCCTGCTCCCACCTGGAGCCGGCGTGACCTTGATATCTGCGGACGGGAAGTCGACAGCTTCAGTCCATAAGAACCAGCACATCGGGGAAGAATCGAACCAAAGAACCACCATTACCAAGTCATATCCTCCCTCATCGGCAACCAAGAGGGAGGAAGAATTGGAGCCACTCCACTTGCACAGCAGGACTCCCAGGCTCAGCGACGAGGGCGGAGCACACCTCACCACCGCAGAGAAGGAGCCAGGAGACAAAAGCTCTATAGCCCAGCCACCATCTCCACTGTGATGACCACGCCCGGAGACCACGAAACTCGCCGAATCCAGCGGATCACGAGCACCAAAAGCCGCACGAACCTTGCCGAAGCCCTCGAAGACGCCCACACAGAAGGGAAGGAACGGCAACACCTTATTCCGCACTGGCAGCACCTCCGCCTCTTCAACGCCACCGGTGGGAGGCTCACACAACGACACCCTATGTACACGCCAGAGTGCAGATCTAGGGTTCCACCACCCTCTCATCGCCTGAGACGAAGGAAGGAGCCCATGGGCACGCCAACGGCCGCGGGTGGGAGATGGTGTCGCCCTTTTTTCACCCACGAGCAGTTTCGACTTGCCTAGCAGTTTAAGGCAAGTCATTGTTAGTTTAAACCAAATCTATCTCTACCTCTACTATCTCGTCTGGGTTTATTAGTCCCCACATATTTTAGGTCATATATATTGACCATAATAACTAATAAAATATAAATTATATGTAGGAAAAATAATATCATTGAAAACTACACTCAAATATGATTCCAACAATATTTTTTTTATGACATGCACTAATATTTTGCTACTTAAAGATGTGGTCAAACTTTGACCCAAAATATGATGAGGACTAAAGCCAACTCTAGCCGATCCCTAAAACCGATTAGAGAAGTAAAAATCTGGTTTTACTCCTTTAATCAGGACCTAGCCGAACCCCTAAAACCCATAGAGGAGAATAACTTTTCCTCCACTATGTATCCGGTGCCTATATTTACTTCACCGCTCGGCGACCGAGTAAAAATCCCCACCCTCCTCTACCTCTCCTCCTCCCAATCCCCGTCGCCAGTGACTCCCCCGCCCATCCTCCCCAAAGGGCGGATCCCGTGGCCGCCGGTCCCCGTCGCCCATCCGTAGCGCGGATCTGCGCTGCCACAAGCGCAGCGCGGACGCGTCCTCAAGCGGCCGTTGTCGCAACGATATGGCCACATCCCATTGGCTCGCCGACTTCCCCAACCTCCCTGCGCCGCGATAGCCGCAGAGGAAGTACCTCAGCGTCCAGCAGCGGGCGTGGGGGACGTGGGTGGTGGAGATCACCGACCACGACACCCACAAGTAGAACTGGATCGGCTCCTTCCACACGGCCGAGCTCGCCGCCCGTGAATACGACCAGTGGCAGGTCCGGCTGCACGGCGCCGATGCCCGCCTCAATTTCCCGTGGGGCGAGGCGCCCGTCGAGCTCGACCCGCCGCCACCGGGGGTGGTGGCTGTGGTGGTGGCTAGGGAGGACCGGGAGGCGAGGGAGCGGATCACGTCAGAGGCCGCCGACAAGGAGTACATGGCGGACCTCCGCCGCCAGTACCCTGAGCTAGTGGAGGCGGAGCACCAGATCTTCGCGGAGCACACGACCAGCGGGTGGAAGGTCATCCACGTCTCGAGCGGCGAGGAGGACGGGACGCCGACGACGACTTCAACGTTGAAGAATGGTGGAGGATCTTCCCCGACAGTGACGACGACGGCATAGGGCCTGACCCCACTGGTGGTGGGATTTGGCGGCGGAGTGGCTTGCCCTCGCAAAGTTCGACGATAAATGTTTTAGTTTCACTATGCTTCGATGGTTTTTAATGTAAATTATGTTTAGTATTAAATTCAAGTTCATGTTCGAGTTTAAACTAGACTATGTTTCGGCAGATGCTTATGTACATTAGTGTCGAATTTTGGTTTAGTCAAGTTGAACTTATGAAAATTTGCTTTTTACTCCGCTAAATTTAGAAGTTTGGCTAGGTCCGATCAAAACTTAGTGGAGTAAAAATACTCCAACAAGTTTACTCCATCGTTTTTTTACGGATGTTTACTCCACCATTTTGCTCCTCTATTTTTGAGGGATCGGCTAGAGTTTGACCTACTAGTAGTACTAATCTCTAACACACACATTTATAGTATGCACTTCTAACATATCTGAAGATGTGGTGTTTCCACCAATGTTTGCCGCACGAAATCATCTCCATCCTCTTGTTGCAGATCAGCAGATCTTCCACATCTTCCCTTCCCTGTTTGATTGATGTTGCTGACGCGTTGCACAGCCCGTCGGACTCCGCCTTCCTAACGCGCTCGGCTCCCGAGTTAGATTTGAATTGAACCGCATAGGCGGTCCCGCATCTGTTATAAATACGCGCGTTCACGGCGCCGGAAGAAGTCCATCGAAGCCAGAAATCACGCTAGTACGAGTATTGTTTTCGCGGTCCCGCGACGGCGACCCGGCCTGCGAATCACCATTTGCGTCTCCTGTCCTACAGGCTCCGTTACCTTGCGTCCCCTGCGGCCACGAAACAAGGGTGCTCTTGGATCAAGAATTAGAATCTGTTTAAAAGGCTGAAGAATTAGCTGCTGCGTGCGACGATGGCTACGGCTAAGAGAAGCAAGGCGAAAGCTGCCAAGGCCAAAGCCGCGGAAGCAGCCAAGACAGCCAGGGCCAACGCCTACGAGGCTGAGATGGCAGCTGACGCGGATGCTGTACAGGCCGCCAAGATTGCCAAGAGGAAGGCCAGAGAGGCCAAAAAAGCTGCCACGACGGACACCGCGAAAGCCAAAGAGGCAGAAGAAGCCGCCAAGACAGCCAAATTCATGGCTGAAGAAGCCGCCAAGGCGAAGGAAGCCGCGGAAGAGGCGAGGCGGCTAGAGGACAAGGAAATGGAGTGGGCGCAGTGCGAGGAAGAGCTGTTCGCCTCCAGGTTCCGCCGTTTTTGGAACAAATTCTACGCCTGCCGCGGCCGCGGCATCACCTTCCATCAAACCAGTAATCATCCCAGTCTATTAGTGTTCCGCGGTTATTTTAGTTTCTTAAAGCAAGTTTAATATGATGACGTCAATGAGTTGTAAAAAATGTCACTATGACCTAATTACTATGACTTTAAGTATTTTATTTCATTCTTTCACTAACTTGGTATTAATGGAACAATGCAGCATCTATCCCTGCCATGCGTTATACGTCCCCTGCTTCTCATGACACGCCCGATGCCATGGCTACTCTACAGTTCAAGTCAGTCAAAATCACATCAATCAAAGAGTGCTTACACTGGCCACTGCAAGTGTGTGGTATCGTTGCTGCACGTGATATCCTGGATAACAAGCGCAACATTATTTTCCACCGTCCGAGAAATAGCTGCCAGACCATCACCGAAGAGGTTTGTATATTCTTACTCATTTGTTTGTTTTCCCAAGTTGCATGCATTTTGCTCTTGTACACTCTCTCCTTGCCTCATTAATTAAAGTTTACAAAATTTTGACTTTGGAAAATATGCACTATAATTTGACAAGGAGAGAGTGCATGGAATATATTATAATAGATTGGTTGTTGCATTATATCCACTTGATGCAGTCTTATTACTAAGTAGAACATAATTATTGACCTACATACTTGTTTCGATCATGCAGGATCCATATCTTGCATTGACCGGCCCCACTCGAGCTATTGCGGTGTCAATAGACCCTTCCTACATTGAGGTTTCCTTGAAAGTCAAGGGCACTACAAAAGCTGAGGATAAAGATCTGAGTGATCTTGTTGTGACTTACAGAAGTGGGTATTGCCTAACTAGTGTTTACCCTAGCAGGCTCAGCACGCTGAAATTTGAATTCAGCCACGTTAATTTCTCTGTGGAGGCCACAATCTGTATAAAACTCACTAGTGGGTCATGGCCAATTGGTTTCCAAAGTGTATTCACTGCTGGCACCTCTACTGATGATGTCCTCGTCAAATTACTTGATTCCGGACATGACGGGTTGCCTGTCGATGCCAATGGTGTGACCAAGCTCTCACGTCGCGTGGTTTCTGTTAGACTTGAGAAGTTTCTGAAGGTTTATCTCATGGCAATTTTGATTAATGAGAAACAAGTTGTTGAGAGTAGCGAGGCAACTTTTAAGCCTGAGAGGGCTGGCATTAGCCTAATCAATCTTAGTCTTGGCTTCTGTAGTATGGAAGTTGCCGTTGCTTGGTCATGTTTCTGTGATGAGTGACTTGTTCTTATAATTCTCTCAGGAGACACCATTTGAAACCACTTACATTTTCCTATAAAAATGATACACTTACGGGCAACTGTTACGGAAAGCATGGCTACGCACTGATGTGGCAGAAAGAGACAGCGATGTGAGCCGTAATTCACGCAAAGTGAAAAATTGAGCGCCAATCAGCTGGCTCCACCTCGGTGCGTAGATGATTTCCGTGGCAGTCCGTCCATAAGTGTATAGCATCATTGGCCTCGCTAGCTCCTATTTGTACTGACAGTAATAATACTACTTTCTCTATTCCTTAGCTCAATTCTGTTTTGCTTCCTTTGAAGTTTTTTAGTCTCTAATCAGATTAATCAGTTGTAGACACGTGTAATTCTGGGTACAGGGGCAGGTACCATTCCCGTGTGCCTGTAGCTAAAGGGGGAGAAGCACGCTCTCGACGCTACGCCGCCCTTATCTCTCTATTTTCTCCCTTTTCCCCGAGAGGTCTCCTCCAATCCCGTGCACGGCTCAATTAACCGCCGCTTTGCCACCGTATGCTCCTATGAAATGTGGCTCACCTCCTCCCATCGGCAACCACGGCCGCCAAAAAAAATCCCTCTACGACTAGGTCATCTGCTCCTGATCGGTAGACCCTCTCCCGCGGCTAACGCGTGGCAAAATGGATCTCAAAGCAGTACTGAGTATTGAATCCGGCTTTCTTCTTCTCCGGCACCCCAACGCTCCTGCTTCTAGCGCTTCCTCATCTTAGGGCTGGGCATAAAAACCGACCAACCGAAAACTAAACCGAAACAGACACCGTTTTTTTTTTTGAATTTTTGGTTGTTTATTGAGTACAGAAAAAATAATCTGTTTTCTGTGTTATTAATCGAACAAAATTCGGACGATTGGTATTTCAGGCAGCTAATCGATAAGCCGAATTCATACAACCAATATATGTTGCCTCGTTGAGTAGTCCTCCCGCCAGCCAAGCCAATTAGAAGAGCATATACAGCCGTGGACACCAAATCCGGGCGCCCAAACGCCCGCGGACGTGTCCAGGCATGTCCGCGGGCAGTGGCCGGGCAAGGCACGAATTGCCGCGTCCACAATCGTCTATCTCAAATCCGGTACTTTATATCCATACTAAAGCATACAACGTGAATAAAAAGTAAGTACAAATCAAACATACATTGAAATGCACATATAATAAGCATTTTGACCACCAAAAGATTCCACAATTCACATAATCTACATAAACTACAGGCAAGTTTAAACTAGATTACGAAATACTTGAAATAAAATACGGAGACGGCAGAGCTTCACCACTTCCTCGGCCCTTTGCTTGTCCGGTCATCGGCACTGGCAGACACTAAAACTCACCGCTGCCCTTCCGGAGCAGTGGCCGGAGGGGGAGGAGGTGGATGGAGGGGCGTCACAGATTGAGCTGCCCCACGCGGAGCTGCACGCGAGGCGGGAAGGGCTAGCTCCGGCGTCGGCGTTGCAGCTGCGGGCAACAGGCGACATCGCAGCAGATCCGGAACTGCCGCCCTTGTCCACCCATGACCGCTACAACATGATGCGGAGGGCCAGCTCATCCTCGTAACTGGTCGCATCGCGGAGGAATGCGTCCTGATGTCTTGCAAGTGCATATGGTTTAGTTGTAGACTTTCCGAAATAAGAGTATCAATGTTTTGTCTCTTGAAGGGTTTAAATAGCTATGCCTGCAAGTTGAGAGAAATCGAAAGCAGTGGTGATATAGTGGAAATGGTGTAGCGTGCATAAAAGTAAAGTACTGAAATGCAAGGATTGTAAACAAGGGTAATGAAATCAATCTATACCTAATAATAAAAGGGCTATTGCTTCTTGCGGTACGTCACGAAAATTGCCACCATAGTTGCAAAATATTATCCACCAATGCCATCTATAAGTGATAAAAAAAGTTTCACACAGCGGAATCCCCTGCCTCGGCCGGCCCATGCAGTAGGGACCTCCTATACTGCGCTCTGCATGCTGGGAGAAGACACAACACGCCCGTTTGGGCCGGCCCATGTCCCGGCGGCCTGTTTTTTCAATTTTGTTTTTTATTTTCCTTGTCTGTTTTTTTTCTATTTTAAATAATTTGAGACTTCAAAAAAGTTTCAAAAAAAATAAAAATGTGAATTTTAAAATAAAATATTTAATAAATCATCAAATGTTTGTGGATTCAAAAAATGTTCGTGATTTTATAAAAAAAGTTTGCTTATTCAAAAACTATTCGAAATTTGGAAACCAAAAGTTCGGGAATAAAAAAATGTTCATGATTTTTTAAGTTCGTATATTTTTTTTTTAATAAATTGAACAAAATTTCGCCAATTTGAAAAATATTCATGAATGGAAAAATATATCCTAAAAATTCAGAAACTCTTCGTGACTTACAAAATAGTTTACTCATTCATAAAATGTTCACTGATTCAAAAAATGTTCATTAAATCAAAAAAATGTTCGTTATATAAAAAAATATTCGTTAAATTAAAAAAATATTCATGAATTTTAAAAATTGTTCCACCAATTTCCAAAACAATACTCGTCCATTCTAGAAATGCTCGCCGATTCAAGAAAATTGTTAAAAAATTGTTCATAATTTCAAAAAATGTTTGCAAGTAGTATAAAATGTTCATTAATTCAAAAATATTCTTGAGTTTAGAAAATGTTTGAAAATTTGTTAAACTGTTCATGAATTTGAAAAATGTCATGATTTCAAATATGTTCACGTGTTTAAAAAAAATGTTTATGATTTCATGAAATTGAGAGTGATAGTGTATCTCGGTGATGAAGCAAAATGTGATCATGGTCATTGGAGATTATGATTTTCTTTTTCTCTTGTTGCAACGCACATGCCCTTTTGCTAGTAATATTAAGGTGTTCCAGAGTATGAATTCCCCACTAGCGTGCATCTATGGTGGTGCCTAACCACAATGCTACATCGGATTTCTAAGCACTTTGCATATCCTATATATAGCTAAATAGATGAACCCCACTATCTTAGTTCTCTCTACATGCAGCCCCTCCACCTCAGCAAAGTTGCCACGTCACTATCTAAATTTCCTACTCTGCATGTATTTTACATATATAGACTATGCATGTCAGTTACCAATGGCCAGCGTTTTTCCGCGTCAGCGTTCTTTTCCCCCAAAAAATCTCACAACGCAGGCTCCATCTTCTCCACGAGAGCACCTCTCCCTCTTCACCTTCTTCAATCTACACTAAATCCCACTAATTTTTCCCACAGAAATGGATGGATTTCCTTAACGGACGTAGTTGCTCTCAAATTTAAGCAGCGGAACTACTCGTTCCCATCGTCTCCACACCCCAGCTTAACAATGGTGAGGTTTTGCCCTTGGATAATCAACCTTCACGTGATAATTTTGAAGTCTTTGTTGTGGATAACCATCATCTATTGGTGCTGCGCGTGTTAGCTGGGAGCATGGGATACATCTGCAGCGCTCATGTCACATTCCCTCTCCGGACCAGCTTATCTTTGCAGCCTCAAGAGTCAAGATCGGGATTCTGCTATGCCGAGGCTCCCGCCGTGTAGTACTTTGCACATAGAAGAAGAAGATGAGAACGATTTGTAGTCCAGTTTTTCCTAGATCGTAGATTGGATGTCAGTTGTTACAACTCCACCACAGCAAGGTAGATTGTTTCTGTTTTGACTGGTCCGATTTTGAATTGCTTGCATTGGGTTGTTTCTATTTTACTCTACTAGGGTAGTACCGTGTAGTACCCCCTGCTACAACGATCCGGGACGAAGGGAGATAGACCCTGTCACGTACCTATCCCCGCAACCAGTTGGTTCGCCAGCAGTAATAACCTTCCGTCCAAAATTGGCATATGTTGGATGGTCGACTTTAGAGAAAACCAGTTTCAGGAGAGGGGAGGGTGATTCCCAGCCATTTTGGTAGTTTAAGGATGAATGTTAGACGGTTTCAGAGTTCATGGTTAAATCTTAGACAAATGAAAGAGTTCAAGGTTGTAATATGGACTCCTCTCAAATATCAAATATTGGGATTGAAGTTTGACGGTGCTTCAACGTTGTACCCTCCTAGGAGATGTCGTCTTGGGATAACAGGGGTGGTGGACGAGTTCTGTTCTAGGAAATGGACAACCGGTGACCGTCTAGCTAGTATTTTTCCAATTGGACACATTGTGCTCCTCTTCCCCGGGTGGTACTCAACCGGGGGGGGGGGGGGGGGGGGGAGGGGGTCAACACCCTCGATCCTAGGCAAGATGGGACAATTTCCCCTTTATGGCCGCACTGACACGTCAATTGTGAGGCGAGCAAGGGTGTGCCCGAGCATTATTCTCCTATAGTTTGCACCGTTTTTTGGGTGATCTTATTCGACAGGTCATGTCTTCTGGTTTGTGTCGCGGCTAGCTTCGTGTGGTGAAGTGGTTGTGCTCGCTGCCCCCCTCCCTCATCATGTTCCCTGATGCTCACGTGTGCTCTCGGTTGCGATGATTTGTCTTTCTTGAGTGTGGCACCCTTCCATCCAGGGCGAGGGAGCAAGTGATCTTCTTTAGCTGTAGGGCCGGATAACTTTGCGATGGTGCTTGGCCCGAGAGGCCGAGAGTTTAAAAAATGCATGATTTTCCTTCAACAACGGGCTTTCTCTAAGACTTTGCTTACTCTCTGGCCTTGTTGTGGTGTTTTTTTTTTTGCAAGAAAACTTCTAATCTATTCATTCTCAATCATGGCAGTACAAGGAACACCAGAGATAATAAAAATTACAACCAGGTCCATGGACCATCTAGCGACGACTACAAGCACTGGGATGAGCCGAAGGCGCGCCGCCGTCATCGCCCCTCCCTCACCGGAGCCGGGCAAACCTTTTTATAGTAGATAGTTGGGAAGTCGTCGTGCTAAGACCCTATAGGACCATCGCACCAGAGCAGCAACCATCACCGATGAAGAAAGTCATAGACTGAAAGGTCCAAACATGTAAACACCCAAACGAAGACAAACGAAGACCAGATCCAAACAGATCCACCGAAGACCAGCACAGATCGAATCCCGCGAGATCCGACGGAGACACACCTCCACACGCCCTTCAGTGAAGCTAGACGCACCATTGGGACACAGACAAGGAGACATTATACCTACTTTGGGACACAGTCGTGGCCACACAGTCCCAACCAAGACGTTGAAACTAACAAGAACGAGAACGGGGTCCCTCCCGCCGGCGAGGGGCCGAGGTCCTCTGCACCTCCATGACCCAAAGGCCATCAGAGAAGAGGTGGACCGGCAGCGGCGCTGGCGGGAGGAGGAGGAAAGACTTTTCTTGGGAGGAAGGAAAGGACTTGTTGTGGTGTTGCGCGTAAGCTTTTCCAGTGCTCTGTATCGCCTTATCTTTATTAATTTTTAAAATTAACTAGAACAATGCCCGTGCATTGCAACGGGATATAAGTATTCTAATACATTAGCTTGTGATTTATCTGTCAATAATAATGCGATTGTGTAAATAATAATCTGACCGTGAATTACTTATATTTTGATTAGAAGTTTGATAAGTAAATTAAAGTGGAATTGGTTCAGAAGGTAAGTAAATTAAGGTGATTGCTTATCATATATATGGAAGGTTGGACGAAAGGGTGGTGGAAAAAAAGGTGGTTACGTTCTTTTTAAGTAATAGAGAAGTCTTGCATAATGCCTACGATATAAAAATCTTTGTGGTGCCATGAGGGCGATTTGGAGGTCAGCTCCATGGAGGCTGAAATTTTAAAACATTCAAAATTCAATTTTTTAATTTCAAAAAATTCTAAAAACAATTATACATACAACAAGGGTGTAATGTATATGTGTGTAAAAGTTCACGATGAAATACCTTGAATTGTGAGCTGCAAAAAAGAATCATAGACTTTTAGAGCATGTGCTGAAAATCCACAAATTTATTTCTTTTGGAGCCCTCATTTTAACATATTTCATAATGAAAATCCACAAATTGTACTCCTCCGTAAACTAATATAAGAGCGTTTAGAATACTAAAGTAGTGAACTAAACATTTTTATACTCTCTCCATGCCAAAATAGCAGTCGGTCTTGTTGGTTAAATTTATGGTCAAAATTGAAGCACGGAAATAGATGAAGCACTATATTTTGGAACGGATGGAGTACTAGTTTTTTTTTTTTACGGGAGGGAGGGAGTACTAGTTTACAGAGGAAGTAGTATTTTTTTTTTTTTTGAGGATGGAAGTAGTATATTACTATGTGTATATGTGTATTTTTTATCAAAACGAGCTCGGCCCGTTTGACATTATACATTCCGCTTCCGTTTCCATCCCTCGGACTCGCGACTACCAAATGTTGTCCCTTCCTCTTCCTCGCCACGCCGAAGCCCCCAACCCCAAGCTCCCGACCACCTCCGCCTGCCTCCTCCGCCCGCGCGGCCGTCTCCTGCTCGGGTCCAGCAGAGCTGCCACGAAGAATCAGTCGGCTGCCTCCCCGGATGCTTCGAGCCTGCGCCTCGCCTCCGTGGCCGCGCCCTCCCCGCGCGCCTCTGTCCGACGCCCAGACGGCGGCGGCCTCCTCCTCCTCTCCGTCGCTGCTTCCGCGGTACGGCACCCTGCCCCGTGCTCCTCATTTTAAATCTCGTATCAAGCTCTTAATCCAGAGCTTTATCCAAAGCCGCTCACTCAGATGATTGCTAACTACAGTAGCATGTGGTAGGCTAGTGTCACTGCACTGAAATAATGCAGGCATAGCAGATTCAGATTCCTAACCAACTTATGTTTTTGTGCCCAACGGGTCTCTTTTAAAGCAATGTTTAGGGTGGAAAACTTACACGAAACTGAAAGCATGTTTGAAATGCATCTACGTGCTGCACGTACGTTAGGGATTGGCTTATTACAGATATAGGTTGAACTTTTGTACCCTGATTACAATGGATACTAGTACGAATATTAATGACTTTAGATGTTTATTAATTGACATATCAAGGAAGTCAACAGTCCTCCTGCGGGAAAAAAAACGGAAGCCAAATGCTCTCCATTTTCCAATCTGAAAATAGCACGACGCAAGTTAAGTTGCAGAAAATTCAGTCACTGACACAGTCCGTAAATAATATCTATGCATATTTTGAGTTTTTTTTATAGATGCGCAGGTACTTTGTTTGGATGCAGGAGCACTTCCCATACAAGTGAAAGTGCTTTTGTCAATTAAATAGTTCTGATTAGAAAATAATCATTGCAAACGTATATGTTGGTAAAAAAGATAGTGATGGGAAAACTGCACGAGCATGGTTCATCCAAGTGAAAGTCGCAGTTTCTCTTCTGAAGAATACTTCTTATATAGAACCATATCTTGTCAGGTTTATTCTGGATAATTTGGCCCCCATCTTTAATTTGCGCTTGTCAGCGTCAGGAGCCTACTGTCTCTGTTGATCACAGTTGCTATCTTATGTAGGTTGCAATATCTGCCAGCTTCATATTCTTTTCGTCGATTCCCTCCATGTTGGTAGGTTGGTCCATTTGGTAAAACTTAAAACTTCTAAACGGAACATGTAAAAACTATGGATATGGATATGCTAAACATTTTCAGGACTGTAAGAGGGCAGCAGAGTCTCTTGAAAAGTCATTTGATCTCACAAGAGAGAAGCTTCCTGAAACCATGGCTTCAGTGAGACTAGTTGCAAAAGAGATCGCTGCCTTGAGTGTTGATCTCAGTGACCTAAGGCAAGTAACTAAACACTTCTCACACGTGTTTCCTTTAATCTTTTCTTTTATATATATTATTAGGTGATCGGCTGATTTGCATATATGAAAGTGCATTGACTCGAAGTGACCTGGATGTGTAATTACTTTTGGTTATGGTAGTTACTTCCAGATATTGTTCACTTGCTGTATCTGCCATCCACAGACATGACTCTTTCTGAGATTGTATTCTGATTACTGGATGCTGCCTTTTTTCTTCTGAAGAGTACTATATCGTGACTTTGTGTCCACATGTTGGCAACTTTTGCGGTATTACATACCATGTTGTGTAAAAGGGCTCAAATTCCTTAATAAGGGATAATTTCTGGATAACTAACAATAAAATCATTCCCTAGACCAGTCAAGAATTGGGGAAGGTTGTGAGGAGTTCCTTGAGCATTGTTCATACAGCTGACGCTCAACTTCGCCAGCTGGCAACCTCAGCCCAACAAGGTGATCTCTGCTCTGGTGGCATTAACTTCTACATGGCTTACCCCGCAAAAAAAAAAAAAAAAAAAAAAAACTTCTAACATGGCTTAAGGACCATGCCCAAGGTTTTTTGCCTTAGCATTTGTTCCATTTTTTAGGAACCGCTCAGGTGGTGGCTAACCGGAAGAAAGCAGTAGGGGAGCCATTGATGGCTACTACCGTGAGAGAAGTCCGTGAGTTGATTGCGGACATCCGGTCAGGATTTGGAGCAGCCTTCGGCATCGCCAGCCTTTTCATGTGGGCATCAAAATTTTGGTCAAAGCGCCCTACGAATAACTCACAGTGAGATAACACGATGTCTCTGAATTTATCTCGTTACCGATGCTACGAGCATATGGTCCAACCGGCAGGACATAACTTACAGTCTTCCGCACGGCAATTGGCCACCACTCGTGTGGTCTAAGAGAAGGAGATTGCAGTTAGTGTGTCCTACATTGGGTGAACTGAATTATGTACTCCCTCTGTCCCAAATAGCTTCTTAGATTTGTCTAGATACAGATGTATGTAGGACACGTTTAAGTGTTAGATACTCCATCTGTATTTAGATATTCCAGATGACAAGCTTTTTGGGACAGAGGTAATATTTAGATAACTGAATTATGTATGCTCATCTGTTGCTGTTGCATCATCTTTGTTGATACTGAACAGTTAGATTTTTTTTGCTTGAAATCTTTTGACAACAGGTAATCTTTCCGTTTAAGCGTTGGTAGGGGCCGCGCGAACGCGTACCCCCTCAATGTAGGCCACTGATCTAGGCCATGAGACTTCTTGATCTCTCATTGACCCCGTCCAGGTAAGTGGGTTTCAAGGGAGCCCTGCGTGGCGTCTAAATAGTCGGCTCTAGCTCCCGATGATGCCCGAGTCCTCGATGTGGGACTAAACCTCGGTACACGAATCCTGGCGTCCTCCTGGAAAGCTGGGTGGGGCGTCCTCTTTGGTAATTAGGGCCACAAACCTGCTAACTCAGGCCCACCGTGTAGGTCATAGTAGTAATCCAGGCCCAATAAGCAGTGCATCGGTCGGTGCTTGAGTTTGAATCGGGAACGGCTGCTTGCTTCGATTGCGTTCCAACAGGAGCCCTCCATAAAACAAGGCGTACACAAAACAAGGGCGACGCGACGGTGACCGATCGACCTTGCCCACGGTGCTCTGGAGATTAATACGAGTGGGGAGTCTTCGATAGATAGAGTTGAAAGCCAGGGAGGAGCTAGGAAAGATGTCCAAGATTCAGGCGAGAAAGCGAAATCAGATTGCTTAAGGACGCAAGGCTCAAGAAGCCGTTGACGCCGAGAGAGAGAAGCCGATGGCGGCAACGAGGAAACCCAAGGCGAAGCCTGAAAAATCAACCATGGTAACGCCTGAGATGAGGATGGCTCAAGGGATTGCGATGATAAGAAAGTTGACGCCTGAAGAAAGGGCCAGGATTATTGCCAAGTCAATGGCTGAAAAATCTGCCAGCGAGGCTGACGACGCTGCTGAGGCGAAAGATGAAGCTGGAGATGATGAGGAGACTGGACCGGCACAATGTGAGGAAGAATCGTTCGCTGCCGAGTTTCCCTCTTTCTGGAACAAATTCTACCGTCACTGCGGTGCTACATTTGATCAAACCAGTAAGCCCCCTCCCAACCGAATCACTTCTCTTGATTCATTCCCTTCTATGAAGAACTTGGTAGGAGGATCCATGCATGCAGCACGCGTCCTTGTATGTTCTGCCTGTCGCTGGTACCAATGCATACACCAGTGAATCTATTTTTTTTTATCTTTATTTACATGTGGTCAATTCATGCAGCATCTATCCTTATATGTTCCTTACATGCACGAACAATTTGCTAGGACGATCCATGCACACTTCCTTTGTGTGTTCTGCCATCACTCAGACCAATTTGATATCAATTGCAACATATATCAATGGATCAGAATTTATCTCCTGTATCTAACTAACTGCTTTATTTACATGTGATCAATCTATGCAGCATCTATCCCTGCCATGTGTCACACGAATCCTGCTTCTGAACGCTCGGCCAAGGCCATGGACACCCTGCAGATTATGTCAGTCAAAGTTGCATCATTCAAAAGGGATTTGCGCTGGCCACTGGAAGTGTATGGTATCATAGCTGCACGTGATGTCTTGGATCAGAAGCGCAATATTATTTTCCACCGTCCAAGGACTAACTGCCAAACCATCACCCAGGAGGTTCGTATTTAGCTCTTCTCTCTTGGTTTTGTCTTGACATCTTGGCATTATTATGTGCAACTTTTCTGCTAACTGTACGCTTTTTTTTTCCTGCATTTGCCGTTGCTAGATTCAGTTATTGAAGCAATCATAAGCAAGTATTTATGCATTTGCTGCTGTCAGATTTAGTAATTCATACATCTTGCCATTTTGCCGTTAAAATTAGCCATTTTGCTGTTAAAAGTAGAATAAATAGAATATTCTACTGCAGAGTTGATTGTTATTTGATGAAATGAACATTGTCGTTTACTTAATTTTTGTTCTGTGCATGCAGGATTGCTACCTAGCACTGGCAGGTCCTACCCGTGCTATTGTCGTGGCATATGATCCTTCATACATTGAGGTTTCGCTGAAAGTGAAGGGCACTACAGAATCTGAGGATAAAGATTTAAGTGCTCTTGTGGTGGTGTTTAGAACTGGATACTGTCCTGAAAGTGTCTACCCTAGCAGGCTTAGCACGCTGGAATTTAAATTTGATCACATTCAAGAGTCGGTGGAGGCCACGGTCTTTATAAGAATCATTGGCGGGTCGTGGCCAGATGGATTTCGTGGTGTATTTAGTGCTGCCTCCCGTAGTGACGACAACCTGCAGGTCAAGTTACTTGAATTTGACGATGGTGGATTGCCTGTTGATGCTGATGGTGTGATCACGCTCTCACGACGTGTGGTTTCTGTTGAACTTGAGAGGAACCTGAAGGTTTCTGTAATGGCATTTCCAGTTAACAAGGGAGATGCCGCTGAGACCAGCGAAGCAGTTTTAAAATCTCATAGAGCTGGTGTAAGTACCGCAGGCATCAATCTCAACGTTGGCTCCTGCAATATGGAAGTTCGTGTTGCTTGGTCCTGTTTCCGTCGTGAGTGTTGACATGAGACTATCTTTAACTCATTTAATCTGTGCAATATAAATTGGTGCAGTGATATTGTGGCATTTGTTCTAGTGGTGTATTCTAAAAACATGTTCCAAGTTATGTAATAGTGTTGTACTGCTAATGTGGCATTTGTTCTAGTGGGGTATATTAGAGATCTGTTCCAGGTGGTATTTTAGTGGTTTATATGCTAAAAACCTGTCCCAAGTGGTGTTTTAGTGGACTAGTGGTGTATATGCTAGAAACGTTTTATGTACTCGTATGTTATTAGATGACCGGCTGATTGTATGCATATATGAAATTGCGTCGACTCGAAGTGAACTGGATGCTTCGAAGTCCAGTTTATTTGTTGTATCCAGCATCAACTTACATGACTTTTTTCTGAACTTGTATTCTGATTACTGGATGCTACTTTTTTTTCCTCTCACACTGGATGCTAATTCATTACTTTGTGTGCACAAGTTGGCAACTTTTACGGTATTACATTACTATTGTGTAAAAGAATTCCATAAAAGAGGGTAACGGTAAGTGTTTTCTAGATAAAACTATCAATTTCATCGATTAATTAAGAAGAAGAGAGTTGCATATCCGCCACAGTAGTTATTGGATCTGGCGTTATCCAATGACCTACCTCCGTCCTTACCACTGCAACAAAGATGGTGTTGCAGAAGCCTTTTCAACCGAGCTCATATTGCAGAAACATTTGTAACAGAGGTTGTGTTATAGATTTCTTTTTTCTCCAGCTTCACCTTTTTGCAACAGAGATGGTGTTGTGGAAAGAACTTTTGCAACATAGACCGATGTTGCAGATTTTCTTTTGCAACATGGATGAAGCTGTAGATTTTTCTTGCAAATAGAAAGGATGTCGCAGCAGCACCGTCGTGGTTGCCGTCGCCGTTTTGCAACTTCATCGTTGTTGCAAAAATTTGTCGGCATGCGGCCGCACGCCCTGGCGGGCACGGGCGGCTTCCGCTGCACGAGACCGACCCGACGGTGTCTTGACGATGGTCTTGCACCCGCTTCGCAGCCGGCGACGGGGACCTCCAGCCGGGATCACGCCGTGGCGGAGTCGGCTAGGAGGACACGCGTCGTTCTTCAGGGACTTGTTGCGCCGTGGTCCCAACCTCTTCTAGGCTCGCCGGGAATGGCTCTTCCTGCCGGCACCTGGGTGGCTTCGACCGCGACCGCTCGGGCCGACCGCCCTTGTCGCCCCACCGTGGTCGGGAAGGCCACCGACGACAAAGGCTATGTGCCGTTGCCCTCCTCACGGTTCCCTCTTGGTGGGTGGGCAACAAACCGCTTGTTGTAGTGTGCTCTTTTAATTGAAATGGTTTTTATCATTTATGCCACTATTTTTGTCTCACTACTCAGTTTTGCCATTAAAAATTACAACTGCTCAAAAATATCATCGTTCCGTGAGATGCTTGCTCGAAAATGCCATTAGATATCTATAAAATATCAACGTTCCATTAGATGTTTGCTCAAAAATGCTATTAGACATTATTATTGTCAGGTCAAACTCGTTGACCATGTTATATGACAAAAAATTCCCTATACCCACATGTCAGCTCTCTCTATCTCACAATGATAAGTGTGGACCCCACTAGTCAAGAGTAAGCAAGCGAATAATTTTAGAGGAAAATAAGAATGCTGTTGGGATCAAGTGAGACCCACACTTTATTGTAGTGAGATAGTGGGAGAGCTGACATGTTGGTCTATAGGTATTTTTGTCATTATAACATGGCAAATGAGATTTGAGATGACAGTAATGCCGTCCAGTGGCATTTTTAGCATGCGCCTAACGAAGCGATAACATTTTTGAGCAGTTGAAACGGAGTAGTGAGACGTAACCGGTGGCATAAATGATAAAAACATTGAAATATGAGCCCAATTACAAAAATATATGTGGCTAGCGTTTCAGTGGAAATAATAAGGATGAAAGGAGAGATGTGGTGAGCGGCCATAAAGACGCGTGGCAGAGAGCAGCGGATATATTAGAGAAAAGATCGGTGGGTTGAGCACCAGCTTTTCCCCCGTTCGAACGATCGTTTTTTTAAGGATCCTGATAACGCCCACACATGTGGCATACTAGACATCCGCCCACACACCATGTGTGGCGTGAGCAGGAGGCAGCCCACACGGGTTGTGTGTGGGCGAACATTAGAATTGCCCACACGTGTGGGCGCAGTTACTTTGTGCCACACGCCCAACAAGTACTACTCATCTCCATCTGATACGTCTCCAACGTATCTATAATTTTTTATTGTTTCATGCTATTATATTATCTGTTTTGGATGTTTTATATGCATTAATTTGCTATTTTATATTATTTTTGGGACTAACCTATTAACCTAGAGCCCAGTGCCAATTTCTGTTTTTTCCTTGTTTTTGAGCCTCACCGAAAAGGAATACCAAACGGAATCCAAACGGAATAAAACTTCACGATGATTTTTCTTGGACCAGAAGACACCCAGGGGACTTGGAGTTCAAGTCAGAAGAGCCACGAGGCGGCGACAAGGGTGAGGGCGCGCCCTAAGGGGGGGGGGCGCCCCCCTACCTTGTGGGCCCCTCGGGACTCCCCTGACCTAGCTCTTCCTCCTATATATTCACATATATTCCAGAACCACCAGAGGCATCCACGAAAACACTTTTCCACCGCCGCAACCTTCTGTTCCCGTGAGATCCCATCTTGGGGCCTTTTCCGGCATCCTGCCGGAGGGGGAATCGATCACGGAGGGCTTCTACATCAACTCCATTGCCCTTCCGATGATGCGTGAGTAGTTTACCTCAGACCTACGGGTCCATAGCTAGTAGCTAGATGGCTTCTTCTCTCTCTTTTGATTCTCAATACACACGTTCTCCTTGATGTTCTTGGAGATCTATCTGATGTAATCTTCTTTTGCAGTGTGTTTGTCGAGATCCGATGAATTGTGGATTTATGATCAGCTTATCTATGAATATTATTTGAATTTTCTCTGAATTCTTTTATGCATGATTTAATATCCTTGTATTTCTCTTCGAATTATCGGTTTGGTTTGGCCAACTAGATTGGTTTTTCTTGCAATGGGAGAGGTGCTTAGCTTTGGGTTCAATCTTGTGTGATTTCACCCAGTGACAAAGTAGGGGTAGCGAGACACGTATTGCATTGTTGCCATCGAGGATAAAAAGATGGGGTTTTCATCATATTGCTTGAGTTAATTCCTCTACATCATGTCATCTTACTTAAGGCATTACTCCGTTCTTTATGAACTTAATACTCTAGATGCATGCTGGATAGCGGTCGATGTGTGGAGTAATAGTAGTAGATGCAGACAGGAGTCGGTCTACTTGACACGGACGTGATGCCTATATGCATAATCATTGCCTTGGATATCGTCATAACTTTGCGCTTTTCTATCAATTGCTCGACAGTAATTTGTTCACCCACCGTATAATTTGCCTTCATGAGAGAAGTCTCTAGTGAAACCTATGGCCCCCGGGTCTATTTTCCATCATATTACTTTCCGATCTACTATTTTGCAATCTTTTATTTTCAGATCTATATACCAAAAAACCCAAAAATATTTTATCTTTTGTTTATCTATCTCTATCAGATCTCACATTTGCAAGTGACCGTGAAGGGATTGGCAACCCCTTTATCGCGTTGGGTGCAAGTGTTTGATTGTTTGTGCAGGTGTTCGTGATTTGTGTGTTCTTCTCCTACTGGATTGATACCTTGGTTTCTAACTGAGGGAAATACTTATCTCTACTGTGCTGCATCATCCTTTTCTCTTCAAGGGAAAAACCAACGCAAGCTCAAGAAGTAGCAGGAAGAATTTCTGGCGCCGTTACCAGGGAGATCTACGCCAAGTCAAGACATACCAAGTACCCATCATAAACTCTCATCTCTTGCATTACATTATTCGCCATTTACCTCTCATTTTCCTCTCCCCCACTTCTAAAATGATTTTCTAAATTTTTTTGCCTTTTTATTCGCCCTTCTTCCGTTCGTCTTTTTCTTTTGCCTTTTTGCTTCTTCGTTTGCTAGATCGATTTGTTGCCACTATGTCTGAATCTGGGGAGATTATCATTGAAAGGGATAGTAGTAATGATGGGCGGGAGCTTGATAATTTTGCTAATATTGATCCTCATGAAGAATTTACTATCTTGCACACTAAAAAACTTCGCATAGGTAGCGGCAATATTATTGAAAAAGGGGTTATTCAAGATTTCTTTACTTGCGCCGGTGCGCTGCCCACGTTAGGTGGATCTATTCTCCATAAAACTAATAGTCTCGCGGATGCTATATCCTTGCTTATACTTGAACTTGAAAGACAATTTGTTTATATGCATCCATGCATACAAAGGATTTTTCTAGAGTTCTCTAATATTGAGCATTCTTCTGTTAAACGCGCTGCTACTATATTTCTGGCCCATGAGTTTAGATTCATTATGAAATAAGCTAGTGAAATTTTTGCGCATTATAAGGTAGATGGTGGTCGTCCTCCCATAGAGGGGATTCTCTTTAATCAAGAAGAAATAATGTGTTTGCGATCTCTTGATCATGTTGCTTATAATGAAAATTTGAGAAAAAAGGGTCCCTACCGATGTTTTAGTTGATAAAATTTCTGAACTTCATGATAATTTTGCTATACAAAACAACGGATTGGGTTTCTCTCTTGGAAATAAGCTCATGACTTTTTGCCAAAAGAATTCTTACAATGATGAGTTGATCATACAATATAAGGGGCCGAAGGAGGAACCAATTCCTCCCGAGCTCGATCTTATGGATCCTTATCCCGTTAAATTTAGCCCTTTTGATTACTTTTTGTTACCACAAAGAAAACTTGCTGCGAAATGAATGGAGTAAGAGATGAGCTTTCAAAATTTGCCTTATTATTACTATGACAATACCTAGATCCATGTGTTTTTATGCCTAGCTAAGGGCATTAAATAATAGCGCTTGTTGGGAGGCAACCCAATTTTATTTTTGTTCTTGTTTTTTGGTTCTTTTTTTCAATAAATTTTTCATATAGCCTCTGGTTAGATGTGTTTTGGTGTTTTAATTAGTGTTTGTGCCAAGTAAGACCTTTGGGATGGCTTACGGTGATAGTTGATTTGATCTTGCTGAAAAATAGAAACTTTTGCGTCCAGTCACAGAATTTTAATAATTCATTGGAGCATTCAAAAACCCTGAATTTTTTACACATGATTTACATACAAATTTCCTATGTTTTCATAATTTTTCAGAATTTTTGGAGTTACAGAAGTATTAGAACAATTCAGATCTTCGCAGACAGTTTTGTTTTTGACAGATTCTGTTTTCTTTGTGTTGTTTGCTTATTTTGATGAATTTATGGGTAGTATCGGGGGGTATGAACCATGTATAAGTTGGAATACAGTAGATATTACACCAATACAAATAAAGAATGAGTTCACAACAGTACCAAAAGTGGTGATTTTATTTTCTTGTACTAACGGATCTCACGAGTTTTCTGTTGAGTTTTGTGTTGTGAAGTTTTCAAGTTTTGGGTAAAGATTTGATGGACTATGGAATAAGGAGTGGCAAGAGCCTAAGCTTGGGGATGACCAAGGCACCCCAAGGTAATATTCAAGGACAACCAAGAGCCTAAGCTTGGGGATGCCCCGGAAGTCATCCCCTCTTTTGTCTTCGTCTATCGGTAAAATTACTTGAGGCTATATTTTTATTCACCACATGATATGTGTTTTGCTTGGAGCGTCTTGTATGATATGAGTCTTTGCTTTTTAGTTTGCCACAATCATCCTTGCTATACACACCTTTTGAGAGGGACACGCATGAATCGTGATTTATTAGAATACTCTATGTGCTTCACTTATATCTTTTGAGCTAGGCAATTTCGCTCTAGTGCTTCACTTATATCTTTTTAGAGCACGGCGGTGGTTTTATTTTATAGAAATTATTGAACTCTCATGCTTCACTTATATTATTTTGAGAGTCTTTCTAAACAGCATGGTAATTTGCTTTGGTTATAAATTTAGTCCTAATATGATAGGCATCCAAGAAGGATATAATAAAAACTTTCATATAAAGTGCATTGAATACTATGTGAAGTTTGATTCCTTATGATTGTTTTGAGATATAAAGATGGTGATATTAGAGTCATGCTAGTGAGTAATTGTGGATTGTAGAAATACTTGTGTTAAAGTTTGTGATTCCCGTAGCATGCACGTATGGTGAACCGTTATGTGATGAAGTCGGAGCATGATTTATTTATTGATTGTCTTCCTTATGAGTGGCGGTCGGGGACGAGCGATGGTCTTTTCCTACCAATCTATCCCCCTAGGAGCATGCGCGTAGTACTTCGTTTCGATGACTAATAGATTTTTGCAATAAGTATGTGAGTTCTTTATGACTAATGTTGAGTCCATGGATTATACGCACTCTCACCCTTCCACCATTGCTAGCCTCTCTAGTACCGCGCAACTTTCGCCGGTGCCATACACCTACCCTTTTACCTTCCTCAAAACAGCCATCATACCTACCTATTATGGCATTTCCATAGTCATTTCAAGATATATTGCCATGCAACTTTCCACCGTTCCGTTTTATTATGACACGCTCCATCATTGTCATATTGCTTTGCACGATCATGTAGTTGACATCGTGTTTGTGGCAAGGCCACCTTTTCATATTTATACATGTCACTCTTGAGTCATTGCACATCCCGGTACACCGCCGGAGGCATTCATATAGAGTCATATTTTGTTCTAAGTATCGAGTTGTAATTCTTGAGTTGTAAGTAAATAAAAGTGTGATGATCTTCATTATTAGAGCATTGTCCCATGTGAGAAAAAAAATAAAAGAGGCTAACGAAGCCCAAAAAAAAAGAGGCCAAAGAAGCCCACCAAAATAAAAAAAAACAAAAAAAAATGAGAGAAAAGAGAGAATGGGCAATGTTACTATCCTTTTTCCACACTTGTGCTTCAAAGTAGCACCATGATCTTCATGATAGCGAGTCTCCTATGTTGTCACTTTCATATACTAGTGGAAATTTTTCATTATAGAACTTGGCTTGTATATTCCAATGATGGGCTTCCTCAAATTGCCCGAGGTCTTCATGATCAAGCAAGTTGGATGCACACCCACTTAGTTTCTTTTTGATCTTTCATAAACTTATAGATCTAGTGCATCCGTTGCATGACAATCCCTACTCACTCACATTGATATCTATTGATGGGCATCTCCATAGCCCGTTGATACGCCTAGTTGATGTGAGACTATCTCCTTTTTTGTCTTCTCCACAACCACCATATTCTATTCCACCTATAGTGCTATGTCCATGGCTCACACTCATGTATTGCGTGAAAGTTGAAAATGTTTGAGAACATCAAAAGTATGAAAAATTGCTTGGCTTGTCATCGGGGTTGTGCATGATTTGAATACTTTGTGTGATGAAGATGGAGCATAGCTAGACTATATGATTTTGTAGGGATAACTTTCTTTGGCCATGTTATTTTGAGAAGACATGATTGCTTTATTAGTATGCTTGGAGTATTATTGTTTTTATGTCAATATTAAACTTTTGTTTTGAATCTTATGGATCTGAAAATTCATGCCACAATAAATAAAATTACATGAATAAGTATGTTAGGTAGCATTCCACATCAAAAATTCTGTTTTTATCATTTACCTACTCGAGGACGAGCAGGAATTAAGCTTGGGGATGCTTGATACGTCTCCAACGTATCTATAATTTTTTATTGTCCCATGCTATTATATTATCTGTTTTGGATGTTTTATATGCATTAATATGCTATTTTATATTATTTTTGGGACTAACCTATTAACCTAGAGCCCAGTGCCAGTTTATGTTTTTTCCTTGTTTTTGAGCCCCGCAGAAAAGGAATACCAAATGGAGTCCAAACGAAATAGAACTTCACGATGATTTTTCTTGGACCAGAAGACACCCAGGAGACTTGGAGTCCAAGTCAGAAGAGCCACGAGGCGGCGACAAGGGTGGAGGGCGCGCCCTACGGGGGGGAGGGGGCGCCCCCCTACCTTGTGGGCCCCTCGGGACTCCCCTGACCTAGCTCTTCCTCCTATATATTCACATATATTTCAGAACCACCAGAGGCATCCACGAACACACTTTTCCACCGCTGCAACCTTCTGTTCCCATGAGATCCCATCTTGGGGCCTTTTCCGGCATCCTGCCGGAGGGGGAATCGATCACGGAGGGCTTCTACATCAACTCCATTGCCCTTTCGATGATGCGTGAGTAGTTTACCTCAGACCTACGGGTCCATAACTAGTAGCTAGATGGCTTCTTCTCTCTCTTTTGATTCTCAATACAACGTTCTCCTTGATGTTTTTGGAGATCTATCCGATGTAATCTTCTTTTGCGGTGTGTTTGTCGAGATTCGATGAATTGTGGATTTATGATCAGCTTATCTATGAATATTATTTGAATTTTCTCTGAATTATTTTATGCATGATTTAATATCTTTGTATTTCTCTTCGAATTATCGGTTTGGTTTGGCCAACTAGATTAGTTTTTCTTGCAATGGGAGAGGTGCTTAGCTTTGGGTTCAATCTTGCGTGATTTCACCCAGTGACAAAGTAGGGGTAGCGAGACACGTATTGTATTATTGCCATCGAGGATAAAAAGATGGGGTTTTCATCATATTGCTTGAGTTAATTCCTCTACATCATGTCATCTTACTTAAGGCGTTACTCCGTTCTTTATGAACTTAATACTCTAGATGCATGCTGGATAGCGGTCGATGTGTGGAGTAAAAGTAGTAGATGCAGGCAGGAGTCGGTCTACTTGACACGGACGTGATGCCTATATGCATAATCATTGCCTTGGATATCGTCATAACTTTGCGCTTTTCTATCAATTGCTCGACAGTAGTTTGTTCACCCACCGTATAATTTGCCTTCATGAGAGAAGCCTCCAGTGAAACCTATGGCCCCCGGGTCTATTTTCCATCATATTACTTTCCGATCTACTATTTTGCAATCTTTTATTTTCAGATCTATATACCAAAAAACCCAAAAATATTTTATCTTTTGTTTATCTATCTCTATCAGATCTCACATTTGCAAGTGACCGTGAAGAGATTGGCAACCCCTTTATCGCGTTGGGTGCAAGTGTTTGATTGTTTGTGCAGGTGTTGGTGATTTATGTGTTCTTCTCCTACTGGATTGATACCTTGGTTTTTAACTGAGAGAAATACTTATCTCTACTGTGCTGCATCACCCTTTTCTCTTCAAGGGAAAAACCAACGCAAGCTCAAGAAGTAGCAGGAAGAATTTCTGGCGCCGTTGCCGGGGAGATCTACGCCAAGTCAAGACATACCAAGTATCCATCATAAACTCTCATCTCTTGCATTACATTATTCGCCATTTACCTCTCGTTTTCCTCTCCCCCACTTCTAAAACGATTTTGTAAAAAAATTTGCCTTTTCATTCGCCCTTCTTCCGTTCGTCTTTTTCTTTTGCCTTTTTGCTTCTTCGTTTGCTAGATCGATTTGTTGCCACTATGTCGGAATCTGGGGAGATTATCATTGAAAGGGATAGTAGTAATGATGGGCGGGACCTTGATAATTTTGCTAATATTGATCCTCATGAAGAATTTACTATCTTGCACACTAAAAAACTTCGCATAGGTAGTGGCAATATTATTGGAAAAGGGGTTATTCAAGATTTCTTTACTTGCGCCGGTGCGCTGCCCACGTTAGGTGGATCTATTCTCCATAAAACTAATAGTCTCGCGGATGCTATATCCTTACTTATACTTGAACTTGAAAGACAATTTGTTCATATGCATCCATGCATACAAAGGATTTTTCTAGAGTTCTCTAATATTGAGCATTTTTCTGTTAAACGCGCTGCTACTATATTTCTAGCCCATGAGTTTAGATTCATTATGAAAGAAGCTAGTGAAATTTTTGCGCATTATAAGGTAGATGGTGGTCGTCCTCCCATAGAGGGGATTCTCTTTAATCAAGTAGAAATAATGTGTTTGCGATCTCTTGATCATGTTGCTTGTAATGAAAATTTGAGAAAAAAGGGTCCCTACCGATGTTTTAGTTGATATTTCTGAACTTCATGATAATGTTGGCAACTCTCTCTGTTTTGGTTAACTATAGTTGCCATGTCTAATTTATGGTAGTTGCCGCGTGTAATCAAACCATAGTTGCCGTGTGTGATTAACTAATTGCCACATATGGTCAAACAATAGTTGCCATGTGTGTTTACCTAGTTGCCACGTGTGGTCCAACCATAATTGCCATGTATGGTTAATCACAGTTGCCATGTGTGTTTACCCTGGTTGCCCACGTACGCGCAACTGCAGTTGCTGTCTAGCAACGAATCATAGTTGCCATGTGTGTTTACCTAGTTGCCACGTACGCGCAACTGTAGTTGCCATCCAACAACGTACGAGTGTCGTGTGGGCGAAAAGCAGTTTGCCCACACGCACGTGGACTAGGTGGTGGCTGTGTGGGCAGAAACTAGTTCGTCCACACAGCGCAGCTAGCAAACCGCGTGCTGTGGGGCGTGTGGGCGAACTCTCCAACGCTCACACACACGCTGATGCCCACGTGACACTCAGATTCTAACAGATTTCTTTAGGATTTGTGCAAAACAGAATCAACGTGGATGAAGACGTGTGGGCGATGTGTAAACATGGCACACGTGTGGGCGTTATCATATGATTTTTTTAATGAGGCAAGTGCGGCCGATCAGGGCTTTTTTAGGTGACTTCGATTCGATCGATCAGTTTTGTTTTTCCTTTTGAGCAGAGGATCCACCAGTTTTTTTCTTTAGAAGATCGACCAGTTTTTTTTTAGAAAAAGAATATCGACCAGTTGAATTCCATCGAGCGTCACGTTGCCGATCCAAGAATTGTTGGGCCGGCCCGCTAGGCGTCTCCTTGGAGCGCCAGAAGCCTAAACCGGCGTTCGCTCAAAAAAACAAAAGCCTAAAACCGGCTCTGAGAGCGAGCTCTCCGATATCGATGCCAAGTCTGAATTGGAAACAGTTTCTTCAGTCGATCGCGTTCCAATTAATGCGCTGGCCAACACGAACCCTTGATCTCTCTACGGTTTTCTTTTTCTTTTTTGCCCAAGGAGAGCGGCGGCGGCGACTGCGACCGATCGACCTTGCCCACGGCGCTCCGGGGATTAATACGAGTGGTGACTCTTCGATAGAGTTGAAAGCCAGGGAGGAGCTAGGAAAGACGTCTGAGATTCAGGCGACGAAACGAAATCAGAGGAATCAGATTGTTGAACGAGGCGAGGCTCGAGAAGAAGCTGCTGAGGCCGAGAGAGCGAAGCCGATGGCGGCTAGGAAGAAACCCAAAGCCAAGCCTCAAAAGCCAGCCAAGGTAACGGCTGCGAGGATAGCAAAGATGATGGCCGAAGGGGCTGAGATGATAAGAAATATGACGCCTGAAGAAAGGGACAGGCTTATTGCCCAGTCCATGGCTGAAAAATCGGCCGACCAAGCTGCTGAGGCGAAAGATCAAGCTGGAGATGATGACGAGGAGACTGCACCGGCACAATGCGAGGAAGAATCGTTGGCTGCCAAGTTTCGCTCTATGTGGAACAGATACTTAGCTCCCCGTGGTGTTACCTTCGACCAAACCAGTAAGCCCCCTCCCCGCCCAATCATTTCTCCTGATCCATGCACACGTACGTCCTTGTATGTTCTGCTTGTCACTCGTACCAATTTGATAATATAAGTTGCAGCATATATACATCAATGGATCTGAATTTACCTCCTGTAGCTAACTAATTAACTACTTTATTTACACGTGATGTGATCAATCTATGCAGCATCTATCCCTGCCATGTGTCATGTGAATCCTGCTTCGGATTGCTCGGCCAAGGCCATGGACACTCTGCAGATCATGTCAGTCAAAGTTGCAGCAATCAACGGGGGCTTGCACTGGCCACTGCAAGTGTTTGGTATCGTTGCTGCGCGTGATTACTTGGATCGTAAGCGCAATATTATTTTCCACCGGCCGAGGACTAACTGCCAGACCATCACCCAGGAGGTTCGTATTTAGCTCTTCTCTCTCGGTTTTGTCTTAACATATGATGAAATGAACATTATCGTTTAGTTAATTTTTGTTCTGCGCATGCAGGATTGCTACCTAGCACTGTCGGGTCCTACCCATGCCATTGTCGTGTCATATGATCCTACATACGTTGAGGTTTCGCTCAAAGTGAAGGGCGCTACTGAGTCTGAGGATAAAGATTTAAGTGCTCTTGTGGTGGTGTTTAGAGCTGGAGCCTGTCCTCAAAGTGGTCTACCCTAGCAGGCTTAGCACGCTGGAAATTAATTTTGATCACATTTATCACTCGGTGGAGGCCACGGTCTTTATAAGAAAAATTGGCGGGTCGTGGCCAGATGGCTTTCGGGGTGTATTTAGTGCTGCCTCCAGTAGGGATGACACCCTGCAAGTCAAGTTACTTGAGTTTGAAGATGGTGGGTTGCCTGTTGACGCTAATGGTGTGATCGCGCTCACACGACGTGTGGTCTCTGTTGCGCTTCAGAGGAACCTGAAGGTTTCTGTAATGGCATTTCCAATAAACGAGGGATATGCGGCTGAGACCAGCGAAGCAGTTTTAGAACCTCATAGAGCCGGTGTAAGCCCCCCAGGAGTCAATCTCTGGGTTGGCTCCTGTAGTATGGAAGTTCGTGTTGCTTGGTCATGTTTCTGCTGTGAGTGGTGACATATGAGACCATCTTTAACTCATTTAACCCATGCATTATATGTCGGTGTAGTGGTATTGTGACATTTGTTCTAGTGTTGTATGCTAGAAAATTGTTCCTAGCTTGTAGTAGTGGTAATGTGGCATCTGTTCTAGTGGCCAGGTGGTGTTTTTGTGGTGTATATGCTAGAAACTTGTTCCAAGTAGTAGTGTTTTGTACTAGCTTCAGTGAGACTAGTTGGAAAGGAGATCGGTGGCTTGAGTGTGGATCTGTTAGTTACTTTCAGATGTTGTTCATTTGCTGTATCCAGCATCCACTGAGATGGCTTTTTCTGAACCTGTAATCTGATTACCGGATGCTACCTTTTTTCTTCTCAGAGTACTGGATGCTTACTCATGACTTTGTGTGCACATGATAACAACTTTTACATCAGTACATTACTTATTGTGTAAAACAATTCCGTTCCGTAAAAGAGGGAAGGGTAAATATTTTCGGGATAAAACTACCGATATAATCATGCTGTAGATCACTCAAGAATTGAGGAAGGTTGTCAGCAGTTCATTGAGGACATAACCTTCCAGCCTTCCGCAGGGGCCACGCCAACGCATACCCCCTCTACAATAAATTTTAACATCCACTCTACCCGTAGGCAGATGGTAAACCAGTGCTCCTACAACCTGCAATATAGGCCATTGATCTAGGTCATGAGACTTTTTGATCTCTTATTGACCGCGTTCAGGTAAGTAAGTTTCTAGTTCGCCCTGCCTGGTGTCTACAAAACATGGGGGGGGGGGGGGGGGGGGGGGGGTCCAATCTTACATTCTTAAGAAGTTGATCCCTACTTCTACCAATTCTCTCAACATGCGCACTGTCCACATCATCGTCATGCCACGTCGGCGTTCAGTTTGCAAAGACCGACCAATCTCTCTCTGAAAACGAATATGTCACATCCACCTAAGCCACCCACTTTTGATGACTGCTCTCCTTCCATCTCTGAGTTCAATTGCCTTTAATTCTTCACCGTTCAGTTTTGAACTTTTGATGCTTCGGTTACCACCTTAATACAGTAGAGACCCACCAAAGGTTGTCCATCGTATAGAAACAGAGTACAGAATGGCTGCCTATTTCCCTCGATCAGTCTGTCATTGCGGCCGAGATCATCTAACTCCACTACGGTAGGATCGCCGGCTTCGCTCCCGTCTGCAATACTCCGGGGGTCGCCCAGGCTATGTTCCCCATCTCGGCACGGTGCCTGCATCCGTGGTTTCAAGGTCCTCCTGAGCTGCTGCTCTGAATTCATGGGCCTCCTCGCGTGCTTCAGGCCGGGCGGCGGTGGCCGCTATTAGAAAATGGAGCAGGAGTCTAGGCCGGGCCGGTGCGGCAGCGGCGCGCGGTGAAGAATCTGCGGTTGCTCTCCTTGGAGGATCTTTCACGGACACCACTCATGGCAACGATGACAAGGCTGCAAGCTTTCACGTCTTCACCCTGGACGAGCTGTAAGTCCGTCGCAAATCCACCTCCAACTTCCTCGCCGAGGACGGCTTCGGCCCTGTCTACAGGGACTCCGTCGACGGCGGCCTCCACCCCGGCCTCGCCCCGCAACAAAGTACCTCGGCCTCGATAGCAACGTTGTCCAGCGGCACCACGAGTTGCTGGTACGTCGCCATATTCGGTGCCACAGAGAGTAAAGTCATCAACCATAGATCGTTGGTTGGATCATTGATTCCGTGAGTACCGATTGATTTTTTGTTTGCTCCTGTGTGTTTGTCATGGGTTTGCGGCAAGGGTAGCGAACTTCCTGAGCATGACAGGTTATGTACTCTGTTCTTCGGGATTTTTTCTGTCTTCAGTATTTTGTTCTCATGAAAAAGGTTCATATTCATTGCACACAACCGATCGAATCATCCCGAGCTTGCCTACCGTTGCATCCGTAACCAATTGACTGATCGAGCCAAAATGTTCCTACTGCAGTGCATCCTACACCAGTTTTTCATCTCCCCCATTTAGCTTTTCGTTATGGCTTTTAATAAACACAAGTGCATATAGGAATCCAAGTAAATAGCAACGACAATTATACTTAACAGGTTACCGATCTTTCCCCTTCGTCTCCCTCCTACCTTGCTCGGAAATAGTTCTCCACCACTATTAAAACAGTCTGCTGAAACTGTTGTACAGGTCCATCATTTCAGCTTCAGGTTCATTTATCTCTTTAAACTGAGCCATGAGAAGGCGGATCCATCAAGGCTAGGGATGCGTATACATCACCCCTAGCCACCGGAGGAAGCGGTCAGTTTTTCCGTACACCTAATTGTCTACACTTTCGATTGATTTTTGTTTTGCAAGAATTCGAAACTGCAGGACGCACGTTCATCTCCTCCAACATGCACGGTGAATGATAATAATTTTTATGATGATACATGAGCGTGTACCATCGCTCATCTTGATCTTCTATTTGGATAATTGTACTTCTGTCGAATTGCACTTCTCTTTATGTTGTTTGCAGACTATGCTAGCCATTGATACTTCTCTGCATGTTGTTTTGGGCAAGACATTGTTACTGATCCATCAAAAATTAAATTACCATTTTTGTTCTACTCATGTTCCCTATGTAATGGCTTTTGGTTGTATGTGGCTTGGGCAAAATTTTGAATTCCTAATTGTTTGATCATATCAATGTTTATGGCACATGTAGTTCTTTGTACCCAAGCGTAATCCACACTTTGATACTGTGATACACTATAGTGCAATTCACAGAAATCCTGTTGAAACTCAAGCATTGGTCATATAATAGGATCATATGTTGATATCTATACTTTGGCTATACATCCACAAGACCCAGTGTACTACGTGTGGAGAAACTGTTCTCTTTTGTTACATTGTTCACCTTGGAGTTTATAGTGCTGATTTGCGGTTCTATAAGATTTGTATGCTACTTTTAATGCCAGCAAAGAGATCCCGTAGCAATGCGGGGAATCATCTAGTTTCTCCAAAACATAGTACAAGAGTCCTCGTGGCTTGCCCACAAAAGAAAATAAAAATCATGGCGACTTATTGGAAGTTGAGTGCTAATGTCGTCGTCTTTGGTAATTAGGGCCACTCAAACTTGCTAATTCAGGCCCACGTTGTAGCTTAGTAGACGCGGCGGAGACTATGGCATTTAGGCCCAATATAAGGTGCAACTTGTAGATACATGGTTTATAATAAAATGCAAACAACAAATTTGTTGTACCTCTTATAAAGGTCACTCCCCCACCTGCTCTTGTTTTACAAATGGCACATTGTATGTGCGCCGTTTGTTGCAACCTAGGAATTTTCCTTTTTACGTATATTTGTTTTTCAAAATGTTTTATCTCTTGAACCGTGCATCCAAATACCGAACCGTTTTCACTGTTGAATTTCTCGCGCCGAGATTTTCGAAACTAGATCCTATGTTAATAGATTTCGATGAACTTTTTTCACGAAAAATGAAATTCGTGAGAAAACGATACCGAAAAATAAAAAAACCCCAAAAAAAGAAGAGAAAAAACATGTTAGTGCAATGAATACCAAAAAGGAAGAAAAAAACTGGAGCCTGGAAGCACGGTTGTGCTTTTTCACTTTTTTTGGAAGCACATGCTGCGATTTTCCCTTTTTCGAAAGGAGCACAACGAGGAAACAAATATGTGTGCTTCTCGCGGAAGCAAATTAGTTCTTTCACATGAAGCAAATCAGTGCTTCCCGTGCAAGCACATATTTTTCTACGGAAAAAAAAAATCTCCAAAACTCAGGGAAAATAGGTGAAAACCAAAAAGCTAAAAATCCCCGAAAAATCAACCCATCTAAAATCCAAAAATGCGTCAAAAAATAAAAATAAAAACAAAATCCAGAGGAAGCACACATCACACAACATGTGGCGGCGGCTGAACACACCACTTGACGCGCTTCCAGACAACCAACAGTGACCCCAGGCGGTCGCCTGCAAGGGGTAACCGTTGGTTAGTTATTCCCGAACAAGAGGGAAACGAGCTTGGTACATGTTAAAGGATCCGGCCGATTCCATGAAATATGGCCCGAAGTAAAATGGGCCTAAATGTTTACTACCTCGGTATATTGTTGTGCCTTAGAGCATCTCTAGCGGACCCCATATTTTGTGAAACTGTAAACACAGTTTACAGTTCGTGCGGGGGCGTCTATACAGGCTCAAAATCGCCGCAGCAGATCAGAAACTATATCCAAAACCGTAAAATTTAAAAAACATGTTTCATGCGAGAAAATTAAGCAAAAGCTCACCGGAGCATAGATCATTCTTCTTCACATAGGGGCAGATCATCGTACACAGCATAGATATATTACATAAAAGCTCGCCAGAGCTACGCCGGACCTACCCTACCGTAGCACTAGACAAAATTGAGCTCACCGCAGCTCGTGCGGTAGCTGACCAGCGGCGGCGCTCAATCGGAGTCGGAGGAGTCGAGGTCGATGAAGAACTACGCCTGTTCCGCCTTCATGAAGCGCAGGTCCGCCTCCTTGGACGCGTGCGCCTGCGACGCCACGACGCCCGTCTGGAGGAAGATGTGCTCGTACTCGAGCTCGCGGCGGCGGCGCTCTTCGGCCTCCTCCTGCTCCCTCGCCGACTGCTCCAGGACGATGCGCTCGAGGAGATCCTCCTGCCCCGGGGGGAGGTAGTCCTCGGGCCCGATCACGCCTCGACGTGGCGGCGCATCGGCCTCGAGCTTGACGGCGCGTGGCCTGAGCTCCTCCGGCTCTCTCTTCACCGGAGTGAGCCGCGAGCTCGAGGCACCCGCAGATGAGCTCCCCGCGGCAGAGGAGCCGGAGGAGGCATGGCGGCGGCGGGCGAGCTCGCGCTCGAACTCGGCCAGCTCGCGGCGCTCGAACGTCGGCGGCGGCCGGCTACCGCGGTTGAGCCACCTCCGCGCGCCCCGCTTGCGCGCGGCGTCGGATCTGGCGCGGCGGCGGCGCTTCGCCTCATCCCCAGAGCTACCGTAGCCGTCCATGCCTTTTTCAGGCTCGCCGACGGTGAGAAATAGGGCGGAGGCGGAGGGGAATCGCGGCGGAGGCGGATAGGGTTTGACCCGTATCCGAGCGGTGAAACCGCATATATACCAGTGCGGTGAGAGTTTTTGCGGGCTGCGGTAAAATATTTATGGCCGGTGACGATGACATGTACCTAGGGTAGGGTCCTAGGCCTGACCTACATGTCCTACCCAAGGACACTACACAAGAGGCCAAGACCTACAAAGTTGGAAAGGAGATACCGACTGAAATCATCACAGAGTGCAACTCACTCGACAGAAGATCCACTCGGATATCCCACTTCCACTCGACTTATGTTGTTCACTCGGAGTACAAGATTCCACTCGGAAGACAGAAGACCTAGAGCCACCCCAGTATGGAAACGGTAGGGCACTCACTCCGTCGCTATAAAGATCATTAAATACGGGCGTTACCTGTAACGTTCGTACCTTTATTCTCTCATTGAACCCTTGCGTAACTGAGGACTGCGAGGGGTCGATGTACTCTATATAAGCCGCCCCTCCCCTCTTGCACAAGGGTTCGCACCCCCTGTAACTCAACACTCCAATCAAACAAAGCCTCCGCGGCACCGAGACGTAGGGCTATTACCTCCTCCGAGAGGGGCTTGAACTCGTAAATCCGAGTGTACAACCGCGTCGTAGCTAGACTCTGCCCTCTCCTACATACCCCCTACCTCTACTGTCAGATTCGTTCCCACGACAGTTGGCGCCCACTGTGGGGCAGGCGTCTAAGCGACTTCCGGCGAGGTTGCGATCTTCGATCTCCATCGACATGGTTTCCGGCGGTGGATTGTCTTTGGGCCGCGAGATCCATCTCGGCGCGCTCACCTTCATCGCCGACGATTCGGCCTGGCACCAGGAAGCCCCCCTCGACGTCGAGGCGCTCCCTATTCATGGGGCGGCACACTTCCGTGCGAGTGCCTGCGGCGTCCTCTTGCGGCAGCCGTTGACTCAGTATCGGTCAGCTCTGGTGGCGTCTTCCCTCTCCGCTGCCCGCCATCGCAAGCGATCCGGTCGCTCGCGGCTCCAGCGGTGGGTGAAGCATTCAGTGGCTCGTCAGTCGTCCACTCCTCAGATCGCGGCGATCGAGCCCGATGAATCCCTTTATGGTTTGTTCGATCTGTCGACTGGTCACTCGCACACTCTTTCCGAGTGCGAAAGCAATGACCCCGCGGCGGAAGTCCTCATGGTTGGCCCCCAGCGCAGCCCACCAGGATTTCCCCGTGCCGGGTGAGGGAGTCATGGATTAGGGGGTCCTCGGGTGTCCGGTCTATTTGATATGGGCCGGACTGATGGGCCATGAAGATAAAAGCGGAAGACTATCCCCCGTGTCCGGGTAGGACTCCTGTATGCGTGGACTGCAAGTTTGGTGTCCGGATGTACTATTCCTTCCTCTGCAAACCGACTCTGTACAACCCTAGATCCCTCCGGTGTGTATATAAACCGGAGGGTTTAGTCCGTAGAGGCTATCAAAATTCTCATAGGCTAGACAGCTAGGGTTTAGCCATTACGATCTCGAGGTAGATCAACTCTTGTATCCCCTATACTCATCAAATATAATCAAGCAGGACGTAGGGTTTTACCTCCTTTAAGAGGGCCTGAACCTGGGTAAACATCGTGTCCCCATCGTCCCTTGTTACCATTGATCCGCAGACGCACAGTTCGGGACCCCCTACCCGAGATCCGCCGGTTTTGACACCGACATTGGTGCTTTCATTGAGAGTTCCACTGTGTTGTCGATAAAAGGATCGATGGCTCGCCTTGTCATCAACAATGATATCACTTCTGGAAGGCGCCTAACTTCAGGACAGGTCCTCCAGCTCGGTGGTTTTACCATGGGTGCCCACATGGCCATCGAGCCGACGACGCCCCCCGCGATCGCCCAACATCACCTCCGCATCGGTCTCGAACACTCCGAAAAGATGGATCCGACAGACATCTCGTCCTTAAACGAGCTGTTAGATCGCATCGCCGCCCTGGGGCTTTCAACGGATTATGATCGGATCAGGCTTAAACCTGACCAGAGGGAAATCAACGTTCCGCCGATCACTCACCTGGTGAGAGTCGTCGAGGAACGACACAAGAACACTTCTTCCCCTAGGTTAAAAACCAGCTATGTTCGGGTCTCCGAACCCATTGAACCGGATACTCTTCCTTCGGAAGAGACCCCACGTCCCCCGAACTCAGGGTTGGACTTAGGGTCCGGGGAGCGCTTGGATCTTCTCGGACCCGAACCGGTAACCTCGGAGACTTTACAAACTCCGAACACAATTTCGGGCAGGGATTCAAGTTTTAGCCCACCCGCCCACGACAATCAATACTCTCCAAGCAATTCAGGCCCTCCTGACATATACGACCTGATGTATGTACGGCAGCAACCTCAGGAAATGGTCCATCACTTTTGGGCCAGGTTTCTACTTGTCAAAAACAAGATCTAAGATTGCTGCGATAACGATGCGGTCTCGGTTTTTCATCAGAATTGCACCGATGAGGGAATTCGGAATGCCCTCTACCGCTGTCGCATACAGAGTTTCACGGAACTATCGCACATAGTACGGAAGTACTGCTCGATGGAAAGCACATGGAAGGCCCAAAAAACCCAATTGGAACCTGCTGCCTTTAAGCAGTGCATTGCCCGGGCAAAACAGATACACCCTTACGAGGCATCCGATCATAAGCCCGCCGGCAAGAAAAATAAACCCTTTATGGGACACATGTCTGTTCTTGACGAGTTCCTCGATAAGCCATATCAGATACATGCAATGCCGAGCACCGAACCAACTCATAGCCTTCGGGCATGTTGGGTACTCCGGCAAGTGGCTAAAAGCGGTGAGACTATCCTCACCATCGCTACTCCAGAGAAGCATTCTCCGGAGGATGACGACATTAATGTCTTCACGGTCTTCAAGACCTTCTCCTCAAATAATCGGCGTAAAAGGGCACTCCGCGACCTCGCCAAAATTACCCAAGTAACCGCAATGAGCCCATGGAATGACGCGGCAATAACTTTCACCGCCGACGATGAACCAAGGGCCCGATCAGTCCGAGCACCTGCCACCTTGGTCTTAAACCCAATTGTGGACGGCTTTCGACTTACTAAAGTGCTCATGGATGGCGGCAGTGGGCTCAACCTCATCTATGAGGACACGCTCGACAAAATGCATATTGACAGAGCACGCATCGAGCAAAGCAGTACCACCTTTCGAGGCATCATCCCCAGTCGAGAAGCACGATGTTCGGGGAAAATCAAACTTGATGTAGTATTCGGCACGCCTGAGAATTACAGGTCCGAAGAGTTGCTTTTCCACGTGGCTCCCTTTAATAGCGGGTATCACGCCCTTTTGGGGCGGGAAGCTTTCTCACGCTTCCAAGACATACCCCATTATGGGTACATGAAGCTTAAAATGCCAGGGCCCAATGGAGTAATCACAGTCACAAGTGATCCGGATATAGCACTCCGCGCCGAAAACAAAACCGCATCCTTGGCCCTTGAGGCACTATCCGAAGCCCTTGCGGCCGAAGAACTAACCACCCTGCGATCCACGGTGGACAAGGATGATGTGATCCTCGATAAGAGACCCAAATCCACCTCTTTCAAACCAGCAGATGAAATAGTCAAATTTCAAGTGCACCCGACGGATCCTAACAAAACAGCGTCCATTGGAGCACAGCTGGATCCGACGGTTGATGCCGCCCTACGAGCGTTCCTGCGCGAAAATTGGGATATTTTTGCCTGGAACCCTTCGGACATGCCCGGGATCCCACGCAGACTGGCCGAACATAGCCTCAACATAATCAAGGGGTTCAAACCAGTCAAACAAACGCTGCGGCGATTTTCCGAACCCAAACGACAAGCTATGGGGGAGGAGCTAGCCAAACTACTCGAAGCCGGGTTCATCAGAGAAATCAAACACCCAGATTGGCTAGCCAACTTGGTCATGGTACCGAAGAAGGATAAGTCTTGGCGCCTTTGTGTCGATTTCAAAGACCTCAATAAGGCTTGCCCCAAAGACCCTTTCCCATTGCCCCGCATTGACCAGATTATTGACGCGACCGTAGGACACGACTCCTTGTGTTTCCTCAACGCTTACTCCGGATACCATCAGATTAAAATGAAGGAGTCCGACCAGGCCGCAACAACATTTATCACCCCGTATGGGCCTTTCTGTTTCAATACTATGCCTTTTAGGCTTAAAAACGCTGGTGCCACTTACCAACACATGATTCAAACATGTTTGGAAAAATAAATCGGCAAGACAGTGGAAGCATATGTGGACGACGTGGTCATTAAGACTAAACACGTTGAATCATTGGTGGACGATCTCCGCCTCATGTTTGACAACCTCCGAACATACGACATACGGCTCAATCCGGAGAAATGCGTTTTTGGCGTTCCAGCCGGAAAGCTACTAGGGTTCATTGTTTCCAATAGAGGAATCGAAGCAAACCCAGCCAAAATCCGAGCCTTGTCGCAACTGGCCATACCAACAGACTTAAAGCAGGTCCAAAAACTAGCAGGGTGCGTGGCAGCTTTAAGCCGCTTCGTCTCCAAATTAGGAGAAAAGGCATTACCACTTTATCGACTGCTCCGATGCACCGACCACTTCGAATGGACGGATGCGGCTACAGCTGGATTGGAAGAAATAAAAACCTTGTTAGCAGGCAACCCAATCCTAGCCGCCCCAAGTGTTGGCGAGCCTATGTTGCTTTATATATCCGTGACTCACCAGGTAGTGAGCGCCGTACTCGTCGTCGAGTGAGGGGAAGAGGGACATAAACTCCCCATCCAGAAACCAGTATACTATGTATCGGCGGTCCTTACACCATGCAAATCCCGATACCCTCACTCTCAAAAGATAGCTTACGCAGTCTTTATGGCATCCCGCAAGCTCCGGCACTATTTTCAAGAGTGTTCGATCACGGTGGCATCCGAAGTACCACTCAATGACATTATAAATAATAGGGATGCCACCGGCCGCATAGCTAAATGGGTCATTGAGCTCTTACCATTTGAAATAACATACAAGACGCGCCGAGCCATTAAATCTCAGGTGCTGGCCGACTTCGTCGCCGAGTGGACGGAAGCCGAGCTCCCTAAAGAGTACAGTTCATACTCCAACTGGATCATGTACTTCGACGGCTCTAAAATGCTAGCCGGACTGGGGGCTGGTGTCATCTTGACATCCCCCATGGGGGACACAGTCTGCTACGTGCTGCAAATCATGTATACGGACTCCAATAACGCAGCCGAATACGAGGCACTTCTACATGGTCTCCGAATGGCTGTCTCCATGGGCATACAATGCCTAGAGGTGCGCGGTGATTCAAATCTCGCAATATCCTAGATAAATGGAGAGTTCGATGCAAAAGATCCAAAGATGGCGGCATATCAAAACGCCGTATTCAAAATATCTGCTCGTTTCGAGGGGCTCGAGTTTCATCACGTTGCTCGAGACAGTAACCAGGCAGCGGACATCTTGGCTCGAATGGGTGCCAAGCGCGACCCCGTCCCGCCTAATACCTTTGTGGAAAGGCTCTTTAAGCCATCCGTGGTGTGGCAAGACGAGAACGGAAACAATAGTCCAGACCTGATCATGCCCCCAGTAGCCGAGCACAATACGGATATCATCGGGGGTTCGGGTACCGAAATAACACCCTCCGCCCATGAAATCATGGCCGTTATTGCTCCATGGACCAAACCCTTCCTGGCCTACCTTAATAGGCAGGAACTTCCTGATGATCAAAATGAGGCCCGTCGCATAGTTCGACGTTCTAAAGCCTATAAAGTTCACGAAGGTGAACTGTACAAGAAAAGGACTACTAGAGTCCTCCAAAGGTGCATCTCTGAAGAGGAGGGACGGCAGCTCTTGGCTGAAATACATGCTGGTCTAGGCGGCCATCATGCCGCAGCTCAGGCCCTCATAAGCAAGGTTTTCCGGACAGGTTTCTTCTGGCCAACGGCCTGAGCAGACACACAAGCCCTTGTGCAACGTTGCGTAGGATGTCAGCTTTTCGCCAATCGAAGTCATATGCCTCCCACCGCCTTAAGAACAATCCCCATCACGTGGCCTTTCGCGGTCTGGGGGCTAGATATGGTCGGACCCCTTAAAGGGGGAAGCCACAAGAAGAAATATTTACTGGTTATGGTGGATAATTTCACTAAGTGGATAGAGGCAAAACCAGTAAAAACGGCTGAAGCAGGGCCAGTGATCGACTTTATATCCGGCGTGGTACACCGTTATGGTGTCCCGCACAGTATCATCACTGATAATGGCTCCAATTTCATAGCCGATGAGGTGAAAAACTGGTGTGCCAACTTGGGCATTAAACTCGACTATGCATCCGTCTATCACCCTCAAACAAACGGTCAGGTTGAACGGGCCAACGGTCTAATAATGAGCGGCATTAAACCCAGACTGGTGCGCTCCCTACGGGAGTCAGATAAGCACTGGGTTGAGGAACTTGATTCTGTGCTCTAGGGGCTGCAGACCACGCCTAACCGAACGACCGGATACACACCTTTTTTCATGGTGTACGGCGCAGAAGCTGTTTTGCCCTGCGACATTATTCATGACTCACCTCGAGTGCGCATGTACGAAGAGAGAGAAGCCGAGCTCGATCGGCAGGACGACTTAGACGGCCTTGAAGAGGAGTGTGACATTGCACGAGCCCGTTCCGCATTTTATCAACAACAGGCTAGGTGATACCAAAGCAGAGAGGTGCGTGCCAAGACTTATAACGTCGGTGAACTCGTTCTGCGCCTCCCAGAGAAGAAGAAGGATAAGCTCAAACCAAAATGGGAGGGTCCCTTCATCATAGATGAAGTTCTCACAGGAGGAGCCTATCGCCTTCGTAATGCATCGGATAATCGCCTTGAGCCGAATCCATGGAACGCTGCTCGGCTCCGACGATTCTACGGATAGTTCGGCCGCATCCTTTTTATTTTTTCTAGTTTCCTCTTTTTTTCTCCTCTTCTTTTTAATCTTTGTTTTATACATCCCAGGGTATGTTCGGATCTGCCGAACTGTTAGGGGTACACATCTTTAAATGTATACACCCCACTTTGACTGGGGGCTTCTTTGACGAAGCTTATTATTAAAAGCTTGTGGCTTATATTGTCCACATCGTTTGTTCTATACACCTTTGCCATTATATGCACCTCTATGACTTAAGTTTTTGCCAAGCTGGGTTGCCTCGCTCCTGTGTTTATACCCTATGTTCCCGATTGTTTGGCTAGGGTGTAAAGGGAGCACCTCTGTGATTGCTACAACCGGGTAATCCGGATATGTACCTCAGACGGGTGAAGCCGAAAGCTAGCGTTCTTAAGAGAGTAATTGGTCGGCAAGCAACGATGGATTGTTTATGTTTTTTTAACTCTACTAAACAAATACGGGATCGGCTCCCCGTAATTTGGATCAAAGCCTGGGCACGCGTAACTAAGCGTGCCAACCCAAGGAAAGGAACCCTTAACGGAACTATTTTCCTTGGAAGATGTTTCTTATGTTAAATAGTAATATAACATAACTCCCGAACAATTTTTTTGTCTGTTTGAGCAATATGGCCGGATTGCCTGGTTTCCGGACATAATGAATGTTTCTCACGTTCCAACATGGTATTCGGAAACACTCCACCTTCTTGGTTCGGAGATTGAAGCCGAAGGCCTGCGATGACAAATTTTGAAATGTTCGATTGGAGATAAGTTCGATAATAAAGTATATTGATACATTAAGTCAAACGCCTACTCTTTCTCTATACCATCTATAAGACTATCTAAACTACAGTCCTCTTGTGAATATTTCGCAGCTATCATCACTTGGTCATATACCAAGTTCACGGGAATCTCCTTTCCGTCTGGTCCCTGAGGTCCAACTCGGGCCATGTGATTCGGATCGAGTCCGGTGTAGCGTGTTTTCACCATCGCCCATGCTTCTCATGCACCTTCACGACATGCGGACGCCTTCCATAGTTCAAAGCGGCACCGGGCACCTTTGAACAGATTCGCCAACCCCTCCATACTTTCTGGAGGGGTATCAGATGGCCATAAAGCCTTGGTCGGATTTCTCATGGCTTTCCAGGCCCGCTCATGCACCACGGACAGCTCCTTAAGCACGTCGCCTCGAAATCCGGACACTTCCTCTTCAGGCCGACCAGTTAATAGACCTACAGCAATAGAGTTGTGACAATCCGAATTATGGGATAGTATGAGTCTCTCTGATGGTTCAAAAGGTCATACCGAATATGCCGCCTTTCAACTTCATATTCTCTTTTTGCGCAGCCGATAACTGAGCCTTTAAGCTCTTTATCTCTTCAGCTTGTTTGTCTTTTTCCTCCTCTAGTTTGTTCTTCTGACCAGTGGTCATTGTGGCCTTTTTCATCTCCGCAAGTTCTGTGGTGCCGGCATTCAGCTGTGTCTAGTTTGTTTTCAGTTCCTGGGACAGCGCGTTGTTCTTCTCCTTGAGAACCTGCAGGTCATAACGATCCTTAAATCGGTTGGCCTAATCGCTTCAAGTCTCAAGGGCTACTGGCATATATCTATTAAATTTGCACAAACTCATTACCCGCATATCCTTTGAGAACAGTTGAGTAACTCCAGCAAGTCCGTCTCGGGCGGCTCGGATATATGCATCCACGGAGCTGAGTGCGGCAAATTCCTGTTCAGAGAAAACTGGAGCGCGCATGGCCTCTTTCAGCCGATGATGATTCATCACGCTCTCCACCTTGGAATTCATGACGGATACGTCATCCGAATCCTCATGAGGGGGCGGATCTAGCACTGTATCAGCTCTCATCCTGGGCGACGAGTCCGACACCGGATTAGCTGACATTCGGCTAGCAGGGCGTTTTCCCACGGTTTGCCGCGTGCTCCTCCTGAAATAAAGGTAGAGGGGAAATTTAACAATCTGATCTCATGCTTAGGTGCATATCAACGGACACACCTGTTTGAAGAGGAAGGGTGCTCGACAGCGCCCCCCGTTTCCTTTCGTTTCGAACGATTGCCCTGCATAGAGGCCGCTCTTGAGGGAGTGCGGCTTGCCGAGCGCCGATCCTATAAAGTACAGTTTAGTGTAATGGATAAGGTGCAAATAGGGGCCTCTTTTTGAGGAGGCTTTTCGAATACTTACAATGGAGAAAGAGTAAAGGCGGGGGTAGTCGGCCATAATAGCCACTTCCGAACCGTCAAGGCTCGCCTGATAAAATACTCCATCATCGAATTCTATGTATATATCCGGATCCTCACAGAAGCCGGGGTCTTCGTTGCGAGCAGGATCCTCTGGCTGCGGGGAGGGACAATGAATGTCCTCCACCATTTTCCTCCATGACTATTTTAACAACAAGAAAAATTTGATTAGTATGCCTCGATAACGAGGAAAAACAGTGCTGATAATAAAAAACTTACCCATTCAATGGGGTTGTACATGGAAAAGCCTTCTCGGCAGTTTAAGCGGAGGAAGTCTTCTTTCTCCCCCTTATACAGATCGGCCAGGATCATAGCCAGTTCGGCCGGGGTATCCGGGCCCTTGCGTCTGTAACAAGATGCGTCGTCCTCTCCGTTGTAACACCATAAAGGGGTCACTCTGGACTGGAGAGGCTGAATACATCGCTTTATCGCGATGGCCATAACTTCAATTATCGAAAGCTCGGAATGAGCAAGTACTCTGACCTTGCTGACCAATCTCTTCATTTCCGCATTGTCTTCTTCCTTGGGACTCCGGGGGCGCCAATTAAGGCGTTTCTTCAAAGGAGCACTGGAGAATTCGGGGAGGCCGCGCCGAACTGGGTCTGGAAGGGGAACGTCCTCAATATAAAACCATTCCGAAGACCATTCTTGGGATGCCTCCTTGGGAGTTCCAATCAGGTAACCTGATCCGGCTATGCGCCATACTTCGGCGCTGCCCACTTCGAATATGGAACCCCCTCGATGACGAGGAATGAGGCAAAAGAACTTTCTCCATAGTTCAAAATGAGCCACGCAGCCCAGAAACAGTTCACAAAGAGCAACAAAACCCGAGATGTGCAGAATAAAACCTGGAGTGAGATTGTGCAGCTGGATCCCATAGAATTCTAACAGTCCCCTGAGAAAGGGGTGGATCGGGAATCCTAAGCCCCGCAGAAGAAACGAAACGAAGCACACCCTCTCCTCCTTGTTGGGGTTGGGGAAATTTTCTGCAAGCACATCATTGCCGATCGAGGCTAATCCCGCTCGCGCAGAGATTAGATCTGCGGGAGGGAGATATCCCTGCGTCTGAAGTCGACTCAACTGAAGATGAGACACTGAGCAGCTCCGCCAATCACCCTCTTGAGGGCCATGAGGGCGCGAAGAAGAGCTAGGAGTGCTGGCCATGTTTTGAAGTTTTTCGTGGCTAGTCTTGATGTTCTCTGCGCGATGTGGATGGCATTTGGGGATCTAACCTCTTTATATAGGCGCCGTCCCTATGTGGTCAGGGGCGTATCTGTAAAAGATTATTATGGACCGTTCGCATTCGCCCGACGCGTGGGAATCGAGGCGACGATAGGGAGGAATTATAAAGGCAGAACGTGAAGGTCAGGGCCGGACTGTCATCAATCCGAAGTATGGAGAAGAACCCGCCTTGCAAAGCCGAAGACATAAGCCGGATACTACATTGTCATTGAAGGCAAGTTCGGGGGCTACTGAGGGAGTCCTGGATTAGCGGGTCCTCAGGTGTCCGGTCTATTTGATATGGGCCGGACTGATGGGCCGTGAAGATAAAAGCAGAAGACTATCCCCCGTGTCCAGGTAGGACTCCTATATGCGTGGAATGCAAGTTTGGTGTCCGGATGTACTATTCCTTCCTCTGCAAACCGACTCTGTACAACCCTAGATCCCTCCGGTGTGTATATAAACCAGAGGGTTTAGTCCGTAGAGGCTATCAAAATTCTCATTGGCTAGACAGCTAGGGTTTAGCCATTATGATCTCGAGGTAGATCAACTCTTGTATCCCCTATACTCATCAAATATAATCAAGCAGGACGTAGGGTTTTACCTCCTTTAAGAGGGCCCGAACCTAGGTAAACATCGTGTCCCCATCGTCCCTTATTACCATTGATCCACAGACGCACAGTTCGGGACCCCCTACCTGAGATCCGCCGGTTTTGACACCGACACTGGGGGCGAAGACGGTGGTCCGTCGCACGACAACGACGAATACTACCCGCAAGCCCTCACTGTGGAACAAAGAAAGGAACTGCAGCGCAGGAACGAGCAAGCTCTCCAGACCCTCATCGTTGGGGAGACCACCGAGGCTCAGGCTTTGGAAGCCGCACGCGTAGCCACCTTGGCTAAACATGCGCGTCTGGAAGATCTCCAGAATTCACTCGACGACCGCGCTCGCAGACCACCTCCAAATCCCAGTCGACGACAACAGCAATTGTTCCCGACTGGATCTTGAGATGAGTGTCAGGTATACCACACTCCAATCCAGAATGTTGCAGCAGCCGCACATATTGCAGATTCAATCCAACCATCCCGTTCCAAGGCTGGAAGATGCCTAGAGCAGATTCGGACGTTGCTCAAAGCAGCTGGGGAGCGGAATTCGGCTATTTCTCAGTCGCGCAATAGGATTCATAGCAGGTTTGTCAGAGCGGAGACAGTTCAGTCTGCTCACAGCCCAAGATCGCCTCCGCGGCGCGGAGATCGTGGTTATCACCAGGACCAATACCTGGATCGAGGCCACGGGCAGTTTGATCCTCGTTATCACCATGACGACTGCCGTCGAGTGCCTATGCCCCCTCCGAGGGGTGGTTCGTACGCGCCCCGTCGGTATGATGACAGGTAGCCATACGGTGACGAGCAGAGAATTCCAGTCGACCTCCGAGAGCCTAGGTTTGATGCAAGATCAGTCCTCGTGCAGGGCCTGGTTGATAGAGGCAGAGCTAACCGAGAGGGTTTGGACAGGGATCGCCCGAGTGGAAGCAGAGCGTTTGTTTCCGGGCCCGAGTGCTTCAGTAGGGCCATTCGGGCCGCTGAGATTCCTCCCAACTTAAGGTTGGCTGCAGGGGTGAGTAAGTTCACTGGCGAGTCAAAGCCAGATACGTGGTTAGAGGATTACCGGGTGGCTGTGCAGATTGGTGGAGGCAACGACGAAGTGGCCATGAAGCACCTGCCCTTGATGCTTGAAGGCTCGGCAAGGGCGTGGTTGAACCAGTTGGCTCCCGCCAGCATATACTGTTGGGAGGACTTAGCCCGAGTGTTTATCAAAACATTTGAAGGCACTTGCAAGCGACCTGCTGGGCTGACTGGGTTACAACACTGTGTTCAGAAGCTGAATGAGACCTTGAGGGATTATATCCAGCGTTGGACCACACTCCATCATGTGGTGGAAAATGTTTCTGAGCATCAAGCAGTTTGTGCCTTTAAAGAAGGCGTCATATATAGAGAGCTCATACTGAAATTTGGTCGGTCTAGGACCCTCTCCATGAACCAGATGATGGAGATAGCCACTCGGTATGCGAATGGCGAAGATGTGGACCGACTCCGTAGTGGCAAGGGGAAAGCTGTAGACCATGACGCCGGGGGCGGAAATCCCAGTCAGAAACAGAAGCGCAAAGCTAAAACCGCTGGTCAGATAGAAGCATCGGTCGTGATGACTCAAGGCAAGTTCAAAGGGAAGCCCAAGGGGCAGTGGATACCCAAAAAGATGAAGGATCAGTCGGGCCAGGACGTCCTGGATCTTCCGTGTGCCATCCACACGAAGAAGGACGAGGAGGGTAACCTGATTTTACCCAAGCATACCACTCGACAGTGCAGATTACTTATTTAGCAGTTCCATGAAGGTCAGCTGAGTGAAAAGGGCTCGGACAAAGACGATGATGAAGAAAAAGTAGAAGATTACCCAAAGTTCAATGCTACTCTGGTGATTTTTGCTGACGTTGAGAGCAAGAGTCGACTGAAAGTCATCAACCGAGAGGTAAACATGGTTGCTTCGGCAACTACGTCGTACCTCAAGTGGTAAAAGACTCCCATTACTTTCGACCAGTCGGACCACCCACCTCATATCGCTACCCCTGGGCGGCAAGCATTGGTAGTGGATCCTATGGTGGGAGGCACTCGGTTGCGCAAAGTTCTTATGGATGGCGGCAGTGGCTTGAACATTCTCTATGCTGAAACCCTCCAGGGGAATGGCATTCCGATGTCCCGACTCAGTGAAAGTAACATGCAGTTTCACGGAGTCATCCCGGGGAAAAAGGCAAAGTCACTCGGTCAGATTGCGTTGGATGTAGTTTTTGGTGACTCGAAGAATTTTTGGAAGGAAAAGTTGTCGTTTGAGGTGGTGGACTTTCATGGTGCTTATCATGCTATTCTGGGTCGACCAGCTTATGCTCGCTTCATGGCCCGACCGTGTTATGTGTACCTTAAGCTGAAGATGCCCGGACCCAAGGGCGTGATCACCATCACTGGAAATAGGAAGAGAGCTGAGGAATGCCTCCAGAAAGGATCCAAGATTGCTGATGAGCAGATGGCAGTGGTGGAATTGGAGGAGTACAAGAAGAATGCCGATCCGAGTGTTTTGCTCCACTCTAAGAAGCCTGCTTCCGAGTCTGCTTTTCAGTCGGCAGGAGAAACCAAACAAGTTCACATTCACCCAGAAGATCCCACAGCCGCTCCGACCAACATCTCGTCGACACTCGACAGCAAATAGGAAGCCGCGCTCATCCAGTTCCTCCGTGAGAACTGGGACATCTTTGCATGGAAACCATTAGACATGCCAAGTGTACCCAGGGGACTGGCTGAGCACCGTTTGCGTGTCGACTCGAGAGCCAAACCTGTCAAAGAGCATCTCCGCCGTTCTGCTGTAGAGAAGAGGAGGGCGATTGGCGAGGAAGTGGCTCGACTCCTAGCAGCTGAGTTCATACGTGAGATATACCACTCCGAGTGGCTCGCCAATGTCATCATGGTTCCCAAGAAGGATAATTCACTCCGCATGTGCATTGACTTCAAGCATATCAATCGGGCCTGCCCGAAAGATCATTTTCCACTCCCCTGTATCGATCAAATAGTTGATTCGACTGCGAGCTGCGAGCGCTTGTCTTTTCTCGATGCGTATTCCCAATACCATCAGATCCGACTGTATGGGCCAGATGAAATAAAAATGGCCTTCATCACCCCGTTCGGGTGTTTTTGCTATGTCACCATGCCATTCGGTATAAAAAATGCCGGTGCTACGTTCATGCGCATGATTCATAAGTGCCTGCTCACTCAGATCAGTCGGAACGTCGAGGCCTACATGGATGACATCGTGGTCAAGTCACGCAAATGTTCCGACCTGCTGACTGATCTCGCTGAAACCTTCGCCAATCTGAGAAGATATGGTATCAAGCTGAACCTATCCAAGTGCACCTTTGGAGTGCCTGGAGGCAAGTTACTCGGTTTCCTCGTTTCCAAGTGAGGGATTGATGCCAATCTCGAGAAAATCGGTGCAATTGTCCGAATGAAACACCCTATGCGTGTCCACGACGTCCAGAAGCTCACAGGCTGTCTCGCAGCACTGAGTCGGTTCATTTCTCATCTCGGTGAAAAGGCACTGTGTCGGTGCAACAAACCCTGGGTCTGTTACCCAGACCGTGCACAGGCCTAAAGGAACAAGGTTGCAACACCCAAGGCAAGATCAAGTTGAAGAGATAGCTCTTTGAGGAATCAAAGGGCAGATCAAGAAGACCAAGACAAGCTAGAAGAGCAAGACACCACTAAGGAAAAACATCCCTTGCCGGGCAGGCGAGCCTGGCGAGGACGAGGTGGCCCCGAAGACAAGACTCAAGACCGTCCCGGCAGGCCTGCCTGGAGCGACGAAAGCGAACTACCCCGCCAAGGCTCCACCGCTCCACCTCATAGCGACGCAAGTCATCGATCGGTGCGGTGTCAAGCCCCCAAGTGACTAAGTGGCTGTTATTTAGCACGTGGCAGCCACTTCCTACGAAAATCACCTCCAAATGACACCCGTCTAGAGATGTGTCAAGCAGACAGGTGAAAAGGTGGCCGAGCAGCCTGGCAAGGCTTGCCGGGCAGGCCTCGATGTGATGTTAAGCGACACATTTAATGCGCTCTGCTTTGTCTGCAGAGTCAGGTATGATAGCACTGTTCTCTATCTAATCAGTACACAATGACTGATTTGCCACTGTGGTGACCCCTTGATCTATAAAAGGAGGGCCATGGCAACCATAGAAAGGGTTCAGAACCTTGTACACTTGTATGCGCGTAGCCGCTCTGGTCCCAAGGCAACCCTGCCGGGTAAGAGCGCTGCGTTTCCACCACAATCCACCATCAATCCACCAAAGCAGGAATAGGGTTTTACGCCTTGCGGCGGCCCGAACCTGGGTAAAACTACCCGCGTGATCTCTGTCGTGCCGCGCTATGGTTCTCCGCTCTTTGTGCAATGTGCTCAGTCCCCCCGCCGAACCAAAAGGGGCTGATGGCCCCATAGGTGGCCGTGGTTTCCCATGACATCTTTGGCGCGCCAGGTAGGGGGCTATGCTTGCGCGAACCCGAGAAGCATACGCAGCGTGTCATCATCTTCATCATCTTTTTCATCGACGGCTCCATCGTCCATGGCGCCCAAGACGAAGCCCGGTGTTGCGGCTCATCCGTCCACTTCAAAGGCCCCGCCGCCCGTGGCCGCCGACACTGCAGGGGCTACGGGGACGCACGGAGACATGGACGCTGCCGGGGACGTGGCCGACGCAGGCGGCGTCGTCACCACCATCCCTGCGGCCGAGACGAGGGCAGAGGGCACCGGGCACCGGGGAAGGACAACACCAACAGCATCCCAGCGGCCACACTCCACATGGTGCGGGTGGAGAAATCATTCCATCTACTGACCCAGCCGTTGCGCCCAATGGAGCCGCTGGCCCTCAAGCGCCCCCACCTCGTCACCATGCCACCCTGGCGACGGGCTCACAATGACGAGGGCACGGCACGGCTGCTACTGGCACAGTTAGGAGCCAGGCGACGCTACAGTCTACATCGTCGTCCATGCCAAGCACCGCTTCAGAGGCCATGGTGCAGGCCCAGCTGCTGTTGAGATTTCCGCCAGCAGCCAATCAGATGGATGAGTGGAGAGCCACCATTCAGAGCCTGATTGTTTTCGCCGAGGTGGGAGGATCACAGCAAGCTGGCCCGCCACGGCCTCCCCAGGCGACGCCAACAGCCCACGCAGAAGGGGCCACCCCTACGGTGCAGTCCCCTCCCCGACAGCCTACGCAGGAGCCGCGGCCGGTGCCATGCGATCAAGAACCCGACGACGTCTCGATGGCTTCGTCCGGCCCTCGAGCACGTCGGGACCAGCGGCAAGCCCAGGAGGACAGGCGAAGGGGAGGCGCGTGCATCACCATCGAGCAATGCCGCGACACCCACTGCCAGTCTGATAGGCGCCATGGCCACGACGTCGATGAGCCTACGCCCGATGAGGGTGGGTACTTACCTTTCGAGGTTGGGTGCCCCGCCTTCACTCGTGAACTGCGGCAAGTCCGTTGGCCATCTTCCCGCATGTTCAAGCCAGAGATACTAGAGAAGTACGATGGGAGATTGAACCCGGCAGAGTTTCTGAGCATCTACACCATTGCTGTTCAAGCTGCCGGGGGAAGAGATGAGAAGGTTTTCGCCAACTACTTCCCTTTGGCACTCAAGCCAAATGTGAGGTCTTGGCTGATGCACCTGCCGGAAAACTCCATTTCAATCTGGGCTGACCTGTGCCATGAGTTTGTTGGCGCCTTCACGGGTGGCCATCAAGAACTAGGGCGGCCCAGTGACTTGCAGCTCCTCCCGCAGAAGGAACGGGAGACCCTATGGAAGTACATGCAAAGGTTCAATCGAGTGCACAGGAACATTCCAGACATCCACCCGGCAGCTGTGATAGCTGCGTTCCAGTCCAACGTGCGCAACCGCAGGATACGTTCCAAAATGAACGTGCGGCTGCCCAAGACTGTGAATGAGTTATACACTCTGGTGGATAAGTGTGCACGAGTAGATGAGGGGAGGCGGCTCCCCGGAGAAGAGGATGGGGTCGACATCGATTCAGACGATGACAACGACGCTACCAATCAGAAGAAGAACAAGAAACGCAATAAGAAGCGCAAGGAGAAAGTTGTGATGGCCGTCGAAGGATTGAGCACACCTAGTACCGGCAAGAAGGCAAAGGCCGAGGCCCCCGGCAAGGAGGTTGCCGCGTGCACTGACTGCCGGGCGGCCGCGGCTACCGAGAAGGCTAGGAAGGGTGATGGTCCGTACTGCAAGATCCATAGGACCAAGGGCCACGACCTTCAAGAGTGTTATCAGGTTGAGCAGCTCGTCAAGAAGCAGAGGGCTGAATACAAGAAGCGTGATAAGGAGAAAAACCAGGATGGTGCTAGCGGGAAGGGCCGAGGCGGCGGAGTAAGTCGTCCCGACAGGGCTCCTCAGAATCAAGGGAACCCCGCCAGAGGCCGTCAGAAGGAGGATTGCAATGATGAGAGTGATGGAGGAGATGAAGAGGAAACTAGTGAGCAGGAGTTCCAGAAAGCCACTAACGCCTTGTGCATTGACGGGGGTGCATCTTTGCACTCCTCTCACCGCCAACGTAAACAGTGGGCGCGTGAAGTCAATGCCGTGGAGCGAGCGGCAGATTCTCGGAAGCCGCTTAAGTGGTCCCGCATGCCCATCATCTTTGACAAAGAGGATCACCCTGACCGCACCACCGCGGTAGTGTGTTTGCCGTTGTTGGTCTCACCAACAATTCGCAACCTCAAAGTCACAAAGATGTTGGTTGACGGCGGGGCCGGGTTGAATCTAATATCTCCAAAGGTCATCAGCAAACTTCAGATAGCAGATGAGGAGCTCAAGATTACTGGCACGTTCCAAGGAATCAACCCCGGCAGGAGTCATCCTAAGGGAAAGATCACACTGCCAGTGACATTCGGAGGGGAGTTAAACTACCGGACTGAGAAGATCGTATTTGATGTGGTTGACCTCCCCCTACCGTACAATGGAATCCTTGGTCGCCCAGCCCTGGCCAAGTTCATGGCAGCATCCCACTATGCCTACAACACCTTGAAGATGCCAGGGCCGATAGGAGTCATTTCCATTCCGTCAGATCAGAAGGACGCAGTCATTTGTGTGGACAAGATGTACCGGGAAGCAGTCACGGCAGAGGTCGCGGAAGCCAGTGTTCCCGCCAAGGAAAGTAAGAAAATGAAGAGAGCTAGCAAGGGTGCCAGCAAGGAATCCGGGAAGCGTACCTCTCCGGAGTGTGCTTCGCCTGTTGATGACTTGCCGGAGAGTTCCAATAGCAAGAGATCCAAAGCTGATGCACCTGCTGTGAAGAAGGTCCCAGCAGGGCTGGCTGGCGCTGACGGTATGTTTACCATCAGTGCCATCCTCGATGACAAATAGGAAAGCACGCTCGTTGCCTTCCTGCGGACGAATGTCGATATGTTTGCCTGGCAACCATCTGACATCCCTGGTGTTCCCAGGGAGGTAATCGAGCACCACCTTGCTGTTTGCCCTCATGCCCGGCCCGTCAAACAGAAGGTCCGGAAACAAGCTTTGGAGCGGCAACAGTTTATTGCCGAGGAGATCAAGAAACTTGAGGCAGCGGGCCTAGTCAGAGGAGTACTGCATCCAACATGGTTAGCAAATCCTGTGGTGGTACACAAGGCTAATGGGAAATGGAGGCTTTGCATAGATTTTACGGATCTGAACAAGGCATGCCCAAAGGACCCATTTCCCTTGCCGCACATCGACCAAATTGTGGATTCTACCTCCGGATGTGACCCGCTCTCCTTCCTGGATGCGTACTCTGGGTACCACCAGATTTTCATGTCCAAGAAAGACGAGGAGAAGACCGCATTCATCACCCCACGCGGCACGTATTGTTTCGTACGGATGTCCTTCGGGTTGAAGAGTGCCGGATCCACTTTTGCATGAGTAGTATAGATTGGCTTCGAATCCCAGCTGCATAGAAACATTGAAGCTTACATGGATGATATTGTGGTCAAGACCAAGGACAGATCAACCCTCATCCAGGATTTGGAAGAAACCTTTGCCAATCTGCGTAAGATCAACTTGAAGCTGAACCCGGAGAAGTGCGTGTTTGGCGTCCCTTCCATTAAGCTACTTGGCTTCTTTGTGTCCCATTGGGGGATAGAAGCCAACCCCAACAAGATCAAGGCTATCGAGTAGATTCAAGCATCCAAGACAGTCAAGGATGTGAGGCGTTTGACTGGATGTGTTGCCGCGCTTAGTAGGTTCATTTCCAAGTCTGCCGAGCGCGCCTTGTCGTTCTTCAAAATCTTGAAGAAGGCAGGACCTATGGAGTGGACCCCGGAGGCAGACGCTGCACTACAAGATTTGAAGACCTATCTTTCCTCTGTGCCCACCTTGGCCGCTCCCAAACCACAAGAGCCGTTGCTGCTATACTTAGCGGCAACCAATAAAGTGGTTAGTGCGGCACTGGTGGCACAGCGGGAAGTAGATGACGCGACAGCCACAACCACCGTCCCCTCTGGAGAAGAAAGTGAGCCCATCCCGGCAAGACCAGAGCCAGTCCAAAGCGAAGAAAGGCAGGGCAGCGGAAGCAGTTCTATGGTCGCGGCAAAGAAGAAAGTGGTGCAGCGCCCAGTGTACTTCGTCAGCTCCCTATTACAGGGGGCTAGGTCAAGGTACTCTGGCGTGCAAAAGTTGATTTTTTGGCCTCATCATGGCCTCAAGGAAACTGCGCCACTACTTCCAAGCCCACGAGATCACGGTCATCACCCGCTTCCCCTTGCAACGCATACTCCGAAACCCAGAGGCCACCGGCAGGATTGTGGAATGGGCTTTGGAGTTATCCAGCTTTGGTTTGAAGTTTGAAAGCACGTCAACCATCCAGAGCAGGGCACTAGCAGAATTCATCGCAGAGTGGACACCAACTCCTAATGAAGAAGTATTGGAGACAGTCATCCCCGGCAAGGAAGCCCCCCATGAATGGGTCATGTATTTTGATGGTGCCTTCTCCCTACAGGGTGCAGGGGTTGGCGTACTTCTTGTCGCTCCCACTAGGGAGCACCTTAAGTACGTCGTCCAGATGCACTTTCCCCGAGAGAAGGCTACCAACAATACTGCAGAGTATGAAGGGCTCCTTGCCGGGCTCAGGATTGCAATAGAACTGGGAATCAAGAAGCTGATCATCCGCGGAGATTCACAACTTGTGGTGAGACAAGTCAACAAGGATTACCAAAGTCCATTGATGGAGGCATACGTTGAGGAAGTGAGGAAGTTGGAGGAGCGCTTTGACAGATTGTAAACAGAGCACGTGCCCCGTGCGGAAAACAGCATTGCTGATCATCTATCGAAGTGCACTGCGCAAAAACTTCCTCTGGAACCAGGGACTTTTGTTCTCCATCTGACTCAGCCCTCCGTATCCCCGGCAACAATGGCCAGAAAGAGGAGGAAACTGGACTCCGGCAAGCCTCACCCGGCAGAGCCTCCCGGGGCTCCTGGCAGAGAGCTTGGCGGGAGCAACTCCCCTTCGATCAGTGAGCTGCACCATCCTGCCAGACCACCGGTCCCTGCGGTCGAGAAGTGCGCTCCTGCGAATGAGGAGGTGCCACTCGTCCTCGTTGCCAAGCCCCAGGCTCCAACTTGGGCACAACACATAGTCCATTTCCTCCAAACTGGAGAACTTCCCGAAGAGCAAGAAGAAGCTAAAAGAGTAGCCCAGAGAGCCAGTATGTATCAGTTTGTCGATGACATGCTGTACAGAAGAAGGCCCAACAGTGTGAAATTGAAGTGCATTTACCGGGAAGGAGGAAAGGAACTTTTGGCAGAGATACACCAAGGTATGTGCGGCTCCCACATTGGATCAAGGGCTCTGGTTGGAAAAGCCTTCTGGCAAGGTTTCTATTGGCCCACAGCCCTCCAAGATGCGGTCAAGCTCGTCACCAAGTGTGAAGCCTACCAGTTTCATTCCAAGAAAATCCATCTGCCTGCCCAAGCTCTTCAGACAATCCCTTTGTCATGGCCGTTTTTGGTCTGGGGGCTCGACATCTTGGGCCCTTTCCCCCGTGCTACCGGGGGCTTTGAATTCTTGTTCGTTGCAATCAACAAGTTTACAAAGTGGCCGGAAGTAGAGCCCGTGAGAAAGGTGACTGCTCAGTCAGCTATCAAGTTCTTGAAAGGATTGGTGTGCCGCTTCGAGGTCCCTGCCTGGATCATCACTGACAATGGCACCCAGTTCACGAGCCGCACCTTCATGCAATACGTTCATGCCCTCGAAAGCAAGATCTCATTCACCTCTGTCGTCCATCCCAGAAGCAACGGACAAGCTGAGAGGGCGAACACTGAAGTGCTGCGAGGTCTCAAGACAAGAACCTTTGATAAGTTGCAGAAGTGTGGCAGGCGATGGATCAACGAGCTGCCGGTGGTTCTTTGGTCCCTCAGAACGACACCAAATCGAGCTACTGGGCAGACTCCCTTCTCCCTAGTCTATGGGGCAGAAGCAGTTATCCCCACGGAACTCATATTCGAATCTACTCGAGTGCTTGCCTACGATGAAGTAGTGCAGGAACGGCACCGGTGTGACGACGCTGTGCTACTTGAGGAGAACCGTCTCCGGGCCGCTACACGTGCTGCACGCTATCAGCAAGCCCTGCGTCGCTATCACAGCCGCAGGGTTCTTGCCCTGGGTTTTGAAGAAGGTGACCTTGTCCTTAGGCGCGTTCAGTCCGCCAAGGGTGCAAACAAGTTGATGCCAAAGTGGGAAGGCCCTTATCGGGTAGTACGAGTCACCAGACCTGGCGCAGTCCATCTGGAGACCGGAGATGGCATTCAATTGCAAAACTCATGGAACATTGAGCATCTCCGGAAGTTCTACCCGTAAGGCATGGCTGTCGGGCCCTGCCCGGCAGCCCCCCTTTTGTACAGGCCTTGCCGATGTTGCATGTAACCCCTTGTACAAAGCCAGGCGCAGACCCTGAGCAGCAGAAATAAACGAAGCGCTGGGGGGCCCCCAAAACTTGCATGCATGCATAAGCATATCAGGAGCATTGCATGATCATGTAGATCAAATCGCACATGGCATCATCTTCATCTGCATCAGGTTGCAGGGCTCTTACCATGGACTTGGTCCCAAAGAAGAGAGGAGAAGACAAGCCAATGTTGCGATCCCTGGCAAGCCAAACAGATAAGTTTTATCTCTTATCCATACGTGTTCCGTGAAGAGAAACTTGTGCATATGAAAACCTCGTCACCTTCGAAACTTAGGTGCTCCCATCCTTTGACTTGAACGTTGCTTCAGTCAGGATGGTCGCAGTGGCCTTTGGCGGAGAAGGCTTGGTGGGGGGCTGGTCCCTCCCTATGGTTTATGCCCGGCAGACCTAGCCTCGCGTCAACGAACTGAGGATACCGGCAGGATAGCTTGCCGGGAAAAACTTGTTTACTTTAATGTATAGAGGAATTTCACCTCTGCATGGATATGTTATATGCACAAGTACCCGGCAAGGCCTGTCTTTTTCATTAATATGCTGATTAACAAGTACAGATCTTACAGAACACAAACATGGATAAAAGAGATTACATAATTTAGACTAAAGTTTGGCAAGTGCCTACATATTTTAGACTGAAAAAAGATAAGTGCCCCGTAATCCCTTTCTTGTCCCTCTCCTCCTAGGCATTGCGGTGGAAGAGGAAGAGGGCAAAAGGAGTGCTTGAGCAAGACGCCCCACTCGGCCCCGTCAGGACCTGTCATGCGTAGCCTAACAAGATCAAGAGTGGCGAGGCTGCGAAGGAGAGGGGCGGAAGGAGCAGCTCGGCAGTACCCTGGTCACCACCTCCAGGGCCAGCCAGAAGCCTCAGAAGAGCACCGGCGGGGAGAACCACTGGAGCTCAGCTGAAAGACTGCTGGAGGAGGCGAAGGCACCAAGAGAGCAGCCCCCTCCCCAGTAACCAAGAGGCCGGTGATGATGGTGCTGGGGAGGGAGGGGAAGAACGAAAAGACGAGGCAGCAGGTCGGCAGTATGAGACGAAGGCGTCGGTGCCATCGTACGCCGACCTGACGCCCTGCCACCCGCCTTCTCCGTCTTCCCTCGTTCTTTCTTCATCACCACCACTCTGGTGGGGTACCAGCTCCTCGAGCCGTCGCCTCCCCCGAAGAGGCTGCGGGCTGCAACGGCGTCCGGGACGCGCAAGGAGCATCGCTCCCCACCTTGGTGGGCAGGAAGATGCCACCATCTTCGACATTCGCCCCGACTTCACCGAAGGGGGCAGTGCTGGGATTACCAAGGGACCCGAGCGCTGCACCCCAGACAGATGCCGGAGGCCCCGGGAGCTCCAGCGTCAGAATAGAGAGCCGCAGTGGTTCACGGCAGAGCCTAGCGCTCCCCGCCAGACAGCCGGCCCGGGCAAAGGAGACAAGCCTGCCCCCATGGTGGAAGAACTTGGCATATCCCGCACTAAGGGTGGCTCGACCGCCGCATCCCTTCCGGCCTCGGACTAGACTCACTCCCTAGGCACCCACACAAGCTTTCGGTGTCATCAACCCCGAGCTCGAGCCCGAGGCCTGGCCCCGGTCTCTCCCTCTCAACATTGCTAGGGGAAAGAAGGAAATGGGGGGAGGAGGTGCGTGGATGAGCACTTCCGCTTCCCCTCGCCACCCCTTTTATAGGCGGGCTGGGGGCTGGGAGCTCATCCCTCGACGGGTAACCGCCGCCCACCTCCACCAACCCAAGAGGGTCGGGCCCCTGCCTTGACGCTCTCCCACACCACGCGCCCCCATTACCTACCCCACCATAATTGGCATTGCACGACGCACGGGAGAACCGAAAACTGACCTGGGCTCAGATTAATGAAGAAGCAAAGAAGATCTCAAAGGACATGTAACTGCTACCCTCTTGCCTGTGCACTGGATAAGGACCTACCCCGAAGACGCCCAGCAGTGCGTTCGGGCCAGGCCCGGGGGCTCCTGTCGGTGCAACAAACCCTGGGTCTGTTGCCCAGACCGTGCACAGGCCTAAAGGAACAAGGTTGCAACATCCAAGGCAAGATCAAGTTGAAGAAATAGCTCTTTGAGGAATCAAAGGGCAGATCAAGAAGACCAAGACAAGCTAGAAGAGCAAGACACCACTAAGGAAAAACTTCCCTTGCCAGGCAGGCGAGCCTGGGGAGGACGAGGTGGCCCCGAAGATAAGACTCAAGACCGTCCCAGCATGCCTGCCGGGAGCGACGAAAGCGAACTACTCCGCCAAGGCTCCACCGCTCCACCTCACAGCGACACAAGTCATTGATCGGTGCGGTGTCAAGCCCCCAAGTGACTAAGTGGCTGTTATTTAGCACGTGGGAGCCACTTCCTACGAAAATCACCTCCAAATGACACCCGTCCAAAGACGTGTCAAGCAGACAGGCGAAAAGGTGGCCGAGAAGCCCAGCAAGGCTTGCCGGGCAGGCCTCGATGTTGATGGAAATATGCCCTAGAGGCAATAATAAAGTTGTTATTTTGTATTTCCTTATTCATGATAAAGGTTTATTATTCATGCTAGAATTGTATTGATCGGAAACTTAAATACATGTGTGAATACATAAACAAATACTGTGTCCCTAGTAAGCCTCTACTAGACTAGCTCGTTGATCAAAGATGGTTAAGGTTTCCTAACCATGGACATGTGTTGTCATTTGATAATGAGATCACATCATTAGGAGAATGATGTGATGGACAAGACCCATCCGTTAGCTTAGCATAATGATCGTTCTGTTTATTGCTATTGCTTTCTTCATGTCAAATACATATTCCTCCGACTATGAGATTATGCAACTCCCGGATACCGGAGGAATACCTTGTGTGCTATCAAACGTCACAACATAACTGGGTGATTATAAAGATGCTCTATAGGTATCTCTGAAGGTGTTTGTTGAGTTGGCATAGATCAAGATTAGGATTTGTCACTTCGAGTATCGGAGAGGTATCTCTGGGCCCTCTCGCTAATGCACATCATAAAGCTTGCAAGCAAATGACTAAGGAGTTAGTTACGAGATGATGTATTACAGAATGAGTAAAGAGACTTGCCGGTAACAAGATTGAACTAGGTATGAAGATACCGACGATCAAATCTCGGGCAAGTAACATACCGATGGACAAAGGGAATTACGTATGTTGTCATAACGGTTCGACCGATAAAGATCTTCATAGAATATGTAGGAGCCAATATGGGCATCCAGGTTCCGCTATTGGTTATTGACCGGAGAGGTGTCTCGGTCATGTCTACATAGTTCTCGAACCCGTAGGGTCCGCACGCTTAACGTTCGTTGACGATATAGTGTTATATGAGTTATGTGAATTGGTAACCGAATGTTGTTCGGAGTCCCGGATGAGACCCCGGATGTCATGAGGAGTCTCGGAATGGTCGAGAGGTAAAGATTTATATATGGTAAGTCATATTTTGGGTTCCGGAAAAAGGTGCAGTTTTTTTCGGTATTGTACTGGGAAGCTTCCAGAAGGTTCTGGAGGATTCCGGAGGGGTCCGGAAGTCCACAAGTGGGTCCACCACGTCCCAAGGGCTGGCATGGGCTAAGGGGAGGCACCCTGGCCTTATTGGGCCAGGCGCACCAAGTCCTCAAAAGCCCACGCAGCTAGGGAAGGAAAAAGGGAGAGTCCTAGTAGGAATAGGATTGGACTTTGGAGTCCAAGTCCACGTGTGTACTATTCATGGTACTGTTCATGTGGCACTATTCCTTCTACTCCAAGCCCCTACACATATATAAATAGAGGAGAGGGGGTGCCCCAAAGAAGACACAACATTGTCTTAGCCGTGTGCGGCGCCCCTCTCCACAGTTCCGTCCCTCGGTCATATTTTCGTAGTGCTTGGGCGAAGCCCTGCGGAGATAGCATCACCATCACCGTCACCACGCTGTCGTGCTACTAGAACTCATCCACTACATCGCTGTCTTGCTGGATCAAGAAGTCGAGGATGTCACCGAGCTGAACGTGTGCTGAACGCGGAGGTGCCGTACGTTCGGTGCTCGGTCGGTTGGATCGTGAAGTTGTTCGACGACATCAACCGCGTTGTTCTAACGCTTCCGCTTATGGTCTACGAGGGTACATAGACACACTCCCCCTCTCGTAGCTATGCATATCCATGGATAGATCTTGCGTGTGCGTAGAAAATTTTTGTTTTCCATGCAACGTTCCCCAACAGTGGCATCATGAGCCAGGTCTATGCGTAGATGATTTGCACGAGTAGAACACAAAGAGTTGTGGGTGGTGATAGTCATACTGCTTACCACCAATGTCTTATTTTGATTCGGCGGTATTGTGGGATGAAGCGGTCCGGACCAACCTTACATGTCCACGTACATGAGACCGGTTCCATAGACTGACATGCAACTAGTTTTGCATAAAGGTGGCTGGCGGGTGTCTGTTTCTCCTACTTTAGTTGAATCGAATTTGACTATGGCCAGTCCTTGAAGAAGGTTAAAACAGCAAACTTGAGGAATCACCGTTGTGGTTTTTGCCGTAGGTAAGAACGGTTCTTGCTAGAAACCTATAGCAGCCACGTAAAACTTGCAACAACAAAGTAGAGGACGTCTAACTTGTTTTTGCAGGGTATGTTGTGATGTGATATGGTCAAGACATGATGTGATATACGTTATTGTATGAGATGATCATGTTTTGTAAGATATCAGGCAACTGGCAGGAGCCTTATGGTTGTCTCTTTATTGTATGAAATGCAAACGCCATGTAATTGCTTTACTTTATCGCTATGAGTTAGCAATAGTTGTAGAAGCAATAGTTGGCGAGACGACCACGACGCAACAATGGAGATCAAGGTGTTAAGCCGGTAACGATGGAGATCATGATGATGCTTTGGAGATGGAGATCAAAAGCACGAGATGATGATGGCCATATCATGTCACATATGTTGATTGCATGTGATGTTTATCTTTTATGCATCTTATTTTTCTTAGTACAGCGGTAGCATTATAAGATGATCCCTTCACTAAATATCAAGGTAAAAGTGTTCTCCCTGAGTATGCACCGTTGCTACAGTTCGTCGTGTTGAGACACCACGTGATGATCGGGTGTGATAGACTCTACGTTCACATACAATGGGTGTAACACAGTTTTGCACATGCAGAATACTTGGGTTAAACTTGACGAGCCTAGCATGTACAGACATGGCCTTGGAACACTGGAGATCAAAAGATCGAACGTGAATCATATAGTAGATATGATCAACATAGAGATGTTCACCATTGATGACTACCCCATCTCACGTGATGATCGGACATGGGTTAGTTGATTTGGATCACGTATCACTTAGATGACTTGAGGGATGTCTATTTAAGTGGGAGTTCTTAACTAATTTGATTAATTGAACTTAATTTATCATGAACTTAGTCCTGATAGTATTTGCATATCTATGTTGTAGATCAATGGCCCGTGCTACCGTTCCCCTAAATTTTAATGCGTTCCTAGAGAAAGCTAAGTTGAAAGATGATGGTAGCAACTACATGGACCGGGTCCGTAACTTAAGGATTATCCTCATTGCTGCACAGAAAAATTATGTCCTTGATGCACCGCTATGTGACTGACCTATTGCAGGAGCAGATATAGACGTTATGAACATTTGCCAAGCTCGATATGATGACTACTTAATAGTTTAGTGCGCCATGCTTTACGGCTTAGAACCGGGACTTCAAAAACATTTTGAACGCCACGGAGCATATGAGATGTTCCAAGAGCTGAAATTGGTATTTCAGACTCATGCCCGTGTCGAGAGGTATGAGACATCTAGTTTGCCTACAAGATGGAGGAGAATAGCTTAGCCAGTGAACATGTGCTCAAAATGTCTGGTTACTACAATCGCTTGAATCAAGTGGGAGTTAATCTTCCAGATAAGATAGTGATTGACAGAGTTCTCTAGTCACTATCACCAAGCTACTAGAACTTCGTGATGAACTATAATATGCAAGGGATGACGAAAATGATTCCCGAGCTCTTCGCGATACTGAAGTCGGCGAAGGTAGAAATCAGGAAAGAGCATCAAGTGTTGATGGTTAAACAAGACCACTAGTTTCAAGAAAAAAGGCAAGGGAAAGAAAGGGAACTTCAAGAAGAATGGCAAGCAAGTTGCTACTCCCGTGAAGAAGCCCAAAGCTGGACCCAAGCCTGAAACTGAGTGCTTCTACTGCGAAGGAAATGGTCACTGGAAGTAGAACTGCCCCAAATACTTGGCGGATAAGAAGGATGGCAAAGTGAACAAAGGTATATTTGATATACATGTTATTGATGTGTATTTTACTAGTGTTCATAGTAACCTCTGGGTATTTGATATCGGTTTAGTTGCTAAGATTAGTAACTCGAAACAGAGTTGCAGAGACTAGTTAAAAGCGAGGTGATGATGTGTGTTGGAAATGATTCCAAGGTTGATATGATCACCATTGCACACTCCCTCTACCTTCGGGATTAGTGTTGAACCTAAATAAATGTTATTTGATGTTTTCGTTGAGCATGAATATGATTAGATCATGTTTATTGCAACATGGTTATTCATTTAATTCAGAGAATAATTGTTGTTCTGTTTACATGAATAAAACCTTCTATGCTCATACACCCAATGTGAATGGTTTATTGAATCTCGATCGTAGTGATACACATATTCATAATATTGATGCCAAAAGATGCAAAGTTAATAATGATAGTGCAACATACTTGTGGCACTGCCGTTTAGGTCATATTGGTGTAAAGCACATGAAGAAACTCCATGCGGATGGACTTTTGGAATCACTTGATTATGAATCATTTGATACTTGCAAACCATGCCTCATGGGCAAGATGACTAAAATTCCGTTCTCCGGAACAATGGAGCGAGCTAATGACTTATTGGAAATAATACATACCGATGTATGCGGTCCAATGAGTGTTGAAGCGCGCGGCGGGTATCGTTATTTTCTGACCTTCACAGATGATTTGAGTAGGTATGGGTATATCTACTTAATGAAACACAAGTCTGAAACATTTGAAAAGTTCAAAGAATTTCAGAGTGAAGTAGAGAATCATCATAACAAGAAAATAAAAGTTTCTACGATCTGATCGCGGAGGTGAATATTTGAGTTACGAGTTTGGCCTTCATTTAAAACAATGTGGAATAGTTTCACAACTCACGCCACCTGGAACACCACAGCGTAATGGTGTGTCCAAACATCGTAACCGCACTTTATTGGATATGGTGCATTCTATGTTGTCTCTTACCGATTTACCACTATCGTTTTAGGGTTACGCATTAGAGACAGCTGCATTCACGTTAAATAGGGCACCATCTAAATCCGTTGAGACGACACCGTATGAACTATGGTTTGGCAAGAAACCTAAGCTGTCGTTTCTTAAAGTTTGGGGATGCGACGCTTATGTAAAAAGGCTTCAGCCTGATAAGCTCGAACCTAAATCGGAGAAGTGCGTCTTCATAGGATACCCTAAGGAAACAATTGGGTACACCTTCTACCACAGATCCGAAGGCAAAATCTTTGTTTCTAAGAATGGGTCCTTTCTAGAGAAGAAGTTTCTCTTGAAAGAAGTGAGTGGGAGGAAAGTAGAACTTGATGAGGTAATTGTACCTTCTCTCAAACTGGAAAGTAGCACATCACAGAAAATAGTTTCCGTGATGCCTACACCAACTAGAGAGGAAGATAATGATAAAGATCATGAAACTTCAGATCAAGTTGCTACTGAACCTTGTAGGTCAACCAAAGCACGACCCGCACCAGAGTGGTACGGTAATCCTGTCCTGGAAGTCATGTTACTAGACCAAGGCAAACCTACAAACTATGAAGAAGCTATGATAAGCCCAGATTCCGACAGATGGCTTGAGGCCATGAAATCTGAGATAGGATCGATGTATGAGAACAAAGTGTGGACTTTGGTGGATTTGCCCGATGATCGGCAAGCCATAGAAAATAAATGGATCTTCAAGAAGAAGACTGACGCTGATGGTAATGTTACTGTCTACAAAGCTCGACTTGTCGCAAAAGGTTTTCGACAAGTTCAAGGGGTTGACTACGATGAGACTTTCTCACCCGTAGTGATGCTTAAGTCCGTCGGAATCATGTTAGCAATTGCCGCATTTTATGATTATGAAATCTGGCAAATGGACGTCAAAATTGCATTCCTTAATGGATTTCTTAAAGAAGAGTTGTATATGATGCAACCAGAAGGTTTTGTCGATCCTAAAGGTGCTAACAAAGTGTGCAAGCTCCAGCGATCCATCTATGGACTGGTGCAAGCATCTCGGAGTTGGAATATACACTTTGATGAGGTGATCAAAGCATATGGTTTTATACAGACTTACGGTGAAGCCTGTATTTACAAGAAAGTGAGTGGGAGCTCTGTAGCATTTCTGATATTATATGTGGATGACATATTGTTGATTGGAAATGATATAGAATTTCTGGATAGCATAAAAGGATACTTGAATAAGAATTTTTCAATGATAGACCTCGGTGAAGCTGCTTATATATTGGGCATCAAAATCTATAGAGATAGATCAAGACGCTTGATAGGATTTTCACAAAGCACAAACCTTGATAAAGTTTTGAAGAAGTTCAAAATGGATCACTCAAAGAAAGGGTTCTTGCCTGTGTTACAAGGTGTGAAGTTGAGTAAGACTCAAAACCCGACCACGGCAGAATATAGAGAGAGAATCAAAGTCATTCCCGATGCCTCAGTCATAGGTTCTATAAAGTATGCCTTGCTGTGTACCAGACCTGTTGTGTGCCTTGCCATGAGTTTGGCAAGGGGGTACAATAGTGATCTAGGAGTAGATCACTGGACAACGGTCAAAATTATCCTTAGGTACCTAAAGAGGACTAAGGAAATGTTTCTCAGTTATGGAGGTGATAAAGAGTTCATCGTAAAGAGTTACGTCGATACAAGCTTTCACACCGATCCGGATGACTCTGAGTCTCGATCTGGATACATATTGAAAGTGGGAGCAATTAGCTAGAGTAGCTCCGTGCAGAGCATTGTAGACATAGAAATTTGCAAAATACATATGGATCTGAATGTGACAGACCCGTTGACTAAACCTCTCTCACAAGCAAAACATGATCACACCTTAGTACTCTTTGGGTGTTAATCACATGGCGATGTGAACTAGATTATTGACTCTAGTAAACTCGTTGGGTGTTGGTCACATGGCGATGTGAACTATGGGTGTTAAATCACATGGTGATGTGAACTAGATTATTGACCCTAGTGCAAGTGCGAGACTGATGGAAATATGCCCTAGAGGCAATAATAAAGTTGTTATTTTATATTTCCTTATTCATGATAAAGGTTTATTATTCATGCTAGAATTGTATTGATCGGAAACTTAAATACATGTGTGAATACATAAACAAATACCGTGTCCCTAGTAAGCCTCTACTGGACTAGCTCGTTGGTCAAAGATGGTTAAGGTTTCCTAACCATGGACATGTGTTGTCATTTGATAACGGGATCACATCATTAGGAGAATGATGTGATGGACAAGACCCATCCGTTAGCTTAGCATAATGATTGTTCAGTTTATTGCTATTGCTTTCTTCATGTCAAATACATATTCCTCCGACTATGAGATTATGCAACTCCCGGATACCGGAGGAATACCTTGTGTGCTATCAAACGTCACAACGTAACTGGGTGATTATAAAGATGCTCTACAGGTATCTCCGAAGGTGTTTGTTGAGTTGGCATAGATCAAGATTAGGATTTGTCACTCCGAGTATCAGAGAGGTATCTCTGGGCCCTCTCGGTAATGCACATCATAAAGCTTGCAAGCAAATTACTAAGGAGTTAGTTACGAGATGATGTATTACGGAACGAGTAAAGAGACTTGCCGGTAACGAGATTGAACTAGGTATGAAGATACCGACGATCAAATCTCGGGCAAGTAACATACCGATGGACAAAGGGAATTACGTATGTTGTCATAATGGTTCGACCGATAAAGATCTTCGTAGAATATGTAGGAGCCAATATGGGTATCCAGGTTCCGCTATTGGTTATTGACTGGAGAGGTGTCTCAGTCATGTCTACATAGTTCTCGAACCCGTAGGGTCCGCACGCTTAACGTTCATTGACGATATAGTGTTGTATGAGTTATATGAATTGGTAACCGAATGTTGTTCGGAGTCCCGGACTTCACGAGGAGTCTCGGAATGGTCGAGATGTAAAGATTTATATACGGGAAGTCATATTTTGGGTTCCGGAAAAAGGTGCAGTTTTTTTCGATATTTTATCGGGAAGCTTTCAGAAGGTTCCGGAGGATTCCGAAGGGGTCCGGATGTCCACAAGTGGGTCCACCACGTCCCAAGGGCTGGCATGGGCTAAGGGGAGGCGCCTTGGCCTTATTGGGCTAGGCGCACCAAGTCCTCAAAAGCCCACGCAGCTAGGGAAGGAAAAAGAGAGAGTCCTAGTAGGAATAGGATTGGACTTTGGAGTCCAAGTCCACGTGTGTACTATTCATGGTTACTGTTCATGTGGCACTATTCCTTCTACTCCAAGCCCCTACACATATATAAATAGAGGAGAGTGGGTGCCCCAAAGAAGACACAACATTGTCTTAGCCGTGTGCGGCGCCCCTCTCCACAGTTTCGTCCCTCGGTCATATTTCCGCTTACGGTCTACGAGGGTACGTAGACACACTCCCCCTCTCGTAGCTATGCATCTCCATGGATAGATCTTGCGTGTGCGTAGAATTTTTTTGTTTTCCCTGCAACGTTCCCCAACAGATGTGACGTTAAGCGGCGCATTTAATGCGCTCTGCTCTGTCTGTAGAGTTAGGCATGATAGCACTGTTCGCTATCTAATCAGTACACAATGACTGATTTGCCACTGTGGTGACCCCTTGATCTATAAAAGGAGGGCCATGGCAACCATAGAAAGGGTTCGGTACCTTGTACACTCGTACGCGCGTAGCCGCTTTGGTCCCAAGGCAACCCTGCCGGGTAAGAGTGCTGCGTTTCCACCACAATCCACCATCAATCCACCAAAGTATGAGTAGGGTTTTACGCCTCGCGGCGGCCCAAATCTGGGTAAAACTGCCCGCGTGATCTCTGTCGTGCCGCGCTACGGTTCTCCGCTCTTTGTGCAATGTGCTCAGTCCCCCTGCCGAACCAAAAGGGGCTGATGGCCCCATAGGTGGCCGTGGTTTGCCACGACACACTGCCTCTTTACCGACTGATGAAGAAGTCCGATAAGTTTGAGTGGACTCCCGAAGCTGAAGCAGTGTTTGTTGAGCTCAAAGCCCTGCTCTCCACCCAGCCAGTGCTTGCTGCTCCGAACAGCAAAGATCCTCTGCTTTTGAACATCGCGGCCGCTGGTCAAGTTGTCAGCACAGTGCTCACAGTGGAACGGGAAGAAGACAGCAAGGCCTACAAAGTTCAAAGGCCAGTGTACTACATCTCTGAGGTTTTGACTCCGTCCAAGCAGAGGTATCCTCATTATCAGAAGCTCGTCGATGGAATTTACTTAACAGCCAAGAAGGTTACGCATTATTTTCAAGATCACTTGGTTTCAGTCGTCAGTGACGCTCCATTGTCTGAAATCATGATCAATCGAGATGCAACTGGTCGAGTGGGTAAGTGGGCAATTGAACTTCTTCCACTTGACATTAAGTTTGAAGCAAAAAAGGCGATCAAATCTCAAGCACTTCCAGATTTTTTGGCCGAGTGGATTGAATAGCAACAGCCGACTCAGATTTACTCGGAGCACTGGACCATGTTTTTCGATGGATCTAAAATGCTTAATGGTTCTGGTGCCGGAGTGGTTCTGGTATCTCCAAGAGGTGATCGTCTCAGTTATGTCCTCCAGATTCACTTTGATTCCTCCAATTATGAAGCTGAGTATGAAGCACTACTTTATGGGTTGCGTATGGCCATCTCACTCGGTGTCCGTCGCCTGATGGTCTATGGCGACTCGGATTTGGTGGTCAATCAAGTGATGAAGGAGTGGGATGTCAGAAACCCAGCCATGACAGGATATTGCAATGCTGTGAGGAAACTAGAGAAAAACTTCAAGGGTTTGGAGCTTCACCACATTCCCCGAACCAAAAATCAAGCAGCCGACAATCTGGCAAAAATAGGTTCCACCCGGAAGCCTATCCTCAGCAACGTGTTTCTTGAGCATCTCCATTCCCCGTCAGTACAAGAGGATCCTTTCTCTGAAGAGCCTCCCCAAGCGATAAGTCCTACTGATCCGACTGAAATCAAGATCCCTGCTGTTATCGACTTGGTTATGGAGATTCTGGTGATTACCCCTGACTGGACAGTGCCTTACATTGCATATTTGCTCAGGCAAGAACTACCAGAGGATGAGGTTGAGGCACGGCAGATTGTCCGTAGATCCAAGGCTTTCACAGTGATACATGGATAGCTTTACAGGGAAAGTGTCACTGGCGTGGCTCAACATTGTATTTCTCTAGAAGAAGGTCGACTGATTTTGGAAGAGATCCACTCGGGGACCTATGGTCATCATGCGTCCTCTCAGACAATTTTGGCCAAAGCATACCGAGCTGGGTTTTACTGGCCACGGGCCAATGAAGCTGCAAAGGAAATCGTACAGCGGTGTGAAGGATGTCAGTTCTACGCAAACATGTCCCATAAGCCTGCATCTGCTCTAAAGACCATTCCACTTGTCTGGCCGTTCGCTGTATGCGGATTGGACATGGTTGGGCCTCTCAGGATCGGCAGGTGTGGCTTCACTCAACTGCTTGTAGCAGTCGACAAATTCACCAAGTGGATTGAAGCCAAGCCTATAAAGAAGTTGGATTCAAGGACAGCCATTAGATTCTTGAAAGAATTGATATTCAGATACGGAGTGCCACATAGTATCATAACAGATAATGGCTCAAACTTCGATTCGGAAGAGTTCAGAAACTTCTGCGCCACCCAAGGCACTCGGGTAGACTACGCATCCGTTGCGCACCCGCAGTCGAATGGTCAAGCTGAGAGGGCGAACGGTCTTATCCTTCAAGGTTTGAAGCCCCGACTCATGCGCGACCTTGAACATGCAGCTGGTGCCTGGGTGACGGAACTGCCATCTATCCTATGGGGTTTAAGGATGACTCCAAACCGATCTACTGACCGCACTCCTTTCTTCATGGTGTATGGAGCTAAAGCCGTGCTGCCGAGTGATCTCTTCCACAATTTACCCTGAGTGGAACTCTATTCAGAAGCTGAGGCAGAGCAGGCACGGCAGGACGCTGTTGATCTCTTGGAAGAGGAGCGCGAGATGGCCCTGATTCAGTCGACTGTCTATCAGCAAGATCTTCGTCGATTCCATGCGAGAAATGTCAGAGGTCGAGCATTCCAAGAAGGAGACCTCGTCCTCCAAGTGGATCAGCAACGACCTCAGAAACTTGCCCCTGCATGGGAAGGCCCCTTCATCGTCACCAAGGTGTTACACAACGGGGCCTACCACCTCTACAACCTCGCGAAGAAGATCGATGAGCCGCGCGCTTGGAATGTGGATCTCCTTCGTCGATTCTATACCTAGCGCTCGGATTGTCGAGATGTAATAAGAGAACTTTTAGATTGCAGTCCCATTATGATTTCTCTCGTACACGTGTATGTTCAAAACCCCCAGTGGGTGATTTAGCCGCGAACCTGTTTTCGCCTAAGTCAAAAAACTACTCCGAGTGAGAGCATCCCTCCCACTCGGGGGCTTAGCCACGAACCCGTTTTTGCCTAAGTTAAAAACTACTCCGAGTGAGAACATCCCTTTCACTTGGGGGCTTAGCCGCGAACCCATTTTCGCCTAAGTTAAAAACTACTCCAAGTGAGAGCATCCCTCTCACTCAAGGACTTAGCCGCGAACCCGTTTTCGCCTAAGTTAAAAATTACTTCGAGTGAGAGCATCCCTCCCACTCGGGGGGCTTAGCCGCGAGCCAGTCCTCGCCTAAGTTAAAAACTACTACGAGTGAGAGCATCCCTCTCACTCGGGGGCTTAGTCGTGAACCCGTTTTCGCCTAAGTTAAAAACTACTCTGAGTGAGAGCGTCCCTCTCACTCGGGGACTTAGCCGTGAACCCGTTTTCGCCTAAGTTAAAAACTACTCCGAGTGAGAGCATCCCTCCCACTCGGGGGCTTAGCCGCGAGCCAGTCCTCGCCTAAGTTAAAAACTACTCCGAGTGAGAGCATCCCTGCCACTTGGGGGCTTAGCCGCGAGCCAGTCCTCGCCTAAGTTAAAAATTACTCTGAGTGAGAGCATCCCTCCCACTCAGGGGCTTAGCCGCGAACCCGTTTTCGCCTAAGTTAAAAACTACTCGGAGTGAGAGCATCCCTCCCACTCGGGGGCTTAGCCGCGAGCCAATCCTCGCCTAAGTTAAAAACTACTCTGAGTGAGAACATCCCTCCCACTCGGGGGCTTAGCCGTGAGCCAGTCTTCGCCTAAGTTAAAAAAACTACTCCGAGTGAGAGTATCCCTCCCACTCGGGGGCTTAGCCGCGAGCCAGTCCTCGCCTAAGTTAAAAGATCTGTTCACTCGGAGCATGTAGTAAACTGGAAAGCAATATTCGGATAAATCCATCAAGTTCAGAAAAGCAAGCAAAAGTACTCGGGCGACAGGCCCGAAAGAGTTTAATGCTTACAGGATCACTAGGCATTCCGAGGCAAATAAATTCGAATCATAAAGTTTTTTCACGCGCTAGGAGGACTCGCGGGCTCGACAAAAATGTCCATATCAATGCCATCTGCGATCCGAGTGGCTGCATCAATGAAGGTCTCCATAAAACTTTCAAACTGGAGCTTCTTCGTGTTTGCCACTTGGAGAGCCTTCAGCTTGTCTTCCCTGGCTTCCTTGCAATGGACGCGAACAAGCGAGAGCGCCACATCGGCTCCGCAGCGAGCAGCGGATTTCTTCCATGCCTGCACTCGACCGGGGATTTCATTGAGTCAAGTCATCATGGACTCGAGGTCGTTCTGAAGCATATCCTCAGGCCACAGTTCTTTATCGATCTTCGCCAGCGCAGCCTTCAGACGAGTGATGTACCCACGGACGTCTTCGAGACAAGCTTCGAGTCGCAACATATTCAGAGCCACCGCGTCCTTTACAAGTGACTTGGTGGGATCTAGATCCGTCTTGATTCGATCAGTCTCCTCCTCAAAGCTCTGACAAAATTCTGCACGTGGGAGAAACAAAAGGGTCAGTCACATCATCGCTTTCGAAGTTTACAGAAACCCACTCGACCAAAGAAAGGTACCTTCAAGCATGCCGTACATCTTCTTCGCGAAGCCGCCCAGATATTTCTCCAGCCCATCCCTCTTCTGGGTGAGCTGGTCCACCTTGTCGTTCAATGTCATCTTCTCAGACTCAAAGGCATTCGCTTGATCTTCCATTTTCTTGGCCCACTAGGCCCGTTCTTTCTTAAGTTCCGCAACAATAGTCTTCAGCGAGGCATTTTCTTCTTCTAGCTTTCCGACTGAAGCTAACTTTGCTTCCGCGGCTTCAGTTTTCTCCTTGGCCACCTTCTGAGCTCCGGCGAGTTCTTCGTCCTTCCTCTCCAAGGCCTACTTCATGGTGTCTAAAGAAGCAACATTCTTGAGACACGCTTGAAGTTGACGGTTTTCATTACGCACATCTATTCGAGTGAAACTACTTGGCTCAAAGGATGGAAGAAAAGAATAACAGTGCACTAAGTCGGCAAGATTTACCTCCCTTGGTCTTCGCCTCCATCTCTGCACGCTCCAAGTTCTTCTTGGCAAGCTCCAAGTCCAACTGGAGTTGGATCTTCTCCTTCTCCAGGGCAACATACTGAGTTCCAAGTTCACAAGATTTCTGGGATCAAGAAAAAAAAGAGAAACTCTCAGTCGACGACGAGACAGATTCTTAAAGTATTTCCTCCACTTCCGAGTGGAGGAGAGCAAATCCAGATTGCTACTACCAAGCAAATTCTAAGATCCCTGTCGAATCAAACATTCGACGGCGGTCTCGGGGACTACACCCAGTGAGTGCACTCAGCGTGCCCCCGCTGAATCTATTTCCACTCGGCGAGGTCCGACTGACCCGAGTGCAAAAAAAAGCAACTTGTTCTCAGACCCCTGCCGAATCAAATATTCGACGGCGGTCTCGGGGACTACACCCAGTGGGTGCAATCAGCGTGCCCCCACTGGATATATATTTCCACTCGGTGCCGCCCGACCGCCCCAAATGAAGAGCTTCAAGCTAAGATATTCTAAGACCCCCGCCGAATCAAACATTCGACGGTGGTCTCGGGGACTACACCTAGTGGGTGCACTCAGCGTGCCCCCACTGGAACAGTTTCCCCTCTTGGCATGGCCTGACCGGTTCGAGTGGAAGAACTATAGAGTCAAAAGAAAACACCCAGTGGGTGTACAAATTCAAGACAAACAAAATCCAATTGGAAATCAACTTACAATCGTACTTACTCGGACATTGGCTTGAAGGGCCGAACTAGCGTCATAAGCAGACTTGCTAGCTTCATACACTTCCTTCAGACGCTGCATCATCAGGCAGCCTGAATCATAGCCTCCTTGCTGGCTCCAGTCTGGTCCTCTGGGACATGATGCAGAGTGAACACGCTCTGTGCAAGAGTTGGTGACGCAGCTGGAGGGATCGGCATTTGCGGTTGTCCAGTCGGACCCCAAGCAGGAGCAGTCAACACCAGAGGCTGAGCAGTCGACGGAGGGGCGGCGAAAGAAGCACCAGCTCGAGACAACCCGCCTAGCTCTGGAAGAACAAGTTCAGGCGGTGTACGAGACGCTTGGCCTGAAGGCATCCTCTTAGTCCTACCTCCTCCTGTGCTTTTCGGAGGCTCCTCCTCGTCATCATCTGCAAGGTGGATGACATCTGTGGGTGCTGCAGTCATTCGACAGTAAGATTTCAGTCGACCATCTGGACAAATAGTGAGACAAAACAGGATGTGAGTTGATCATACCAGCCCGAGAAGTGGTTGCGCCGCAGTGTCCGCTTCTGCGTGCTCGTCGTCAATTTCCATGTGGGACGTCGCAGAAGTAGCAGCCCTGGGATTCAGAATTCCACTCGGTCATGAAAAACATGAAGGTCCACAACAACAATGAAGAAAGAAAAGAAGAAACACTCACGTTGAAGCAATGGGCACAGCCACCTTTATCCTGGGCAGGGCCTTCTGAGGCTTGGGAAGAACAATCTTGGCTTGCTTGGTAGTTTTTTTAGTTGGGTCAGGTGTTCGCGTCTGAGTGCGCTTCGGGTTCCTAGCACTCGACACTCCAGCCTTGCCCTGGCCAGCCGCTAGATCTTGAGTTAGCTTGGTGCGACACTCGGTGCGTGGTGGCGACTCGACTTCTTTGCTATCGTCAGAGTCGTCGCTGTCGCCTTCACTATCATCGGCATAATCAATATCGGCGCTCCCACCCTCGCTCTCCACTCCTCAAGTGAATTGCTCCCCGTTCAGCACGGGCGAGTACATCTTCGTGAATGCCTGCAAGACACAAATGTCAGGGTCAGTCGAGTTCCAATACAGTAGCCTGACGAAAACATAGATAATTCACTCGGCAGGATATGTCTCACATCTCCTGGTGGATGCTCAGCGTCGAAAGGATGAATCCATTTGGCTTCGCGTGGATTGTCTAGGGCACCAGTGATGCTCCTAAGCCACTGGGCCACGGTGTCCGCACTGACTTTTTCTGGATGATTCAGTGCAGTGTCGTCTGCACCCGAGTACAACCACATGGGATGGTCGTGCGCTTGTAAAGGCTGGATGCGTCGACTGAGAAACACCTCCAGCAGATCCAAGCCTATCACTCCACCCCGGATCAGCTCCACGACTGCTTCAACCAAAATCCCCACCTTGCCCTTCTCCTCCTCTTCTACAGTCAATGAACGGGGGGCGTGGAGTCTCTCCAGAGAGAAAGGGGGAAGACCAATCGACGCACCAGGAGTCGGAATGTCTCTGCAGTAGAACCAGGTCTACTGCCATCCCCTAACCGACTCGGGAAAAGTCATGGAAGGGAAAGCGCTTCTACCCCTCATTTGAACACCTAAACCCACACACATCTGGATCACGTGGGTTTTCGCGTCACTCGGGTTGGCTTTCTTGACCTACTGGGATCGACAAGTGAAAATGTGTTTGAATAGCCCCCAGTGAGGATGGCATCCCAGGAAGTTTTCGCACATTGAAACAAAGGCAGCAAGATACGATATGGTGTTCGGAAGAAAGTGATGGATTTGTGCACCAAAGAAGTTCAAGAAACCACGGAAGAATGGGTGCGGAGGCAAAGAGAAACCTCTTTCCACATGTGTCGTAAGAAGGACCCGCTCGCTGTCGCGCGGCGCGGGCTCGGACTCCCCTTCAGGCAGCCTCCAGGACCCAGGGGCCAGCAAGCCGTCGGTGATGAGCCCCACATGATCCTCCTTCGTGACCGACGAGGGGATCCAATCGCCCTGGATCCAGCCCGGCGGCAGAGCGGACCATGAGCCCGACCCCTTCTTGCCCTTGGCTACCTTCTTGGCGCACTCCAGTGCCTTCGTGTTGTCCTTCACCATCTCCGCGATGGTCGACGGGAACGAACAGAGTGGCGTTGCGCTGAGGTGGGCGAGGCAGGGAGACGGGGAAGAAAGGGGAAAAGTGGAGGACACTATTGCACGCCTCAACCGCATCGACTTTTATACCCGCCCGTCCGAGTGACTGACCGGTGGGCCAGCGCAATCTCAGTGCATCCCACAACCGGCGCCAGCCCGATATGTGGTGAAAAAGGTGGAGCGAAGATCAAGGAGTCCATCCCCACTTGCCCCGCTTACCGCACTATGGTCGGCCCGCGCGCTTCTCCAAATTTCGAATCCCGCAGAATCCGGGTCCAGTGAATCAATCGATTGCGTCAGAGATATCCAAATCCAGTCTGCTCAATGCTATGCTATTTGTTTCACTCGGATACTCAAGGAGCCAGAATCGATCAAGGCGACTGGCGGAGGATTAAACAGCTCACATACTTTCAGACCCCTAAAAAGTGTCTCCGAGACATTGAGTTGGGTCGGAATCAACTTTCAATCCTTCTTCACTCAGACCTCGATCCATTCGGCGGCTAATGACGATGACATGTACCTAGGGTAGGGTCCTAGGCCCAACCTACATGCCCTACCCAAGGACACTACACAAGAGGCCAAGACCTACAAAGTTGGAAAGGAGATACCGACTGAAATCATCACAGAGTGCAACTCACTCGACAGAAGATCCACTCGGATATCCCACTTCCACTCGAATTACGCTATTCACTCGGAGTACAAGATTCCACACGGAAGACAGAAGACCTAGAGCCACCCCAGTATGGCAACGGTCGGGCACTCACTCCGTCGCTATAAAGATCATTAAATACGGGCGTTACCTGTAACGTTCGTACCTTTATTCTCTCATTGAACCCTTGCGTAACTGAGGACTGCGAGGGGTCGACGTACTCTATATAACCCACCCGTCCCCTCTTGCACAAGGGTTCGCACCCCCTGTAACTCAACACTCCAATCAAACAAAGCCTCCGCAGCACTGAGACGTCGGGCTATGACCTCCTCCGAGAGGGGCCTGAACTCGTAAATCCGAGTGTACAACCGCGCCGTAGCTAGACTCTGCCCTCTCCTACGTAGCCCCTACCTCTAATGTCAGATCCGTTCCCACGACAGTCGGACCGTGGATGCGGTTTCTATTCTAGCCAGAAAAATGGGCCGAACCTGTATACTCGCCGGAATTATACGGGTTCGGCCCTTTTACGGGGTCTGCTAGAGATGCTCTTAGCAGCCACTCCTGGACATTTTCATCTTCGATGCTCTTCCTATGCACACAACTCTACCTCTTGTCGGGCGGCTGGCAAGAATCCTCCTCTCCATGGTCTCGCTTTTTTTCTTCTCCTCCAAGCATTGATTTATCGCCTGTTTTTATGCGTCATCGCCAGAATGCCACTGTTTCTTGACACGGATACATAGGGAGAGATTGATCGTCGGCAACTGGAGACAGAGAGGATGAAGGTGGTTCTCACACACGCAGGTGGCAAGCGGGCAACGCTGGCATCCTTCCGACGTTGTGGAAAGAGGTTGCCCACATTAAAAACAAGTCCCATTTTGAAGGTGCAACAAACCGAGCATGGCTGAAGGATGCAATTATTATCTTTCAACTTCTCCATAAACATTACTTCTGTCTCTTCCTGAAGCATATAAATAATTTTTTATGTATTTCTTCTTTAACCTCTATTTTTCGACAAATGTAACTGTTCAATCAGAATTTTTCATAAGGATGCTTCCTAGCATGTAGTTTATACATGTTGGTGCGTTACAATTTTGTTAACGTGAAGTTTAATGTTTATGCATGTTAGCATTTAGTTTAGTAGTACTTGTCTTAAGTAGTGACTTGCACATGTACTTGACAGTTTACCTGCATGAACTGACAAGATCTTACACACACACACACAGAGAGAGAGAGAGAGAGAGAGAGAGAGAGACTTTTTTCGCAGAAAGAATCAGACCTATTATAAAAGTTCACCGGAAGTATAAATCATCTTAAACATAATAAAAATTATATTGAGATTTTGAGACCACAGAACGATCAATACGTCAGTTAGAACGAGCCGCCACACGCCGATGTCACTACTCCTCTACCGGAGTCAGCTTAACCTTCACTAGTAGAAAACAGGGCTTTGGTCCAGGCCAGATAAGGGCATTAATCCCGGTTCTCTTACGAACCGGGACCAATGGGTGCATCAGTCCCGATTCATGAGGCCAGGGAGCCGGCTGGGCCTCGGGGGCCATAGGGCCCGGTTCCAGCCACGAACCGGGACCAAAGGGCCTCGCTCCTGGCGCAGCCCCTTTAGTCCCGGTTGGTGGCTGGAACCGGGACTAAAGATCAGGCTTCTATCCCGGTTCTAGCCACCAACCGGAACTAAAGAGATGCCTATATATACCCTCGCCCCTGCCCACCCTCTCCTTTGTTTTTTGGCCGTGTGGGAGGTGTGTGCATGCGCTACTCTATTCTCCCTTCTATGCATGCACATGAGGTGTTCGATGAAATGCCTGAGCCACACTTAAGCTTTCTCCTCTCCAAGCTCGACCTCCAAGCTCCATTTTCCCCAAGATTTGTCTAGGTTTGGCGGTCCATCCCGTCCCAGTCCTCACCGTCGTCGATCGCCCGCACCGATCTCGTCGCCGGCACCACTGTGGTGAGCCTCTTGTTCTTATCTTCTTTTTAAAAGAAAAAAATCTTACTTGTATGATTTAGATAGATACTTGTATAATTTTCTTACTTTTACATGATTGTTATTACATAGTGCCTGAAGGAAATATGCCCTAGAGGCAATAATAAAGTTATTATTTATTTCCTTATTTCATGATAAATGTTTATTATTCATGCTAGAATTGTATTAACCGGAAACATAATACATGTGTGAATACATACACAAACAGAGTGTCACTAGTATGCCTCTACTTGACTAGCTCGTTTATTAAAGATGGTTATGTTCCCTAACCATAGACATGAGTTGTCATTTGATTAACAGGATCACATCATTAGGAGAATGATATGATTGACTTGACCCATTCCGTTAGCTTAGCACTTGATCGTTTAGTATGTTGCTATTGCTTTCTTCATGACTTATACATGTTCCTATGACTATGAGATTATGCACCTCCCATTTACCGGAGGAACACTTTGTGTGCTACCAAACGTCACAACGTAACTGGGTGATTATAAAGGTGCTCTACAGGTGTCTCCGAAGGTACTTGTTGAGTTGGCATATTTCGAGATTAGGATTTGTCACTCCGATTGTCGGAGAGGTATCTCTGGGCCCACTCGGTAATGCACATCACTATAAGCCTTGCAAGCATTGTAACTAATGAGTTAGTTGCGGGATGATGTATTACGGAAAGAGTAAAGAGACTTGCCGGTAATGAGATTGAATTAGGTATTGAGATACCGACGGTCGAATCTCGGGCAAGTAACATACCGATGACAAAGGGAACAACGTATGTTGTTATGCGGTTTGACCGATAAAGATCTTCGTAGAATATGTGGGAGCCAATATGAGCATCCAGTTTCCGCTATTGGTTATTGACCAGAGACATGTCTCGGTCATGTCTACATAGTTCTCGAACCCGTAGGGTCCGCACGCTTAAAGTTCGGTGACGATCGGTATTATGAGTTTTTGTGTTTTGATGAACCGAAGTTGTTCGAAGTCCCAGATGAGATCATGGACATGACGAGGAGTCTCGGAATGTCCGAGAGGTAAAGATCGATATATTGGAAGGCTATATTCGGACGTCGGAAAGGTTCCGAGTGATTCGGGTATTTTTTGGAGTACCGGAGAGTTACGGGAATTCGCCGGGGAGTATATGGGCCTTATTGGGCTTTAGGGGAAAGAGAGAGGGGAGGCTGCGCCCCCCCCCCCCCCCCCCAAGGCTTAGTCCGAATTGGACTAGGGGGAGGGGCGGCGCCCCCTCCTTCCTTCTCTTCTCTTTTCCCTTTCCTTCTCTCCTACTCCTACTACATGGAAGGGGGGGAATCCTACTCCCGGTGGGAGTAGGACTCCCCAGGGCGCGCCATAGAGAGGGCCGGCCCCTCCCCTCCTCCACTTCTTTATATACGTGGCCAGGGGGCACCCCATAGACACAACAATTGATCATTGATCTCTTAGCCGTGTGCGGTGCCCCCCTCCACCATAATCCACCTCGGTCATATCGTAGCGGTGCTTAGGCGAAGCCTTGCGTCGGTAGCATCATCATCACCGTCATCACGCCGTCGTGCTGACGGAACTCTCCCTCGAAGCTCTGCTGGATCGGAGTTCGTGGGACGTCATCGAGCTGAACGTGTGCTGAACTCGGAGGTGCCGTGCGTTCGGTACTTGGATCGGTCGGATCGTGAAGATGTACGACTACATCAACCGCGTTGTGCTAACGCTTCCGCTTTCGGTCTACGAGGGTACGTGGACACACTCTTCCCTCTCGTTGCTATGCATCACCATGATCCTGTGTGTGCGTAGGAAATTTTTGAAATTGCTACGTTCCCCAACAGTGGTATCCGAGCCTGGTTTTATGCGTAGATGTTATATGCACGAGTAGAACACAAGTGAGTTGTGGGTGATACAAGTCATACTGCTTACCAGCATGTCACACTTTGGTTCGGCGGTATTGTTGGATGAAGCGGTCCGAACCGACATTACGCGTACGCTTACGCGAGACTGGTTTTACCGCCGTGCTTTGCACACAGGTGACTAGCGGGTGTCAGTTTCTCCAACTTTAGTTGAACCGAGTGTGGCTATGCTCGGTCCTTGTGAAGGTTAAAACATCACTAACTTGACAAACTATCGTTGTGGTTTTGATGCGTAGGTAAGAACGGTTCTTGCTCAAGCCCGTAGCAGCCACGTAAAACTTGCAACAACAAAGTAGAGGACGTCTAACTTGTTTTTGCAGGGCATGTTGTGATGTGATATGGTCAAGACATGATGCTATATTTTATTGTATGAGATGATCATGTTTTGTAACTGAGTTATCGGCAACTGGCAGGAGCCATGTGGTTGTCGCTTTATTGTATGCAATGCAATCGCCCTGTAATTGCTTTACTTTATCACTAAGCGGTAGCGATAGTCGTAGAAGCAATAGTTGGCGAGACGACAACGATGCTACGATGGAGATCAAGGTGTCGCGCAAGTGATGATGGTAATCATGACGGTGCTTCGGAGATGGAGATCACAAGCACAAGATGATGATGGCCATATCATATCACTTATATTGATTGCATGTGATGTTTATCCTTTATGCATCTTATTTTGCTTTGTTTGACGGTAGCATTATAAGATGATCTCTCACTAAATTTCAAGGTAAAAGTGTTCTCCCTGAGTATGCACCATTGCCAAAGTTCATCGTGCCGAGACACCACGTGATGATCGGGTGTGATAAGCTCAACGTTCATCTACAACGGGTGCAAGCCAGTTTTGCACACGCAGAATACTCGGGTTAAACTTGACGAGCCTAGCATATGCAGATATGGCCTCGGAACACTGAGACCGAAAGGTCGAGCGTGAATCATATAGTAGATATGATCAACATAGTGATGTTCACCATTGAAAACTACTCCATCTCACGTGATGATCGGACATGGTTTAGTTGATATGGATCACGTGATCACTTAGATGATTAGAGGGATGTCTATCTAAGTGGGAGTTCTTAAGTAATATGATTAATTGAACTTAAATTTATCATGAACTTAGTACCTGATAGTTTTTTGCTTGTCTATGTTGTTGTAGATCAATAGCTCGCGTTTAGCTCCTCTGTTTTATTTTTGATATGTTCCTAGAGAAAACTAAATTGAAAGATGTTAGTAGCAATGATACGGATTGGATCCGTGATCTGAGGATTATCCTCATTGCTGCACAGAAGAATTATGTCCTTGATGCACCGCTAGGTGACGGACCTATTGCAGGAGCATAGGCAGACGTTATGAACGTTTGACAAAGCTCGGTATGATAACTACTTGATAGTTTAGTGCACCATGCTTTACGGCTTAGAACCGGAACTTCAAAATTGTTTTGAACGCCACGGAGCATATAAGATGTTCCAAGAGTTGAAATTGGTATTTCATACTCATGCCCGTGTCGAAAGGTATGAGACCTTTGACAAGTACTTTGCCTACAAGATGGAGGAGAATAGCTCAGCTAGTGAGCATGTGCTCAGAATGTCTGAGTACTACAATCACTTGAATCAAGTGGGAGTTAATCTTCCAGATAAGATAGTGATTGACAGAGTTCTCTAGTCACTATCACCAAGTTACTTGAACTTCGTGATGAACTATAATATGCAAGGGATAACGGAAACGATTCCCAAGCTCTTTGTGATGCTAAATCGACGAAGGTAGAAATCAAGAAAAGCATCAAGTGTTGATGGTTGACAAGACCACTAGTTTCAAGAAAAGGGCAAAGGGAAGAAGGGGAACTTCAAGAAGAACGGCAAGCAAGTTGCTGCTCAAGTGAAGAAGCCCAAGTCTGGACCTAAGCCTGAGACTAAAGTGCTTCTACTGCAAAGGGACTAGTCACTGGAAGTGGAACTGCCCCAAATACTTGGCGGATAAGAAGGATGGCAAAGTGAACAAAGGTATATTGGATATACATGTTATTGATGTGTACTTTACTAGTGTTTATAGCAACCCCTCGGCATTTGATACTGGTCCAGTTGCTAAGAGTAGTAACTCGAAACGGGAGTTGCAGAATGAACAGAAACTAGTTAAGGGCGGGGTGACGATGTGTGTTGGAAATAGTTCCAAGATTGATATGATCATCATCGCACACTCCCTATACTTTCGGGATTAGTGTTGAACCTAAATAAGTGTTATTTGGTGTTTGCGTTGAGCATGAATATGATTTGATCATGTTTATTGCAATACGGTTATTCATTTAAGTTAGAGAATAATTGTTGTTCTGTTTACATGAATAAAACCTTCTATGGTCATACACCCAATGAAAATGGTTTGTTAGATCTCGATCATAGTGATACACATACTCATAATATTGAAGCCAAAAGATGCAAAGTTAATAATGATAGTGCACCTTGTTTGTGGCACTGCCGTTTAGGTCATATTGGTGTAAAGCGCATGAAGAAACTCCATGCTGATGGGATTTTGGAATCACTTGATACTTGCGAACCATGCCTCATGGGCAAGATGACTAAAACACCGTTCTCCAGAAGAATGGAGCGAGCAACAGATTTGTTGGAAATCATACATATTGATGTATGTGCTCCAATGAATATTGAGGCTCGCAGCGGGTATCGTTATTTTCTCACCTTCACACATGATTTGAGCAGATATGGGTATATCTACTTGATGAAACATAAGTCTGAAACAATTGAAAAGTTCAAAGAATTTCAGAGTGAAGTGGAAAATCATCGTAACAAGAAAATAAAGTATCTACGATCTGATCATGGAGGAGAATATTTGAGTTACGAGTTTGGTCTTCATTTGAAACAATGCAGAATAGTTTTGCAACTCACGCCACCTGGAACACCACAGCGTAATGGTGTGTCCGAACATCGTAACCGTACTTTATTAGATATGGTGCAATCTATGATGTCTCTTACCGATTTACCACTATCGTTTTGGGGTTATGCATTAGACACAGCTGCATTCACGTTAAATAGGGCACCATCTAAATCCGTTGAGACGACACCGTATGAACTGTGGTTTGGCAAGAAACCAAAGTTGTCGTTTCTTAAAGTTTGGGGTTGCGATACTTATGTGAAAAAGTTTCATCCTGATAAGCTCAGACCCAAATCAGAGAAATGTATCTTCATAGGATACCCAAAGGAGACAGTTGGGTACACCTTCTATCACAGATCCAAAGGCAAGACATTCGTTGCTAAGAATGGATCCTTCCTAGAGAAGGAGTTTCTCTCGAAAGAAGTGAGTGGGAGGAAAGTAAAACTTGATGAGGTAACTGTACCTGCTCCCTTATTGGAAAGTAAGTTCATCACAAAAATCTGTTCCTGTGACTCCTACACCAATTAGTGAGGAAGCTAATGATGATAATCATGTAACTTTAGATCAAGTTACTACCGAACCTCGTAGGTCAACCAGAGTAAGATCCGCACCAGAGTGGTACGGTAATCCTGTTCTGGAGGTCATGTTACTTGACCACGACGAACCTACGAACTATGAGGAAGCGATGATGAGCCCAGATTCCGCAAAATGGCTTGAGGCCATGAAATCTGAGATGGGATCCATGTATGAGAACAAAGTATGGACTTTGATTGACTTGCCCGATGATTGGTGAGCCATTGAGATTAAATGGATCTTCAAGAGGAAGACGGACGCTGATAGTAGTGTTACTATCTACAAAGCTAGAATTGTCGCAAAAAAGTTTTTGACAAGTTCAAGGTGTTGACTATGATGAGAGTTTCTCACTCGTATCTATGCTTAAGTCTGTCCGAATCATGTTAGCAATTGCCGCATTTTATGAAATCTGGCAAATGGATAAACAAAACTGCATTCCTTAATGGATTTATTAAAGAAGAGTTGTATATGATGCAACAAGAAGGTTTTGTCAATCCTAAAGGTGCTAACAAAATATGCAAGCTCGAGCGATCCATCTATGGACTGGTGCAAGCATCTCGGAGTTGGAATATACGCTTTGATAAATTGATCAAAGCATATAGTTTTATACAGACTTGCGGTGAAGCCTGTATTTACAAGAAAGTGAGTGGGAGCACTACAACATTTCTGATAAGTATATGTGAATGACATATTGTTGATCGGAAATAATGTAGAATTATTCTGCAAAGCATAAAGGAGTGTTTGAAAGGAGTTTTTCAAAGAAAGACCTCGGTGAAGCTGCTTACATATTGAGCATCAAGATCTATAGAGATAGATCAAGACGCTTGATAAGTTTTTTCAATGAGTACATACCTTGACAAGATTTTGAAGTAGTTCAAAATGGAACAGTCAAAGAAAGAGTTCTTGCCTGTGTTACAAGGTGTGAAATTGAGTAAGACTCAAAGCCCGACCACGGCAGAAGATAGAAAGAGAATGAAAGTCATTCCCTATGCCTCAGCCATAGGTTCTATAAAGTATGCCATGCTGTGTACCAGATCTATTGTATACCCTACACTGATTTTGGCAAGGGAGTACAATAGTGATCTAGGAGTAGATCACTGAACAGCGGTCAAAATTATCCTTAGTGGAATAAGGATATGTTTCTCGATTATGGAGGTGACAAAAGGTTCGTCGTAAAGGGTTACGTCGATACAAGTTTTGGCACTGATCCAAATGACTCTAAGTCTTAATCTGGATACATATTGAAAGTGGGAGCAATTAGCTAAAGTAGCTCCGTGCAGAGCATTGTAGACATAGAAATTTGCAAAATACATACGGATCTGAATATGGCAGACCCGTTGACTAAGCTTCTCTCACAAGCAAATCATGATCACACCTTAATACTCTTTGGGTGTTAATCACATAGCGATGTGAACTAGATTATTGACTCTAGTAAACCCTTTGGGTGTTGGTCACATGACGATGTGAACTATGGGTGTTAATCACATGGTGATGTGAACTATTGATGTTAAATCACATGACGATGTGATCTAGATTATTGACTCTAGTGCAAGTGGGAGACTGAAGGAAATATGCCCTAGAGGCAATAATAAAGTTATTATTTATTTCCTTATTTCATGATAAATGTTTATTATTCATGCTAGAATTGTATTAACCGGAAACATAATACATGTGTGAATACATAGACAAACAGAGTGTCACTAGTATGCCTCTACTTGACTAGCTCATTAATTAAAGATGGTTATGTTTCCTAACCATAGACATGAGTTGTCATTTGATTAACAGGATCACATCATTAGGAGAATGATATGATTGACTTGACCCATTCCGTTAGCTTAGCACTTGATCGTTTAGTATGTTGCTATTGCTTTCTTCATGACTTATACATGTTCCTATGACTATGAGATTATGCAACTCCCGTTTACCGGAGGAACACTTTGTGTGCTACCAAACGTCACAACATAATTGGGTGATTATAAAGGTGCTCTACAAGTGTCTCCAAAGGTACTTGTTGAGTTGGCATATTTCGAGATTAGGATTTGTCACTCCGATTGTCGGAGAGGTATCTCTGGGCCCACTCAGTAATGCACATCACTATAAGCCTTGCAAGCATTGTAACTAATGAGTTAGTTGCGGGATGATGTATTACGGAACGAGTAAAGAGACTTGCCGGTAATGAGATTGAATTAGGTATTGAGATACCGACGATCGAATCTCGGGCAAGTAACATACCGATGACAAAGGGAACAACGTATGTTGTTATGCGGTTTGACCGATAAAGATCTTCGTAGAATATGTGGAAGCCAATATGAGCATCCAGGTTCCGCTATTGGTTATTGCCCGGAGACGTGTCTCGGTCATGTCTACATAGTTCTCGAACCCGTAGGGTCCGCACGCTTAAAGTTCGGTGACGATCGGTATTATGAGTTTTTGTGTTTTGATGAACCGAAGTTGTTCGGAGTCCCGGATGAGATCATGGACATGACGAGGAGTCTCGGAATGTCTGAGAGGTAAAGATCGATATATTGTAAGGCTATATTCGGACGTCGGAAAGGTTCCGAGTGATTCGGGTATTTTTCGGAGTACCGGAGAGTTACGGGAATTCGCCGGGGAGTATATGGGCCTTATTGGGCTTTAGGGGAAAGAGAGAGGGGAGGCTGCGCCCCGCCCCCCCAAGGCTTAGTCTGAATTGGACTAGGGGGAGGGGCGCCGCCCCCTCCTTCCTTCTCTTCTCTTTTCCCTTTCCTTCTCTCCTACTCCTACTACATGGAAGGGGGGGAATCCTACTCCCGGTGGGAGTAGGACTCCCCAGGGCGCGCCATAGAGAGGGCCGGTCCCTCCCCTCCTCCACTCCTTTATATACGTGCCCAGGGGGCACCCCATAGACACAACAATTGATCATTGATCTCTTAGCCGTGTGCAGTGCCCCCCTCCACCATAATCCACCTCGGTCATATCGTAGTGGTGCTTAGGCGAAGCCCTGCGTCGGTAGCATCATCATCACCGTCATCATGCCGTCATGCTGACGGAACTCTCCCTCGAAGCTCTGCTGGATCGGAGTTCGTGGGACGTCATCGAGCTGAACGTGTGCTGAACTCGGAGGTGCCGTGCGTTCGGTACTTGGATCGGTCGGATCGTGAAGATGTACGACTACATCAACCGCGTTGTGCTAACGCTTCCGCTTTCGGTCTACGAGGGTACGTGGACACACTCTCCCCTCTCGTTGCTATGCATCACCATGATCCTGTGTGTGCGTAGGAAATTTTTGAAATTGCTACGTTCCCCAATAGTGGCATGGTTTTGGTATCCACCCACGTCGGCCCTCGTCCTGTCTATGATTTGGATGTGGTATATTATCTTTTATAACTATTTGTTTCATTTAGTGTTTATGACAATTATGCCGACCAACGTGACATAGATGTTTTTATCTAGGAGGTATGTGAACCGGAAATTCCAACCGACCCTCTTGTCGAGAGGTTAAATTTAGTTGAAAAAGAAAACAATTACTTGAAAGAAAAAATTGAAAAGAATTGAGGAGGAGAAGATGGAATTGGAGTTGCATGTTGCCGATGTCGTCGATGATCACAAGATCAAGATGGATGCAATGCGCTTGAAGATTAGAAAGATTAGAAAATATGCCATTGATACTGAGGCTTGGTATCATTATGCTGTTGGATCAATTGTTACCTTAGTTGTGATTATGATCGCATTTGTTGTTGCATTTAAATGTTTTACATAGTTTCAATGTATGTTTTAATTAGATGCTCTGGAGAGCTATATGTTGTTCTATGAGAACTATGTATGAACTTTATGTATTTATTTTTTTAGTAATAACATTTGATCACTACTGTACTTTGGTTTTAATGTGATGATGAACTTGTATTAATTTGGTCACTTCTCTATTCATGATGTTCTGTAATTGTTTTTGATACACTTAATTATATAATGCACGCAGATGAACCGGCAATGGATGTACGGTGACCGACGCACCTCCGAGTATATTGAGGGCCTGCATAAATTTTTCAAAGTGGCTGAGGCAAACAAGCGGAATGGTTTTATGTATTGTCCATATACTGTCTGTGAGAATATGAAGGATCACTCTTCCTCGAAAACCCTTCACATCCACCTGCTTGAGAAGGGTTTCATGCCACACTATAATGTTTGGACCAAGCACGGAGAAAGAGGGGTTATGATGGAAGACAACGAAGAAGAAGAGGATGATGACAACTATCCCCCTGAATACGGTGATACTGCAATGGGGGAAGCTGAAGATCAAGAGGCACCAGACGATGTGCCCGATGATGATCTTCGCCGGGTCATTGTTGATGTGAAGAGACAATGCCAAAGTGAAAGGGAGAAGTTGAAGTTCGATCGCATGTTAGAGGATCACAAAAATGGGTTGTACCCAAATTACGAAGATGACAACACAAAGCTTGGTACCACACTGGAATTGCTGCAATGGAAGGCAGACCATGGTGTATCTGACAACGGATTTGGGAAGCTACTGAAAATAATGAAGAAGAAGCTTCCAAAGGATAACGAATTGCCCGACAGTATGTATGAAGCAAAGAAGGTTCTATGCTCTCTAGGATTGGAGGTGCAGAAGATACATGCATGCCCTAATGACTGCATCCTCTACCGCGGTGAGTAGGAGGATTTGAATGCATGCCCAGTATGCGGTGCATTGCGGTATAAGATCAGACGAGATGACCCTGGTGATGTAGAGGGCGAGCGCCCCAGGAAGAGGGTTCCTGCCAAGGTGATGTGGTATGCTCCTATAATACCACGGTTGAAACGTCTGTTCAGAAACAAAGAACATGCCAAGTTGATGCGATGGCACAAAGAGGACCGTAAGAAAGACGGGAAGTTGAGAGCACCCGCTAACGGGTCGCAGTAGAGAAAAATCAAGAGAAGATGGGGGGACTTTGCAGGTGACGCAAGGAACATATGGTTTGGTTTAAGCGCAGATTGTTGGGAAACGTTGCATGGAAAACAAAAAAATTCTACGCACACGCAAGATCTATCAAGGAGATGCATAGCAACGAGAGGGGAGAGTGTGTCTACGTACCCTCGTAGACTGTAAGCAGAAACGTTTGACAACACAGTTGATGTAGTTGAACTTCCTCGCGTTCCAATTGATCGAGCACCGAATGTACGACATCTCCGCGTTCAGCACATGTTCAGCTCGATGATGTCCTCCGCCTTCTTGATCCAGCAAGACGGCGAGGTAGTGGATGAGTTCCAGCAGCACGACGGCGTGGTGACGGTGATGGTGAAGCTATCTCCACAGGGCTTCACCTAAGCACTACGAAAATATGACCGAGGGTGTAAACGGGGGACGGGGGCGCCGCACACGGCTAAGACAATGTTGTGTGTCCTTGTGTGGCGCCCCCTCCCCATATATATATATAGGTGGGGGAGGGGAGGCAGCAAGGGCGCGCCCTAGGGCTGGCCGTCGGCCACTAGGGCTCCTGCCCTGCCCTGCGCCCCCCAGCCATGTATTCCCCAAGGGGAAAGGAAAGAGGGGGCCGGGAGAGGGAAGGAAGGGGGAGACCTAGTCCCCTCTTTCCTTCTCTCCCCTAGGGCCGGCCACCTATAGGGGGCGCACCAGCCCCTTGTGGGCTGGTGTGTTCCTTCACTTGGCCCATTAAGCCCATTACTTTGCTGGGGTTGCCCGGAACTCCTTCCGGTGACCCGACAAGTACCCGGTATCACCCGAAACACTTCCGGTGTCCAAATACCATTGTCCTATATATCAATCTTTACCTCTCGACCATTTCGAGACTCCTCGTCATGTCCATGATCTCATCCGGGACTCTGAACAACATTCGGTCACCAAATCACATAACTCATATAATACTATATCGTCATCGAACGTTAAGCGTGCGGACCCTACGGGTTCGAGAACTATGTAGACATGACCGAGACACCTCTCCGGTTAATAACCAATAGTGGAACCTGGATGCCCATATTGGCTCCTACATATTCTACGAAGATCTTTATCGGTCGAACTGTTATGACAACATACGTAATTCCCTTTGTCCATCGGTATGTTACTTGCCCGAGATTCGATCGTTGGTATCTGCATACCTAGTTCAATCTCGTTACCGGCAAGTCTCTTTACTCGTTCCGTAATACATCATCCTGTAACTAACTCATTAGTCACTTTGCTTGCCAGGCTTCTTATGATGTGTATTACCGAGAGGGCCCAAAGATACCTCTCCGATACTCGGAGTGACAAATCCTAATCTCGATCTATGCCAACTCAACAAACACCTTCGGAGATACCTGTAGAGCATCTTTATGATTACCCAGTTACATTGTGACGTTTGATAGCACACAAGGTATTCCTCCGATATCCGGGAGTTGCATAATCTCATAGTCGAAGGAATATGTATTTGACATGAACAAAGCAATAGCAATAAACTGAACGATCAATATGCTAAGCTAACAGATGGGTCTTGTCCATCACATCATTCTCCTGATGATGTGATCCCATTATCAAATGACAACACATGTCTATGGTTAGGAAACCTTAACCATCTTTGATCAATGAGCTAGTCTAGTAGAGGCTTACTAGGGACATGTTATTTGTTTATGTATTCACACATGTATTTAAGTTTCCAATCAATACAATTCTAGCATGAATAATAAACCTTTATCATGAATAAGAAAATATAAAAATAACAACTTTATTATTGCCTCTAGGGCATATTTCCTTCAGTCTCCCACTTGCACTAAAGTCAATAATCTAATTCACATCGCCATGTGATTAACACCCATAGTTCACATCGCCATGTGACCAACACCCAAAGAGTTTACTAGAGTCAATAATCTAGTTCACATCGCCATGTGATTAACACCCAAAGAATGATCGTGTTTTGCTTGTGAGAGAAGTTTAGTCAACAGGTCTGCCACATTCAGATCCGTATGTATTTTGAAAATTTCTATGTCTTCAATGCCCTGCATGGAGCTACTATAGCTAGTTGCTCCCACTTTCAATATGTATCCAGATTGAGACTCATAGTCATCCGAATCAGTGTCAAAGCTTGCATCGACATAACTCTTTACGGCGAACTCTTTATTACCTCCATAGCCGAGAAATATTTCCTTAGTCCTCTAAGGATAATTTTGACCGCTGTCCAGTGGTCCACTCCTGGATCACTATTGTACCCTCTTGCCAGACTCATGGCAAGGCACACAACAGGTTTGGCACACAGCATGGCATACTTTATAGAACCTATGGATGAGGCATAGGGAATGACTTTCATTCTCTCTCTATCTTCTGCCGTGATCATGTTTTGAGTCTTACTCAACTTCACACCTTACAATACAGGCTAGAACTCCTTCTTTAACTGATCCACTTTGAACTCCTTCAAAATCTTGTCAATGTATGTACTCATTGAAAATCTTATCAAGCGTCTTGATCTATCTCTATAGATCTTGATGCCTAATATGTAAGCAGCTTCACCGAGGTCTTTCATTGAAAAATTCTTATTCAAGTATCCTTTTATGCTATCCAGAAATTCTATATCATTTCCAATCAATAATATGTCATCCACATATAATATCAGAAATGTTACAGAGCTCCCACTGGTACCGTATCGTGCTATACAGATGGTATTTAACCCCTTCTCGCGACGGCATTTGGAACCGTCGCCTAGTGAGTGACTGTGATAGGGGGGTCCTTCCCACACGACCCAGAAACCGTTGGGGATAGGCAAGCGGCTATTGACGATCGCCATAGAATAAACATATGAGAAGCCGCCCCAGTCCCACACGTTACATCTCGATGTTACGTTTCTGATCAGAGAGACATCCCAAACGATTACGCCGCTATAGTCATGTGAAAAAGGTGGACATCAACATTTAATCTACCGATATGTTTGTGATAGGTACGTTATCGCACACGGTTCAAGAATGTAAAATGTGTGCGGTGCCTCTACTAACGCCAACGTGTCCATTTTCATAACTGTGTGTGATTGGTATTCCTATCACACATGCACACTAGTTTGAAATGTTTGCCATATTACCATGAATCGCACACGCATATGAGACAAAACCGTGTGTGCGTCCGTCGGGCATGGCAAACGTTTCACGTCAAAGAACCATCTATTCTCTATTTTTTATCGCACACGCTGTTTTCTTTCTAACCGTGTGCACATTATTTTATTCACTCCTGTATAATTTTATTTTTCCCTGTAATTTATTATTCGAATTGGAAATTTTGAAATATGAAATGTGGAATTCAAATTCTCAGCACAATGGTTCAACAACGAATCATAAATAAAATTGTCAGTACAATATGTTCAGTAATTACAGGATTAGACAACAATTAACTATGATGAACCACAATATTTAGAGGCGGTAAAGGTGAAGAGACAAATGTAAATCATTTTGACTGCCGATGGTGTTGAAGAAGCGGAATGCCCATAATGTGCCTTCCTGCATGCCATAGGCACGAACAACTTTTGTCCAACCCCTTGTGACAATCGCCCGCCCATCCTTCACCGCCTTCAGGAAGACTTCTAGAGCATTATCATGGTAGCATGAATTATATACTTTAACCTTAGTTGCCTCCACTCTGGTCATGTAGTTTGCAAGGTAATCATCAGTAAATAGCTTCGAAAACCACTGAAAAGAGAAAAATATCAGATACTGAGGTCTAATAGAGTAACTTGTTGTGGGCAGGGGGAAAAGGCAACACATTACTTACCATCCTAAAGTTCACTGTTGTCTTGGACAAAGTGTAAATAAAGAGCTTAATTCCCATCACCCGTTTCTTTCGCCTAACAATCTTTCTTAGTTTCCTCACTTGACGCTTGTTCATGAATATCTCATTGCCCCATACGCAAAAGGGATCGAAGCGTGGATCAGTACTGCTCATATATGTACCTACAAGCAACCAGTAAATGTTAGAAGCTAAACTGAGATTGCATAAATGATGTAAAATACAACTACCTACATTCCTAAGTACAAGTATTTTTAGATATTTCAATATGAACTACATATGGTTGTATATAGAATTATAGATATAGTTTAGATTAGAATCTAGATTCACTCATTTTGCTCCTTATGTAGTCTATATTGGAATCTCTAAAAATACTTATATTTAGGAACAGATGGTGTATAAGACATGGGATGCAGCTAATCTCGATGGCAAACAATAGCATCGCCCATTCTAGCCCTGTTTAAGTACATGGAAAGCCAATGTTAACTACAACAGGGTGAACATCCACCAAAAATAGCAAATGGTAATAAAACGGCAGCATCTGTAGTGGTATCTTCATTGCGAAAGAGTAGCACGGTAGCAAAGGGACGGATTAAAAAATGGACACAACTGTTAATTGCAACAGGCTTAACAGCATCCTAAGGCATATTTTGTAAGTTTGTAGCCATTGAAATACAACTGTTTAAAAATAGATACAACTGTTAATTGCAACAGGCTTAATAGCCATTGAAACCGGTACTGATAAAAATGCAATTGGCAGAGTTAAACATCACAAGGCAGGTGCTGCCAGAGCAGAGAATGGCCCAGTTGTCTATAAAAAGGTAGGGAAAATAGCTAAAATGTGTTAGGCATGTTTACTACAACATGCTTAATACATCGACCGTACAAAACATAGCCATTAATTGCAACTGGTATTGGTAAGATTGAACTGATGAGTTCATACTTGGTAAGTCCGGAGAGGTAGTTGCTGGGGCACTTCATCTTGGCCAGAGCCCGCCCAAAGTCAGCGGCGGTGGAGGCGAGCTGTTCCTCCGGGTCGAAGCGTGGATCAGTGCCGCCGACATGTGTACCTACAAGAAGCAAGTAAATGTTAGAAGCCAAACTGCAATTGCACAAATGATGTAAAATACTGTAAGACATGGGATGCAGCTAACCTCGATGGTAAACAACAGCATCGCCCGTTATGGCCCTGCGTAAGTACATGGAAAGGCATGTTAAGTACAACAGGGTTAGCATCCACCAAAAATAGCAAATGGGCAGCATCTCTAGTATATCTTCATTACAGAGAGTAGCATAGTAGCAAAGGGACAGATTAAAAAATGGATATAACTATTAATTGCAACAGGCTTAACAGCATCCTAAGTCATGTTTTGTAAGTTTGTAGCCATTGAAATACAACTGTTTAAAAATGGATACAACTATTAATTGCAACAGGCTTAATAGCCATTGAAACCGGTACTGATAAAAATGCAATTGGCAGAGTTAAACATCACAAGGCAGGTGCTGCCAGAGTAGAGAATGGCCCAGTTGTCTATAAAAAGGTAGGGAAAATAGCTAAAACATGTTAGGCATGTTTACTACAACATGCTTAATACATCGACCGTACAAAACATAGCCATTAATTGCAACTGGTATTGGTAAGATTGAACTGGTGAGTACATACTTGGTAAGTCATGAGAGGTAGTTGCTGGGGCACTTCATCTTGGCCAGAGCCCGCCCAAAGTCAGGGGCGGCAGAGGCGAGCTGTTCCTCCGGGTCGAAGCGTGGATCAGTGCCACTGACATGTGTACCTACATGCAACCAGTAAATGTTAGAAGTTAAACTGCAATTGCGCAAATGATGTGAAATACTGTAAGACATGGGATGCAGCTAACCTCGACGGCAAACAACAGCATCGGCCGTTATGACCCTGCGTAAGTACATGGACAGGCATGTTAAGTACAACAGGGTTAGCATCCACCAAAAATAGCAAATGGGCGGCATCTCTAGTGATATCCTGAGTCATGTCTTGTAAGTTTGTTGCTGGTATTGGTGAAATTGAGCTGGACAGTTAATACTTGAACATCACACAGTGTGCAGTACTGAAATAAACAAGGCATGAACATGCTTAATACATCAACCGTACCAAACATAGCCATTGCAAGTGGTATTGGTAAGATTGAGCTGGTCAGATCATATCTGTTAAGTCCTGGGGGTAGTACCTGGGGCACTTCATCTGGGCCAGAGCCTGCACCATGTCGGCGGTGGCGGAGGCGAGGTGTTCCTCCGGGTCAACACGCACAGCGGCCATCACGCCATGGACCACCATCAGCTCCTCGACCTCCAGGCGATATGTGGTTGGGCTTGCGCGGCGATGCTCTGGAGGTAGGGGCGGTGGGGATTTGGAGGCATGAGGATGTTTCACAGGCGCCATTTAAGCAATCAGGCTGGGGCCGTGATAGAGATCGGTGGGTTACCTGACTGGATCTGAGAAGAACGTAGATGTGGTTGAAGTTGTGGTTGCGGCGGTGGCGGTTTGAGCTGCCGGTAGGGGGAGGGGGGAGGGGAGATACTGAGGAAATTTGATGGGTGAGGATGTGGTTGGAGGAATAAATTCTGAAATCGCGCGCCTAATGAAAATTTCACTGCGAAACTTGAAACTTGGGCGGAGGAAACACACAACGCAGACGAAGCACGTAAAATACTCGTGTGCGAGAAAAGAGAAAATTGGCAGATCCCGTCTCCAAAAAAATGTACACGTGTATTTGATTTTTTCGGTCAATGGTACGCCTGGTTTATTAGGAAACATCGCACAGGTAACTGACTTATGGATCATTAACGCAAAAAAATGCACACGGGTACGCCATAGAAACTGTGTGTTTTGTGATCTTCTAATAATTCTTATATCTATCACCATCTCCAATTGCACCTAATTTCAAAAATCTCTTTCATTGTATCAGGATTATTCAATGTACATGAACGAGGCAAGGTGACACCCGATGAGCAATCATCGGTTTATGAAATGCAATCAAGTGTCAACCTGCCTCGCTCGCGTAGCCAGATTTGATCCTATGCAACAAGAGAGAAGCATGCTGCCATCCATCGGCGTGGAAATTTAAGCCGGTGTGCGGCCAACTCGCGCGGCGAGGTGGGACTAAAAACTAGCTGCGGCCAGCTCTAGTCTTCTCCGGTGGCTGCGGGCGGATGCTTCGGTAGTATTTGGGGCCAGGGTGCGGCTACAAAACTTCAGTGAAGACATGCTAATCAACGCTCAAAGCCCTCAAAGGATGCGCTTACCGACATTGTACGTTAATAATAGATAGTACCAACTTAAAGTACTACTGGTAATTTGCTCTAAGACTAGTACGTATGTAGTACTGGTAGATGCCCGTAATTAATTATACAAACTTACGGGCGACACATGCACTAACTACTTCTCATATGCTGCCATCAGGGCATGCTGGCCAGACACCGGCGTTCTCCTTCCCGCCCTTGTAGGCGGCAGCCCACCATGCTTCGATCTCCGCCAAGCTCTCCTCAACACGGCGTGTGGCCTCTTCTTTCTTACGGCGGCAGGACTCTCTTTTCTTGACTGCTTTCTGCCTTTTCCGCTCCTTTTGTGCGGCTTTTGCCGCCTCTAGGTCCACCGCCCATTCGGCCATGGCAGCCTTAAAGTCCGCCCAAGTAACTGTGTGGCCGCCGGCGGCGATGAACTCGGCGCGACGAGATGCCATCGCTACCTTACCATGTGTGCGGTCGCGGGCGGCGAGGAACGCGCCGCGGCGGGATGCCATCGCTTCCTTACCAGTTACTGTGTGCCGCGGTGCCATGAACGACGCTTGGAGAGAGCTCTGGGACGGAGGGGCCGGGCAGCCATACAGTGCGGTGGTTTTTAAGAGCTCAACGACAAAAGACGAAGGAAATTTGGCTTCCCTTACAATTTTGCTCGTTCATTATCGCACACGGTTCATCTCCGTCGCCTCCGGAAACAATGTGCGCTGAGCCTATTGTGTGTTGCGTTATGATTGGCCGGAACCCCAACCACACGGATCACGCGTGTGCACCGTAGGATGCACCGCGATCGAACGGCAATCCATGTCCCTCACATCACACCCATGCAGTTGTAGCTGGATTGGATTTATATGCGCTAAATGCCTAGAAAATGCACATAATCCCCTAAATATGGTAAATGAGCCCGAAAAAATGCCAAATTTGAACACGGTGATTTGCAGGGTGTATGTTCATCGTAGAAAAAAACTCCAGGGCAAAGAACAAAGAAAATTTGGATTCCCCTTCAATCTTGGCGATTTCCCTCTCGAAAGCATGGAACTTCCTCGGTTATGGTTTGATTTATGAAGGGCGCGCATGACGACATAAGCCAAACCTTCTCAAATTTTTACCGGGGCATGGTGAGGCCATACCATGGCACCATGCCAGGCGTCATGTTTTTCACGCATTTATTTTATTTTTTCTATAGTTGAAAACCCAATAAACAAATGTTTGTGGTTGACTATTGCCACACATTTCATCGAAATATCTGCCCATTCCTTGTAAAAGGCATGATAATTTACTAAATGGCACGAACATGGTTTTCTAGGCCGTTCTTGCGCACCCTTTCATGCACCAATTGTTTGAACTTGAATTATGTGCATTAATGCCTAAAAAATGCACATAATCCCCTAAATATGGTAAATGAACCCGGAAAAGTGCCAAATTTGAACACGGTGATTTGTAGGGTGTATGTTCATCATAGAAAAAAACTCATGGACAAAGGACAATGGAAATTTGGATCCCCCTTCAATCTTGGTGATTTCCCCCTCGAAACCATGAAACTTCCTCGGTGATGGTTCGATTTATGAAAGGCGTGCATGATGACATAAGGCAAACATTCTCAATTTTTTACCAGGGCACGGTGAGGCCATACCATGGCACCGCGCCAGGCGTCATGTTTTCCAAGCATGTATTTCATTCTTGTATATTTGTTAACCCAGTAAACGACACATTTGTGGTTGACTGTTGCGACACATTTCCTTGAAATATCTGCCCATTCCTTGTAAAAGGCATGAGAATTTACTAAATAGCACAAGCATGGTTTTCCAGACCGTTCTTGTGCACCTTTTCATGCACCGATTGTTCGAATTTGAATTATGTGCATTAATGCCTAGAAAATGCACATAATCCCCTAAATATGGTAAATGAGCCCGAAAAAATGTCAAATTTGAACACGTTGCATTGGAGGCTGTATGTTGATCATTGGAAAAAAACTAAATGACAAACTACGATGGAAATTCGGATTCCCCTTCAATCTTGGTGATTTCCCTCTCGAAAGCATGGAACTTCCTCGGTGATGGTTCGATTTATGAAGGGCGTGCATGACGACATAAATCAAACCTTCTCAGCTTTTTACCAGGGCACGGTGAGGCCATACCATGGCACCATGCCAGACGTCATGTTTTTCAAGCACGTATTTCATTTTTCTATAGGTGATAACCCAGTAAATGACACATTTGTGGTTGACTATTGCCATGCATTCCCTTGAAATCTCTGCCCATTCCTTGTAAAAGGCTTGAGAATTTACTAAATACCACGAGTATGGTTTTTCCAGACCGTTCTTGTGCACCTTTTCATGCACTGATTGTTCGAATTTGAATTATGTGGATTAATGCCTAGAAAATACACATAATCCCCTAATATGGTAAATGAGCCCGGAAAAATGCCAAATTTGAACACGTTGCATTCGAGGGGGTATGTTGATTGTAGAAAAAACTGAATGACAATCTAGGAAGGAAATTTGGATTCTCGGCCCCTTCAATCTTGCTGATTTCCCCCTCGAAACCATGAAAATTCCTCGGTGATGGTTTGATTTATGAATGGCGTGGATGACAACATATATAAGCCAAACCTTCTCAAATTTGTACCAGGGCATGGTGAGGCCATACCATGGCACCATGCCAGCCGTCATGTTTTTTAAGCATGTGTTTCATTTTTCTACAGTTGAAAAACCAATAAATGACGTGTTTATGGTTGACTATTGCCACACATTTCCGTGAAATATCTGCCCATTCCTTGTAAAAGGCATGAGAATTTACTAAATAGCACGATCATAGTTTTCCATGTCGTTCTCGTGCACCTTTTCATGCACCGATTGTTTGAATTTCAATTATGTGCATTAATGCCTAGAAAATGCACATAATCCCCTAAATATTGTAAATGAACCCGGAAAAGTGCCAAATTTGAACACGGTGATTTGCAGGGTTTATGTTCATCGTAGAAAAAAACTCATGGACAAAGGACAAAGGAAATTTGGATTCCCCTTCAATCTCGGTGATTTACTATCGCACACGATTCATCTCCATCGCCTCTGCGAACCGTGTGTGTTCACCCACACATGCAAAAGGAAAAAAGAAAACCCTCGCCCACTTCGTCCCCACCCACTCGCCGCGGACTCCTCCGCAACTCTGCACCTCATCAACTTCTATCGCGGCGGCTGTCGGTGTCAAAACCGGCAGACCTCGGGGTAGGGGGTCCCGAGCTGTGGATCTAGGATCGATGGTAACAGAGACGATGAACACGGTGTTTTACCCAGGTTCGGACCCTCTCTATGCAGGTAAAACCCTACGTCCTGCTCTTGTTTATATTGATGAAGTATCAAGGTACAGAGTTGATCTACCTCGAGATCATATGTTGTGGTCTAAACCCAAGGGGTATGATGAGTAATGTCATAATCCGTCTATCAACAAGCCTGGCCTCGGCTTATATAATGTACCGGAGGCCTAGGATAACAAGAGTCCTAGTCGGCTACGTCGGTGGAGAGGAGTCCTTGTCTTGATCACCAAGTCTTGTGGAATCTTCCTCGTATATGTCATCGGCTGTCCGAACTGGCCCATTAGTGAACCGCCACGGGTGTCCTCGGCCCAACCCACTGGTCGGGAGGCAACATGGTGAGTACCCCCTAGTCCAGGACACCGTCAGTAGCCCCCTGAACCGGTCTTCAAGTTGGGGACGCTCCTCGATTCTTCCGAACTGTTCTTCATCTTCGGTCGTCGGTCTTGAAAACTGGTTCAACAAATCTTCCCATCTCCGATCTTGAGGATCACCGAGGTGTATCCGAAGAGTTCATACGTCGGGTATCCGAGGAGCCCCTTTAAATTCTCGGCCTTTATCAATGCCTTGTTATTTTTTACACCACACCTCGGGTTTGAAGTTGTTCCCATGCGGTGGTGTCCTCTTGCATCCGAGCTCCAACGCCGGACTGTATTTGAGGTATCTTTTGTAGCCGAGCACCAACGCCAGACTGTATCCGAGCTCCAACGCCGGACTGTATCCGAGCTCTAACGCCGGACTGTATCCGAGCTCTAACGATGGTCAGCGTCCGAGGTGTCATAAACTACCTCGGTCTTTAAAAGATTGAATGAATTCAGCCGAGCTTAATGCCGGAAGTGCCCTCTATGGAGCCAGCCACTGGCGCCCAAGCTTTATGCCGGACTGCTTCCGAGGTGGTGCACCACCCCGACTGCGGGCTGATTTTTTGTGAATACTTTTGATTGGTGCAATTTATTCTCCGCCGAGATATATAGCCAGTAGCCCTCAAGGTGTGTGTCGGTCTAAAACCCGAGATGCACCTGAAGGAAAACATGAAACCGCTGATCCAAGTAGCCCCTGAGACTCAGGTCGATGCACGAAATCGGCCTAAGGATCAACTCCTAGCTCGGCAGCATACGTAGGAATAGAAACGCAGTGTAATATATTAGAGATAATAGTGATCGGCGAACGGGCCCTTGAGAGAGGGTCTTGAGAAGTTGCCGTAATATATTAGCTTGATGCCAGATAGGTCCAGATGGTACCTGTTGTTGTCCGAAGACGTGTTTGCCTATAGTTCGGTCAAGCCGAACACTAAGCACTTTGAATTTTCTGCATTGAACAAGCAATGCAGTAGCCCCCGAGACACTGGTCGGGTGGCAACACCAGATCAGGGGATCGATGTGCCCCTTTAATATTTGTAAATAATAAGCTCGAAGCCCAGTAGCCCCCGAGTCTTAATGCGGGCACGGGTGGCCGAATTAAGGATCGATATCCATAGTAAAATCACAAATTATGTGTAATGACTCTATGTATCCAAGTACTTTACATCATTAGTGCTCGGATCCGCATTGTACAAAACTTTGTTGACCGACCATCGGCTTCAACCTCTTCGGCCAGTAGCCGAGGAGTGTTTTCCTACTTTATAAAGCCGTTATAAGGGCAAAGATTTATGGAAAACAAGGCAATCCGGTCATACGGTTTTATAAACAAAGGTACACGGAGAGATATGTTATATTACGTTTTAACGTAAGAAACATCTTCCAAAGAAAATAGTCCCGCTATCGGTTCCTTTCTTTGGGTCGTCATGCTTATCATGATCATGAAACCTCACCTCCGATCAATGTGGGAGGAAAATATTGAGGATTTAGTTCGGGAAAAGTTCCCGAACTCTATGGTATTAATGAACCAAAATTTTCACTTCCGTTGTTGCCGACCAATGTGATCCTTTAAGATTGCTAGCTTTCGGCTTCACCCAGTCTGAGGTACTTACTCGGATGACCCAGTAGTAACAATCACAGAGGTGCTACCTTTACCACCTAGCCGAACAATCGGGAACGTAGGGGTAAGCACAGGAGCCAGGCAACCCAGCTTGGCCAAAATCTTAAGTCAAATTGATGCATATTTATGGCTTTATAACGATGATTGCGGAAGGAGGCCCTCGTATATTAAATACAAACGCCGATGATATGTTTATTTTGACTCCGTTGCGACCATTTATCATTTGAAAGTGGCCCATCGTCGGCTTCCACCCCCTTGTAGATGCTACGCAGGGTGTTTTTCGCAATAACAAAACAACCCTTAGCTGATGTCTCGGTGCCCGAAGGCGTTTGTGTTAGCGGAAATGAGGCAATCAGATATGCGGGCTTTATAACTTTCACCTAGTCATAGGAGCTTAAAGTTGGGAGGCCAGTTACTAGCCCCCAGTTAGTGTTCGGCGACAGTCGAGGTCAAGCCGTAAACACTTCGGCCAATGTTATGAACGGACCGTCATTTAACATGGGGTGACCTCTATCGATCTTATAATTTAACACAGTCATCGGATCGCTGACCAGTTTACACTTATTGTGACAGTCAGTTTTCGGCTTTCTCCACTGAGGCGCTTAACCATGCTAGCTGGAAGCACAATCGCAGTGGTTCTCCCTTTGCACACCTAGCCGAACAAAGCGAAACGTAGGAGGCAAGCACAGGAGCCGGGCAACCCAAGTATTGACCAAAGACACAATTCAAAACCGATGCATATAAAGCAATACCCGAGAATGTTTTGCCGAATCTCTAAAGGTGTCCGGCGTTGCACTGCGAGACTTATTCTGGAAACACACAAATAGTTTAAAAGTGCCATAGGCTTAAAAACCAAAAGACTTATGCGGAAACTCCACGTCCGAACTAAATCAAGTCAATTGGTGCCAATCCGAAAATTGGTCTAAAAAAAATTTGTGCTTCTGTCGTGCTTTAACATGACACATCTGATCTCAAGACTGCAAGTGGATCAAGATCGGACCCAGGCTATCCGGCTATTGACCACACACTCGAGTCGAGGAAGGAGTGATAGAAAAAGACTTTGCAACAAGCAAGAAGAAAACACACTTATTATAAAACGGCTCATGTAAATTTAAGAGCCCCAGCTAACATGGGTAAAGGGAGTTTCTTTTAACAAACAACTCACGTGAGCACGGTCGAACCAAACACAAATTAAAAATTTAAAACTTTGGGCATGAAAGCGACTTAGCTGGTTAATGTGCTCGGCATCGATGACGCGGTCCGAGTTTACGGCGGGACGAGGTCCCATCCCCTAAGCCGGTCCCGAGATGGAGGAGCGAAGAGCTCGGCACTCCGAAGTGGCGACACAGCACGGCCAATGTGGCGAGGTGGAACCCCCCGTCCGTCCGAGGCGACGGAGTAGGCCGACAGTATGACGCCGAAGTTCCCGGTGTGAGTTAATGAAGTGATGACGAAGCCCCCGGTCCAGCCGAGGTGACAGCGCTGCCCAATCCGGATCATTTACCTGCGCACGGAAGATAGTGCAAGCCGGAGATAACAGTAATAAAAAAAAGGTTGCATGATTAATAATTCATGCAAAGTGAGTAATAAAAGAAATATGGCCCGTGCGCCAAACACCCAACGAGGTAGGACCCTCTTGATGATGCCAAAGTCCCCGGGGCAACCGAACATGTCGGTATGGCAATTCAATCAACAAGATGATCATGCGAGCCGATTTATGCCAATTGGGACGACGACATTGGCTTGCCGAAATGACCGCGTGACGCGGTCGAAGTCAATCACCTGCACACATAGAATAGTGCGGTCCAAAAAGAATAATATAAATATATATAAAATCCTTGCATAATTGCTTTTCGCAAAAATAATTTATTTAAAGAGATGTGGCCTGGCGCCGAAGTCAATGTCGATGCAGGGCGTCGGCGTGATGCGGTAAAGGCGTGGCAAAGCCCGAATTCACAGGTCGGTCCGAGTTCCGGATGCGGCATTCGCCGAACTATGTACGGAAACTGACTGAACCACCATGCGACCGTCGTTAATGTGGCCACCATTTGATAAACCTGTGTACAGATGATGGAACAAACCAGAGTAATAATTCCTTGGGAAAAATAAACCCAAACAAGCAAAAATTGCTAGGATTAATAGCACCTGGTTTATTTGTTGTAGCAGTCCGAAGAAAGGTTACTCCCAAAATTGGGACTCGATCCACACACCCATTGCCTGATGGTTGATGAAGCGACGGCATGGCGATGCTGGCAAAGATTGTCTCGCCGAGGCAAAGCCCCCGGTCCAGCTAACGTAACGAAGCTGGTCGGCTGGTGATGCCGAAGTCTCCGGAGTAGGTTGATGAAGAGATGGCGAAGCCCCCGGTCTAGCCGAGGTGACGAAGCAGGTCGGTAAGGAGACGTTGCAGTTGCCATGTCAGCCGAGGTGTTGAAGCAGTTCGGTGTGATGGACATCGGCTTGAAGAAGCAATAGTGCGGCCATGCCGACGCAGGTCGTAACTTGTGACGCGGTCAATGCCGGCTTGATGAAGTGACCATGCGGCGATGCCGGTGTTCCCGCTCCGTGTAATCCGTGGGGCGGCGATGTTGGTGATGATTTATCCTTGGCGATTCCGAACTCTTGTTCGGCTCGCCTGAGATGATGATCCGAAGAAGTTGAGCTCGGCTCAAAAAGCGACGACGCGTCTAGTGCAGGTCGGCAGCCGTGGAGCAATATTGCCGGACTGGTTTGACACCAGCGTGATGGTGAAGATTACCTCAGAGGAGGCTTAAAATTTTATGGGCACGTGTTTAAAAACAACACACAATACCCTAGAAGAAAATTCCTTTAAAAAGGTTGTCCAATATCACGTTCATAAAGAAACATGAATTCGGGTCGGATCCATATTCGCGCAGAAAACAGATCTGAAAATTGGTCCACTCATCGGAAGGTTCCCGGAGTTTGAACCGTCGGATCGAGCTGAAATTTTGAGGGGTGGTGGATATAGCAATTCCGCAACCGATCAACTGTTGGATCTTCCAAAGGACGTCCGAACTAGATGCTGGACACCACGCTCCAAACTCATCCAGATTCCCGTCCAGATTCGACAAGGCTCCGGTATATCGGAGATCGCCGGAGATTCCTCCATCGGAACTCGGCGAAATTTTACAGGGTTGTTATATACACAATTCAGCACTATGCCACCAAAGCAATCGTCAAAGCGACACTTGAGGAAGCGGCGACAGCGAATACGAATCCGCTGTATAGAAAAATAGCACGATCGCCCGAGGACAATGTTGAAGTTGAGCCCCCGAGCTATATAGATGATTCCTCCACGATCTTGATAGAGATCGGAGTTGATGTTGATGAAGGCCCTCATCCGAACATGACGATCGTAGGCAGAGGACAGTCCTCGGTCGAGCCAAGGTGACCAGTCGAGCCGGCCACGAATATGCCGACGTCGCAGTTGATCTGCAAGCGAGCCATTGATCCATTGCCGATCACACAGTGGAACTCTCAATGAAAGCACCATTGTCGGTGTCAAAACCGGCAGACCTCGGGGTAGGGGGTCCCGAGCTGTGGATCTAGGATCGATGGTAACAGAGACGATGAACACGGTGTTTTACCCAGGTTCGGGCCCTCTCTATGGAGGTAAAACCCTACGTCCTGCTCTTGTTTATATTGATGAAGTATCAAGGTACAGAGTTGATCTACCTCGAGATCATATATTGTGGTCTAAACCCAAGGGGTATGATGAGTAATGTCATAATCCGTCTATCAACGAGCCTGGCCTCGGCTTATATAATGTACCGGAGGCCTGGGATAACAAGAGTCCTAGTCGGCTACGTCAGTGGAGAGGAGTCCTTGTCTTGATCACCAAGTCTTGTGGAATCTTCCTCGTATATGTCATCGGCTGTCCGAACTGGCCCATTAGTGAACCGCCACGGGGGTCCTCGGCCCAACCCACTAGTCGGGAGGCAACATGGTGAGTACCCCCTAGTCCAGGACACCGTCAGCGGCCACCCTAAGCTCGACGGCTGTTGTCGGCGGGCGGAGGTCGCGCTCCAAACGGCACGGGATTTTGCCCCTACCGCTTTCCGCCGCCTATCTGCACTGACATTCTAGACTCTGGTCGATTGGGGTTTTCTACGGGATTGGGCCGGGGATTTTTCTCATGGAGAAGGTAATCAACTTAGTGAAATATTCACTCCTCTCTTATCACAGTCCGTCCGTCGTTGTTAATCAACTGGTGGAAATCGCCGTGGATTCTGATTCGAGGGTTTTTATTCATGTGTCCACAGTGTGAGCACAAATCAGGCAAGTGTGGTCGGTGGCAGTCGGAAACGAAGTTCTATCTCACCATTCCGGATGACTTCAGGGAGCGCTCGGTATGTTCAATCTCAACCTACCACGGTTGGCATGGCCTAAATTTGTGAACATATACCGTCTGTTGCTACATTTGGATAAAAGGTACGGTGCCACGTGCAGCCTAGATGTCGAAGCCGATTCCCCCCCCCCCCTATATTAGGCAAATATATGATGTATTGTTCATTCAGTTACTCTCATATTTGCATCAAAGCTTTGTTATATTATCTATTTTTAATTATATATTTTTGTACTTTGCTTTCATCTATATATTGATCTGTTCTATCAGTTACTCCCATATTTGCATCTTGCTCTATTATTTCAATATATCTAATTTACGATCTTAATTTTCATTTCAAGCAGTACATCCCTTGCTTTGCAAGAACAGGAGTAGAAGGAAATCTTGGGCTTTACTTTGTTGATGACTCCATGGATGTCATATTGTCAACGCAGCATGGATTTACAATGACGGTTAGCGTAAAACTTGATAAAGATGGTCACTTCTATTTTGATGCGGACCTTTGGAGAAAAATGTCTAAGTGTTATGAACTGAAAGCTGGCAGTAAAATTCTAGTGCGTGCACCACAGCCTGGTCTAATAAACATGGATGTTTACTTCCCCAACGTCATCAGCCGATCAAAGTCTGATCGAGGTTAGTGTCCTTTCAACTTTCTCCATGCTAGCATATTACTTAGCAAAATCGGGGTATTTGTTCTGACTAATTGATCACTATTTAAGCAACCAATTGTGATTTCATTTTCTGACTCCGTTCCTAGGCAGTAACAAATTCTATTTACCAATTTATGCACACTATATATTCTTTTGCCATGTTCTGAATAAATAATACCTTTCCACCTTTTAAGCAGGATATGTTGGATGCATAGTGAATGATCTGTATGTTACTAAGCGTACCAAATTTCACTGGAAGGACTTGAAGCATGTCATAAACTTTGTTGATAATCTGATAGAGATAGCACAGTGTATGAACGCTGGATTTTGGATGGGATTAATTATACCTATGGTGCACACATTGAACAAGACCAATTGTGTGCACAAAACGCTGGTACAAAGTCTTATTTTTATGTTGATGCTCATAAACTATATATATCTTCAACGATATATTACAATTGGTTTTTATTCTACATTTCAACAGAAATTGCCAACTATAGCAGTTCCTGGATCGATTTCCCAGCGTGGTCGAATTACACTTGTGCCTGCTAATAACGCCAAAGTGATTGCAAGGTACTGCATTTCCCATAGAAATGGAACCATTCAAATTAACAAGTTCTCGCTTGTCGTGGCAATGCATCCATATTGGAAAATTGGAGACACTGTTCTACTCATGCTCTACCAAGGCACAGGAGGGCTCTTCCTTTTCATTGATGAGATGCCGAGTCGCCGTGATCAAGCTGCTTCCAGCGGATAGTTGTGATTGTTGGCCCTCAGCCTCTTAAAATGTGCTAGTTGTTACTATGTTAAGTATGTAGATATGGACCATATGGTTGTTGGCCCTCAGCCTCTTAAAATGTGATAGTTGTTACTATGTTAAGTATGTAGATATGGACCATATGGTTGTCAAAACCGTGTTACGAAGATCCTCCTTTTGTCGAATAGTGTAACCACTATATATATGTTACTCAAATGCTGTTAGCCAAGTTCTTAAATTTTCATGGAAAGTATTAGTATCGTACACAGTTCATTGAGTTTAAGTGTGTGCCCGATATCCAGAAGGCATTTGCATATTAACTGTCCATAATGCAAATTCACACACATGTTAACATAAGGAAACGTATGTGTAACTTACTAATCATCGCACACAAATACTCGCAGACGCATCGTGTGTGATACTCCTAGCCACCGCAAGAAACTAGTTTGCAATTTTCAAAGTTTTTTGTACACACAGAATCGCACACGAATTAACTGTAGTAACCGTCTGTGTTGTAATTTCTCATCGCAAACAGTTCATCCGAGTCGGCTGTTTGCCACGTATCACACACATCTTGTTTACACAACTCGTTTGTGTTCTTTTGGCTCATCGCAAACAGTTCATCTATGTGAACTGTATGCCGCATATCACACACATCTTGTTAAGTTGAACCGTTTCTGTTGTGTTCCCTAATCGAAAACAGTTCGTCCGAGTGAACCGTATGCCGTATATCACACACACCTTGATCTGGCTAACCGTTTCTGTTGCACTCCCTAATAGCAAACAATTCACCTGAGTGAACTGTATGGCATATATCGCGCACACCTTGATATGGCTACCCATTTCTGTTGTTCTGCCTCATCGCAAACAGTTCAGATGGATCAACTGTGTGCCCTACATCGCACTCACAACTAAAATCGGAACCGTGTTTGATGGCTCCGCCATCGCAAATGTTTTGCATCTTTTTTGACGGTTTTTTTACATCACCGTTTGCGATTAATGCATCGCACACAGTTTCGTCAAAGGGTCTCTGATCGTAGTGTCGCGTTACCAGCATCCTGCAGTAGTGTCCCACTCACTTTCTTGTAAATACATGCTTCACCGTAAGTCTATATAAAACCATATGCTTTGATCACCTCATCAAAGCATACATTCCAACTCCGAGATGCTTGCACCAGTCCATAGATGGATCGCTGGAGTTTTCACACTTTGTTAGCATCTTTAGGATCGACAAAACCTTATGGTTGCATCATATACAACTCTTCTTTAAGAAATCCATTAAGGAATGCAGTTTTGACGTCCATTTGCCAGATTTCATAATCATAAAATGCGGCAATTGCTAACATGAGTCAGACAGACTTAAGCATCGCTACAGGTGAGAAAGTCTCATCGTAGTCAACCCCTTGAACTTGTCAAAAACCTTTTTTGCGACAAGTCGAGCTTTATAGATAGTGATATTACCATCAGCGTCCGTCTTCCTCTTGAAGATCCATTTATTCTTTATGGCTTGCCGATCATCGGGCAAATCCACCAAAGTCCACACTTTGTTCTCATACATGGATCCTATCTCAGATTTCATGGCCTCAAGCCATTTTTCGGAATCTGGGCTCATCATAGTTTCTTCATAGTTCGTAGGTTCATTGTTGTCCAACAACATGACTTCCAGAACAGGATTGCTGTACCACTCTGGTGTGGAACGTGTTCTGGTCGACCTATGAGGTTCAGTAGTAACTTGATCTGAAGTTTCATGATCATCATCATTTGCTTCCTCTCTGGTTGGTGTAGGCATCATGGGAATGGCTTTCTCTGATGTACTACTTTCCAATTCGAGAGAAGGTACAATTACCTCATCAAGTTCTACTTTTCTCCCACTCACTTCTTTCGAGAGAAACTCCTTCTCTAGAAAGGACCCATTCTTAGCAACAAAGATTTTTGCCTTCGGATCTGTGGTAGAAGGTATACCCAATAGTTTCTTTCGGGTATTCTATGAAGACACACTTCTCCGCTTTGGGTTTGAGCTTATCAGGCTGAAGCCTTTTAACAAAAGTGTCGCATCCCCAAACTTTTAAGAAATGACAGCTTAGGTTTCTTGCCAAACCACAGTTCATACGGTGTCATCTCAACGGATTTAGACAGTGCCCTATTTAACGTGAATGCGGTTGTCTCTAATGCATAACCCCAAAACAATAGTGGTAAATCGGTAAGAGACATCATAGAACGCACCATATCTAATAAAGTACGGTTACGACGTTCGGACACACCATTACGCTGTGGTGTTTCAGGTGGCGTGAGTTGTGAAACAATTCCACATTGTTTTAAATGAAGGCCAAACTCGTAACTCAAATATTCGCCTCCACGATCAGATCGTAGAAACTTTAATTTCTTGTTACGATGATTCTCCACTTCACTCTGAAATTCTTTGAACTTTTCAAATGTTTCAGACTTGTGTTTCATCAAGTAGATATACCCATACCTACTCAAATCATCTGTGAAGGTCAGAAAATAACGATACCCGCCGCGTGCTTGCTTCAATACTCATCGGACCGCATACATCGGTATGTATTATTTCCAATAAGTCATTAGCTCGCTCCATTGTTCCGGAGAACGGAGTTTTAGTCATCTTGCCCATGAGGCATGGTTCGCAAGTATCAAATGATTCATAATCAAGTGATTCCAAAAGTCCATCTGTATGGAGTTTCTTCATGCGCTTTACACCAATATGATCTAAACGGCAGTGCCACAAGTATGTTGCACTATCATTATCAACTTTGCATCTTTTGGCATCAATATTATGAATATGTGTATCACTACGATCGAGATTCAATAAACCATTCACATTGGGTGTATGGCCATAGAAGGTTTTATTCATGTAAACAGAACAACAATTATTCTCTGACTTAAATGAATAACTGTATTGCAATAAAACATGATCCAATCATATTCATGCTCAACGCAAACGCCAAATAACATTTTTTTAGGTTCAACACTAATCCCGAAGGTAGAGGTAGTGTGCGATGGTGATCGTATCAACCTTGGAATCATTTCCAACACACATCGTCACCTTGCCCTTAACCAGTCTCTGTTTATTCTATAACTCCTGTTTCGAGTTACTAATCTTTAGCAACTGAACCGGTATCAAATACCCAGGGGTTACTACGAACACTAGTAAAGTACACATCAATAACATGTATATCAAATATACCTTTGTTCACCTTGCCATCCTTCTTATCCGCCAAGTATTTGGGGCAGTTCCGCTTCCAGTGACCATTCCCTTTGCAGTAGAAACACTCAGTTTCAGGCTTGGGTCCAGCTTTGGGCTTCTTCCCAGGAGTGGCAACTTGCTTGCCATTCTTCTTGAAGTTCCCTTTCTTTCCCTTGCCCTTTTTCTTGAAACTAGTGGTCTTGTTTAACCATCAACACTTGATGCTCTTTCTTGATTTCTATCTTCGCCGATTTCAGCATCGCGAGGAGCTCGGGAATCATTTTCGTCATCCCTTGCATATTATAGTTCATCACAAAGTTCTAGTAGCTTGGTGATAGTGACTAGAGAACTCTGTTAATCACTATCTTATCTGGAAGATTAACTCCCATTTGATTCAAGTGATTGTAGTACCCAGACATTCTGAGCACATGCTCACTGGCTGAGCTATTCTCCTCCATCTTGTAGGCAAAGTAGAGGTCTCATACCTCTCGACAGGGGCATGAGTCTGAAATACCAATTTCAGCTCTTGGAACATCCCATATGCTCCGTGGAGTTCAAAACATTTTTGAAGTCCCGGTTCTAAGCCGTAAAGCATGGCGTACTAAACTATTAAGTAGTCATCATATCGAGCTTGACAAACGTTCATAACGTCTGCATCTACTCCTGCAATAGGTCTGTCACCTAGCGGTGCATCAAGAACATAATTCTTCTGTGCAGCAATGAGGATAATCCTCAGATCACGGACCCAGTCCGCATCATTGCTACTATCATCTTTCAACTTAGTTTTCTCTAGGAACATATCAAAAATAGGGGAGCTATATCATGAGCTATTGATCTACAACATAGATATGCAAAACTATTAAGACTAAGTTCTTGATAAATTTAAGTTCAATTAATCAAATTACTAATGAACTCCCACTTAAATTAACATCCCTCAAGTTATCTAAGTGATACATGATCCAAATCAACTAACCCATGTCCTATCATCACGTGAGATGGGGTAGTCATCAATGGTGAACATCTCTATGTTGATCATATCTACTATAAGACTCATGTTCGACCTTTCGGTCTCCAGTGTTACGAGACCATGTCTGTACATGCTAGGCTCGTCAAGTTTAACCCAAGTATTCTGCATGTGCAAAACTATCTTACACCCGTTGTATGTGAACGTAGAGTCTATCATACCCGATCATCACATGGTGCTTCGAAACGACGAACTTTGGCAACGGTGCATACTCGGGGAGAACACTTTATCTTGAAATTTAGTGAAGGGATCATCTTATAATGCTATCGCCGTTCTAAGCAAAATAAGATGCATAAAGGATAAACATCACATGCAATCAAAATATGTGACATGATATGGCCATCATCATCTTGTGCTTTTGATCTCCATCTCCAAAGCATCGTCGTGATCTCCATCGTCACCGGCTCGACACCTTGATTTCCATCGTAGCGTCGTGGTCTTCTCGCCAACTATTGCTTCTACAACTATTGCTAACGCATAGCAATAAAGTAAAGCAATTACATGGCGTTTGCATTTCATACAATAAAGAGACAACCATAAGGCTCCTACCGGTTGCTGATAATTTATAAAACATGATCATCTCATACAATAACGTATATCACATCATGTCTTGACCATATCACATCACAACATGCCCTGCAAAAACAAGTTAGATGTCCTCTACTTTGTTATTGCAAGTTTTACGTGGCTGCTATGGGCTTCTAGCAAGAACCGTTCTTACCTACGCAAAAACCACAACGATGATTTATCAAGTTTGCTGTTTTAACCGTCTTCAAGGACCAGCCATAGTCAAATTCGATTCAACTAAAGTAGGAGAAACACACACCCGCCAGCCACCTTTATGCAAAACAAGTTGCATGTCAGTCGGTGGAACCGGTCTCATGTACGTGGACATGTAAGGTTGGTCCGGGCCGCTTCGTCTCACAATGCCGCCGAATCAAAATAAGACATTGGTGGTAAGCAGTATGAACATCACCGCCCACAACTTCTTTGTGTTCTACTCGTGCATATCATCTACGCATAAACCTGGCTTTGATGCCACTGTTGGGAAACGTTGCATGGAAAACAAAAAAAATTCTACGCACACGCAAGTTCTATCAAGGAGATGCATAGCAATGAGAGGGGAGAGTGTGTCTACGTACCCTCATAGACCTTAAGCAGAAACGTTTGACAACGCGGTTGATGTAGTCAAACTTCTTCGCGTTCCAACCGATCGAGCACCGAATGTACGGCACCTCCGCGTTCAGCACACGTTCAGCTCGATGACATCCTCCACCTTCTTGATCCAGCAAGATGGCGAGGTAGTGAATGAGTTCCGACAGCACGATGGTGTGGTGACGGTGATGGTGAAGCTATCTCCGCAGGGCTTCGCCTAAGCACTACGAAAAATATGACCGGGGGTGTAAACGGGGGACGGGGGCGCCGCACACGGCTAAGACAATGTTGTGTGTCCTTGTGTGGCGCCCCCTCCCCATATATTTATATAGGTGGGGGAGGGGAGGCAGCCAGGGCGTGCCCTAGGGCTGGCCGCCGGCCACTAGGGCTCCTGCCCAGCCCTGCGCCCCCTGCCATGTATTCCCCAAGGGGGAAGGAAAGAGGGGGAGAGGGAAGGATGGGGGAGACCTAGTCCCCTCTTTCCTTCTCTCCCCTAGGGCTGGCCACCTATAGGGGGCGCACCAGCCCCTTGTGGGTTGGTGTGTTCCTTCACTTGGCCCATTAAGCCCATTGCTTTGCCGGGGTTGCCCGGAACTCCTTCCGGTGACCCAACAAGTACCTGGTATCACCCGAAACACTTCTGGTGTCCAAACACCATCGTCCTATATATCGATCTTTACCTCTCAACCATTTCGAGACTCCTCATCATGTCCGTGATCTCATCCGGGACTCTGAACAACATTCGGTCACCAAATCACATAACTCATATAATACTATATCGTCATCGAACGTTAAGCGTGCGGACCCTACGGGTTTGAGAACTATGTAGACATGATCGAGACATCTCTCCGGTGATTAACCAATAGCGGAACCTGGATGCCCATATTGGCTCCTACATATTCTATGAAGATCTTTATCGGTCGAACCGTTATGATAACATACGTAATTCCCTATGTCCATCGGTATGTTACTTGCCCGAGATTCGATCGTTGGTATCTTCATACCTAGTTCAATCTCGTTACCGGCAAGTCTCTTTACTCGTTCCGTAATACATCATCCTATAACTAACTCATTAGTCACTTTGCTTGCAAGGCTTCTTATGATGTGTATTACCGAGAGGGCCCAGAGATACCTCTCCGATACTCGGAGTGACAAATCCTAATCTTGATCTATGCCAACTCAACAAACTCCTTCGGAGATACCTATAGAGCATCTTTATGATCACCCAGTTATGTTATGATGTTTGATAGCACACAAGGTATTCCTCCGGTATCCGGGAGTTGCATAATCTCATAGTCGAAGGAATATGTATTTGACATGAAGAAAGCAATAGCAATAAAATGAACGATCAATATGCTGAGCTAACAGATGGGTCTTTTCCATCACATCATTCTCCTAATGATGTGATCCCATTATCAAATGACAACACATGTCTATGGTTAGGAAACCCTAACCATCTTTGATCAACGAGCTAGTCTAGTAGAGGCTTACTAGGGACACGGTATTTGTTTATGTATTCACACATGTATTTAAGTTTTCGATCAATACAATTCTAGCATGAATAATAAACCTTTATCATGAATAAGGAAATATAAAAATAACAACTTTATTATTGCCTCTAGGGCATATTTCCTTCACAGATGGCATTAATCCTTTTGGGGAGCAGAGTAGCAATCATAGCACCTGGCCCGTGACTCTATGTATCTATAATCTTCCTCCTTGGTTGTGCATGAAGCGGAAGTTCATTATGATGCCAGTGCTCATCCAAGGCCCTAAGCAACCCGGCAACGACATTGATGTGTACATAAGGCCATTAGTTGAAGAACTTTTACAGCTGTGGAATGAAAAAGGTGTACGTGTGTGGGATGAGCACAATCAGGAGGAATTTGACCTACATGCATTGCTGTTTGTAACCATCAATGATTGGCCTGCTCTCAGTAACCTTTCAGGACAGACAAACAAGGGATACCATGCATGCACGCACTGTTTAGATGACATCGAAAGTATATATTTGGACAAATGCAGGAAGAATGTGTACCTGGGACCTCATCGATTTCTTCCGACCAACCATCATTGTCGAAAGAAAGGCAAGCATTTCAAAGGTGAGGCGGATCACCGGAACAAGCCCGCCCTCCATACTAGTGATCACATACTTGATATGGTCAAGGATTTACAAGTAATCTTTGGAAAGGGTCCTGGCGGACTATCTGTTCTGAATGACGCTGAGGGACGCGCACCCATGTGGAAGAAGAAATCTATATTTTGGGACCTACCCTATTGGAAAGACCTAGAGGTCCGCTCTGCAATCGACGTGATGCATGTGACGAAGAATCTTTGCGTGAACCTGCTAGGCTTCTTGGGCGTGTATGGGAAGACAAAAGATACACCAGAGACACGGGAGGACTAGCAACATGTGCACGAAAAAGACGGCATGCATCCAAAGCAGTATCAGGGTCCTGCCAGCTACGCTCTTACCAAAGAAGAGAAGGAAATCTTCTTTGAATGCATGCTCAGTATCAAGGTCCCGTCTGGCTTCTCGTCGAATATAAAGGGAATAATAAATATCCCAGAGAAAAAGTTCCAGAACCTAAAGTCTCATGACTGCCACGTTCTTATGACGCAACTGCTTCTGGTTGCATTGAGGGGGCTTCTACCGAAAACGTTCGATTAGCCATTGTGAAGCTATGTGCATTCCTCAATGCAATCTCTCAGAAGGTAATCGATCTAGAAACCCTACCAAAGTTAAAGAATGATTTGGTGCAATGTCTTGTCAGTTTCGAGCTGGTGTTCCCACCATCCTTCTTCAGTATCATGACGCACGTCCTAGTTCATCTAGTCGACGAGATTGCCATTCTGGGTCCTGTATTTCTACACAATATGTTCCCATTTGAGAGGTTCATGGGAGTCTTAAAGAAATATGTTCGTAACCGTGCTAGGCCAGAAGGAAGCATCTCCATGGGCTGGCAAACAGAGGAGGTCATTGGGTTTTGTGTTGACTTCATTCCTGACCTTAAGCCGATTGGTGTCCCTCAATCACGGTATGAGGCGAGACTGACTGGAAAAGGCACGCTAGGAGCGGACTCAATAATATGTAGGGACGGGCATTCTTGGGCTCAAGCACACTACACAGTTTTACAGAATTCTACCTTGGTGATCCCGTATGTCAACCAACACAAGAATATTCTACGCTCCAAACACCCGGAGCAGTGTGACGACTGGATTACATGTGAACACACCAGGACTTTCAGTAGTTGGTTGCAAACACATCTCATGGGTAACACTACTGTTGGAGATGAGCTGTACTCATTGGCTAGGACACCATCTTCGACTGTATTGACTTTCAAAGGGTACAAGATAAATGGGAATACATTTTACATGATCGCCCAAGATCAAAAGAGCACCAACCAAAATAGTGGTGTCTGCTTTGATGCAGCAGCCAAGAGGGGAAAGGACACATATTTTGGTTACATAGTGGACATATGGGAACTTGACTATGGACATGATTTTAAGGTCCCTTTTGTTTCGGTGCAAATGGATCAATCTGTCACGAGGCGGGGTACAGGTAAACCCACAGTACGGAATGACAACAGTGGATCTGAACAATCTTGGGTATACAGACGAACCATTCGTCCTAGCCAATGATGTGGCGCAGGTTTTCTATGTGAAGGACATGTCTACCAAACCGAGAAAAAGAAAAGATAAGGAAGCGAATACATCATACGATGAGCCAAAGCGCCACATAGTTCTTTCAGGGAAAAGAGACATCGTGGGAGTGGAGGGCAAGATAAACATGTCTGAAGATTATGAAAAGTTTCATGAAATTCCTCCCTTCAAAGTGAAGGCTGACCCAAGCACCCTGTTAAACGATGAAGATTATCCATGGTTACGGCGCAATAAGCAAGGGACATAGGCGAAGAAAAAGTGAAGACTTTCTCTCCACAACTATTCTGATGATGGCTTTTATCTAGAATATCACCGTAGTTACATGTCAAGAAATGAAATGCCTTTTGTAACAGATGAGTTTTCGTCCGAAACCCTGATACTTCGAAAGAGATTGTCCATTTTGTACACGAAGTGCATCCAGTTTTTGCCGTAACCCTCTCAACTTTTTAGCACATGCTATGTGGGTGAAATGAGGATACCATGCCAACTTTCAACCTTTTCAGAGTTCATTTGTACTGCTTTTCAATTTCAGGGTCATTTAGCTAAAAAAATCAGTAAATGCATGAAAAATAGCAAATGAAGTCAGAAAGGGTTGAAAGTTGATGATGTGGCTTTGAATGGTGCATGTTGAACGCACAAAAAGTCTGGAGTTGAAATAAGTTAAAAAAATGAAATGCCTTTGTAACAGATGAGTTTTCGTCCGAAACCCTGATACTTCGAAAGAGATTGTCCATTTTGCACACGAAGTGCATCTAGTTTTTGCCGTAACCCTCTCAACTTTTTAGCACATGCTATGTGGGTGAAATGATGATACCATGCCAACTTTCAACCTTTTCAGAGTTCATTTGTACTGCTTTTCAATTTCAGGGTCATTTAGCTCAAAGAATGAACTAATAGCAAAAAGAATGAATTAAAAAGCTTTTATAAAACTCTAATAGCAAAAAGAATGAACTAAAAAGAATCAATTAAATATAATATTCTTCAATAGCAAAAAGAATCAACTAAAAAGAATCAAAATAATATTAACTAAAATTATCAAAGTATTTATTTGTTAAAAAGAATGAACTAAAAAGAATCAACTAAAATATTAACTAAAAAGAATGAACTAAAAAGAATCAACTAAAATATTAACTAAAAAGACATTGACTAAAAATAATGAACTAAAAAGAATTTTCCTAAAAAAAATGCCGCCTACTAGGCCACCACGGCCTGCATACGACTAGAAACCCATCTGTACATGGGCCAGGATGCAGGCCCGCGGGCCCAACAGGCCCAACAGGGCATTGACAAAGTTTAGGCATGTACTGCCTGCAATAGAAAGGAGTTCGATAGCACTGTCGCAGCAGGGCTTATAAACCAGTGCACACGCCTCTCAACTAGCGAGGTGGGACTAAACATGTGGCTACGGCAGTACTAGCCCTTTGGTCCCAGTTAGTGGCTCCAACCGGGACCAAAGGGTCTTTGCTTCCCGCCCTTTGGGCTGCTGAAATTGACCTTTAGTCCCGGTTGGTGGCACCAACCGGGACGAAAGGGGGCCTTTCGTCCCGGTTGGTGCTACCAACCAGGACCAATGCTTTGTGTATATAAGCAGCACTTAGCAGCTCCTCGAAAGCTCAGTTCTTCTTCTCCCCGATGCCCCCAGGCTGCTCCTCGTCGCCGTCGCTCCCGTCGTCATCGAGCCCTGCCCCGACACCACCGCTTCCTGCCCCGACGCGCCACCCCAGTGAGCTCACCCCCTTCCCCTGCGCTGCCGCCGCCGCCGCTGCCCTGCACAGCCCCCGCCGCCGCCGCCGCCCCTGCCCCTGCCCTTGCATTTTTTTAACAAAGTTCATATATGTTCATATATTCATATGTATGGATGGATGGATTGATGTATATGTTCATATGTTCATATGTTTGTAACAAAGTTAGAATTTTTAATGTTCATAGAAAAAAAAATCTTACATTTTTTTGTATGTTCATATGTTCATATGTATGGATGGATGGATGGATTGATGTAACATAGAGTTTTTTATGTTCATATATTTGTAACAAAGTTAGAATTTTTTATGTTCATAGAATTGTTTTTCTTAAAATTATTTGTATGTTCATATGTATGGATGGATGGATATATTGATGTAACATAGAATTTTTTATGTTCATATGTTTGTAACAAAGTGTCTCCATTTAGAACTATATAGATCAATGGCGATCATCTAACAAAGTAGAAAATTAACCGTAACTCCGATGAAAATAATTTATATATGAAAATCGACGACCATGAGAGAGGAGAAGCAGCTAGCATAGCGAACCTAGAACCGTCCCCCTCTGGTTCATCTGTCCGAAAATGCAGACTTCGGGAAAACATTCCCGGATGTTATCCCCCTTCACCTATATCGTGTAGTGCCGCGTTAGAACACCCCTAACTCTCTCGGGAATTCAACATATCCCCGATAACTCAGACATGAGGGGGGAGGAGTCCTCGACGATTGTCTGAAACTGACTGTCACAAGCAGCTAGCATAGCGAACCTGGAACCGTCCCCCTTCGGTTCATCTGTCCGAAAATGCAGACTTCAGGAAAACATTCCCGGATGTTATCCCCCTTCACCTATATCGTGTAGTGCCGCGTTAGAACACGCCTAACTCTCTTAGGAATTCAACATATCCCCGATAACTCAGACATGAGGGGAGAGGAGTCCTCGACGATCGTCTGAAACTGACTGTTATAAAACTTGTGAACTTTGCATGATGTTTGCCACTAATCCATTGCTCATATGCATATGATTTCTTGTTGTGATTAGGTCTATGTTTGCCACTAATCCATCTCTCATGGTTGTATATTGCCATGTTGTAATATTTGCAGAAACTATGGACAGAGACTTGGAAAAAGAAGAGTTGTTGGGGGATATAATCCGCGACGGAGGTGATATCACCTTGTCGTTTCTCAACGACACCGATGGTGAGGAAGGAGATCATGACGGCTTCGGTGATCCAACAATGGAGGAGGAAGGAGATCATGACGGCTCCGGTGACCGAATGAAGGAGAAAGGAGATCATGACGGCTCCGGTGACCGAACGGAGGAGGGAGCCTTAACTATTGCAAAGTCCGGCGATATATATATATAAATATATATATATATATATATATATATATATATATATATATATATAAACACTATTCTGATCACGGGATCAGAATATTATTCTAATCACAACCTGAACTTTCTGAGTTACACGGCCTGAACTTCTCCCTGTACGAACCCGACCTTCGGGCTATCTTCCCAACCGTGTCTCCCCACGCGAATTATTCTGGTCAGTCATGTTCTATGTGATGTAAGTGTAATCTGGAAACAGTTTTTAGCAACTAAATGCCTGTTTTAAATAGGAATCTCGCTCGTTGGCGGATTTTGCTCTCGTGTCGTGATGAACCAGCGTCTGTTGCAATTTTACTGCCCGAGTTGTTCGACCTGAACTTCCCTTGGTGAAAGGTTGAACTTCCGCCAACATTGTCCAAATGGGGCTTGCAATATACCGTTGGAAAGCTATGGACACGAGTATCATGGCCCAAGTTAAATTTTTGGCAAAATGTAAGCGGTTTAAGGGCAGTTTTGAAAACCGTTTTTTCTTCAAACACAAAACGTGAATCGTATTTCCGATTGCATTTCTAAACCATTTATCGGAATGAGGCAAATAATATGGCATTGGAAAGCTGCTGCAAAACCGCTCCTTCCACATGTTGAAAGTTTTCTCTAATTCCCTATGGTTAAAGAGTAATTTGGAAAATCGTAAAATTTCGCAAACCGAACAGCCGAGTTCATATTTTCGATGACATTTTTAAACGGCTAATCCAATTGAGGCAAATGATATGGCGTTGGAAAGCTTATGAAAATGCGCTACTTTTTCATGTTGAAAGTTTTTTCTAATTTTTAACGGTTTAAAAGTAATTTAGAAAACGGTACAAGTTCCACCGAGTTCGTATTTTCGAGCTAATTTTTTAACCGTACGTCCGAATGCAGCAAATGATATGGCGTTGGAAAGCTTGAGGAAATGCAAAACTTTTTGGTATACATTGTTTCTGCCAATTCCTTACGGTTTGAAGTCAATTTCGAAAATGGTTAAAAATGTTTTTGGCCGTAATTTCTACAAACTTTATCGGAATGGGGCAAATAATATACCGTTGGAAAGCTACGGAAAATGCAAAACTTTTTCTTGTAGATGGTTTTCTCTGATTTCTAGCCGTTTTCAAGTAATTTCGAAAACGGCGAGATCATGCGTTCTGCCTTTATCGCGAAACAGGTTCTCTGAAAATGCACCACGTGAAGAACTTGAACTTCTGGGCATGTCTACTTGAACTTCATTCTATTTTTCACGTGCTTTTTTTGCTCATAGCTCTCCATCCACTCACCGGAATTGAGCAAGTGATATACCGATGGAAAGCTGCTGTAAACACGCAACTTTCCCGTGTTGATCATTTTTTCATACTCACGACGTTTTTAAAAGTTTTTCATCTGAAATTCATTCAGTGTAGTAGTTGAACTTCCTGCTGTTTTCACGTTGAACTTCTGTGACGTATTTTCGTTTGTAATTTTCTCATCCATTCGTGAGTGTTACACAAATGATATTCCTTTTATACAAACCTCTCTCACAATATATTTTTTAACTTTCTCCGACCGAGGAATTGAACTTACACAAATGATATTCCTGCCTTTTTGAAGTAAATTAGAAAATGACGAGATCATGATTTCTGCCTTCATCGCAAATGGAAATGCACTGCGTGAAGTAGTCGAACTTCTCGGGCATGTCTGTTTGAACTTCACTCTGTTTTTGACGTGCTGTTTTTTCATAAACGTTGAATCACACCATTATTTTAATTTGAACTTCTATTTTTTTTAGAACATGGAAAATATTTTTTATAAATTATTTTAAAATGTTCTTCTTTTTCATTTGAACTTATCTGATTTTTATATTTGAACTTCTTGCTTAATTTTTTTATTTGAAATTCTTGCTCATTTTTTTCAACTTCCTCATTTTTAGAATATCAACATCCTCATAAGTTTTTGTAAACCTCTATCTTTTAATGCAACGTAATATCGCACTATTCATATTCTATTTAATTTTTAGTTGTTCTTTATTTAAATTTGAAATTCTTCATTTTATTCTTTAGTAACGAGAAAAGTCTGAGTATTTTATACACCAAACTTCACCCTTTTTAAATTTGGACTTTTGTTTTTTAGTAATGGAATAACCTAGTTTTTAGTAAAATCGAATGTTCTATTATTTTAATTTGAACTTCGAGAGTTTTTTATTTAGAAATGGTGAAAATCCTTTATACTTTACTTGTTGAAATTGAACTTCATACTTACTTCTTCGCGAAATGAGAAGAATCTGATTTTTTTTGTATACATCGGACCCTCCGTTTCTTTAAAGTGAAAGTCTTGGCTTTATTATTTGGTAACAAGGATTTTTTTTTGTAAATAAACATAGAACCACTTCATTTTATAAATTTGAACTTCTAGTTTTTTCATAGAAACGGAGAAAATCTTTTTTTATAAAATATTTTTGAATTGCTCTGGATTTTAATTTGACCTTCTCAGAGTTATTTAAAACCATGAAAAAAATGTTTCTATACTATATTGAACTGCTTTGTTATTTTAATTTGAACTTTTTGGTTATCATTTTTCAATAATGGGAAAATCCATGGGATTTTTTTTAGTACAACGATAACATTTTCTTCGAACTCTCTATTTTATCAAATTTGAACTTCTCAAGTTAACACTGTTATAGTTGAAGCTTTGTTTTTCTTCATGGTATATAACCATCAAACTTCTGTGTTATCTTAATTTGAACTTCTTGGTTTTTATTTTTTAGGAACTGAAGAAATCCAAGTTTTCTTATAAACACTGAACCGCTCCGGTATTTTAATTGAACTTCTAGGTTTTTTAGAAACGGGAAAATTTTGCTTTTTAAAAAACTTTTTAAACTGCACTATATTTTTAGTTTCACCTTCCCAACTTTCTAATAAATGTTGGACTTCTCCGTTATTTAAATTTGAATCTCTAGGTAAAATTGGTCTACAAGGTCGTAACACAAGGAGTTGCAGCCGAGCGCCTTCCATTTCTACAAATTTGATCAATGAACACAATTTTGGCCTGCTAAAAATCAAGACATTGGACTACGGCCATACTAATTACTCACACAGAAAAATTGATCGTAACACAAGAAAATTGTGGCCTTGCAAAATGCTTTTGGAACGGTTAACCTTTTGTGAAGAAGAACAGAGACATAAAGAGCACGACACACACAGGAACACACAAAGCACCCACACAGTGAGTGCGAACACACATACGAGACACAAGACCTAGCACGGACGCAGCAGCACATAAGACTATTTTTTATTTTTGAACTTCTGTTTAAGTCTACTTTGAACTTCCGAATATCCTTTTACAAGCTTGAGCCATCAGGTTCCAGCGGCCCAAAATACAATTATCTGAACTCTGAAGAATAATATGACAACTCTTTATGATCTTCTGCCAGTCATCCATGCGTATTTTTGCGGCCATAACGGATATGCATAGCATTTCAAACAAATATAAATGATATGATGCTCTGTAGGTATTTAAAAGCACACTCTGTTTCTACTACTAGAAAAGTTCCCCAAAGATCATTTTTCTCAAGCAGAATAGCACAAAAGCCACCAATGTTGAATGTATGACAAACCTGTCCCAGAATTATCAAAAGAAGTTGATTAGTCTCAAAAGTAAGCAGACTGGGTGAGTTACTTGTCCAGAAACAAACAATAATAGAGCAAGGTAAGCCGATCAAGTTCGTACCTGCAGAGTAAAGGAGCTACATTTGTGTGATTTACTCTCTGGTTCAGAGGTAACACAATATGGTGAATGAATTGCCATACTTTTTCAGAATGAACCCAACGCTTTTGCTTTCTCAATGGAACGCATACGCTACAAACAAAGTGTTTTCCACTATCAGTTAACTGTAGTCAATGTCGAAACTGCCACAATTCACCTCATAGCAACAACACAGAAACACTTCAGAAATTATAGCAAAATTTGTAGCCAAATTGAGCACCCGCACCGCACAGCTGCTTGGGGGATATAGATATGTGATCACCAGTTTCACAGGTTCAGAAACACTTTATACAAGATAAAATTTGTGAAGTCACTTCACAAGAGGCACTGAATGGAGAGACCTACAGGGCCTCTACGACGGTAACATTGTGTTCAACCAACTCTTGATGTTCTGACCGCATCGGCGGCTGCACGAAGGCCACCACCGTGCCCACTATCGCGGCCACTGCCAATAAGAAAGATGACTCTTGGATCTTCAGCTAGCCAACAACCTGAACTCCAGTTCTCATCCAAACACCACGTTCAGACTTTTCACAAAGTAAACAATGTCAGTTCACCTAGGGATTCCACCAAACATAAAAAGGTGCTCTGAAAACTCTCTTACTCTCAGATTTTCAATTCTCTCGCTGCCAGTTTTACTTGAACGGCCATGAGAATTTTACTCGACCTGCCACGGATGCTCTATAGCCACTTCATGGTGAACAACAGTCAGTAGGACTCACCTGTCGATAGGCTCGTCGGAGTTGTGCTCGGGGATGGAGGAGGGAACGAGAGCAAGGAGGCTGTTGTCGACGTGCTGCACTCGAGGATGAAGGAGCCCGCCGGAGCAGCACCGCTCCCACGCGTGAGCATTCGTCGGATCTGGCGGGTCACGGCTGTTTGAAGGCGGCTGGAGACGGCCGTGCTCGAGGAAGAAGGAGCTTGCTGGAGCAGCACCGCCTCCCCGGCGTGAGCATCCATCGAACCCGCGGGGTCGCATCTGTTGGGGGTGGCAGGAGACGGCCGTGCTCGCCGGATGGGGTGAACTGCCCAAGCCCCGGGGATCAACTGCATCCAGCTCGCCGTGCGGGAGGGGTCACCGGAGAAGGGAGCGGTGGTGGCGCTCCGAACTTCCAGCTCGCCGTGCGGGAGGGATCCGCCAGGAGGAGGCGGGTCCGCGGCATGGCGGAGGAGGTGGGCCGACGGGGCGCCGGAAGGAAGCGGGGGCGGCGGCGCCCGGAAGAGGCAGGGGTGGCGGCGCAGCGCGCAGGGATGGTGGACGCCGGGGATTGGGGCGGCCGCGGGGTTTGGTGGAGGTCGGGAGGTGGGGGACGCCAGGGGGTGTTTTTTCCTTTTTTAGTTTTTTGACCCTGTGTTATTCGAGTTCGGGAACATCTAATCCGTCTATATAAGGGCGCGCTGTGATCCAAATAAGTATTCTGATCCTGGGATCAGAATAGTCCTACTATATATATATATATATATTAAGCCTCTGTTGACTTGATGAATTAATAGTTTTGTATGTACATACATTAACGCTTCTTTCTTCTTTTAGCCCTCTGGATCGAGCCAAACTTCCGTAAGGAGACGAGGCCCGAAGAAAAGGTTGCGCCAGGATGAAAGGTTCACGATCAAAGAAGTCGCTCAAGATGGCCAACCGACTGCTCCCAAGCGGACCAAGGACACATTTGTACATCAGTGCGGAGTTGTTGTTAGGGACAGCGTCCCGATCAGCATCCAAGAATGGAATAAGAAGAAGGACCCTGAAGTTTCTTATGTCCAAGATAGACTGAAAGATGATCTTTGGACCTCGCTGATGACAAATTTCAGCCTACCGCCAGAGGAGGATCCGAATAACCCAGTTATACAGCGAAAGGTCAAGGCATTTTCTCTTAAGAAGATGGCAGAACTATTCAAGAACTGGAAGAAAGATTTAAAGAAAAAGTTTGTCGACAAAGACGAGACTCCAGAATTCATCAGTCAATATAAGAAGATAAGAGATCATTGGCCCGCATTTGTGGCCTACAAGAAATCGAACAAGGGTAGGCAAAGGTCACTGATAAACAAGCAAAATGCTGCAATGAAGAAGTATCACCATACTACGGGGTTAGGTGGCTACAGCAAAGCCCGGCCTACGTGGAACAAAGCTGAGCAAGACCTACTTGCTAAAGGGGTCCAACCAGCGACATTGCACTGGCCAGATCGGGCAAGGACTTGGTTCTTTGGGGTTGGGGGAACTTTGGACCCAGAATTAGGGAAGTGTGTTTGGACGAACGATCAACTTGCAATACCCGTCACGAAGCTTGAGGAAGCAATCAAGGCAGCGCAGGAAGGGACGTTCATTCCCGATAGAGAGAAGGACGAGCTGATAGAGGCCCTCGGTAATCCTGAACACCCTGGACGAACACGAGGCACATCAGGCTCCGTTCCGTGGGTGCATGGGTTTCCCGACAACGGTGGTTATAGAAGCCAAGAGAGAAAGAAGAAAGAGGAAGCAAGCGAAATGCAGAAGATCAGTGCAAGATTAGCGAAACTAGAGGAACTTGAGAGCCAGCGAGCTACCGGCCAACCATCTCAGCGGCACGAAGATCCTTCCTTCGACGCTGCCCCCGAAGCTACCCCACCATCTCAGCGGAGAAGCAGCGTGGCTTCCATGGAGCTCGTTCAGCATGATATGATGGCTCCTCGCTACCCCATGGATAGTATCACGGAGAATGAACATTGTGTGCTAATGGCGAAATGCATTAACCTAATAGTGAAGGTGGCAGTCGGCTCTGTCTTACCTCCTCGAGCTGAGGGAACTTTCCATTGCCGTCCGATTCCACATGGCTTTGCTATTGTCGGGGTGGATGGAATAATGGAGGGGTTTGAGGGGCTGGAGCTTGAGTACCCTACAGGTGAAGGGGAGATTTTTCTGGAAAATGCCTTAAGGAGTACATGTCTATGGAGAAAGGAGCACATCAAGCTTCCAAACTGGACGCCGCCTCAGCAGACTCAGCCTGATCCTCAGCGGACTCCTCCTCACAGTCCAGCTCTACTATCTCCGCTGCCTGAGTCGTCTCCGGCGCGTCAGCCGTCTCCGCCGCCTCAGCGGACTCTAACGAAGGAGGCCCCTCAGCAGAATCCTCCTCCGCCTCAGCTGTCTCTGCCGCCGCAGCCGTCTTCAGTGCGTCAGCGGGCTCCGCCGCCTCAGCTAGCTCTAGCGCGTCAGTGGACTCCGCTGCCATAGCAACAGCGGAAGAGAGGCGCCGTCGCTCCGGCGGCTAGCAGCACAAAAGGCAAGAAATTCAGAGCTGGTCCAAGCCTCAAGCCTCTTCCAAAGTTACCATATGAGAGGACTGAGGAGAAAACCAATGACATCGTGCAGGCCCATTTTGAACGGAAACGTCCACCTCCAAAGGAAACAATAGATCCGGTGAAAGCGAAGCGCACTCTGGATGCCCTTAAGCGACCACCACCGCCTCCGCCGCAAACCAACTATGACCTCTGTATTAAAAAGACATATGATGAAGCACGGCGGTCAGGAAGTACTACCAGTGCTGCAAGATGAAGAAGTGGGAAAAAAATCCCCAGCTCGGCGAACAGGAGAAGCAATCGTGCCCCCCGCTCAAGGTGTCTAGCGATATCGTCGCTAATCATCCGAGGCTACTGCTCGGTACCAATCTTGGTGATTACGTGGGCGATGATGTACAGTTTGAAACGACTGAGGTAGTAGAGATCTTTAGATACGAGCACGGGAAGCCTCTCGTCAAACCTGATCAGCTCCCTCATCTAACAATGATGATGCGAAGATTGCATGACTGGTACTTGGAAAGTTGCAGGAAGAATGGGACCGATAGTTTGATGGTGAGAATTAAAGATGAGCACGACCTCATTGGATTCGACCTGATGCCTGTTGAATTTGTGGAATTATTTCAGTTATTCAATCAAGAGTCCCTCGACAAACAACTCATGAGTTGCTATTGTCTGTAAGTATTACTTCTGTAATTAAGTCTCTAGCTCAGCTCGTTCATTGCATGTATATATAATTATCCTCACTATATTATGCAGATTGAAGATCGTCGAATGAAAAAGAGGACAAATCTATGACATTGGGTTCATTAGCCCAAATACCGTAAATGAATGGTCAGTAGAAAATAGAGTTGAAGATACTGAGCAAAACTTGCTACAAGCGTTCCTTCGACATCAAAACAAAAGGGAAATACTCTTTCCTTACAACTTCAAGTGAGTGTTACTGTCTTGTGCATATTCGGTTTCGCTTACTCGAGGTTAAGTAATGTAATTGATGAGTTATGCGTGCGCAGGTTCCACTTTATTCTGCTATCCATTAAGATTGACGGGGGAGTACTAACTGTCTTAGACTCGAGACGTAAAGATCCCAAGGATTATGCGGACATGACTGCAATGCTCCAGAAGTAAGTTCAATCATTATTGCACCATATCGGCAACTTTCGTTCATTTCCTGATATCAAGTAATCATTTTCTTTGCCTGGCAGGGTTTGGAAAAAGTTCACCGGAATGGTTCCGGGTCTGAAGAACGAGCTGCGATTTACACACCCCAAAGTAAGTAGTACTAGCTAGTTCCGTGCATCTCTCATTGATTCTAGTTTCATCAATACCATTATCATGCTTGATTATCAGTTTGATTAAACTCTATTCTCGTAAAGTGCTTGTGGCAGGCAGGCGGGAATAATTTATATGGATACTATGTTTGCGAGTTCATTCGCCACTGGACCACTGAGCGGGGCTTCTTTTCTGACAAACAATTTGAAGTACGTAAACAATATTCACAATTTTATTTTATTACCATCAATTGTGTTGAGTTTCGTTCATATATATGTATTGACCCCCTTCTTTAAATTAGATGTGGGAGAAGCGGGAAGAACTCCTACCACATGATCGCATACGAGTAATTCAAGAGGAATTGGCGGCATTCTTTCTTGACCACGTCATACATGAAAAGGGAGAATACTATACGGAAATTCAATGGGAGTTTGGTGCTTAATGATGTCAGGGATGTTATATTGTATATATGTAGTAGCGTCGGATAGATATATGAAAACTTGTTGTTCGACCAAGCATGGAGAAAGAGAGGTCACTTCTCTCTATATATGTTCATGACGATCTTGTGTAATTAATGGTTTTCTTCATTTGCTTACTAGCTAGCGTCGAGTTCTCTCTATATGTAGTAGCTAGCGTCGACCAAGCACGGAGAAAGGGAGGTCACTTCTCTCTATTAGCTAGCGAACACAATATGAAACCCCTAACCCCCCCCCCCCCTCTTTCAAAAAACAAAACCCCAGCGCCTGGGAGCTGTTGACGCGTGGCTGCCTAACACCAACTGGGACTAAAGGTCCTCCTGCCTGGGCGCCCCACATCGGCCACGTGGAGCTCCTTTAGTCCCGGTTCGTAAGCCAACCGGAACTAAAAGTGAGGGGCTTTAGTCCCGATCGTTTTGTCCCGGTTGCAGAACCGGGACTAAAGGACCTCTGGAACCGGGACAAGTGCCCTGTTTTCTACTAGTGCTTGTCGATGACAGTCGGGAAGTCTTCATGCAGGTGCCCCGAAGAACCAGCGTCCTAGAGCAGTAGTCGTCGCCGTTGAAATCTTGCATAGATCTGAAGCACTTGACATCAAATCTCACCACATAACGAGAAATCCAAACCTCACCACCCCAATGAGATGGTACAAATCTACACTAGACCTCCATTGACTACGTCCAAATGAACAAACTCGAGGGGGGAGTCAAAGCCCGGAAGACAAACTCGAAGAAGAAACGCTGCCATCCGCCCGAGCGCCGCACCTGCGAGGACTAAAAAAACTAACCTAAACTACTAACTGGAGCGGGGGAACCGGGATTCCCCTCCCCGCCACCGGCTGCCGGAGCGACAGGCAGATGGAAGGCCAATCCACAGGCTCGCGGTGAAGTCTAGAGGGGAAAGTTTGCCCTATCCGCCTAGGGTTAGGGAGGGAGACAAGTAAACTAAATAGGTGTCTTCTTCTTTTGTTGTCTCTTTAAGCCACTATTTAGTAGCTTACAAAATCTTCACTAGTCATCAAGTGAACATTAAGCTTAATGCATGGAACAGCATATAAATGCTAATTACATTGCAAAAATAACCAAAAAAATCTACCCTTGTTTAAATAATTAAATACCAAGCCACCTCGCATTAAGGGCACATCATCCTGGTTCTAAGTGGATGTGAATTTTTCAATCAACATATATGGCATCCATGTTTGTCTTTGGATTTAGCCACTGGCTTGGGTGTTGGGATACTTTTGTATTCTTCAGATGAAAGCATTCACTCAGCTACATGCACACAAACTTCCCATTCCAAAAGATGAACCAAAAGGCAGAGCCCAAACTGAACTCTCCCGGCTAACCAGTGGTTCTCTCCAAAATATTGGTCCTCGCATTCACCCACATCTTGTCCATGATATATGTGCATCCCCTTCTGTTCCACTTGCCCCCTTTCTCCTCATGCTTGTCTCCCATCTTCTTCCGCAAGTCCATTGTTCGGTTTTGCCTACTGGCTTTCTGCTTCTTCTTCTCCGGAATGCCAGAGCGGCCAACAACAAGTTAAAGATATGCCAGCCTGGCACATTAACAACTAATTATTGGCCAAAACTTTGTCTTAACCAATCAAGAAACATTGTATAATTTGAAATGGATGGAGAGTCGCATTTATACCTTTGTCCAAGTTCCTAATTGCTCAATATATATCCTGAACTCATTTGTTTACAGTTTTGAAAACGTTTAAACTTGTGTTTTGATATGAGATGTTAATAATGAGAACCGAATTGTGCAAGTGACGTCCGGCAATTTCGGTGGTAAAACTTCACACCCATAAATCGATCCACCTTAATATCACACGACCTTAACTTGCTAGTTAGTAGCACATAACAAAAAAAATTGATTAATTTGTTTCTTCATTTATTTAGTTTATATGGTGGACAAACGGTGGTATAATCTCACTCATCAATCAATCGAGTGTTTACTAGTCTGAAACCCAGATCAATTTGTTGGACTAATCAACATCTTACCTAGCTAGCTAATTAACACTCTAGCTAAGACCACTTTCAATGCGCCGTCTCTTAACGTTATCTCTTAGTGTGTACTCGTATGTTAGATGTTTGTATACAACTAACTCAATGCATTGTATTTTTCACTCGTAGGTCAAGTACTATTTATCATATACTAGACTCCATGCCTATTAAGATTATCTTAGTCTAATTGGATGATGAGCACAAGGTTTGATGATCTATGTATTGATGTGCGTAGGGACGGTATCCATGAGTACGAGATAAGAGAAAACTTCATCTTATCCTATTCATTACTTTGTTTTAGGGGGTATCCTCTTCATTAGTTATGCGTCACATGGACAAAAAATCTGATGTACTAGCATCTCTTAGTGTGTACTAGTATGTTTTTTTGCGGGTAGTTTGTACTAGTATGTTTTCTTTGCGAGAAAGTTTGGACTAGTATGTTAGATGCTTATATACAACTAACTCGATGCATTGTATCTTTCATTTGTAGGTTAAGTAAGTATTTATAATAGTATGTCTATTAAGATTATTTGAGTCTAATTGGATGATGAGTACGAGGTTTAATATCCATGAGTACGAGATAAGAGACAACTTCATATCCTCTTCATTAATTAGTTATGTGTCACATGGACAAAAAAATCTGATGTAAAAGACTATGAGACAACACAAAGTGAAGCACCGGGAAAAAGACCTAAATACTCCTGCTCCACTAGGCGGCTGCCCTGGCCGTAGCCGCCGCAGGTAAAATAAGCACCCTTTCGATTTCAATTAAAGAGATGAACTTTCGTGTAAGTAGCTACGGGGACCAGACAGGCAGCTACTAGACATCATATGGCATTCATGCATGCCGGCTGCTAACTAACGCTAATATAATCCTTTTCGAACAAAAAACTAACGCTAATAATGCACTTATTTCCATGCATCAGTTGCTTGCCTCCACGCCTACGTACATACAGACAGAGAGCAGGTGAACCTTGCTGTGGTCACTGTCAATTAGTTAATGATCACCCTGACATGGTACGAAACAAAGAAAATCACAGGTGACTACAATATACAACACGCTGTCGGTATAAGAAAATACAACCCCGATATGTTGATGTCCACGGTTTACCTAGCTTCGTGCGTATTTTCTTCTTCCAAGAATTCCCTTCATTTTGGTCTATTTTTATTGTTATTAAATTCCTTTTGTTTTGTATAAACAGTTCTCCATTTTGCTAATGTTTCACTAAGATTTTTATTGAGGTTTTGATCAGTCTTCAAAAAGTTTAAAAAGAGGTTTGACATAAACTCAAGTAGACCCGGAACAAGTGTAGAACCATCGAGATAATCTATATGAAAATAATGAAAACATGGCGAAATCACCGGAAGCCATATGAAACATACATTATTCTGCAGAAACCACTATGAAAATCCAGTGAAATACGTATCAAAACTATATGGACGCAAGAAGCCAGAACTAGAGTCGCTAAAAGCCATATGAAACTTGCAACGATAACAAATTGGTTTTAGAAAAAAAACATCAACGCTTTATTAAAGTTTCAAAACATGTTTTTTTTTTTTGAAAAACCACTGAAATACGTACCAAAACTATGTGAAAGCATGAAACTACAAGGAAAGTCGATGTATGGCATATGAAACTTGCATCGATAAAAAAATGGTTTCAGAGTTTGATCAGTGTCATTCCAATTTTGAAACATGAAAAACTATATTTTCAAAACATATTTAACATTGATTTTTTTAAGATATCGCCGACATAAAGATCACAGTGAAAATGGACCCCAAATTTGTCGTTCGGCTCAAAATTTATGGCTCTGCCTAAGTATGAACATAAATTTAAATGCATTGGTTAATGGACAGGGCCGGGCCCATAGTTGTGCGGGACTGTGCGGCCCGCACAGGGCCCATAGATTTTTGGGGCCCCAAATTTGTATAAGGCCTACGTATATTTTCTTCCTGGCGCGTCCAAGCAGCCTGCTCGATGGCCCCCCGAACGGGATCGATCGCATCCAGCCAGCCGACGATCGGCCCCCTCAAAAGATTCAGCGTAGCGCTAATTTTTTTGCGCTAATTATGTTCTGTACTATGGCCGGAGATATAATTAGTTTAGGCCCAGCCATAATTACCTTCATATGCTGTGTACTGAAGCCCAAAAGAGCCCACGCGCATTATCCTGTATTTAGGCCACCGTGGTAAGTTGTAGTTTCATTTGCATGTTTGGCAAGACCCAGCGTCCATCCCTAAGCCGCTCAGATCGATCTATTCCACGCCGCCGTCGCTGCTATGCCGGTTGCCTTGTGAGTCGCCGGATGCCACCTACACACCGCCGTCATGGTTCGTCGATCCTACACTGACAGCAGTGCGGTGCCACATAGATTATACAGTCCGCAGATCGCTGTACTGTATCGGCGTATCCGTTCCTTGAGCACTTGGATCTAAAGGTATGTATTAAGTACTAGTTTGTATTATGTTGGTGGATTTCAATCCAGTAGTCTAGTGATTTTGTTTACTTGCATATAAGACAACAGGTTAATTCACAAATTAGACGTGTCGCTTTTCCATGGGAGATGACTTTGATTAATTTGGCAAATCACGTGATCACTTAATCCAAATGAAATTGCTGCAAAAGACCCAATGGTCTAAAGTCAATCTAATACTAAAGATTCACAAGGATCATTTTCCGTGAAGTTTTATCTATTGCGTGGTCACTCTCTTCCCTCACCCCCTTCATGTTTAAATCCTGGCTCCGCTTCTGCACTTGAGAGAGCGAAGTATTGGAGAAGATTAATTACGAGGATATCATTGAAGATTTCATTTCAAAGAATACTAAAAGAATGATGTTGTTCAAATAAATATCAGGCAACTAGGAGTTGAATAGGTATGATTTTTTACACATTCAATTGCTATGCAAGACATTATATCATATACATTATAATTGCTCATTAGTTCATTTTAGTGAGATAGGGCCCCACTTTTTAGTTTCGCACAGGGTCCCGGATTTTGCCGGCCCGGCCCTGTTAATGGATGGGAGGGAGGGATGTTGATCGCGGCCGGGTTGATTTCTGCAAAGTACGTGCAAAGTTCTAAATGCAAAAGATAAATGAGAAATGTTCACACATATCTCAAAGTGCTAAGAAACTTTAGATTGTCCTTGAACATCCACATGTGAAATCTGTGTTGTGGCGACATATCCTCTCTTTCTGCAGGTTTTGTCTCGTGTCTGCAGCTACTTACTCCGGGTCATTGAGGCTGGTCGTAATGGGAGTATCATAGGTAGTATCATGCATGCCAACTAAGCAACTTTGATGAGGTGGCACAGAATTAAATGAAGAAAGAGAGGCTTGAGTATCATATCATGATACCGTATCATATTAAATGATGTACTACTTTGTGTCATGCATGGCAATAAATCTAGTCCTATATGATACCAACATATGATACTATGCATTACGGATGTAGTATCGTACACTAGTATTATATGCATGATACTAGTATATGATACTTCCCATTACAACCAGCCTGATGTAATAGGACACTTGAGCAGAGTAGCAGTTACTTGTTGGAAGTGCATGAAAGCGTGCACAACTTTGTGCTATTAATAAATTAATTACCTAGCAAGTGGTAAACTATCTAGCATCAACGACAAAGATAAAGACATGTTTCCAAAAACTAAATAAATAAACATAGATAGATATCAGAGCATGCATGTAGGCAGCCGCCAGTTAGGTAGAAATACTAACTAGAAAATCGATAAGATTCACTCATCACTCATGTGGATCGAAGATCTCAGCTGCTACCCCACTAGCTAAATGGAACTAGAATATGTACATTTTTTAGGAAATACCTAATTTTACTTAGGATCCCACCTAGTGATATATGGAATTTATGTAACATGATTTTTATAAGTCTAAGCGAACACAAAAGGAAGAGGGGGAATAAAAGAAAAATTCAACATAGAAGGCCCATAAAAAGAAGCCACCATACTCTAGGGATGATTGTGCTAGTCCAGCATGAACTATGCACCAATCCCTCCTCTCTAGTCGACGACTGGCTAGTGCATGGACCTTTTTTGCCTCTCTTACCCTCCTACTACCACCACAATGGTACTTGGTCATTTGTCAAGAACTTTTAGCCTATATGACCCTATCTACATGGAGATGTACTCTAATTCCCTGCCACTAAGAACATAACCTAAAGGTGGAGGAATTCCATAAAACCCTGTACGGATTGGAGTTCTGGGTCAGCAAGAGACCTCGTAAGACTAGTGCATCTCCATTATTGCAAAAAAAAAAAAAGGTCTTAAGCAAAGATATAATCCTAAAACCCACCCCAAGCATTGCAAAGGGCTCTTACCGGTGCTAGGACCAAGCCACGAGTAAAAATAATGTATCCCTTCTCTCACATGAAAATATTGAGTGCTTGTGTTGTTGAGTGATTAAGGCTTGAAGAGAAAAAAAAATTATATGCGGGTGCAGCTTAAGATTCATATAGATATTAACGGCGTGTCAACTTGTTGTCACAGAAGAAAAAATCGGCGTGTACCAACTTTATTTCACTGTGACCCTTACACACGCGCGGTTAATATTACGTTGCAATCAGTGGTGTTGTGTCTAGATTCGCTGGAGGGCGTGTGGAGGTGTGTTTCCATCGGATCTCGTGAGATTCAGTCGGTGGTGGTTTTTGGTGGATCTGTTTCTTCGTTTGTGTGTTACATGTTTGATCCTTTTTTTTTCTTTTTTCTTTTTTGCGGTTGATGTTTGATCCTTTCAATTTACGACTCTCTTAATTGGCGGCGATTGCTGCTCTGGGTCCTGGTCCCCTAGGGTATTAGTACGACAGCTTATTGACTGTCTACTGCAACAAGGTTTGCTCGGCTTCAGTAAGGGAGGGACGATGACAGCGGCGTGCCTTCGGCTCGCCCCAGTGCTTATAAATGTCGCTAGATTGTTCATGGATCTGTTTGTAATTTTTGTTACCTCTATTGTTCTTTGTAGTGTCATGATTAATTATTAATTATGAATAGGTACTAAGTTTCTCGAAAAAAGCACTATTTCTATGCAATCGCGCTAAGGCCTTGTACAATGCATGGTGCTTAAGGGAGGTGCTTAGAGAAATAAACCAGCCTTTCCTTAAGTACCGGTGCTTATTTGTAAAGGATAGACGTCTCTTCTGTAGAAATAGACACTGATACTTCAGAAAAATCCGGTTTATTTTTTTAAACACCACCCTAAGTATCTAGGATAGCATTGTGCAAGGCCTAACCGGCACCCTGTGTATATATACGATCCAGCGGCGAGCAAGCTAGCTATTGCAGCAGCCTGCCATCTATCAGCAGGGCAGTCGTGAGTCGTGACTCGTGAGACCATAGCTAGGCTATGGAACCGACGATGGCAGCAGCAGCATCAGGGGCGTCGGCCCAGTCAAGTAACCGGCGGAGCACGAGCTGGGGCTCCTCCATCTCCCACTCGTTCCGGCAGCCGGACACGGACGACCCGTTCAGACGGGCGCAGTCGCGCAGTGACAACGACGAGGAGAACCTCCGGTGGGCGGCGCTCGAGAAGCTGCCCACCTACGACCGCATGCGGCACGCCATCGTCCTTAATCAGGACGGCGCAGGCCTGGTGCACATCGAGCAGCTTGCCCACGGCGAGGCCGGCCGCGCGTCTTCCAGGACGACAGCGAGCGCTTCCTCCGGCGCCTCAGGGACCGCGCCGACAGGGTGGGCATCGACCTCCCGGCCATCGAGGTGCGCTACCAGGACCTCTCCGTCGAGGTCGACGCCTTCGTCGGCAGCCGAGCGCTCCCCACGCTCTGGAACGAAACCACGAACTTCCTACAGGTATGTAACTTACATTCTCTTACACGGCTACACCTATACACATACTACATACGTACGTATGGACCCTACGCACACTTGCATGCGCGTGGCTTGCTTGTTTCATGGCCTGCATCATCGTTTTTAATTATGTCTTGTTTCAACACAAAGACTCTGGTGGTTTGTGGGTTGTGGCTCTCGTACTTTGTCTGTCTGCTGCCTTTACGTGTGTGGTGTGAACATTTGTTGGAACTTGTGTTTCTGATGGTTTGCTTTATATATAAAACGGGGCGAAAGCTTTTTTCGATAACACAAGACTCGTCATTTTTCGTCTGATCCATCCAATCCAAGGGCTGCCCCTTTGGGTTTCAACATACTGCAACGCTAATTTTGTAGCAAACCATGTAGGCTTCAACTAATACAGGCTAACGCACCCTTCATTCGCTGTTCTTCACTTGTGGGATTACTTTTTTTTCCTACTACTATGTTATTGTAGTCGGTTGTTTCGTTTTCGCTTTATCTATGTTGGCTTGGATTTTAATTGTGTTATGGCCGTGTTTTTTTTTTCATTTGTATATGGTGTTGGGCTGATATTGGAGATTTGTTTGGAGAGAAGAGTGAAGTTGTTAGGTGCGTGATTGTGGAGTTATTAACACATTTAAGCCTCGGTGTCAGCTCTTGTTCTACGTCGAAACTGTAAATTATTGTTATAATGCTTACATGGGCCGACCCATGAGGCTCTCGCTCGCTCAGCTTGACTCCCTGCTCCGCTCGCTCATTTAGCTTTTTTTCTACGCGCTCCACTACTAGCTTAGAAAAAACCTGCTATCATATTTTTTTTCTAATTTAAAGAAGTTCATCAAATCAAAAGAAGTCACGCATTTCTAAAGATCTTGAAGTTTAAAAAATGTTGTGCATTTAAAAAAGAGGATTTTAAAGAAATGTGTGATATTTATAAAAATATTTGTGGATTTTAAACAATATTCGTGAATTTATAAAAGATTCAAAAATTTAAAATTTTCATGGACTTTAAAATTCTTGTTGAACTTTGAAAATATCCATGAATTTTAAAAATATTCATGAATTCAGAAAAAAAATCATAGTTTTTTAAATGTTCATGAATGTTAATAAGTATTCATAAATTAGCACGTGGAAAAATAAAATGTAAAATTAAATAAATAAAAATTAAAGAACGTAGGAAAATAAAAAAAGCAGGAAAAAACCAAAAGAAAAACTATTATAACCGGTGTAAAATATCGAAAAGAAGGAAAAACAAAAACGTCAAACAATACCCTCTCAAAATTAGGAAAATTGGCTGGCCCAGCGAGAGACACCCTAACAAATGGGCCCATAGCATATCCCACAATCCTCAGTGCGCCAGGTGGCTTCAAATCTAGAGACCTTAGTATCTTAATAGATGTCTTGAATCTGATAGAGTAACTATACTCTCTTTTTGCGATGGGACTACCAATATACTTCATTACTTTGAAAAAATATTGACAGTAGAAATCAAATTAGCCAAAAAAAAAAAAGCTCAACGGAAACCACGTTTGGGTCTTTTTAGAGTGAGCATGTGTCATTCATTGGTCAGTCCATGGTACAACACAACACACTCGCATGAAGGGAAGACTTTAGAAAACATAAAACCCGAGCAAAAATAAAATTACGAAGAGACCCTTAGGGGTCCGTACACACAACACCGTCATTGCTCATCGTTGCAGGTCATAATCACTGAAGCCCCATCAGAGAGAAGAAGAGTGTGTCCATTACGGCCTTATCTATCGAAGCACCAGAATGTAACAGGTTGTGTTGTGAGCTGAATATGTAGCTCACTACAAACTGAGGTCTTGTGGCATGTCGGTCGAGACCTTGACGATGCTCGTCGGAACACTGATCCATCGCCTCCACTCAATGAGGTTGGAGGAGAAGACCATGTTCACCTACCTCTATTCACCAGTCGTTCACCAAAGCACCCGTCCTTTTAAGAATAACTCTAGTGTCAACCCTAGAGGAGTGTACAATTATTGTCCCAACAACTCCTGAAAAAATTGACCCCGCCTTCCAATGCCGCTAGAGGAGGCACTATAGAGATGCAGACGAAGCCAAATGGACAAAAAAAAAATCCAAGGGAGGCATTGTTGTCACCAACACTCTAGAAACCCTAAATCCACCACCCCGAAGGAGCGATGAAGAAAGCACCCTATATCCAACTAACCCTATCTTTGGTGGCCTTCAGAAACAAGTGGCCTCTATCCTGTCAGATCGGCTTACGCAACACGTTTTGCAGGCCAGGATGTGATCCATGTGGCAAGGCTTGTGTGCAATTCGAGAGCCCTTCTAAACTCCAGGTTCTTTGTCCGGCTTGCTACAAAGAATCGTTGTTGGACCTCTGATCGCCTAGCACGTTGTGGACTATCACACTAGGCGACATGTTCATTATGCGAATAATACATGAGATAATTGATCATCTCCTGGTCCGCTGCGTCCTTGCCTTCAGTGTGGCTTGGGGTACTCTCTGCTTGTGGTAGAGCCGAGTGGGTGCCTCGAGCCAATGACACACTCGTCGGCTAGGGTTCCTTGTGTTCCGGGGTTGCCTTAAAGGACTTCTGAATGATCCTCACTATCACGCTGTTGGAAGTCTAGAAGCATAGGAACGCGGTGATGTTTCATCATGTGGTACCCTCTGGCCTCTGCTACTGATTGTGAAGGGAGAGCGTGGATTGTGGCTAGGCTTCTACAGTCAGACGGGAAGCCTTTTGCTCATCGCTAGCTAGGCAGAGAGATTCCAGATAGTGCCATTGGTGTTTTAGGTAGATGGATGATGTGTTTTATGCATCTTGTTGGGATGTACGAACATGTCATTGTAGCTGAGAGGTCTCACTCCTTATTTTCTAATATTTGATACGCAGTAGAAAAAAAGGAAACAAAATTAAAATCATACATAGCGGCATATATACAAAATATTTTCAATAAAGGATAACCAAAACACCACTAGTGATAATAAAAGTGCCAAAAATATCACTAATATCAAACAGAGACTAACATAGCGGCATATATACAAAATATTTTCAATAAAGGATAACCAAAACACCACTAGTGATAATAAAAGTGCCAAAAATACCACTAATATCAAACAGAGACTAACATATTTCAAGAAATACACAAATGCCCCTTGCTCATCTCCCTCGGCCCAGAGGAAAGTATACGACAATGCATCTTTCACAGGGTCGAGATTTAACAACATCATTCAAGCACGTGACCATGTGAATCAGGAAAGCAACTGCAAGAAGGAAAACTCTGCAAACACCATAATAGATGTGGAGGCAGCAATGGAGGCGGTGATTTGGCTCCCCGGCTCAGATGAGCCCGGACATGAACAATAAAATCACTAAAAATAGTTTTTAAAAATAGAAAAAAACTGATTTTTTTTGCAAGCAAGATGCTCAAATGCATGATTTCCGTGCAAAAATAGATGAAGTTTGGACATTCGAGGAGCTCGTGATAAAAAAGACAAAATCAGGCCTCAAATGTCCAAACTTCATAAAATTTTGCACGGAGTTCGCGTACAGAAGCATCTTGCGCCATTTTTTTTTGGAATTTTACTGTTCACCGGGTGCATCTGAGCTCGGGTTCCGGATTGAATTATCGTACAATTGTGGACTACTACATAGTACTACCCATTAGTAAAGGCTATCTATAATTTTAGAAATATATTTAGGTGGGGTGTCTTTTCCCGTGACCATTTCAGAAAAGAAATACACATTGATCTATCATTTGCTTTTTGAGCCTTGAAATGACTAAGGGTCGTTTCTTTTGCTGGCTTCTAGAATAAGCTGGAATAAGCTGCCTTTTACCCAACTTATTCTTGAAGGCCTAATTAAGACTTGACTAGTATGCTTCTAAAAAAAATTGATTAGGTTTTTAGTATAAACTAAGTAGAGGACAACTTATTCTGGAAGCCTAAAAAGACCAACAAAAGAACTGGGTCTAAGATAGCTTATTTATTTTTAGAAGTATACTAATTAAGACTTGGCTAGCATGCTTCTAAAAAAAATTGATTAGGCTTTTAGAATAAGTTAGGTAGATGGCAGCTTATTCTAGAAGAAAAAAAAACCCAACGAAAGAACTTGGCCTAAGATAGTGTGCTGCAGAGCTGCGGTTCAGAGAAAGAAAGAAAAAACACATACGGGACAGAGAGGTAGAGCCACAGCTCGGAGAAGTAATTCAGATGAGCATACGGGAGCTTATGCTCCACACCCGCCGCTGCTCCTTCTACACCCGCCCTTGCCTACCTGCCGATGTAACGGGAAGAGAGAGGACACCACGAGAAAGAGACAGGGGAGAGGGGCAGCAGAGACCTCGACCTACGCCGCCGGCCCTTACTCGGGCGGCGGAGATGGGACACGCGCGCTGGCTCCAATGGCGAGCGTCATGGAGGTGTTCGACGAAATGTCTTTAAGAGGCCAAGGCGTGTGCTACGCTGGCTAAGTCCTGGCTATGTGATCCGGGAGGTGGTGAAGTCACCATACCACGGGAAGGAAACAGAGGCCAATTAGAAGCTTCTTGCCCTATCATGAACTAATTCCTGCTTGTTTCTAAATTGATTGCTTATTCACATTTTGTATGATCTACCCATAATTATCCATTACCGTACAAATTAGGCGTATATGCATCGTCATTATTCACATTAGGCGTGTATGCATCGTCATGGATGAATTGAATTTCATGGTTTGTTTACACCACCACCACGACGACAGGGTCTTGTTGGACGATTTGGCTCCTCAAACAAGAGGACCACTACCGTACTCAAACACGCCTATGGCATCCTCAAACCATCCAGGTAACAAGCAAATCATCACACTTTTCTTCCTGCAATTGTTTCTTTTATTATACCAGCAAGAACAATAACCGTAGCAGGCTCATTATCTCTCTCATGCACATCCTGAGCCAATATCAATTTATTATGTTACATCTAGTTAGGTGTTTTTATACTGCCGGTAGTCCCCAAAATCGGTTTTCAGTATGTAGCAATCATCCTTCCTGCAAGAAAAGCAACTCGTTCATTTTGTTGCTTTCCACTAAATGTAATCTCAAAAGGAAAAAAGAAAAGTACACAGTGCCTTTCCTCAAATATAAACTCAACAAGAAAAAGGAAAATGCACAGACTGATCAACTGTACCTTTTTTGAAGCAAAGTAAGTATTGACATGCATATTGTTTTCAGGATGACTCTTCTTCTTGGACCTCCTTCTTCAGGAAAGAGCACGCTTATGCGAGCCCTTACAGGGAAGCTTGACAAAAGCCTCAAGGTTTTAACTCCTCTTGTTAATTTTTTTGCTTATGCATTATAATCACATCCATAAGATAAAAATAATCAGCGTCCTTTGGATACTGCAACACACCCAGGTATCTGGCAGCATCACATATTGTGGTCATACTTTTTCCGAGTTCTACCCTGAGAGGACCAGTGCGTATGTCAGTCAGTATGATCTCCACAACGCAGAGATGACTGTAAGAGAGACATTAGATTTCTCCAGGCGGTGCTTGGGTATTGGTGCCAGATATGACATGCTTGCGGAGCTCACTGCAAGGGAGCGCGAGGCAGGCATAAATCCAGATCCTGAGATCGACGCTTACATGAAAGCTACTGCAGTGCAAGGACATGAGACTAATATTATAACCGATCTTACTCTCAAGGTGAGCTTTGACTATTCTATGAACTACATGGAGGTCTCTAGCAAAATATTGCACGCTGAGTCTAAAAAAAAAAACTCCCATTAGGTGCTTGGGCTTGACATTTGCGCCGATAACATCGTCGGTGATGAGATGACCAGAGGAATTTCTGGGGGGCAAAAGAAGCGTGTCACAACTGGTATGTACGCACACCTACATAGAATAACCTCCACCGCTCAACTCACTGTGGGAACGAATTTATTAATTAATGTTATGCTCATATTCACTTCTGTTGATGGCAGGGGAGATGTTAACAGGACCTGCAAGGGCTTTGTTCATGGATGAAATTTCCACTGGTTTGGATAGCTCTAGCACGTTTCAGATTGTAAAATATGTAAGGCAATTGGTCCATGTGATGAATGACACTGTGATGATCTCCCTTCTACAACCACCGCCAGAGACCTACAACTTGTTTGATGACATAATTCTTCTATCAGAAGGATACATAGTGTACCATGGGCCACGCGAGAACATCTTGGAATTTTTTGAATCCGCTGGTTTCCGGTGCCCGGAGAGGAAAGGAGTTGCTGACTTCCTTCAAGAGGTCACTTCCAAGAAAGACCAGCAACAATACTGGTATCTTGACCAGGAGCAGTATCGTTACGTGCCAGTCCTCGAGTTTGCTGAACATTACAAGTCATTCCATGTAGGCCAGCAGATGCTGGAGGAGCTGCAGATTCCTTTTGAAAAATCCAAAACCCATCCTGCCGCGTTGACCACGTCGAAGTATGGGCAATCCAGCTGGGAGTCATTCAAGGCAGTGATGTCGAGAGAACAGCTATTGATGAAGCGCAACTCCTTCATCTACATCTTCAAGGTCAGCCAGTTGATCATCCTTGGGCTCATGGCCATGACTGTATTCCTCAGAACAGAGATGCCCCATCGACAGATTTCCGATGGTGCTAAATTCTTTGGAGCTCTGACTTTCAGTTTAATCACCATTTTGTTTAATGGGTTTGCTGAGCTACAACTGACCATTAAGATCCTTCCTACATTCTACAAACAAAGAGATTTCTTGTTCTTCCCCCCATGGACCTTCGGACTGGCAAACATCATCTTAAAAGTTCCTGTTTCATTTGTGGAGGCTGGGGTATGGGTTGTCCTCACGTACTATGTGATGGGCTTTGCACCTTCTGCAGGAAGGTATCCATCTGCATATAAATAATACTTGTGCTCATTCCATTTTCTGCATTTTAAAGTTTTGAATTGATAACTCTAGTACTCGTCTATCTACCCATTATAGGTTCTTCCGCCAGCTTTTAGCTTTCTTCGTTACTCACCAAATGGCAATGGCTTTGTTCCGATTTCTTGGTGCTATTTTGAAATCAATGGTTGTTGCCAACACTTTTGGGATGTTTGTCCAACTTATTATTTTCATATTTGGAGGATTTATCATCCCTAGAGGTAAGCATGCCGCCATGATAAAACCATTCATAATTTTTTTGAATTTTAAATCATTCATATTTCACTATCTAGGCATGATAAATCAGCTATCTACGTCTCATTTGCATGGATCAAAGTAACCTTCTCCGTCCCTAATTTTGATGTGGACAGGTGACATCAGACCATGGTGGATCTGGGCTTACTGGGCATCTCCTATGATGTATAGTCAGAATGCAATATCGGTCAATGAATTCCTTGCCAGTAGGTGGGCCACTGTAAGTTTTTCTCAGAACAATGTATTATTTTTCTTTGATTTCTTTAAACTGGGATAGTGAGGAGATCATTATATCTTAGTATGATGTAAAGGTGGCAACATCTCAACTAATGCGAGGCCTTTCATTTGTACTACAGCCAAACAATGATCCTACTATTGATGCACCAACGGTAGGAAAGGCTATTCTTAAATCCAGAGGCTTGTTTACTGGAGACTGGGGTTTTTGGTTTTCCATAGGAGCCATTATAGGATTCACTATTTTGTTCAACATCTTATACCTTCTGGCCCTAACATACTTGAGCCGTGAGTATAATTATTTTCTGCTGCCTGAAATTATTGTTTGATGCCTTAGTGAGCAAGGTTTTCTTCCAGCTAGTAGTAGATCAAACAGAGAATAAACACACTAGTTTCAGATGTGGAGAATGAGAATGACAAAAACAAAGAGCAAATGGCAGAAGCCAGTGTGTCATCTACTACGCCATCTTCAATACCTATGGGTGAGGTCTTCTTTAAGTATCCATCTTAGACTATTGCAGCCTCTACAATATTCTCAAGTTATGAAGTATTTATAAAGTCGATTGAGGCCTTAATAACAATACTAATTAGTCACTATCTACGCTTGCAGTTTCTACAGGTGCTAAGGAAGCCACAAATAGGCCAGCTCAGTCACGAACTACCTTGCCTTTCCACCCTCTTTCACTTTCTTTCAACCATATAAACTATTGGGTGGACATGCCTGCGGTAAGCCTACCTATCGCCATCCCACACATATCTTATTAGGACATAAGTTTGTTACTTGTATGGTAAACTTATCTGTTGATATGGACAAAAAAAAACTCAGTTCTAACACTAAAATGTGTCATCTTGTGTTTCAGGAAATGAAGGAACAAGGATTCACAGAAAGTCGTCTCCAGTTGCTCTCTGATATCAGTGGTGCATTTAGGCCAGGAGTTCTGACTGCACTAGTTGGTGTGAGTGGAGCTGGGAAGACCACTCTAATGGATGTCCTGGCAGGAAGGAAAACCAGTGGAGCTATTGAAGGAAGTATCACCCTTTCTTGTTACCCTAAAAAACAAGAAACTTTTGCCCGCGTTAGTGGCTATTGTGAACAGATTGATATCCATTCACCAAATGTTACAGTATATGAATCCATTCTCTACTCTGCCTGGCTGCGTCTTTCCTCAGATGTTGATGATGCTACGAGAAAGGTATATATTTCAAGCCACTTCATACTCAAGTAAACATGTGATGTTCTATATATTTGTAACTTCAAATTATATATTTTTTGTGACTAAAGAAATTAATCTTCACCCACATAGATGTTTGTGGAGGAAGTCATGACCCTTGTAGAACTTGATGTGCTGCGCAATGCTATGGTTGGTCTCCCTGGAGTTGACGGGTTATCGACTGAACAAAGAAAGAGACTGACAATTGCCGTGGAGCTGGTAGCAAATCCTTCAGTTATATTTATGGATGAGCCAACTTCTGGTCTTGATGCTAGAGCCGCAGCAATTGTCATGCGGACAGTGAGAAATACAGTCAACACCGGGCGTACCGTGGTTTGCACGATCCATCAACCGAGCATCGATATATTTGAGTCTTTTGATGAGGTTCGCTCCTCCCTCCCTCCCCCCACCTCTCTCATGTATATGTGTGTGTGGGTGCGTGCACTCATATATACGGAAAACCATCATACACATGGGAGTATGTACTCTGGTACTCCCTCTCCCTGTACACCATATAGATGAATCATGTGAGTTCATATACTTCGTATTATCTGCATATATTTTATTATATTTAGGTAAAAAGGGTATATCGTAAAAACTAAGGTTTCTGATGATAGGCATATTAGAAAGTTGTCTTAGAAAAGTTAATGAGGTATATTAAGAAGTATAATAGATACATATAAGAGGTGTATTAAATATGAGCGTACATACCCCCAGGAGTACAGAAAATGAGCCATGTATAGGAAAATGATAGAGTATAGAATAAGCTATTCTACAACACCATCCTCTAAAAGGGCACACCATTGCAAAATGTCCTCTGCCTTCCCACGCAAACCCAACGCTTCTCTGCTTCAGTGAGTGTCACCTCCATCTTTGGCCACCTCCCACCGGAGTTTGCCTCCCGCTCGTAGGCCCCCCCCCCCCCCCCCCCCCCCCCGCCCCCCAATCGTCGTTGTCGCTGCCTCGCCATCGCTCACTTCCCATCAATGCATCTTGCTGCCTCCCACCACCATCTGTTGTTTGCCACCTCCCCCACCATCTCACTTTCCTACTGCTAACTCGCCACTCCTCTAAAATAGTAGCTCCCTTTCCACCATCACGGGCTACCCAACTCCCCTCCCTCAGACATCACGTGCCGCCCTCTAAACACCCTGATTCTCGTCCTCTGTGCTCCTGGCAAACTTCGTGCTATATAATGCAGAAGTCAGCTTGACTAAATTGCAACATTTCAAAAAAAAGGTTCAAACTTAAAAGCTTTGTTCTATACCAAATGGTAGAACTCCCCTTTCCATAATTACTACAAAAAAAAGTTCAGTGATAAACAAATCATAAACTTTTAAGTATACTTTGGAAAAGCAAAAGTTCGCTATATGCACGACGCAAGTTCATGCTACAGAAAGGAAGTTCACTCTCCAAAAAGGTAAAATTAAATAGAAGTCCACTCTGTCAACTATGGAAGTACACTAGGTAAAATAACTGAAGAGGGGAGCTTACTCTGGCAACTAAAATGCAGATCACTATTACAATGAAAATAAAATGCAGAAGTTCCCTATGAAAACCACATCAACTTTCAAAATCACTATATAATAAAAAAGAGGAAGAATTAGCCCCGTAAACTACTAAATATCAGTTCACTACAAAAAAAGGCAAAAGTTGATTCTGCAAAACCATATAAAGAGGCAGTTCAGTATGAAAAAATGATAAAAACAGAAGTTCACTATTCATAAAATGCGGCCGTTCACTATATTAAGAATATAGAGCTTCACTATGCACAATTCACTGTATTGACAAACATAAAGTTCACTCTACAAGTACATCAAAATAATTCAGATAAGTCAGTCATTTACTCCAGGAAATCCAGCAGAGTAACTCGTCGCTGCAAGCCCGGCCACCTAATCACTGGACGTAGAACCTCGAGAACCCATCATGAAAGTGTATTTGCACCTCCACTGCTCCTCCAGTCACTAGCGAGTGAGCTGCCATCCACGCACCCCCCCCCCCCCCCCCTCCCCTTCTTTCCTGTAGACTTGTGCACCACCGACCATCGGAAGCGGGCCACCTCGCGGCACCCGTATTCTTGCCTCTTGCACCGCTACATCCAGTCGAGCTGGCCAGCCTCCTTCGCCACAAAATGTCGACAAATGGACCGTCATCTTCCCATGGTACCATCCCCCAACCTCCTGCCATGAAACCTCCCGTGCCTCCAGTACATCTCCAAAATAAATGGTAATAACTTCCTGTGGTAGAATAGAATACATATATAATTATATATACTTGCATCCCCCAGAGTTTTTATTGATGTCATTATATTCAGAATTGACGTTTGATATATAAATATTTACGTTCATGTTGATTTACAACACAAAAATTGGAACAAGAAATGCAAGATAACAATGCAAAATCACAAAAATTAATCGGTAATTACGTTTTTTCCACGTTAGTGTCTGGTATACGCTTTCTTATGTTCTTCATGACTTTTGACATAAGGTAAAATTTAGGTGATGTAAAAATCAGGGGTGTAGAATAAATATTCCTTCAACCTGAGTGTTGGTTAGTGATACATATGTATATATTGTATATAATTTTTTTATAACTATGTTAGTTCTTGAAATGCAAATAACTCACAGCCGGTTCCTTTTCTAGCTTCTGCTTTTGAAAAGAGGAGGGCGGGTTATTTATGCTGGTGAACTTGGTCATCACTGTGATAAACTAGTTGAATATTTCGAGGTGAGTTTCTTTTGCTTACATGTTTTAGTTCAGGGCAGCCAAGATTTTACTGATTCAATCAAGTTTGGAGGTAGCCAGGATTTTACTAGTTGTTTTCAGTTGGACAGATAGCCTACTTACAAATATGATCAATGGGCTTAGAAAAGTAATTAAAGACCAAACATACATATGCAAAAGTAAGACTAACCCATGAGGTTGTCATTGCATTGCAGGAAATTCCAGGTGTGGCTAAGATCACAAAAGGATATAATCCTGCAACATGGATGCTGGAAGTTAGCTCCACTTTAGCTGAGGCTCACTTGAACATAGATTTTGCGGAAATTTATGCTAGTTCCGTTCTTCATAGGTAAGTAGCCCCAGTCGTTGAACATAACCTTTCACCATTATTAACTAGTTATTGTCATTTCCACTAAAACAAATACATATGCTCTTGAAATAAAGCGCCAAAAAGACAGTTGTTTTCATTTAAACTATCCACACGAGTTCACATTTGTTAAATATGGCCAGGAAAAACCAAGACCTTATTAAGGAATTGAGCGTTCCCCCACCAGGCTATCAGGATCTCTCATTTCCTACGAAGTATTCTCAAAATTTCTACAACCAATGTGTTGCAAACTTCTGGAAGCAATACAAATCTTATTGGAAGAATCCACCCTACAATGCCATGCGCTATCTTATGACGTTGCTCGATGGTCTTGTATTTGGCACTGTGTTTTGGCAAAAAGGAACAAAAATGTATGATCCTATTTTTTTGCTATAGTCGAGGCTTGAGAAGATGATACATTAATTTAACTCTATTGAGGCACTAATATTTTCTCATCTGATTAATTTTTGGCTAGAGATTCGCAACAAGACTTGTACAATCTACTTGGGGCCACTTATGCTGCTGTCTTCTTCCTTGGGGCTACAAATTGCTTCACCGTTCAGCCTGTTGTGTCAATTGAGAGAACAGTTTTCTATCGTGAAAAGGCGGCAGGGATGTACTCTCCATTATCCTATGCGTTAGCTCAGGTAATTTCTTGATCATTTTGATACTCATTTTTATTGAAATTTAATAGTTTGGATGCACTGAGCTTGTTCCAGCTGAAGGTATGAGCCCATTCTGTTCCAAATATAAGGACTGCAAGCTCCAAAGTTGCTATGATTGTCGCTTAGCTTAAAATTAAGGAACAATTAGAAACCCCAAATCAGGGAGGGTGAAAAAATAGATTTTTTTTTTTTAAGAATTAACAGCGGCCTACTTATAACATTAATAAATTGAATGATTTTAAGGAAGTAAAGGCGATGAAAGGTTTGATTTTGTTTGTGAACCATTTTGGCCTTATATAGCTCCTCTTTGAAGTGGTCTGCTAAAAATTTGAGATACGAACAAGTTTTAAATCCATCCATTCTTAAAATTGTGCAATCTTTATTTGTGCAGGCATGCATGGAGGTCATCTACAACATCCTCCAAGGGATGTTATACACAATCCTCATCTATGTGATGATTGGATATGACTGGAAAGTTGACAAGTTCTTCTATTTCATGTTCTTCATTATTGCAAGCTTCAACTACTTCACATTGTTTGGCATGATGCTGGTGTCATTGACCCCGTCTGCGATGCTTGCAAGCATACTCGTATCCTTTGTACTCCCTCTCTGGAACCTGTTTGCTGGGTTCCTCGTTGTCAGAACGGTAAGCTAGCTAAGATTAACCGTGTTACATGTCAATTAACCAAATTCGTTGATTAAGGATTGTTTTGATGGATGTATCGATGGTTGTTGTTTTTATTGTTGTAGGCGATACCGATTTGGTGGAGGTGGTACTATTGGGCCAACCCAGTGTCTTGGACCATCTATGGTGTTGTTGCATCGCAGTTTGGTGACCATGGCGGTTCTCTGCTAGTCCCCGGTGGGAGCCCTATGGTGGTGAAGCAATTCTTGGAGGATAATTTGGGCGTGCGGCATGATTTCCTTGGCTATGTTGTCCTAGCCCACTTTGCCTACATCATTGTCATCTTCTTCGTCTTCGGCTATTCCATCAAGTTCTTAAACTTCCAAAAACGTTAGGCAGCGTGCAATCCGTTTTGCCGCAATGAAGTAATGTGTATATATGTATAGTACTAGCAGTAGGATTCAGAGACTCTACATAAGCTCTATTGTTATGTAATCGAGAGTTGGTAGTGATATACCTGATTCTACTATTATAATATTAAATAAGTTAAATAAATATAGAAAAGTTCTTTTTGGTCCCTCAGCGTTGTCAAAATCTATGTTTGGTCATCAACTCTATGTTAGTTATCCCTGACCCTCAAGTCTCAAAACCGTGAAATGTTGTTATTTTCTCACTGAAAGCTGATTTATCTTCGTCTTCGTAATTCTAGCATGGGATTAGGATCATGCTCGTGTGTATATGTTTGCCATCCTTTAGCGTGTGCATGAACCTTGTAATGGTTAGAGCATTAGTGACTGTCAGTAAAAAAATTGAGGAATCACCGGGTGTAGTCCCCCCACCTAAATATATTGCTGAAAAGGGGTAGTCGGTTCAAGAGCAATTACCCAAGCTCACAAGAATTACATAGAAATGCGCAAGCGTGAGGAGAGGAATGCCGACACAAGGAAGTGGACTCCTTATGAGAGTCTTTTTTAAGCCTATGTGTCCAGAGGTCTAGATCATCAGTCATACATCTATGGAGATGACCGAATGAATGTCTTCCCCACGAAAAACCTTGGTGTTTCTTGCCTCCCATATCCATAGGATTAGCATGACAATGAGGCTCCATATGTCAGGATTGGAGGCTAGCGGTGTAGTCAAGTCCCAAAGGTAATCGATCGATGTTGGAGTAGAGAAGCCCACCCTATGCCAGACAACATGATCCCAAGACCTACACAAGTAACCACATATTGTTTAGTGAATCTGCGACCTTCAGGTGACACGTGTTGGTATCAATGAGGAGCGAAGATAATATGAGAATAAAGGGAAGCCACGATACTTAAAGCATTGGTCCGGTCTAATGGCATTAATTACCGAGTTGACCATTGCAAATGGTAACGGAAGGAAGGACAATAGAATCAAACAATCCTGACAAGAGGAGTTTGGTTATTCAAGGGTGACTCGCCTATCAAACATAGAATTCAAGAGGTAAAATCACATGAACAGGTAATTACACTTTACCTGAAACATACTATACTCACCATGACCTAAATTTCTCTGCGCCTAACTTCTCTATTGCAGGAAAACCGTTGTTTATTTCCCGTTCTTTAATTTAGTACTATTCCTCATACCAAAGCAGCCGCGTTCGTACTATTCCTCATACCAAAGCGACGCGAAAATTTAAAAGATGCCCAAAACAAAATGTTAGGTACCAGTTATCTCTCTCACAATCTACGGATACAATCTTCGAGTACACGCAAATTGGATTATAGGAGGGAAGAGGAACGAGGTAGGGGAAGGAGGTAGCCGCCAGATGCCGTTTCACCGTTGATCCACTGGATGGGTCTGTCGTTGCTTCCACTCCAGCTATTTGTAGCTCCTAGCAGTCTGATGGTGCCCGGCCAGGCCCAGCCCATGTGATATCCAAGAGCTAGCCCAAGTACATGTATAGCTAGGGAAGGTCCCTGACATCCCTCCCTCCTTGAAATGCGGCTTGACCCCAAGCAGCCGACGCCACCAAGAACCACCCGGATCCCATTTCACTCGATGTTCCTGGCCTTGGTCGGAGTCGGGGTAGACTTCAACGAGGGAGAAGTAATTGTTGTGGCTGAATGAAACCCAGTCGAAGGTGTTGAGAGCGTAGCCATTGTCAGTATAGCCGTGGTCGAAACCGAGGTAGTACTCGTGGTCGGCATAGCCTTGCGCGATGACAGCAGCAACAATGATGATGCCCCTCCCTCCTCGAGGAACCACTCGCCGAGTGAATTCTAGTAACACCAACAATGCAAGCTCTCCAGGATCCCAAGACGTGCCCAGTTGGTCGATGCTCACATCAGACCCCAACTTCGAACTGCTGCTGGAACTAGGCAAGCCATGGAAAATCTTGCTGATGTGTTGTTGCACTTGCACCAAGGTCGCAACCCAGCTACAGAGCATCACTGTTTTCTGGCCAGGGAAGATTGCACACAACATAGGATCAGCAACACCTGATGATAGCAGGTAGCCAGCCCACGTATCAATCTAGAGAATTGCCAATCTTGTAGCTGAAATAGCAGTTGCAAACACCACTGAGTTGCTATGGAACTCATAGGAATACACGACCCGCGTTATCTGTCGACTTCCGCTGACAGTATGGTCACTCCACTTAAATTTCCATTGACTCAAATGTTTTTGGTGCACTGACAAGCTCATAAGCTGAATCTTCCTTTGCAATTTGTCACCCATAGAAATACTACACACAGTAGCATGCTCCAGTATGTGATGCTTGGACAAGTTCCAATGCTCGTGGGTTTTGCACACAAGGTTTCTAGTAGTATCCAACTTCCTAGACTGCTCATCGGTAACTAGAAACAGGTCCTCCCAATATTCCACTGAACCCAGATCAGGGGCAGATGTAATTGCATGCCAACACAAATTGCTAACATTGGAACATAATTTATCAGGGAGCACCTTTTTGGGTAGTTCTGATTGCACACGTACTGCTCGACAATCATAGGCAAAATGTTGTAGCTTCGACTGAACATTTTTCTGATTGAACCCAAACCTCAGTTGTACATCTTGAGCACAAAGTTCATAAGAGGACTGCACAACCCAGACTAGTTCATATGGCCCAAGTTGTCGAGATACATGCATGCTCTGAAATACATGTGCACTCGTAATAGCAAGACAAGAATGATGATGTTCAGGAGCAATAGTAATAGAACATGTACAGATTTCCAAAAGCCACTGTTTACCTGCGAGTACCCATATGTATTTTCCAAGTAGACTGAACCACCGTCCCCATGCATTGCCAATGTGTAAGCTGATTGAAGCAGAACCACTCCATGAAAATTTCCAGTGCACCGATGTAGGCATAACCCAATTTGGTCCTTCTATTTCTATTCGACAATTGCAAGAACAAGATGGCCATCGTAGCTTCAGGTGTACATTTTTTTGACTGAACCTGAACAACAGATGTGCATCTTGAACACAAAATTCATGAGAGGACTGCACTGACAAGATAATTGACTAGCCTTCCACAACACTCAGGTACAGACCACAGATAATTTGCATTATTGGCTGACTTGCAATAGGAATATCTCTGGGTGCCGTGGGAATCCAGCAAGTAAACTTCTCAAAAGGACATGGTTTAAGTTGCACACTTGGCAAATGCCTCAAGGGTGCTCTCATAGAATTCAGATCACGAAATAAATACTGCATCGCATATGTAACCTATGGCAGCAGACCTGTGTGCTTCAGAATCACTTCTTCAGGAGAGCAAGCAAATGACATCCATGGCATAAGGTAGGGCCTGCTAGCAGATGTTTTCCTATTGGAACTGAGTGTCCATGTAACTTTCCATTGGGAATGTTTAGAGCAACTAGGGAAAACAGATAGAGGGTTGATTTTCACTCTCTTTGACCCAGCCTCACAACAATTGCTTGGCTCAGTGGGAACCAAGGAAGTGAGCTGCCTTTGTTCAGTGATGTTAGCTAGATCAGAACAGAGCACTGGCTCACACTGTATTAACTGAGAACCAAAACTGCTCACCGTGTTCCTAGCACTGTGTTTCTTCACACTCCAAAGCTGATGTACAACCAGAGGAACAAGACCAGAATGATGCATTTCAAGAGCAAGAATAATGGTGCATGTACCTAGCTCCAAAGGCCACTGTTTATCGTCAGAAAATAGCTTGGCATGCTTACTGGGACAGGAACCAACACTGCTCTCGCTGCCGTCTGCAATGTCTCTCCAAAGTGATGGCCACGGCATCGGACGTATCCGTATTCCTTGCTGTCTTGTGGGTGGCAAGTCCAGGTCATGGTCCATGGACAGCTGCATTCATTTGATGGATGAAACCTCATTTTTCACAAGGGTGGAGGTGTCGAAGTTGGAGCTGGGCCACACCGGTGACCTGGTGAATGCTGACGCGGTGGGCACGTTAACGTCGATGGTAACAACCTCGTGACCTGCGCCACGCACCTTGAGGGAAGCAAGCTCCGGAGTGGCGTCGTCGGGGACAGGTCCCAACCCATTGGCGATATGAACGGTGGTGACGAGGGCGGGCTGGAGGTCGACTGCGGGTACGGGGAAGATGACGGTGGCGACATCTCGGACCTTGTTGACGCTGCCGTGAGCGACAACTTGATTCAAGCAATCGGTCGAACAGGTCACAGGCGCCGCCATGATGCAGTCAGGGGCCGCCTTGTGGATGACCTCTAGGACCGAGATGGGGTCGGCCGTGGGCTTGAGGTGGATGGCGGTGGCGGCGTCATGGACCTCGTCGATGCTGTCGATGGTGTCGACCTGGGTCGAGCACTTCATCGAACAGGTGACGGGCACCATCGCGATGCACGCCGGGGCTCCATCATGGGCGACCATGGGAATCTCCCGGGACTTGGTGGTGGAGTAGGAGACTTCGTGGACGGGCGCCGACGAGGCATGCGTCGTGGTTGAGGCCGCTGGATCAACAAGCGAGGTGACCATGGGAGGGTCACTCACCCGTGCAACACCCAACACGGCGCTCATCTCCTCCGCCTTAGCGCATAATCTCTCGAGATACCACAACAACTGCTCCTTGGCAGACATGGCATCCCACTCCGGTGGTAAGTCGGCAGGCATGGCGTCGTTGCCGATGGAACGGATGAATCGGTGTGGAAGAAAAATTGGGTGGTGGAAAGGTGGTGGACTGGCTTTGATACCAGATGTTAGGTACCAGTTATCTCTCTCACAATCTACGGGATACAATCTTCGAGTACACACGAATTGGATTACAGGAGGGAAGAGGAACGAGGTAGGGGAAGAACAGAGGTAGGGGAAGGAGGTAGCCGCCGGATGTCGTTTCGCCGTTGATCCACTGGATGGGTCCGTCGTTGCTTCCACTCCAGCTATTTGTAGCTCCTAGCAGTCTGATGGTGCCCGGCCAGGCCCAGCGCATTAAACCCATTACGCGTCGCGCAAATGGCGCATTCTCGCTCGTTCCGCATCATCACAGGTACGACAAAAGAAACACATTGGTGATTGGGTGTGAGGGCATGGCCAATGCATAGCCCCAGCGTGATGCCTCGCATGCCATGTAGGATCGGATGTCAGAAAAAGTAGGTTCGGATAGAGAAGCAGGATCCTCTGCAGGAGACGGGTGCTTGGAGAGAAAAAAGTGTGGTCCGGTGCATAAAGTTGGAAAAGTTGAAGTGGAAAGTAGGGATGCATGTGTAGTGTGAGTCTACTTTATATTCTTTAATGAGGCCTACTAGTAGTAACTTGCATTGGGGAGAAAAAACCAATATAGATGTCTCAAGCTACTTTTTGTCGTGAGGCATCTGTATCCATATGCCACCATTGTACATGTCCTGAGAGGAAAAAGGAAATCAGGGGGTCACGCCAGAATCGATTTCTTTTCTCTTCCTCCACACGCAGCCTTCTCCCCTCTCTTCTCACCCAAAACCGCCCGCCGCCGCCGCTGCCGCCCACGACTCAACCTGCCCAGCTCCACCCGCAACTCAGCCCGTCCTGCTCTGCCCGCATCTCCATGCTGCTGGTTCCGCTACACGCCACCGTCTCCGCTCTGCTCTGCCCATGGCGGCTACCATGTCCGCTCCTGTGACGTGCCGATATGGCGACGCCGTGGCCGGGTGTGATCTGGAGAACCTGCGGACGGTGGTGCACGGTCTGGGCGGCGGGGACCTGCGCGGTCCTGGTGCTGCACCGACACCTTGTTCCTCCGTCACACAGATCCAAGGCGGGCGACGCGGAGATGGTCGATGGGGAGATGGCTCCGCTCGAGTTAGCCAAGGCGTCGGGGGACGAAATCTAGACCGGTGGGTGTGCCTTCTTTGCCCCTTCTCCTCCCCGTTGCTCTACTTTTCCCCCTGATTCCTCTATTCCTTTTTTTCTCTTTGTGATTTGACTAAGCCGTCTGCTTGAGTGCTCCAGTTTTTATCTGCAGGTGGTAATCTTGCTGCAAGTTCCAGCCTGGGTCCCTTTCTCTCCAGGGAAGTTGCCTCCCGGGGTCGAGAGGAGGCAGAGGAGACCTTGGGGAAATCGAGCATCTTGGCAGAGCGATGCCCCCATCCCATTCCCCTTTCTTTCTCAGTGTGCTTCTCCATGGACAACATCGCCACAGACAGATCGATGATTCAAGCCCTAGGTGAAATAGCTTTCTCTCTTTATTTCTTATTTATTTCAGAAGCATGCTCTTGATTTGATTTTCTTCAGGATGTGACCATTTACTGATTTTTCTCTCTATGCATCCATTGCCCTTGAGTAATTTCAGAAGATGCTAAATCGTGACAGCAGCTGACCAAATTAGTAAGTCAATTTGATTCACATGCTTTGGAAAAAAACTGTGCACATGAATCATGTTGTATGACTGTAGCTAAATCTTTCTCTGGTTGTTCAATACTTGAAACACTTGGTGATTAACCTTGATAATCCCATTTTTTTTAATTTGTAGCCTGATGGATGAGAATGGAGGCATGGATCTGTACTATGCTATCTGGATTTATGATCTTATTCATGGAAATGGACCACCGGTCATTATTTTGTCGCAGTGAAGCTCCAGTTATGGCTCATTGCTTGGGATATGAGTTTCTGACTATGTAGAAGAAATATAGAAGAGAATTAGGCTGGACTAGATATACATATTATACTCCCTGTGTTGCCTTTCATTAAACAATTAATTATACAACATTGTGATGGGGTCATGGCAATATTGAGGTCACCAAATCATGATGTACAGGGCTGAACTAATTCGAAATGATCAATTGTTGCGAAGGAATTTTAGTGATGATGTGCAATGCCGCAATGTTTGATCTGATGTTCAACAATCTACTGCGGGTGTCTATTGTAGTGCAGGGAATTTATTGCAATGCCCCTTTTGAGTCTCCCCTTTTTGTTCAAACTTCAACATAAACGTACCAAGATTAACATGCTTGATATGGTAAATTAAAAATGTCAATTTCAAACTTAATACTACAATATTTTTACATCTGATTGGTGCTCATGTCTATGTATTCTAACATTTTATTTGATTGACATCCTTGAAGTTTAAAATAAACTATGAGCCACTGATGACATTACTGATAGCTGATTGTGTTGAATTATAGGACTAACTATAAGTAAACCTTTTCAGGTCAGCGTATTTTGATGTTAGCATGCCCCCTGAAGGATTGCAGGATACCAGTATATGATTTTCCTTGTCTAAGCTAATGCTGCTTGATCTTTCCCCTGTTTACAGTTTAACATCTTCCCTTTGTATTTATTTCCTAGACTTTGGTGTCAAACATGGTCTACACTGACGATGATGTTACACTTGTTGATGTTCCATGCTCTTTGTTACAAGAGGTAAAAGATATGAATCAACAAAAAAAAGGACATTTTGGCTTACCACTATATTTCCATGGCATATGCCCGATGTCAGGCCTCTTATTAAGTGCTTTCGACTTACTTTATTGTATTTTAGTTGCTCGTGATTCTGCCTTGTCCTAGATAGCAAACAATGGAAATTATACGAATTTTGAGATTTAGTTCATGTTCATCACTTTTCTATCCTTGGTACAACATTACATGAAATGATACTCAGTTGCCGTGTGTAAAAAAGTTCATTTCAAATTTGAGAAAAATTAAGGGGTATCTCACGACGAATGATTGCTTTATGATCCTTTGTATTTTCCATGATTTAATTATGTGCTTATATTCTGCACCTGAAGCTTCTCTGTGTAACTGATTACCTGGTCTATGTCTAATTATTTGCTAGCTAGCTACTTCTCTTGCTGTCAATTTTCTTTGCTTTACGTTGTCATTTTTTTAATATTAATTATACATGTCAAAGGAATATGTAGTATACAAGTTTTACATGCAGATCATCTTAATGTTATATCATGCATTTATGTGCTTTGGTTTTCGTTTCTGCAAAGAAGAAGAAATATTCAGTTCTCCATGTGGATTTAAACAAATACAATTGACCAGTCCCTCCTTTTAAATTTGTTGCTTTGGTCTTCTACTAGGTTTGTAGATGGGATAGGTTCAAGGTTTTAAGATGGGCTAGGTTTCATCTAGCTTGTGCCATCGACTTGGTCTCAACCGTCTTAGGGCAAACCGCCGCTTTAGGGAGGCGGCGGCCCCTTTGATGGCCTCACGACTCGGCTCAACGATCGGGATCGATCATCGGTGGTGCCGGTGAAGGTGGTATGGAGTCTAAACCGTGGGAGAGACCATAAAACTCAGAAGGCAAAGTTGGGAAGCTCCTACAAAGGTAAATGCTTTGGTACATGCATATAGATGCTTGATTGTTTGTTGTGAAATACTGAGAAATAAAGGAATAAGGTGCTATTGAGATTTGTTTGTTGTGAAAGGTAAATTATTATTCTAGATTTGCACAGATACCATCCATTATTTACCAATGTGTTCACTTATGTACTGCTGCTACCTATGGCATTAAGCCATTATTATTACTCCCTCTGTAAAGAAATATAAGAGCATTTAGATCACTGCTTTGGTGATCTAAACACTCTTATATTTCTTTATGGAGGGTGTACATGTTATGTGGTCTGACTATTACAATGCATATGTAGAAGTATCTGTGATGAGGCAGCTAGCCTATCAGGCTAGCCTAAAAATGGATCTACCGCGTGCTGCTCCTGTCCCCTCTCAATTCATCCTCACGGATCTGACAAGGTGACCATCTCCTTCTCTGCTCTCAATGCCTCTAATTTGTTATCTAAAATTTAACTATTTCTCGGTTTCTACCTATTGCCTCTATCAATGAAATGGCTTAAGCCCCAAGGTAGCGCCACAATTAATTCATGTCACGTGTTAAACAAATCGATTCCACTCAATAGTTACCTCTCAGCCACTAATCAAAAATCAATATAGACTGATTGTTACTAAAAAATCACTAAATGTATCAGCATGATTGCCTGTGCTCAGACAATAACATTTATTTCATGCTATTCTACAAATGTTCTTTACCACACGAAGATTTCACAATGGGTTGTTTAATAGCATGGTTTTGTTCTGTAACACAAGTTACATAACACTGAAACATGCATAGCCCACATAGTTCCCTTTCATGTATAATTGTTTCTTTTGTTCAGTAGATGCTTCATTACTAAATCTTTACATTTACACATATCTATCTGACCTAACACACGTGTACTACATATTGTCATGAGTTTTAAAAAATAAGTGTTGCTGGAGATATTCCAAATTTGCTTATCTATGCATGTTTGATGACTAACTTCTAATAAATATAAAACCCACCCTGTATCTCAGTTAGTTCCCTTTTATGTATAATAAGTACTTTCATTCATCGCATGCTTGATTGGTAAAACTTTGCATTTACACATATATATCTTACCTAAGACATGTACTACAAATGTGATTTTTCTATGTGAATAGTAAGGGCCGGAGGGATGGTCTGTGTGGCACACAAAACACAGTGCAACGAGCAGCTGCATATCATGTGGTCGAGGGCTACGATCGGCATGGATAGGGCTCATCATGCGGCGTCATTCTCCCGACCTCCTTCCCGTTAAGTGTGATGGGAATCACTGGCTTACAAGGTGATTCTATACTCTAATTTATATCCTTTCCAACAGATGTGTTTGTTCATTCAGGTTTTATTTTCCCTTGGAACTGGTGGGTGTGATTTTATCCCCCATTTTCTTTCTCTATGTTCTGATTTGTAAGCAACAAAACTGGTGTTAATAATGTATTAGTGGAAAATGTATTGTACCTATTTGCTTATAACTGTCTGTAAATGTCCTTAGGCTTATCTTCTCACAAAACATGTGTGTACAAATTCTGTTTTAGGCTGTAACTTGGCTCAAACATCTTGCCAAGGAGGAGTAGCAGCCGCGCCTGGAAGGCGTGGAGCAGGGGCTGGTGTAAGGGGTGTGGAGCATGGCAACTCCAAGATGCTAGCATCCACTAGCAGTAAGACATCGTTCCCCGCCTAATTAGTTTCTTTCTTCTTCCAGAGTTCTTACTTACTATATGTTCCTTGCTATTGTAGCATATTGGATTGGTGGGAGATATTTGGTTCTATGATGGTCAAGTTGATCAAAATCACATGTAAAATGATCAGTAAGGTCTTGATCTGCTGCTGGGGGTGCTTGTGCTCTGGTCGTGCAATGGGAGAGCGGCGCACAACCTCCGCCTGCTCAAGACGATGTGGTAGTGTTGTATGGGCCTTGACGGTAGGCGCAACGACTGGCTGGGCTACAGCGAGAGGGAATTCTCCATCGACGAGACGCCAGCATTCCGGTTCTGCATTGCGCCCTCCGTTCCGGACACCCCGGGCGTTACAATGACGGCTGCTACTTCTTCTGCGACGCCCGCTAGAGGGATGTGGACTATGTGGACTGCTATGATGGCGACCAGAGTATGGTCTGGAGAGCCTTGACGATGGTGCAGATGAGTAGCTGCTCTTAAGTGGCAAGTCTCATGGCAGCAATACATTGCTGTGCATTGACTGTGATGGCATCTCAAATTGTTTCTGACGTGATAATACAATATAATATATTTTATAAGGCCCTCACTTGCATGCACATTTGCTACTAATAACAACGCAAAAAAAGTGGAAGGGTCGGCTGCCTACATGACACTACAAAGCGTGCTCTGCATTGCAATTAAGATTTAATATAATAAAGAATAAAGTTTGATAGGCTATCAGCGCTTGCATGTAGTTCTATCAAATATATGGCAGAAAAGTGAAAGGGGCGCTTTCCCATTTGGCACCGCCAGAATTACCTCTCAGGCGGCGCGCCATGGTGCCCCCCAATTGCTAGTGTGATATCCAAGAGCCAGCCCAAGTACATGTATAGCTAGGGAAGGTCCCTGACACAAAAGACGAGGCTAGTACGCGCAGCCATGCTCGTGTCGCTCCTCGTATCAAAGCAGTGTCTAAGCCTCCGAACTTTCTTGAAGAGAAGACAAGGTCCAATACGAGCGTCTCCGCTCCTACCGCTTTTCATACCAGGTACAGTAAAAAACCTAGATTAGCTTGCTCAACAGTGACCTTAAATAAAAGGAGATTGTCATCGACGAAGAACAAGATGGAGACTCCGTGACTATTTTGTGCAATCTTTATTAGAGATAATCTATTACCCCTATTTCATTGTTCAAAATACTCAAAAGACCATCAGCTATGAAGAGGAACAAATAGGGACTTGAATTACCCTTAAAAAGGATAGAGAATCAGCCTTACCCACCTCAAAATAATTTAATGAAGCGAGGATCTCATCATTGCACAACAGAATATCTCATCGAACTCACACACTCCCTCACCCAAGCTGACCAATAACTATAGAAACTCAGTTTATTTAAGCTCCCTCGAGAAATCTCCGGTCAACTCTGTGTCCATAACCTCAGATACCAACAATAAAAATTTACATGTGAGCATCTACAACTGGGCTCCCTATACTGATCAAGAGGACGGCCCAGTCAGTGACCGGTCACTTTTCCCTGACCCAATGTACTCCTCAAACGGTCCATATACGCCTGAGCTGACCGGCACCCCTCATATGCAGCCTAAATCTAGGGTGGATATAAGGCGGCCGGACACGTCTGGTCACGCCCGCCATGTCAGTCTGACCCATCCTGACCCGCACGTACCCCACTCAATTCCCACTATAAAGTAAAAAACCCACCCAGACCAAACCCTAGAGCACTCTCTCACCCTCCGCTCCACTCTCCATCAATTCCCTCCCCTCTTTGTCCTTTCCCCTCCTCTCTCTGTCTCAGCGCCGAGAACCAGCAACGGCAGCGGCGTCGGATCCGGTAGCGAGGACGATTGGGATGCCTCCGTCTGCGAGGCGGACCGAGGCGATGATGAGGAACTAGCACTCCGCATCACGCTGCAGCGGTCGACACGGGTGACAGCTTGGGCTTCGATCTGTCGCTTGTCGCCCAGCGCTGCAGCGCGGATGCCGGCTGGTCCGTCACGCACCGTGTCAGCTCAGTGCGCTCGGCCTTCTTCGCTCCACTGGCCCGACGCCCTTTTTCTCCTCCTCCGGCAGCAACTCCTCATGGGCATTACTTCGTACTTGTGCCCGCGCTATGGGCGCGGACGTCAGAATCGGAGGCGCGCGCAACCTGCCGCAAGAGGCAGCAGGCTAGGGAGAGGACGACGGCTGCATCTTCCTCTCATCGTTGACGCGGTTTGCCGGAGCAATCATCGTAGCAATTTCCAAAGGTGGAAGTGATAAGTATGGAGTGTCGAACCCACAAGGAGCTAAAGGTAAGATCAATATTCTCTCAAGTCCTATCTGCCACTGATACAACTCTACGTACACCGAACATTTGCTTTCTTCTAGAAACGAGAAATAAAACTACGTTGTGGGTATGAATAAGGTAGCTTTGCATGATATCGGAGAACTAAAATATAAAAATAGGTGCTGTTAACATAAAGTTAGAATATATTACTATATATTATAAATAGCGAGTGTGGAAGAATGATGGATCGGTGTGCGGAATTATCCTAGGCAATTGTTAACAAGATCGGTAGTCATTATTGCAATTTTATATGAGGGAGAGGCATAAGCTAACATACTTTCTCTACTTGGGTCATATGCACTTATGATTGGAACTCTAGCAAGCATCCGCAACTACTAAAGATCATTAAGGTAAAACCCAACCATAGCATTAAAGTATCAAGTCCCCTTTATCCCATACGCAACAACCCTCTTACACGGGTTTAAGCTTCTGTCACTCTAGCAACCCACTATAAGCGAATCATGAACGTATTGCAACACCCTACAGCGGGAATCCTTCACGTGTGCGTGGCACGAAAGGCACCATAGGACAACACCAAAATAAAACATACAACTCAAATCAATCTAGATCATCAATCAACCCAAAGGACAAAAGAAATCTACTCAAAACATCATAGGATGGTAACACATCATTGGATCATAATATGTGGCATAAAGCACCATGTTCAAGTAGGGGATTACAGCGGGGTGCGGGAGAGTGGACCGCTTAAAAGATATGAGGAAGGTGATGAAGATGGTGATGTTGATGAAGGCGATCACCGCGGCGATGGTTCCCCCGACGGCACTCCGGTGCCACCGAGAGAGGGGGGGGGAGAGAGTCTCCCCCTTGTGCTTCCTCCTCCATGGCCTCCCCCCTAGATGGGGAGAGGTTCTCCCTCTGGTCCTTGGCCTCCATGGTGATGATGGCCCCTCCGGATTCCTCCACCATGGCCTCCGGTGATGATGGCCCCCTCCGGCAGGGTGCCGGAGAGGGCCTAGATTGATTTTTTGTGGCTACAGAGACTTGCGGCGGCGGAACTTCCGATCTAGGGTTCTTTTTGGAGGTTTGGGTATTTATAAGAATTTTTGGCGTCTGTCTCACGTCAAGGGGGTGCCCGAGGTGCCCACAAGCCGTAGGGGCGCGCCCTACCCCCCAGGGCGCGCCCTGGCTTCTTGTGGCCACCTCGGTCACTTCCTGGCCCAACTCCGGTGCTTCGGGGGTCTCTTGGTCCATATAAAATCACCGTAAATTTTCAGCCCATTCCGAGAACTTTTATTTCTGCACAAAAAAACGACACCACGGTAGTTCTGCTGAAAACAGCGTCAGTCCGGGTTAGTTCTAATCAAATCATACCAAAACCATATAAAATTGTTGTAAACATGGCATGAATACTTCAAAAATTATAGATACGTTGGAGACGTATCAAGCCTATGCGAAGTAGTAGCTCCTTGTGGTTGTTCTCTACCGCTCACTGATGACGGCGGAGACGGGCGTGCGTCGGCTCAGTCTGAAGAACGCCAAGGCACTCCGGCTCGGTATTGAGAAATCGGAGCGCGGAGTGGCGGAGAAGGCGGCGGCAGCAACGAAAGTCACGAAGTTGGCGAAGCAGCAGAACCGCACCCTCAGGAGGATGGCGAGCTACATTGACTCCTCGTCTGACGACTCGGATGTCAGCGACGGCTCCAATGACTTTAACGTCTACACAGAGGGTTACAACCGCTCTGGTGACCGAAAGGGCAAAGGACCAACGAGAAAATAGTGTGAAGATGCTCAGCCCTCTCCGTCTCTATATGCATTTTTAGTAATTTTAGTTTAGATCTCTGTCCGTCATCTGAACTGTGATGTTTCAATGTCTGTTTGTTTTATTGATGATTTTAGTAATTTTAATTTGTTTAAAAAGTATTGATTTAGCATAGCAAATATAAGTTACATAGCTTACATAGCTGGGGATGCGATGACCGTAGGATTGATTAGTCAATGTCCGTGGACACGTTCAGGCGCTAAGGTGCCGAATTTAATATATCCAGTTGTAGATGCAGTTAGGAAATCTCCAACGCTGAGTTGTAAATTTGCTCCTGTATCTGTCTGCGTACAGGGAAACCAGTCCGTGGACATAGATGTGGGAGCCGGCCATCCAACGCTACCCGCATATATATGGCCTTTGAAAAATTCAAAGCCCGCACACTTAAATAGCTGTATATATAGTCTAGAATAGTTCAAATGTTCAAATGCAGCAGTAGTTCTAATTTAAATAAGTTCAAATATTATACTCCAACATTGTTTTCCCATTTAACTGCCCACAGATGCTCAATCAGATCTTCCTTCAGTTGCTCGTGAGGTGTTCGATGCCGAATTTGTTGATGCATCTGAACGAACTCTTCAAATGTGGCCGGATTCTGGTCTGAAAGTTCGATAGGATCACCTATGTTCTCAAATTCAATACGTGCGGCAACATCTCACCCTCATCCTACATGATCATGTTGTGCATTATCATGCAATAGGTCATCACCTCCCACAAGGTCTTCGGATCACATTTTTTATCAGGTCCATGAACAACTGCAAAACGTGCCTGCAGAACTTCAAATGCCCTCTCAACGTCATATCTAGCAGCTTCTTATTTTTGGGTAAAGCGGGACTTTTTCTGGCCAATTGGGTTACAGATGGTGTTGACCAAGATAGCCCATGGAGGATAGATACCGTCAACCAGACAGTAGCTCATGATGTACTCATGACATTGACATCATAGTGGCAAGGAGAAGCTTTTCGTTCAGTCATCCTAGCAAACAATGGTGAACGCTTTAGCACATTGATGTCATTGTGAGACCCAGCCATGCCAAAGAAAGCGTGTCAAATCCAAAGATCCTGCGATGCAACTACTGCAAGAATGATAGTGGCTTCTTAACATGACCATAATATTGCCCTTGTAAAGCTTTTGGGCAGTTCTTCCATTTCCAATACATGCAGTCAAGTGATCAGAGCAAACCAGGCAACCCTCTTGCTTCTGAGATTGCCAAGAGCTTTAGGTGTCTGTCACAATTGATTCTCTCAGGTACTGAGGTCCAAACACCGAGAGACGGCAGTTGCAAATCCGACCATGGCATCTTCGCATGTGCCCTCAGACATCCGTAGGTACTCATCCCAGGAATCAGCGGCCATGCCATATGCAAGCATTCGTAGTGCAGCCATGCACTTCTGGTAACCAGAAAATCCAATCCTTCCCACGTCGTCCTTCTTCAAGATGAGTAGCTGTCAAAGGACCGGACGTCATGGTAGAGACGGTCGAAGATATTTTTGTGTATCCGAAAGGCCAGTGAAAATTGCTAGTGAAGAGGGCATCAGGGCAAAGTAGTCGTCCATCAGCATCAAATGGTCGCGCGCTCTGTTGCGGTTGAGCATTCGATGACCCTTGATCGATCCCTCGAAATTGAGAACACACTCTTTCGCACGCTCCGTTGTGATGCCCCTGCCTCGGCCGTGCACTAATATTTGTAATAGTTTATATCGACTTGCATGTCGATGCATATGGCAACTGGCAGGAGCCATAGGGTTGTCTTTAATTATTGTATGACCTGCGTATCAATCATTAAGCGCTATGTAATGCTTTAATTTATCGCTAAACGGTCGCAATAGTAGTAGAAGCTGTTGGGAAACGGAGCGTGTAATTCAAAAAATTTCCTACGCTCACGCAAGATCTATCCATGGTGATGCATCGCTACGAGGGGGAGAGTGTGTCTACATACCCTTGTAGACCGTTAGCGGAAGCGTCTCACAACGCGGTTGATGTAGTCGAACAATCCTTCGAGCTCCACCGATCAAGTGTCGAACGTACGGCACCTCCGAGTTCTAACACACGTTCAGCTCGGTGACGTCCCTCGCCTTCTAGATCCAGCTAGTAGTCGAGGTAGTAGATGAGTTCCGTCAGCACGACGGCGTGGCGACGGTGACGGTGAAGTGATTCCGCAGGGCTTCGCCTAAGCACTCCGGAAATATGACGGTGGCTATAAACGGTGGAGGGGGGCGCCGCACACGGCTAATTGATCAAGTCAATTGTGTGTATCTAGAGGGGGCGCCCCCCTCCCGTATATAAAGGAGGGAGGGGCCGGCCCCCTAGGGGTGGCGCACCAAAGAGAGGGGGGGAGTCCTACTAGGAGTGGGACTCCCACCCCTAGTAGGACTCCTACTTGGGGGGAAAGAAGAGGGAGAGAGGGAGTAGGAGAGGGGGTGCGCCCCCCCACCCCTAGTCCAATTCGGACCCAAGGGGGGGCTGGCGCAGGCAGCCCATGGCTGCTCCCCTCTCTTTCCCGTAGGCCCACTAAGGCCCAAAACTTCCTCCCTGTAAATTCCCGTAACTCCCCGGTACTCCGAAAAATACCCGGGTCACTCGGAACCTTTCCGACGTCCGAATATAGCCTTCCAATATATCGATCTTTACCTCTCGGACATTCCGAGACTGATAGTTATGTCCATGATCTTATCCGGGACTCCGAACAACTTCGGTCACCAATCACTTAACTCATATAACACTATTACGTCATCGAACCTTAAGTGTGCCGACCCTACGGGTTCGGGAATGATGTAGACATGACCGAGACGGCTCTATGGTCAATAACCAACAGCGGGACCTGGATGCCCATATTGGTTCCTACATATTCCACGAAGATCTTTATCGGTGAACCTCATATGACAACATACGTTGTTCCCTTTGTCATCGGTATGTTACTTACCCGAGATTCGATCGTCGGTATCCCGATACCTAGTTCAATCTCGTTTCCAGCAAGTCTCTTTACTCGTTCCGTAATACTTCATCTTGCAACTAACTCTTTAGTCACGGTGCTTGCAAGGCTTCTGTGTGATGCTGTATTACCGAGAGGGCCCAGAGATACCTCTCCGATACTCGGAGTGACAAATCCTATTCTTGATCTATGCCAACACCATATACACCTTCGGAGACACCTGTAGAGCATCTTTATAATCACCCAGTTACGTTGTGACGTTTGATAGCACACAAGATGTTCCTCCGGTAATCGGGAGTTGCATAATCTCATAGTCAGAGGAACGTGTATTTGACATAGTGAAAGCAATAGCAGTAAACTGAACGATCATGTGCTATTCTAACGGTTGGGTCTTGTGCATCACATCATTCTCCTAATGATGTGATCCCGTCATCAAATGACAACTCATGTCCATGGTCAGGAAACCATAACCATCCTTTGATCAACGAGCTAGTCTTGTACAGGCATACTAGGGACACAGTTTTTGTCTATCATCCACACATGTATTTTGTTTCCGGTAAACACAATTTTAGCATGAATAATAAACTGTCATCATGAACGGAGAAATATGATAATAATAAACACTTTATTAATTGCCTCTAGGGCATATTTCCAACAGTCTCCCACTTGCACTAGAGTCAATAATCTAGTTCACATCGCCATGTGATTAACACCAATAGTTCACATCGCCATGTGACCAACACCCAAGGGGTTTACTAGAGTCAATAATCTAGTTCACATCGCCATGTGATTAACACCCAAAGAGTGCTAAGGTGTGATCATGTTTTGCTTGTGAGAGAGGTTTAGTCAACGGGTCTGCCATATTCAGATCCATTTGTATTTTGCAAATTTCTATGTCTACAATGCTCTGCATGGAGCTACTCTAGCTAATTGCTCCCACTTTCAATATGTATCCAGATTGAGATTTTGAGTCATCCAGATCGGTGTCAAAGCTTGCATCGACGTAACTCTTTACGACAAACTCTTTATCACCTCCATAACCGAGAAATATTTCCTTAGTCCTCTTAGGTAACTAAGGATAACTTTGACCGCTATCCAGTGAGCCACTCCTGGATCACTATCGTACCTCCTTGCTAAACTCATAGCAAGGTACACAACTGGTCTGGTACATAGCATGGCATACTTGATAGAACCTATGACTGAGGCATAGGGAATGACTTTCATTCTCTTTCTATCTTCTGCCGTGGTCGGGTTTTGAGTCTTACTCAATTTTACACCTTTTAACACAGGCAAGAACTCCTTTCTTTGACTGATCCATTTTGAACTTCTTCAAAATCTTGTCAAGGTATGTGCTTTGTAAAAGTCCTATTAAGCGTCTCGATCTATCCCCATAGATCTTGATGCTCAATACTTAAGCAGCTTTACCGAGGTCCTTTTTATGAAAAATTCTTATTCAAGTATCCTTTTATGCTATCCAGAAATTCTATATCATTTCCAATCAACAATATGTCATCCACATATAATATCAGAAATGCTACAGAGCTCCCACTCACTTTCTTGTAAATACAGGCTTCACCGTAAGTCTGTATAAAACCATATGCTTTGATCACTTCATCAAAGCGTATATTCCAACTCCGAGATGCTTGCACCAGTCCATAGATGGATCGCTGGAGCTTGCACATTTTGTTAGCACCTTTAGGATTGACAAAACCTTCTGGTTGCATCATATACAACTCTTTTTTAATAAATCCATTAAGGAATGCACTTTTGTTTATCCATTTGCCAGATTTCATAAAATGCGGCAATTGCTAACATGATTCGGACAGACTTAAGCATCGCTACGAGTGAGAAAATCTCATCGTAGTCAACACCTTGAACTTTGTCAAAAACCTTTTTGCGACAAGTCGAGCTTTGTAGATAGTAACACTACTATCAGCGTCTGTCTTCCTCTTGAAGATCCATTTATTCTCAATGGCTTGCCGATCATCGGGCAAGTCAACCAAAGTCCACACTTTGTTCTCATACATGGATCCCATCTCAAATTTCATGGCCTCAAGCCATTTCGCGGAATCTGGGCTCATCATCGCTTCTTCATAGTTCGTAGGTTTGTCATGGTCTAGTAACATGATTTCCAGATCAGGATTACCGTACCACTCTGGTGCGGAACGTACTCGGTTGACCTACGAGGTTCGGTAGCAACTTGATCCCAAGTTTCATGATCATCATCATTAACTTCCTCACTAATTGGTGTAGGCATCACTGTAACTGATTTCTGTGGTGAACTGCTTTCCAATTCGGGAGAAGGTACAATTACCTCATCAAGTTCTACTTTCCTCCCACTCACTTCTTTCGAGAGAAACTCCTTCTCTAGAAAGGATCCATTCTTAGCAACGAATATCTTGCCTTCGGATCGGTGATAGAAGGTGTACCCAACAGTCTCCTTTGGGTATCCTATGAAGACATATTTCTCCGATTTGGGTTCGAGCTTATCAGGTTGAAGCTTTTTCACATAAGCATCGTAGCCCCAAACTTTAAGAAACGACAGCTTAGGTTTCTTGCCAAACCACAGTTCATTGGTGTCATCTCAACGGATTTAGATGGTGCCCTATTTAACGTGAATGCAGCTGTCTCTAATGCATAACCCCAAAACGATAGTGGTAAATCGGTAATAGACATCATAGATCGCACTATATCCAATAAATTACGATTATGACGTTCGGACACACCATTATGCTGTGGTGTTCCAGGTGGCATGAGTTTGTGAAACTATTCCACATTGTTTTAATTGAAGACCAAACTCGTAACTCAAATATTCTCCTCCATGATCAGATCGCAGAAACTTTATTTTCTTGTTACAATGATTTTCTACTTCATTCTGAAATTCTTTGAACTTTTCAAATGTTTCAGACTTATGTTTCATCAAGTAGATATACCCATATCTGCTCAAATCATCTGTGAAGATCAGAAAATAACGATATCCGCCGTGAGCCTCAACACTCATCGGACCACATACATCAGTATGTATTATTTCCAAAAAGTCAGTTGCTCGCTCTATTGTTCCGGAGAACGGAGTCTTAGTCATCTAGGCATGGTTCGCAAGCATCAAGTGATTCATAATCAAGTGATTCCAAAAGCCCATCAGCATGGAGTTTCTTCATGCGCTTTACACCAATATGTCCTAAACGGCAGTGCCACAAATAAGTTGCACTATCATTATTAACCTTGCATCTTTTGGCTTCAATATTATGAATATGTGTATCACTACGATCGAGATTCAATAAACCATTTATATTGAGTGTATGACCATAGAAGGTTTTATTCATTTAAACAGAACAACAATTATTCTCTTACTTAAATGAATAACCGTATCGCAATAAACATGATCCAATCATATTCATGCTCAACGCAAATACCAAATAACATTTATTTAGGTCTAACACTAATCCCGAAAGTAGAGGGAGTGTGCGATGGTGATCTTATCAACCTTGGAATCACTTTCAACACACATCGTCACCTCGTCATTAACTAGTCTCTGTTCATTTTGCAACTCCTGTTTCGAGTTACTAATGTTAGCAACTGAACCAGTATCAAATACCCAGGGGCTACTATGAATACTAGTAAAATACACATCAATAACATGTATATCAAATATACTTTTGTTCACTTTGCCATCCTTCTTATCCGCTAAATACTTGGGGCAGTTCCGTTTCTAGTGACCAGTCCCTTTGCAGTAGAAGCACTCAGTTTCAGGCTTAGGTCCATATTTGGGCTTCTTCCCGGGAGTAGCAACTTGCTTGCTATTCTTCTTGAAGTTCCCCTTCTTCCCTTTGCCCTTTTTCTTGAAACTAGTGGTCTTGTTAACCATCAACACTTGATGCTCTTTCTTGATTTCTACCTTCGTTGATTTCAGCATCACGAAGAGCTCGGGAATCGTTTTTGTCATCCCTTGCATATTATAGTTCATCACAAAGTTCCAGTAACTTGGTGATAGTGACTAGAGAATTCTGTCAATTACTATCTTATCTGGAAGATTAACTCCCACTTGATTCAAGCAACTGTAGTACTCAGACATTCTGAGCACATGCTCACTGGTTGAGCTATTCTCCTTCATTTTGTAGGCAAAGTATTTGTCAGAGGTCTCATACCTCTCAACACGGGCATGAGTCTGAAATACCGATTTCAGCTCTTCGAACATCTCATATGCTCCGTGGCATTCAAAACGTTTTTGAAGTCCCGGTTCTAAGCCGTAAAGCATGGTGCACTAAACTATCAAGTAGTCATCATACCGAGCTTGTCAAACGTTCATAACGTTTGCATCTGCTCCTGCAATAGTTCTGTCACCTAGCGGTGCATCAAGGACATAATTCTTCTGTGCAGCAATGAGGACAAACCTCAGATCACGGAACCAGTCCGCATCATTGCTACTATCATCTTTCAATTTAGTTTTCTCTAGGAACATATCAAAAATAAAATAGGGGAGCTATACGGGAGCTATTGATCTACAACAGAATTTGCAAATTCTACCAGGACTAAGTTCATGATAAATTAAAGTTCAATTAATCAAATTACTTAAGAACTCCCACTTAGATTAACATCCCTCAAGTTGTCTAAGTGTAACATGATCCACATCAAACTAATCCACGTCCGATCATCACGTGAGGTGGATCAGTTCATCAATGGTGAACATCTTTCATGTTGATCATATCTACTATATGACTCATGTTCGACCTTTCGGTCTTCGTGTTCCGAGGCCATATCTGCATATGCTAGGCTCGTCAAGTTTAACCCAAGTATTCTGCGTGTGTAAAACTGTCTTACACCCATTGTATGTGAACGAAAGGATCCATCACACCCGATCATCACGTGGTGCTTAGAAACGTCGAACTGTTGCAATGGTGCATACTTGGGGAGAACACTTATCTTGAAATTTAGTAAAGGGATCATCTTATAATGCTACCGTCGTCCTAAGCAAAATAAGATGCATAAAAGTATTAACATCACATGCAATTCAATATATATGTGACATGATATGGCCATCATCGTCTTGTGCTCTTGATCTCCATCACCGAAGCACCGTCGTGGCCTCCATCGTCACGGGGTTGGCGCCATGATCTCCATCGTAGCGTTGTGACACCTTGATCTCCATCGTAGCGTCGTGGTCGTCTCGCCGACTATTGCTACTACTACTACTGCTAACTCATAGCGGTAAAGTAAAGCAATTACATCGTGTTGGCATTGCATACAATAAAGAGACAACCATATGGCTCCTGCCGGTTGCCTGATAACTTACAAAACATGATCATCTCATACAACAACTTATATCACATAATGTCTTGACCATATCACATCACCAGCATACCCTGCAAAAACAAGTTAGACGTCCTCTACTTTGTTGTTGCAAGTTTTACGTGGCTGCTACGGGTTTGCAAGAACCGATTCTTACCTACGCAAAACCACAACGTGGTGTAGTGATTGCTTTTTGATCTTCTAAAAGAACCCTCTTCATTGAAACCGGTTCAACTAAAGTGAGAGAAACTGACACCCGCCAGTCACCTTTACGCAGCTATGTGCGTCAATGGTGAAACCAGTCTCGCGTAAGCGTACGCGTAATGTCGGTCCGGGCCGCTTCATCTCACAATACCGCTGACCGAGTAACAACTAGTAACGGCAAGCAATATGTATACACCCACGCCCACAACTCATTTGTGTTCTACTCGTGCAAAACACATCTACGCATAGACCTGGCTCATGATGCCACTGTTGGGAAACGGAGCGTGTAATTCAAAAAAATTCCTACGCTCACGCAAGATCTATCCATGGTGATGCATCGCTATGAGGGGGAGAGTGTGTCTACATACCCTTGTAGACCGTTAGCGGAAGCGTCTCACAACGCGGTTGATGTAGTCGAACAATCCTTCGAGCTCCACCGATCAAGTGTCGAACGTACGGCACCTCCGAGTTCTAACACACGTTCAGCTCGGTGACGTCCCTCGCCTTCTAGATCCAGCTAGTAGTCGAGGTAGTAGATGAGTTCCATCAGCACGACGGCGTGGCGACGGTGACGGTGAAGTGATTCCGGCAGGGCTTCGCCTAAGCACTCCGGAAATATGACGGTGGCTATAAACGGTGGAGGGGGGCGCCGCACACGGCTAATTGATCAAGTCAATTGTGTGTATCTAGAGGGGGCGCCCCCTCCCGTATATAAAGGAGGGAGGGGCCGGCCCCCTAGGGGTGGCGCACCAAAGAGAGGGGGGGAGTCCTACTAGGAGTGGGACTCCCACCCCTAGTAGGACTCCTCCTACTTGGGGGGAAAGAAGAGGGAGAGAGGGAGTAGGAGAGGGGGTGCGCCCCCCCACCCCTAGTCTAATTCGGACCCAAGGGGGGGGGGGGCTGGCACAGGCAGCCCATGGCTGCTCCCCTCTCTTTCCCGTAGGCCCACTAAGGCCCAAAACTTCCTCCCGGTAAATTCCCGTAACTCCCCGGTACTCCGAAAAATACCCGAGTCACTCGGAACCTTTCCGACGTCCGAATATAGCCTTCCAATAAATCGATCTTTACCTCTCGGACATTCCGAGACTGATCGTTATGTCCATGATCTCATCCGGGACTCCGAACAACTTTGGTCACCAATCACTTAACTCATATAACACTATTACGTCATCGAACCTTAAGTGTGCCGACCCTACGGGTTCGGGAATGATGTAGACATGACCGAGACGGCTCTACGGTCAATAACCAACAGCGGGACCTGGATGCCCATATTGGTTCCTACATATTCCACGAAGATCTTTATCGGTGAACCTCATATGACAACATACGTTGTTCCCTTTGTCATCGGTATGTTACTTACCCGAGATTCGATCGTCGGTATCCCGATACCTAGTTCAATCTCATTTCCGGCAAGTCTCTTTACTTGTTCCGTAATACTTCATCTTGCAACTAACTCTTTAGTCATGGTGCTTGCAAGGCTTCTGTGTGATGCTGTATTACCGAGAGGGCCCAGAGATACCTCTCCGATACTCGGAGTGACAAATCCTATTCTTGATCTATGCCAACACCTTATACACCTTCGGAGACACATGTAGAGCATCTTTATAATCACCCAGTTACGTTGTGACGTTTGATAGCACACAAGGTGTTCCTTCGGTAATCGGGAGTTGCATAATCTCATAGTCAGAGGAACGTGTATTTGACATAGTGAAAGCAATAGCAGTAAACTGAATGATCATGTGCTATTCTAACGGTTGGGTCTTGTCCATCACATCATTCTCCTAATGATGTGATCCCCTCATCAAATGACAATTCATGTCCATGGTCAGGAAACCATAACCATCCTTTGATCAACGAGCTAGTCTTGTAGAGGCATACTAGGGACACAGTTTTTGTCTATCATCCACACATGTATTTTGTTTCCGGTAAACACAATTTTAGCATGAATAATAAACTGCCATCATGAACGGAGAAATATGATAATAATAAACACTTTATTAATTGCCTCTAGGGCATATTTCCAACAGAAGCATGGTTGGCGTGACAACCCCGATGGCAACACGATGATGGAGATTGTTGGGGATATAACCCCATGGTGTGACCCGCCCAGGAGAGGCCGGGTTACACTATTGGCGACTCAGAGATAAAGCCTAAGTAGGTCCAAGAAGCTAGACATGGAGCCTTGAGGGCGACTTACATGGTGAGCCGCCGGAGGCCCAAGCCTAGAAGATGGTGCGAGACCCGGCGCTGTAAGCCGCCCCATGATGACTTGCCTAGTAAGGCAAGACGACTTAGAACCAGGGACGGTCATGTATTGTGACCCGAACCGAACTCTTGTAAGCCCAGGGCCTCGACCTGTGTATATAAAGGTGAGTCCCTGCGGCGGGTAAACCTAAGAAACAATCAATCGATAGCTAGGTCAAGCGGTTCTGCTCCCTTGTAATCGATATTCAGTCAATACAACTGAAAGCAGGACGTAGGCTTTTACCTCAATCGTGAGGGGCCGAACCTGGGTAAACTGGTGTCTCTCGTCCCGCTCAACCCCTTTAGGCTAACCTACATTGCGATGGCTCCACACCTAAGTCCTTTCACAAGGGCATCTGCCATGACAAAACCACAATAGTTGGCACCCGCCGTGGGGCCAGTGCACGGTGGTTTCGAGTTCTGGAAGGGCTCTTGCCTAGGTATCGAGGGATACGCCGTTGGCAGGATGACCAAGAGTTGTCGCGGCAAGCTCTACATCGACGACGCTGGCTGGAGCCCCAAGGACAAATCGAGTACAGGTACCGGGTCCCCTTCGGTGGAGTCCACGTCTTCATCGGAAAGATCGGCGAATCAGAGCCCGAGCCAGACATCTCCACTGACATCATCGAGTCGGCTCGGCGCACGCAACCCGCCCAGGTTCAACCCGGCCAGAAGAGTGTATCCGATGGAGAGACTGCCATCTACTCAGGTGATGAGTCCTCAACCGAAGAAACGGAGTCAATTTACTAGTTTCAAGACGGCGGGCTTGGGGGCTATTCCGATGGCAATAGTATTCTGGACCCCTATGAGCCACCGTGTAGGGCTGCAGTCTTCATGGCTGGCACGGTGCCGGCTCTCAACTCATCAACAGCTGCAGCTATGACGTCTGGCTCAACTGCTGCCGCGGCAGCTAGTGCTGGCGGCTTAGCTACGCCACCGACTCAAGTTTTGTCAGATCTATTGGGCACTCTGACAAACTTACTAGCAACAGAGGTTACTACAGCAAATCAAGCAGAGCGTAATGTGGAGATTGCAAAGGTGCGAGATCAGGTAGCCAAGGCCCAGGATGATCTTAATGCAGAAAATGCCAGGATGGCAACAGAACGGGCCCAGATGGATGATGAGTCACAGTGTATAAGGGCGGAAGCTTTTCGCCTAAGTTTGGATCAGGATGCCTCCAACACTGTTCTTCGAAGGAGGCACCAAACCCACATGCCTTCGTAGTATGAGGCACGGAACCTTTTTAACACGCCTGGGGCAGGACCAAGTAATCCGCTAGGCACGACCCGGGCTGCGGAGGCGCCAGGGAGCGGGGCGGTGACTCAGCCTCGACTGCCAGACCTACCTCGTAGGGATCAGACCCCGACTCGGCAGTTCCCAACACCGCCTGGTCACTATTCTAACCCGGTGGACAACATGTTAGCGGCAGCAACCCGGCTGGCGGCGATTCCGATCGAGGGTGAGTCGCCGGTTGCGGTGGAGACCCGGAACGCGATTGAACTCCTTCGAATAGCTGTTGCGCAGCAGGTGGCTTACTCATACAGTCGTGACCGTGCTCATTCGACCCCTCGCCAAAGTCAAATTTACAGCCGGCGCATTGAGTCGCCAGCAGTTTCCAGCAGCGAACGGCGTCGTGACCCGCCCCGTGATAATAACCCACCCTGTGATGATAACCTGCTAGTCAATGCTCAGGCGATCGTAGATGAAGCCAGAGCTCGTCGTGAGGCGGCAGTGGTGGCTTAGCTGGGGGCTTATCAGTAGCCTCCGATGACCCCTTCAACCTCGATGGGAGCTGGGACAATCTCTAGGATGCTTGGAGTGCCGTGCTTAGTACCAGCTATACGTAATGAACGTCTGCCTAAGGATTTCAAGGGTCCTCGTAAAGTGCCTAACTACACAGCTGATCTCCCCCCAGAGGCTTGGATCGAGAGTTGTGAGTTAGCCATGGAGATGTTGGATGTCAATGGTGCTATATGTGCCAAATACTATGATGTTGGATGGGCCAGCTCGAACATGGTTAAAAGGATTGCCTCCTAATTCCATCTATTCATGGGCAGAGTTGAAAGCGTGGTTCATTAAGAACTTTCAAGGGACATGCAAGCAGCCTCTGACGATTATCGATCTTGATAATTGCGTACAGCATGAAGATGAGTCGGCCCATCATTGGTCCGGCGGGTCTCCGCTATTATTCACTCGTCTAATAGTATTGCGGCGGGTCAGGCGGTTCTAGTTTTGGAGAAGAACTGTCACTTTACCCCCCTTAAGCAGAAGCTTGGGCGGCTTAAGCATCATTGTAATGACATGGGTGAGCTCATGGCGGCTCTCATTAAATATGCCGACTCTCATAATACAAAGGACCCTAGATCTAATGATGAAAAATCCAACAAGGGCAAGAAGAGTGGCAATGCTAAGGGTCAGCAGCAGAATATGGCAGGACATAATGGCAACAACCAGGGCAATGGTGGTAAGCGCAGACACCCCAATAGCGGGTCAGATCTAGTAGCTAACACCAACACTGGGTACAAGAACCAGCATCGCAATGGTAATGGTAAGCCGCCATATGGCAAGGGAAACCCTTTTAATCTTGAGGCAGCGGTTAACGACCCGTGTCCAAAGCACAGTTTTCCTGACAAGCCGGCCACTCATGCCTGGAAGGATTGTTGGGTTATGCGAGAGTTCGGGAATTACAGTCTCAGTCAGAATCATGGCAATGACAATGGCCCGCCCGGCGGGTCAGGTTCCGGCTCTCAGGGCTCCGGCTTTGGTGGAGGCGGTTTGAGTTCTGGCTATCAAGGCCAAGGTAACCATGGCGGTCATAATCAACAGTCTGGTCAGGGCAGCCAGCAGCAAGGTAATTAGTCTGGATATCAGAGTAATCCAAAGCAGCTCAATGGTGGCCAGTACCATGTTTTCACTACAAGTCTCTGCAAACGAGATCAAAAGGTTCATAAGCGTGCAGTTAGTGCTATTGAGCCGACAGTACCCCAATACTTGTGCTGGTCAGAGCATCCGATCACATGGAGTCGGGAGGATCACCCGCCCTGGGTTGAGAATCTGAGTCATCTGGCATTAGTGGTATCCCCTCAAGTGGGCGGTTATAAGTTCACTAAGGTGCTTATGGATGGGGGTAGCAGTATCAACATCTTGTATTACGACACTTTTTGATGGATGAATTTAACTGACAAGGATCTTAAGCCATCTTACACAGTCTTCCATGGTGTGGTACCTGGTAAATTGGCATATCCTGTCGGAAAAATTGCCCTGGAAGTAGCTTTTGGTGATGACTATGATTACAGAGCAGAGACACTATGGTTTGAAGTGGTCAAAATCAAGAGTCCGTATCACGCTTTGTTCGGGCGGCCAGCTTATGCTAAGTTCATGGCTCGCCCTTGCTATGTCTATTTACAGCTCAAGATGCTAGGGCGAAAGGGCACAATTACAGTCCATGGTGATCGGAAAGTCGCTTTGGAATGTGAGGAAGGAGACGCGGCTTATGCAGAGTCAGCTTGTGCCACTGAGGAGCTTAAGTTTTACAAAGATAATGTTGACCCGGCTGATATGACCCCTCTGAAGAAGCCCACCACTGAGCAAGACCCTTTGTTAAAGTTTAAGTCGGCTGATGATACCAAACAGGTTGATTTTGTCCCTGGTGACTCATCTCAGCAGTTCATAGTGGGGGCTAATATGGATCCTAAATAGGAAAGCGCGCTCATCGAGTCCATCCTTGAGAATCGGGACATCTTTGCATGGAAACCTTCTGACATACCGGGTGTACCGAGAGAATTCGCTGAGCACACTCTTAATGTGGATCCTAAGTTTAAGCCAGTCAAGCTGTTCCTCCGTCGTTTCAATGAAGAGCGACGTAAGGCTATTGGAGAAGAAGTGGCCCGGCTCTTAGCGGATGGGTTTATCGTGGAAGTTTTTCACCCTGAGTGGTTGGCTAACCCTGTGCTTGCACTACAAAAAAAACCACTTCCATGATGATACGTGTTTGTCACAGTAGGTCGCATTTTTTTGTCATGCATGTACATCCATGACGATTTTATGACAGAATCAAGATAATCATACCTGTGCTGTCGTAGAAGTGTTCCATGACATTACCAAAATTATCATCACGGAAGTGTCCACTTCCATGATGATAAATCGCGCGTCATAGAAGTGCTTTCATTAAGGATAACTGACACGTGGCATCCACCATAACGGGTTGCCGTTAAGCTATCAGGTTCTGGTTTGGATCCGATAACCCGTTAACAGCCCCACCAATGGGAATTTTCCATGTGTAAAATTCTCATTCGCCAGAGGATCCACGTGTCAGCACCCGAAAAGGAAAGATGTCAACCGCCCAATGGACAGGAGGCGCCTATGATACGTCGACACGTGGCAAGGCCTAACAGCGGCCCATTTAGGTTAAAAAGGCTGGCCCAGTCAAAATTAGCGGGCTGGCCCATTAACGGCCTGCTTGCAGACAGCCCATTTGCAGTTAAGGCCCGTACGGCTAGTGTCAAATCGGCCAGTTAACGGCCCGTTCTAAACTTGTTGTCATCGCGGCCCATGGTCACTTCTGGCCCGTTAATAGTCCGCTAAGTATTTGGGCCGAATTATGGCCTGGTGTGTTTCCGGCTTGTTAAAGGTCCTGCTTCATTTGGGCCCATTTATTGGCCATTGAAACTTTCGGCCCATAAAAGACCGTGAAGGATTTGGGTCATATTCGGCCATGTCTGACATTCGGCCTGCTAGAGGCCCACTGTAGATTTGGGCCACTTCTAGCCTGTTGTGATTTTCGGCCTGTTAACGTCGGACGAAATCCATGGGCCATATGTGGCCCAACGTCACATCGGGCCTATTAACGGCCCATATAAAACTAATACTAATCAAGCCCGACCGAACTTCCGGCCTGTTAAAGGCCCGTGTAGTAGGTCGGCGCATTTACGGCCCGTCTGAATTTTGGCCTGTGAACGATCCGCATTGTAAATGGGCCACCACGAGCTGAGATACATTTCGGCCTGCTAATGACCAGTGGGTTATTTGGCACAATCAGGGCCTAATCTCACTTTCGGCCTATTAAAGGCCCATGTTTTTTATGGGCTCGAGATATTTACAAATGTTAAGGGCCTATTGTTACCGAGGGCCCAAATTATGTTTAGGCCTGTTAAAGGCCCACTAGGGGCACAGGCCTACCAAAAATATGAAAGCTTATGCTGATTTAGGCCCATATATTTTTAGTGGGCTACATGCAAATTACGGCCCATAATCATTTTTAGCCCAATTGGAATGGGCCTGACGAATGTTGGCACGTTGGGCTCCTACGAAGCTTTCGGCCGAATACATTACTAAGATAAACCTACACTATACAAAAATAGCGTCGTAATTTCTACAGCCTTTGGTAGCACGATAAATGCTGTATCACAACAAAATAAATTTCAGCCATACAACAAAAGGCATGTTGGCATAAAGTTTACAGTCCTTGCAGATAAAAGCACCATCAGATGTATAGAAGCACAGATCATTTGACCTGAGTGCTAATGTTTCAGGCTGTAGAATCTGATGGAGCAGCATGATCTTCCCCTTTTTTCCGCCATTGCTCTTGAACAACAAAGCAAATGTCTGATAGTCTGGTTTCAAAACCATTCATATCTTGACGACATTTGTCAACCACTATTCTTGTTTCCGAAACGACGTCCATTAGGGATTGGACTTGTGTCTGGAGCACAGATATATCACTCTGTCTAGCCGGAAGATTTTGTTCAGTAGGCGATTTGGACGAGGTTACCTTGACAACCAACCCAGAATTACGCAGGAAGGTGCTTTTTGCACTGTTAGTGGAGAGATACTGACGCACTGCAGCAAGAGGTGACATTGTGCCTATTGTAGCCTCGTCACCTTCAGGTGGTTGTGGCTGTTCAATCATTTGTTCCATAGCTTGCTAAAAGTTTGAACTTGTAGATTAGTGTACCAGATAAGTTACTAATGAGACAAATACAAACAAAGTAGGTTTCACGTTTATACATAACTTATTTTGGTGAACTACTGTAATACATTAGCATGTATTGTAGTGCCAACTACATAATAAAATCACTTTCGGAACATATGTCCATGTAGCATGCCTACTGTATTGTCTATTTCCTCACATTCGTTGACATGTAAGGATAAAGAGACATGGTTTAAAGTAGGATGAACATAGTATGAAATCATTCATATCATGGGCAAACAGATATAAAACAAACATGCTATTGTATCATTGTGTGGGCATGTGAACATCACAACTAGATTATAGATCAAGACCAAAAGAATGTCCTTCATCTCTTTTAAACCGTGTAAGGTGAAATGATACATTAAGACAACTGTGTATAAAAGTGAACAGAGTAACTGACATTGGCTGCAAACCAAGCAGTTAAATGAACACGTCACAGTAACAAGCAGTTCAAAGGCAGGAGGAGTAAGGACTTACAACAGCGGCTTGAACTAGTGTGCTCATGCCCTTCATCTTGCTGGTGTGGCAATCCTTGAAGATTTGCACTGCATTCGGTTCAGGTTATTTTTGGCCCGCACGGGCTTTCCTCTGTATTTGGAACAAGTCAATATAGATACGATAATATGGCACAGAAAAAAGAAGGAACTAGCAGGTATTTACAAGAGCCTCACAGTGTGCAATATAGCTACGAGATCCTGTTGTCTGTTGGAATTTCACTTTAGAACGGTTGGTCTTGTTTTTCAAATAGTTAGCCTAGAAGAAGATACACTTGTAAGGCACATACGTAAATACAAGTTCAATATGTGATCTGATCAAATACATATACCCTACCTGATACTTTGGATCAGACCAGTGTTTAACAAGGGCTGTCCAGTCTTCATCTGTAATATATTCCACTGGAGATGTTTGGGCGATTTCATTGTTAGTCTTGCCTTCAAAGTGAGTTTTTCTAAGGTGATACTGATACTGTCGCAGAGCAGACTGAAAAACATGAGTGCATGCTTGTTTAGTTGCATCATCTTTCGGATCCAACTTGAACCTCATATGTTGAAAAAAGAATGTGAGTCTTATTAGGAGGAAGCTAGAAAGTATGGGACAGAGCAAGACAATATTACAAATTGCGATGAATAACATTACTTACGGATAAATGGTCAAGGAAGGTGTTAAACTGGGTATCGTCTTTCTCATTCCTGTATTGGATCCATGTTGGGAGGATACATGCATGACATCTAACGGCAACGGCTGCCTCTGATACTAACTTGGCTGACTCTGTAGCATCACATGGCCTTTTTAAACCTACCTCAAAATGGATCTCCATTCTTCCTCCTTTAGATTTTGTTAATCTGTCAAGCATTATCCCTGATGTCTGTTTCCGCTTGCGCCGTGGTGCTAGTTCAACAACGAATATGGAAAGTGTTAGTGCACATCAAACTGTGAGAGTACATATAAAGGAGCATGCAACTGCAACTTGACTCGGTCAGGTACCGTCTTGGTGTTGATGCTCATGAGGTTCATCTGATCTTGCCAAGTCCTGTTGTGTCAGCAGTGCTTCGGAAGTAGTGTTAGGTGTGAAGGCAGCTTGGGAACTGGCCAGTTGAGGAGCAAACGAACAAGTAACTCGTTGAGATGCCGGTATAGTTGAAGTGGATGCTGCAGCTGGTGGAGCAGGTGATACTGTGTTTGTAGATTTAGCCAGTGGAATTGGACCTTCTACTGCACTATAAGTACCAGCAGAATCTCGAGGGCAGATCCTTTTCCGTTGCACCCGATGAGTAACACCATTCCCTACTATATTCTTTTCCTTGCTCTTTTTTGACTTTGCCATGTCAAGCCGTACCCACAACATAAAAGAATAAAATCGCTCTTCAGAATTCATTGATGCATGATACAGACAAGCAATACTTTGATGTAAGACAACCGTATGAGGATGGAATATGTAAGAAAAACAGGACGATGTGACATATTCACAGCTACGATGTGTAAACTAAGCAGAAGGATTTTCAAGAAAATAGAAGTAATGCAAGCTAGACACCATATGAAAGATGCAACCAATATCACTCTGCCAAGTTAAAAGTGTCTTGTCATAAGTGGCATTTCGAAAAATTAGAAGCAGTACAACCTAGAAATCAATGCAAGATGCAACCACTATCAAACTGCCATGTTAAAAGCGTCCAATCATGAGTGACTGATGTGGGATACACAACAGCAGTACTTTGATGTACGAACACGGTATGATAGATAGATGCAGTGTATTCTAGACACAGAAAGGCATGTCATATGCACATGTATAACGTATAAAATCAGCAGGTGCAATTTAATCAGAATAGAAGAAATACAAGCTAGACAACATATGCAACATGAAACCAATTATCACACTGTCAACTTAGAGCAAGCACCTGCGATGGTGGAGTACGGGAGATGAACTCATCATGTAGACTTGGGACTTCAACTGCATTAGCAGTAGCAGTGGAAAATCTAGAGAGTCTCTGTTTGCGTCGGTCTGGAGGACCACCAACATCCCCTAACTTACTCTTTTCCTTCCTCTTTTTTGATATTGCCTTTTGAAGTCAAAACCACAAGAAGATGAATAAAATTAGCTCTGCATAACTGGTTGATGCATGATACAGACGAACACTACTTTGATGTAAGGCAAGCGCATCATAGGAGGATGGAATATATACAAAAAAAAGACAGCATTGCATATTCACACATACGATAGGAGGATGGAATATGTATGAAAAACAGTAAGCAGAAGGCATTTCAACAAAATTAGAAGAAATGAAAGCTAGGCACCATATGAACATGCAACCAATATCACTCTATCAGGTAAAAAGTATCTCATCGTAAGTGCCATTTCAAGAAATTAGAAGTTGTACAAGCTAGAAGACAATGCAAGATGCAACCTACATCACACTCCCAAGTTAAATGTGTCTTATGGGTAAGTGATTGTTGCAGGTATAAGTTGTAAGCTACGCATATGCAATTCAACAAAATTAGAAGCAATACAAACTAGACATCATACGGAACACGCAACCACATATAACAGTTCCAAGTTAGAGCAAGCACATGTGATGGTGGAGTAGGGGAGATGTGCTCATCATCTACACAGCTACGTTGACTGTCCAGCCTTGTATTGTCTTGCGAATCTTGTTGGGAGGATGGCGGAGTAGAATCTGTAGAGACCCTCTGTTTGAGTTGCTCCGAAGGACCACCATCATCCACTGCCTTACTAATTTCCTTCAGTTGTATTGATTTTGCATTGTGAAGTCAAACCGATAAGAAAAAGGAATAAAATTCGCTCTTCAGAACTCATTCATGCATGATACTGATGAACACTACTCGGATGAAAGGCAAACACATGATACGAGGATGGAATATGTACGAAAAACAGGACGACGTGACATATTCACACCTATGATGTGGTAACTAAGCAGAAGGCATTTCAACAAATTAGAAGCACTGCAAGCTAGACACCATATGAAAGATGCAACCAATATCACTCTGCCAACTTCAAACTGTCTGGCGTTTCAACAAATTAGAAGCAGTACATGCTAGAAATCATATGCAAGACGTAGCCAATATCACAGTGGCGAATTAAAGGTGCCTCATCATAAGTGACTGATGCGGGATATGCAAGAATAGTAGTCTGATGTAAGAACATGGTGTGATCAGATATAGTATGTTCTAGAAACAGGAACACGTGTCATATTCACAGGCATGATGTGTAAAGTAAGCAGATGCAATTCAACAAAGTTAGAAGCAATACAAGCTAGACATCATACGCAACATGCAACCACATATAATAGTGCCAAGTTAGAGCAAACACCTGTGATGGTGGAGTAGGGGAGATGTGCTCATCATCTACACAGCTACGTTAACTATCTAGCCTTGCGTTGTCTTGCGAATCTTGTTGGGAGGATGGCGGAGTAGAATCTGTAGAGACCCTCCGTTTCAATTGCTCGAAAGGACCACCATCATCCAATGCCTTACCAATTTCCTTCCGCTTTATTGATTTTGCATTGTGAGGTGAAACCGACAAGAAAAAGGAATAAAATTTGCTCTTCAGAACTCATTCATGCATGATACTGACAAATACTACTCTGATGAAAGACAAAGTCATGATACGAGGATGTACTATGTACGAAAAACTAGAAGGCTTGACATATTCACACCTATGATGTGGTAACTAAGCAGAAGGCACTTCAACAAATTAGAAGAACTGTAAGCTAGACACCATATGGAAGGTGCAATCAATATCACTCTGCCAAGTTAAAACTGTCTCATCATAGGTGGCATTCATCAAATTAGAAGCAGTACATGCTAGAAATCATATTCAAGACGCAAACCAATATCACACTGCCAACTTAAAGGTGTCCCATCGTAAGTGACTGATGCAGGATACACAAGAAGAGTAGTTTCATGTAAGAACATGGTGTGATAGACAGATATAGTATGTACCAAAAACAGGAAGGCGTGTCATATTCACACGTATCATGTGTAAGCTAAGCAGATGCAGTTTACACTAATTAGAAGCAATACAAGCTAGACACCATATGCAACATGCAACCAGATATCACACTGCCAAGTTAGAGCAAGCACCTGGGATGGTGGAGTAGGGGAGCGGAGACTTGGAACTTGTAATGCACTAGCAGTACGAGGAGAATCCGTAGAGATGCCCCGTTTACGTTGCTGCAGAGGACCACCATCATCGCCTTCCTTACTCTTTTCCTTCCTCATTTTTGATTTTGCCTTGTCAAGTCAAACCCACAAGAAAAAGGAATAAAACTTGCTCTTCAGAACTCATTAATGCATGATACTGGCAAACACTACTTTCAGTAAGGCAGCCGCATGATAGGAGGATGGAATATGTATGAAAAACAGGACGGCATGACATATTGACATGTATGATGTGTAAAGTGTAAACTAAGCACAAGGTGTTTGAACTAGTTAGAAGCAATGCAAGCTAGAAACCATATGAAAGATGAAACCAATATCACTCTGCCAAATTAAAAGGGTGGCCTCATAAATGTATTTGACCAAATTAGAAGCAATACATGGCAACAGGCTAGAAATAATATGCAACGAATAAAGGTGTCTCATCGTAAGTGATTGATGCAGGATACAGAAGATAGGTAGTTTCATGTAAGAACATGGTTAACAGATAGATGTAGTATGTACCAAAAATAGGAAGGCATGTCATATTCACAGGTATAATGCGTAAACTAAGCAGATGCAATTTACCCTAATTAGAAGCATTACAAGCTAGACACCGTATGCAATATGCAACCACATATCACACTGCGAAGTTAGAGCAAGCACCTGCGATGGTGGTGTAGGGGAAATGCGGTCTTCAAGTACAGAGCTACGTTTAATATCTTCATTTAGACTTGCTGTTTCTTAAGAATCATGTGGGGAGGATGAAACTGCACTCTTTATAAGAGTAGCGCGTCTCATACTAACCCACGGGCGTGACTGTCTCATCATAAGTGATAGATGCAGGATACACAAGAACAGTAGTTTGATGTAAGAACATGGTGTGATAGGCAGATGTAGTATGTACCAAAAACAGGAAGGCATGTCATATTCACATGTATAATGTGTAAGCTAAGGAGATGCAATTTAACAAATTAGGAGCAATACAAGCTAGGCACCATAAGCAACATGCAACCAGATATCACACTGCCATGTTAGAGCAAGCACCTGGGGTTGTGGAGTAGGGGAGATGAGATTTGGAACTTGCACTGCAGTAGGAGTAGCAGGAGAATCTGCAGAGTCATATGTTTTGGTTGCTCTAGAGGACCACCATCATTCCATGCGTTCGTCCTTTTAGATTTTTCCTTGTCAAGTAAACACACAAGAAAAAGGAATGAAATTCGCTCTTCCAAATTCATTGATGCATGATACTGACGAACACAACTTTTATGTAAGGCAACCACATTGTAGGAGGATTGAATATGTACGAAAAACGCTAAGCAGAAGGCATTTCAACAAATTGGAAGCAATGCAGGCTAGACACCATATGAAAGATCCAACCAAAATCACTCTACCAAGTTAGAAGTGTCTCATTATAAGTGGCATTTCAACAAATTAGAGGCAATACATGTTTGAAATGATATACAAGATGTAACCAATTACACTGCCAATTTGAAGGTGTCTCGTCGGAAGTGATTGATGAGGGATACACAAGAAAAGTAGTTTGATGTAAGAACATGGTTAATAGAAAGACGTAGTATGTACCAAAAACAGGAAGGCATGTCATATTCACAGGTATAATGTGTTAACTAAGCAGATGCAATTTACCCTAATTAGAAGCATTACAAGGTAGACACCATATGCAACATGCAACCACATATCACATTGCCAAGTAAGAGCAAGCACCTGCGATGGTGGTGTAGGGGAATTGCGGTCATCAACTAGAGAGCTATGTTGACTATCTTCATTTAGCCTTGCTGTTTCTTGAGAATCATGTGGGGAGGATGACACTGCACTCTTTAAATGAGTAGCGCGTCTCACAGTAACCCACTGGGTGACTGTCTCATCATAAGTGATTGATGAGGGATACAAAAGAGCATTAGTTTGATGTAAGAACATGGTTAATAGACATATGTAGTATGTATCAAAAACAGGAAGGCATGTCATTATCAAAGGTATAATGTTTAAAGTAAGCAGATGCAATTTAACCAAATTGGAAGCAATACAAGCTAGACACCATATGCAACATGCAACCACATTTGAAAGCGCGAAGTTAAAGCAAGCACCTAGGATGGTTGTGTGTGACAATTGAGATCATCAACTGCAGAGCTACGTTTACTGTCTCCATCTGCTGACACTACACCCTTTAGAGCGCTGAAACGCTTAGTGCTTATCTTCGAATTACACTGGAGTGACTTCTGTCTTTTCTTTTGTGTATTCATCAACACTGCGTCAGAGTCTGAAATACCCATGCATAAAAAAACAATAGTGTGAGTATGGGTGAAGTGTGTGCACAAGTAGTATAGTGTAAAAGTAGCAGATAGCAGGTGGGTGAGAAATAAATGACGGGAGACATATGATAGCTCTACAACATGCATGGCACACGAAATTACTAGATTCTAGGATTTCAAAATATGAGCACAGGGATGGCTGGGAAATGCAGATGCTCCTCCAGCACACCACAAGGTGTGGTCCTATGAAAATAACAGTCGACTGAAAACAAATAGGTCAGTCCATTTTTTCTGCACCGTCCGATGTACAAAGAACGGGCAGATCGCCTTCATCTACCTGCAGCCAGTCAGTGTTGACGATCTTCCTCGTAACGACAGCAACCACTGGCCCAGCCCCCTGCCTCCGCCCTCCCCTCGACCTCACCGCACCGCCGTGCTTGGCACTGCCCCCCGACCATCCCTTGAAGCCCCGCCGACCTCCAGATCGAGCGCAAGCAGCTCCTGCGCCCCACACCGCTATGATAGACACCGATGCGCCGCTTCCCCGGTGAACAGGCGGAGTAGGTTCTCCACGCGCCTAAGCGGGTGCTGCTTCTTTTAATTGCGAATCAACTGACCCTGAATTGAAATCCAGGCGGGCGACTGACCTCTAGCTAATGTGAAATAGTAAATGGGAGGAAACCTTGTGCATTTAGTATCACGAAGAAGGTGCAGTAAGAAGCGCTCAACTAGTTTCTTTCATGGGATGAATACGGTGTGAGCAGAGACGTAAGATTTGCATGAATAAGGGAAGAGGAGTACCTCTTTTTGCTGGCAGTGCTATGTCCTCCTTTTGTTTTTCCAACGATCTTCTTGTGGTTCGCTGGAAATGAGAAGTTGTGGAGGATGGTGGAGCCTTGGACGAACCCATGGCCAAGTTGTTGAGTGTGGTGCGGTGGCCATCCGTCGGCGGCGGGGAACCAGATCCGAGGCGGCAAACGATGGCGTAGCAGGAACAGCTCCGGTGCAGTGGACGGTTGCAACAGTGGAGCGGCAGCGGTGAGGCACAGGACGGCGTGGTCGAAGTGGTTCTGGTATGGCGCACGTCGGCGTCGGTGTCGTGGAGGCAGCTCTGCCTCGGCTTCAGCTGCTAAGTCCTTGAGGGTGTTGCGGTTGCTATTGCGGTGGACGACGACGTCGGGGTACTTGCTCCGGCGTGATGGAGGAGGGCGGCAGTGGATTGGGCGTGATGGGGTGGAGGACGGAGGAGGCTGGGGTTTCGCAGCTGGTGGAGAGGGCGTTTTGGCGCCCACGGAGTATGAATAGGGAAACGGAGGGAGGGGGAAACTAAGGGGGAACAATGTTTCAGTTTGGGACGCGCTTGTTTGAAATTTGGGGAAAGTTACAAACTTTGCCCCCATCTAAAATTTCGGACATATTGCGGGTCGGGGGTAGGACAGTAATCTCATGTGTCCCAAATGGTGGGCGGGATAGATTTCGGCCGAGCGCATGGGTGTTTAGGTGCCCACGACGTATGAATGCTTCTCGGAGGTGGTTGAGACTGGCATCTTGGTGAAGTTACAAACCTACCCCGGTTTAGACCTTTGGACATCGGGCCGATAGGCTACACGGGTCAGAGTCAGGACAGTAATTTCCTACCACCAAACATTAGTCTTGCGCAGTTTCGGGTGACCAGAGGCTTATTTGGCGCTTCGTTCAATATTTGGGAGCAGAAGCATTAACGTTTTCAGTTCTCTTGAATTGAACTTTCAGGATTTGTCAAACTTCACAAATCTTGACTCTTGAAAATCCTAAAACTACGATTATTTTGGAATGGAGGGGGTACATTTGAATATACATTGTACACGAGTATATTTATTAAAAAATATGCAACTTACCTCAATTCATGCATGGTTCCAGATATAATCTCCTTGGTTGCAAAAAAATAGTTAGACATGCGTATGAATATATAGCATGTTCAAACGCACAACAAAGATTGATGCCCCCTTTTAGCTCTGATTTACAAATGCCATTATCTCAGATTCAAATAGATGAATGCACTTCCTATGAATTCGAATCTTCGAAACCCCCTTTATGTTGAATTCAACATTTATTCTATTTCATAGCTAGCAATTTGGAATGTATCCATGTAAGTGACAAATGTATAAAGTGCTTGACACTAACAACATGGAGTGCACTAATTAATGTTTATATATGAATGGCAAAAGCAATGCATTGTCTGGATTTCAAACCACTCTCACTCTATGGATCGATAATATCAAATAAACCCATGCACATGGTAGAATTCAATAGAGTATGGGTGTCTGATAGACCGATGTTCATTCATACGCAAATTGCAAAATTCATGATCTCGTCCAAAAAGAATAATGCCATTTATATTTTAATTTAATGCGTAGAACCACCTTTTACATGTAGATGCACTATGCCTTGGCCCGTTCTCACACACGCGCTATATATCTCTCTATCTGACGCATAAGTGCACACACGTTATATACATCGGCATTTCTCTCTCACACATGCTCACAATCTTTCCCGGGGTGTCTCACGCACACACACTCTATATATGTCCCTCTCTCCTTCTTACTACTATGTACCACTCTTTTCACTAATCTCAGTTGGAAAACACTATTTCTCTCGCATGCATATACACACACGCACGGTCTCTACTAGCCCTCTATAGGCACATATATGTGCCTACGTGATCTCCCGCACGCACATTATCTTTAGGCCTCTCTCGCACACATTCCCCCCCCCCCCCCCCACACCTCTCTCTTAGTACTTGGCAGATATGATTCCATCAGATCATTCGGTAGGATATCCCTGACTGTTAGGCTGGATGGTAATACGAGGCAAAGTTTTACCCAAGTCCGGGCCCTTGCAGTTGAGGAAAAAGCCTACTCCTGGTACTGTATATTTGTGATAAGGGTGTGTACAAAGTACACGTGAATACCAGGCATTGTGCTTGTGTGTATACTATCGACGAACTAGCCCCCGGGCTTATATAACATACTCGGGGCCTAGGGTTACAAATCATATATAGTCGGCTTATCATCAGTGGGGATAGAGTCCTCCACGACTCTAGTAGCTTCGTCTTGTACGCCGAGTCCTCCACATGGGTCTTCGTATAACGCGTCTCGGTCCAACCTATGTGGCGCAGGATGGAACCGACCCATGAGTCCTCATGTTGACCCACCACAACTAGAAATGATGTACCCACCACACCCCACACACAATCGGCCACTAAGAAAATAAGCATATACAATAGTACAAAGTTATACATGAAAGTTAATTGCATGGTGCATCCAATAATATTTGTTCTGCATTGTGAATGTTTATATTTTCTCCTAAAATATTAGTCACAGAAAAGAGAAACGAAGGGCATATCTCTCCTTGTCTCCACCGGACACCCCCTTTCTCTACACCACTTTCACGTACGCACACAAACTATCTCTCGACCCTCTAAAAGTATGCCCCTGACACATTCACGCGTGACGGTCACTGTATTTCAAGCGAAAGCACTATACGGTCACTGGACTTCAGAATATGCTCATTACGGTCACCGTATACATTCTCGTGGTGATCATACGGTATCTAGCTCATGGTACGTCTCTGTATTTTGTTGATGACACTAACGAACATTGTATTTGATGCGTGCTCTGTATTTTGTTGACGACACTTATGGTCATTGTATTTGAAGCGAAAGCACGATATGGTCACTGGACTTCAGAATAACTCATCACGGTCACCATATACATTTTGTGGTGCTAACCAACCTGTGGTTGGATGGTTAGGAGGACAGTGGTTTCCCCAGCCCACCAGGGTTAAAGTCCTGGTGCTCGCATTTATCCTGGATTAATCTCAGTATTTTCCAGCGATGTGCGTTCAGTGGGAGGAGACGTTCCCCTCGACTAGGAGGCAACTATGGTGACTTCGTAAAATCTCAAGATCATATGCTGGCTCACTCTCTCGAAGGTGCTCATAGGGGTAGGGTGTGCGTGTGTGCGCTTATAGCGGTGAGTGTTTGCGTGTATATATGAGCGCTTGCGTCTGTAGTGTGTTAAAAAAATACATGTCGTGATTATACGGTCACTGGCTCACCCGTACAACTCCGTAATTTGTTGATGACATGATCAATTGACCAGTCAAACGTTCCACGTGGCGCAACTAGTGTTGAACCATCAGCACGCGTAACCGTGGGGCCCACCTGTCAGCGCGTATATGAAAGAAAGAAATGGTAGCTTGAGTCTGTACTATGTTAATAAAATACTACATTTTATGGTGATCATACGGTCACTGGCTCACCATACAGCTCCGTAATTTGTTGATGACATGATCAATTAACCAGTCAAACGGTCCACATTCACCAGCGCATATTACCGTAGGTCCCACCCATCAGCGCGTATATGAAAGACAGAAATGGTAATAAATTATTGGTCGGTGGGGATTCGAAGTCGTGAGACCTCTGGTTGGCAGCCCGCGCGCCCTAACCACAGCGGACAAGGATCGCCTTGTGATGATATGCTGAGCGGGCCGTTTTAATTGCACGCACGCAGGAGCCACTGTGCTGAATACAAACACATCACACATGCGCACAAACACACCCGCATGCATGCATGCAATACTCACACGTACACATGCACGCACGCAACACTCGCACGAACACACGCATGCATGCAGGCGTGTAACACTGACACGTACACATGCACTGACGAACACACGCACACACGCACACATGCATGCAACACTGAAACGTACACATGCACACACACAACACTCGCATGCCTGCATGCACACAGCACACGACGAAGATACACGCTCAACCTATACATGCATGCACCCTTTGTTAAGGACATGGATTCTTACGGGTATTAATCAATCTTATCTGTGATAAGTAGAACATTGATGTTTGCAGCGGTCATTATGAATCACAACGTATCGAACGGGCTATCAACGTATATATGAAAATTTTAAAATTCTCTTACATTATATAGTAGGCTTATCAACCTACATGAATTAGATGATGTCACACTCAATGAACAATCATCGGTTTATGAAATGCCCGCTTCTCACTGCCCTGGCCCACCAAAAGCTCCTCTGCCGTGCCCTACCTGTGTTGGGTCACTGACATGCAGGCCAGGTACCCAACAAGCCCACACGTCAGTGGAAGAACGGCGCGGTGTCGTACGTCAGAATCGAGGGCGCCACTCGCTGCACGCCCGGCTGAACACGCCTCCTTGCTGCATTCAAACGCCTCCATGAAACCCGTGTGGAAGCCGAGAAACCCACTCCGGACACACGTCCGCTCATGACCAGGCCGACATTAAATGCAACGCCGGCCGAGCTCCTCCCGTCCGCTGTCTATTTAATCTCCTATTTAAACGAGGCCAGACGCCGGCCAAGAATCGCACAGCTCCGCCGCTCCCCTATCTCCTCCTTCACCATTTTCTCCACTCTTACAATGGCTTACGAAGAGTAGTTGTCTGGCATCCAAGCCGGCTGGTTGGCCCGCCGAGCCCGCCGGATACGAGCTATGCAGCTCGTTGATCCACCTTCCTTCCCTCGCCCGACGGAGCCAGTTGCCGTCCCAAGCCAGCGCGTGGTTCAGCAACTCGCTGCTCCAGGCCAGCTCGACGAGGAGCGGCGAGCTGCTCCACGCCGGCACGGCGCAGAGCACGGGCGTTGTTGCTGCCGTCCACGCCGCCGCCTCATACCGTGCCTCCCATGTCTACGACCGCGTCTCCCATTTCTGTGGCTGAGACTCCCATGACTGCGGCCGCGCCATGCAAGCAGAGACAGAAGCCGGGTGTGCGGAGAGCAACGAGTCAGTGGCCAGCACCTCCGCGTCCGCCGCCATCATCGAGGAGAAGTAGAACACGGGAGGCCACCGCCCCTTGGGTCCCATGAAGGCCATCGCCGAGGCGACGCCGGCGTACACAACAGGTGTCTTGCCGGATCCTTTTGTTGCGAGGACCTTCGTCGACCCCGCATGGGCTCCACGGAAGCGGAGAAGCCCCCTTCAGACTCCATCTTGGGCATCAGCCAACGATGTCAGTTGAGCGGCGGGGAAGCGAGCCGTGCTTTGCGCTGAACCATATACCTCCGGGGCTCTCGGCAGTCCGGTGATCATGCTGCCGGACATGAGGAAGACAAATGGATTCGCGGGCGACCATTTAGGCTAGGTATTATTATACCTGTGCTGTTCAGGAGTAGCACCGCTTAGTTGATTTGAATGTAATGAAATCCGTCATATTTATATGAAAATCTGGTATTTTATATGAATTTTGTCATTGTTTATATGAAATATCGCCGTGTTTGCATGAATTTCATCCGGTTGGTTGAGTTGCTGTCAGAATGTGTGCGGCTACGGTTGGATGGCGTAATTTGCGGGTCGCCGGTCGGTCTGCGGCCGGCTCGGGCGGCATGGTGGGACCAAAAAAGCACAGCTCTTGCGAGCTCGTCTCCAACGCGCGCGCTGGAGGATGCAGGAGCACCCGAGCTCTTCCTCGTTCATGTGTGGCAAAGGCACGGGTGGACAAAAGGGTCGCCAATATTTTGGCTACCCCGGGCAAGATCCAAACAGCCCCTTCCAGCCCCACCCCTCCAAGCACATTCAAATCCCTTGTTCGTCGTGAAATTTTGCCATGTGTTGTTTTCATGGATATTTTGCTGTGTGAAAACAAATTTAAATATGAACGAATAATCGGTGTCCGCGGTCTTCTGCCGGGACACAGCTGGATGGCCTCATAGTAGTAGTAGTGTACTAGAGTACTAGTACTACTAGATAGTGAGTGTTTACTACTGTATCATGTAAGTACGTACTAATTGCAACGCATGCATGTGTTAGCAGTATAATGACCACGTACGAATTTGATGGTAAGATTTGTGTAAGTTGGATGTCATATTATTGCTCTAATATGTGGTCAAAGTTAGCCTCCAAAACGCATTTTAGACCCTATGGATTGAGGGAGTACATGTATTGCTGAGGTTTCTCTTAATCCTTGCATGCAATGTTTTTATTGAAGCTTGAAATGTGAACATGTGAATGGGAGGGACTACTACAACCCTTCCAAAAGAACTGTACGTAGTACTAATGGTATCGTACTCCCTCCGTTCACCATCTCACATGCTCAGTACTTTTGCGAACTATGGAAGTAACAAATTTATTCCACCACTCAGCATCTATTATGGATACATTGTGGATTTTAAATTGAGTCATATAGACCGGAAAGTAGGCACTTAGGGCATCCACAATGTATGCTTTTTGTTTCCTCTAAGCCCTCTCTCTCCTCTTAGAGGCAGGCCTCTATACATTGCATGAACTGCCTCTAACAAAAAATTGGCTAGCATCACGTCTAACCTTAGAGGCTGCCTCTAACAATGTAACAATCCATCTGGTCCCACTTGTCAGACTTAGGAAGCATAAGAAAGTAGGAGTACAAGAGAAATAGTACTGATTGGACAAATGTGGTGCTAATCAATACTTTTAAAATTTCTGCTAGGGCCCACGTTAGAGGCTGGTTATAGTCTCTATACATTGTGGTTTTTTCATTTGATAAGAGGCAAACCATGTGGGGCCTACCTTAGAGGCAAGGCTCTATACACTGGAGATGCTCTGTAGTACTACTTTTGATGTGTCCCGTCAACTCGCAGAACGAGGAGAAGCTTGCTACACCCTCTCCCCCGCCCACGGGTGCGGTGGCTCGCGGAGTCGCAGGACGAGGAGAAGCTTGCTTACTACGTCTACGCCCGCTCCCTCGCCCACGTGCGCGGTGGCTCGCAGGACGAGGAGAAAATTTTACTACTCCCTCCGTTAGACATATACTCCCCTACCTTGGTTAGAGAGATTATCATATTGTTTGAAATATATGTCTTTTAGTACTAGTAGGAGTAGTACAGTGGTAGTACATAGGAGTAGTACTACAGCAATTTCCTTGGAGTCCGTGGTGCAGCAAGCTACCCTAGGCTATGTTACTACTCCCTCCTTTCCGGTTTGTGGCTCAATTTCAAAATCACTCCAACCAAGGTAGACAGTGAGTGGTGGAATTAATTTCGTAGTTTGCACAAGTACTTATTTAGAACGCTCGTTTTTCTCAAAAAGTTATGTTTACCGATGCATTAATTACAACGAATGCATGCATGACCACTAAATTTCCATGAACTTCTACATGCATTGGTGAGTTTTCTCTTGATACTGCTTACATCGGGTGATTTAATGCACCTCGAAATCCAAACATGTGATGGTAAGTACTAGTAGAATTGAGACTTATAAAATGGAAAAATGATTTTTTTATCAGCCCTATAAACCGGAAAGGAGGGAGTAGTAAGTAGTACTACCTCCATAGTGGGTACGTACTCCGTAAAATCAGATTTTCCCAAAACTAAGTCGCTCAACCATTATTTGCTTGTTTCCCTTCCTGCCTCGTTGCCTCGAACAGACTATGCCAAACTCCCCTGCCTGCCGCGCGAGAAAAGACCCGCCCTCGCCTTTTTTAATCCGGGTTTGTATCGATGGGTCGCGCGAAGCAGCAAAAACCAAGCCGTGTCTTGTACTCCTCCGTCGTACTAAAAGAGTGGAGACGCTCGCTTTCATGAATTCTGTACTTCCTCTCGCCGACATGTGGGACATATAGCAACCGGGTCAACGTGTCATGCACCAAATAACAGTGTAGAATAGCAGGGGGGACGTACCCCAGTCGTAGCGCCCCAGTAATAGAGTAGTAATGAGCAATGAGACGTCAAATCATAATGCCGCACCTTTCCCCCAGACGGACGAAGCAACCATTATTTCACACTTCGCTGAATCCGCTTCGCCATCATCTCCTTCAAGAAAACCACATATTGCTTCTGCCATTGTTCTGCCTCAAGAGGGACGCGCATCGCCTTGGTACATCATGACATGTGGGACCGCATGACAGGCCATGCTCGCCCGCCCACCGCTCGGTAAATTCACCTCATTTTTACTACTTCCTCCATCTTGGTTTACAGGGCATGCACGTCATTCTAAGTTGAGAATTTAACTAGCTATATATGTATTATATGTGATGAAAAATATATGTTTAGAAACTACATCCGCTTAAGAATCCAATGATATACTTTTTGTGACATATAACTCATATTTAGTTAGTCAAATGGATGACCTAGAACTACATGCACGCCCTATAAACCGAGACGGAGGGATTAGTATCTCTTTAGATCAATATAGTCGGGATTCACCAAGGAGCAAAACCAAGTGGTTGGCTGCTCCTGTCGTGTTGGCGTAGCAACTCAGGAGGGTCAGTCCGCACACGAAATGGTGACACACTTAACAAGACCCCTATGGCCGACATGTGGCTCATCCACCGTCTTGTTCCACGTGCGATGCACCAAATTATAGTTCGGAGCAGCGGTTGGACTTGGAGGCACCCCTGTCATAGCGCCGCAGTAGTAGTAAATGAGCGATGAGGGGTCAAATCACAAAGCCCCACCTTTCCTGCATTAAGCTGGACGGATGAAGCAACCATCATTTCACTCTAGGGCGCAAGAGCATAAAGAAAAAATAAAACCAATGATGCGTGCGGCAGCTACCTAGGGCGCCCTAGGGTAGGAGCCTCCACTACAAATCCGCTTCTCCCTCGTCCTCTTGAAGAAAACCGTTGATGCGTGCGGCGGGTAGGGTTTGCAGGAGTACTATGGCATGCGGGGCCACGCCGTAGTAAACAGGAGAGGGATTGAGTTCGAGTCGACGCCTTAATACGGGTGGGCCGCTTGGTTTTACGGGAACGAGGCAGCATTTTGGGTTCGCGGACCAGTGGAGATATACGTACAAAAAATTGTGGACGTAGGTTCGACCGAAAGGCAATGATGCATGGGCCCCGCATTTTGATATACCCGCGGCCGCGTGAAATTTGCAACTCAAAATAATGCATAAAAGTTCCTCCAAAAACATCTATAACTAATGGGAAGTGAATGTATGCTTAAAATGAAAATGTAATACAAAGAGAAAAAATGAATTGCAGATAAAAGAATGACATTTCTAACAAAAATGTGAATGTGAACTAATGTGAACTACATATGTGTGCACGTGACCAACACATACATTGTCAATACAAAATTTATTGTAAGAAATAACTTATGAGTAACATGCATGAATTGATGACGTGGTGCTTGCATGCATAGAGTACAAAAACAATGTGATTTATGACTTGCATGCATGACGTGTTCATGTGCCATAGTTGCATGTCCAGGAAAAAAGCTACTAGTGGGTTGTACTAGCTATTTAGGAATAGAAGATGTATATATGGAAGTTGTAGGGAAAGAGATGACATGTATCTCAATTCCTATGAGTAGGGATTGAAAAAGAGATGTCATTTGGTTCACATCATAGGAACTTTTCTATTGAATCTATAGATGACATGTATCTCAATTCCTATGAGGAGGGATTAGAAAAGAGATGTCATTTGGTTCACTTCATCGGAACTTTTCTATTGAATCTAGAGATGACATGTATCTCAATTCCTATGAGTAGGGATTAGAAAAGAGATGTCATTTGGTTCACATCATAGGAACTTTTCTATTGAATATACGCTAATGTTTATTTTCCTTTGAAATTGTGGGAGTATAGGAATCCATTCATATGAACCAAGTGGCTCTAAAGCTATAAAAATGATATCATGTTTATTTTCCTTTGAAATGTGGAGTATATGAATATGTTCCTATGAACCAATTGGCTGTACAGGAAAAAATCCTATAAAATCATATCGTATAGAGTTCTTATGATATTCCTCCACACCAAAGGATGGTTGAAATTGCTGCAGGTGATATGATGGTCTTTCTTTGTACACTCCTCCCCCATCTTTATAGTTACCTCTCGAAGATGAATGAAATGATATATACTGGGTATTCTATATGTGCATTTTGGTATACAAAAACTCGGTAAAAGTTTCCGAGGTTCAAATTTTCAATAAAGCTATATGCACTACATTTTGGAATGGAGGGAGGAGCATACGACAGTTGCTAACACTCACGTGGAAGATTTGTGTGTCGGAGGAGTGGCTGTTCTGTTAAATGCCATGGCAAAATTGACACTGTCGGATGCCGATCTAATGGTTCTTACGGCGTTCGTCAGGAAACGGCTTGTGGCGAACGTTTGTCAGATTTAATTTACGGACACATGCATTGCATTGATACGTGCCCGGTGCCACCTCTCTCTCATGCACACACGCACCCTCACGAGTCACGACTCTCTCGAGTCCTCTCGCACCCACCGTCTATCTGTAGGTAGACGTAACACACATATGTGATCTTCACACCCTACCCTCAGAACTTCTAAAAAATAAAAGACGTCGCGCACCTTTTATTTTAACTCACACGTCACACACTTATACTATTACTCTTGTGGCGAACATTCTTTGGGCGTAGTATATTGTACTCTCACGAAGAGAAGCGGTGCACGCACGCACTAGTTCTCTCACACCCACTCGCGGGTACACGTAGGAGCACTTTTTTTTAAGCTAGGAGCGCATTTGTTTACAAAGAGGCATCCCAATTGACATTTTGACTAGTCTAGTTTTCAACTTGATGGAGGGTCAAGGACCGCACATGAATGATACAATACATAGTGTGTCCTGGACACGGTGATTTGATAGTGCGACCTGGAAGCGGTGGCACGTTATTGATCGAGTTTTATTTTTACTTGAACTTTAAATGAAAATAGTGGTTCGCGCGTATTCAATTTAATAACGGCTGCTACAACAAAATCACTCCACTATATATATATAAGCAGGAGCCTCGGCGCTTGCTTTACTAGGGTTCCTCTCTTTCACTCTCTCATGCTCTCCAGATCTAAGCAAGACATAGGTGGCCACACTCTCTCTCTCTGCTCATGGCTGGTCACAAATCTGGCCGGACCACCTCGGCCATGGCAGGGGTGTAGGTGCATCGTTCACGCGGTTGTCGGCGGCGAGGAAGGAGACCAACAGCTGCCCGCGCGTCTCGATCGGTGGCCATGCCTTTCTCTCCGAGACAGGGCCGGCTCGGGAGGCCTCCGACCCCTTCTTCATCCCTGCGGTATTGTGGCCAAGATGCGGCCTCCCGACGCCATCTTTGCCACATCCCGATGACCCTCAGGTATATATTCCTTCGAAACCTGCCTTGCTCTACTGCCCCAGCTCCCCACGTGGCTGCGTGTGGATCTTTTTCTACTTCCGTCAGCTGTTCCAAAGCCACCTAGACTTTTACTATTATTAGAGGTAAAGCTAGTTCATACAGTCGAATCTAAGAGTTGGTTCAAACAGGGAAGAAAGTGGGAAAGCTGTAGCATGAATCTAGGACTTGGTTCTAAGAGGAAACGGGGGAAAGTAGTAGATACTGGCTACCCAACCGGTCTCTTGGTTGAAAAGGCGAAGAAAGCGTGGTGGATGGCGAAGGGTGGGGGGAGGTGGACCTGTCTCTTGGTCAAAAAAGGAAAGAAAGTGAGGGGTGTTGGGGGACAACGCAAATGAGAACGAGCAGGTCTAGATTTCCTGTGCTCACATAGGAAAATGTCGCCTAGGAGATAAAAAATGGGACAAATGCAGACATGCTGCCTGAGTGTTTGCCGCTCACGGCAACCACATCTGCCTCACCACTTTATGCCCCTGCTTTCCCTACACCCATATCGCTACTGTTAATGTAAAATCACATGAAGCATTAAGCAATGCCACCTAATGTCACTATTAAGTAATGGTCTAGTGTCATCGATAAATTGAAGCAATGCCACCTAATGTCACTATTAAGTAATGGTCTAGTGCCGTCGATAAATTGAAGCTATGCCACCACCATTTTATGAATTGCTTCCATCTTGCTTTATTTCCCATGAATTGTGTTTTTGCAGTTACACTTAAATCTCACACTACTAACATTGCTTCATCCCAGTGGAACTGCACAAATTTGATTGCACATTTATTGACCATGTGCTACTCTCATGACAGTAATACTAATGCTATTGTTCTGCATGTTAATCTAGTGGCAGTGTTGATGTGATGTGATGCTACTTCTTACTTAAGGGCACTTTCATACTGTCAATGTAGTGCCAATTATAACACAATAGATGCTGCTGTTAATCATATGCCACTGCAAATAACTGTCACTGTTTAAATAACCTTATTTCATATTTGCGCAAACAGGGATGTCTGTCTCCATATCGTTTCTATCTACGCAATCAAAAGTACACACCTCAGTTTTAGTAGAACTGCACAAAATGAGATGGCTATTCCTAGCTGTCGTCATCTAACCACCCGTATTCCAGGTATTCCTACATTGGTAGTAACTAGGTAGAATGACCAACGCAATCTAAAAGAAGTTGATTCGTATGTTTTACTTCCTGATTGCAGTGCAGGGACGAGTGAAAACAACTGCATCCTAGTCGGGAATGCACTTTCTCCTAGTTCATCCATGGATAGAGGACTAGCTAGCACAGCTGCACAGAGTTTTTTGGGACAGGTGCGCGGACAAGACGCATGGTGGTCTGCTTATTTCTGCAAATAGCGGTGCTTAAATTTAGTGGAACTGCACAAGAAGTTCAGATGGTCAGTACACTACATGGTTTAGTTCAACATTCCAACTGAGAACACAATTATAATTGGTTATTCTAGAATGAGAGAACCTAACCCTGGATGGTGGCAACAAGAAAAACCAGAGTGAACTTCAGGAAATTAAAGCCTGCCTAGGGAGGCCCTTTGCTCAGAGAAGCCTTGCTTGATTTATCCTGATTTGTAAACCTTCTCACAACTTTGTCTTTTGCTGTGAACTAGCAAGTTGCCCGCGCGTTGTACGAAACATCAAGATGCATTTGTATGAGTAGTTTATCTTGTGAGAGAAAAGGATGAACGAGGGAAGGCCTTATTTGCAAATGTGAAGAGGGGTGTGGGTATCTTTTTGCAAAATTGCCATAGTTTCCTTCCTATCCGTCAGATATAAATCGGACGGCCTATATTGCAGGATGGCAGGCACACCATCATCACCAACTCTGTTTTTTATAAGAGTAGAGACTAGTAAATGTTTTTTATGTTCTATGAATCAATGAGATGTATAAAATTGCTCAACTTATGCTTTTCAAGTATTTTATGAAGCCGAGTTTAATGTGATTGTTCCACATGAACGCTGGACTAGCTGTGAACGTTTGGAATTTACATTGTGGCCTCAGTTAACTGCATGAACCACTGTAACAAGATACATAGTTGCTTATATGTCAGACAGCAGATTATTGATTGTTAGCTGGTCGATAGCCGACTTTTCTAGTGTTGACATGGGCTGAGCCAATGTGCCGTGTTTGGCACAACTGCTTACAAGTGGGGTAGCACCAACAGTGTTTACAAGTACTTAACCAGCCTTACGTACCCTATGTATATGTTGACGCACAGTTGTCGAACAAGTACTCTATTTCATCAAACACACACTGCTCGTATGATAAACCATGACAACTTATGTCTTACCATGCCATATTACATGAAAAAACTAGTGAGGACGCATCTGTTTTGGCAACAATTAGGATGGTTCTCACATGATTCACGGGCACACAAAAGTAGCAGTAGTTCCCATAGGCGGATTCAAACAGAGTACTAGCCCCAGAGGGCTCGATAATAGGCAAGGTTCGGATAATTAGACACAATCCAAACTACTTTTAAACACTAGCTGGGGCAACTATTTCATGCCTCGATCTAATTTGGGATGGACACAAGACGGACCTTGCCATGAACATCATCGAGGACGTCCGGCAGCAGCTCAATCCTGTGAACCTTCCTGAAGATAACCTTGTGGCCTTGCCACTCATAAACTTGTTTGTGGAGGCATGCCACGTCATCTTCCTGCATAAGCTTGACAAGAATAGTATGCCTCACAAACGAAGGAGTAGCTTTGAACTTCTTGTGCTTCAGTACACCCTGCACAACATGCCTGACAACAGTGAGGCTGGAATACATCTCAACATTGGTATAAGTGCAAATGGCTTCTAGGATCCAACAACCTAAGAACTTTGTTTTCCCAGTGCGTATATTTAGGTCATCCGCCTCATAGCGAGTGACATGTACAACCACACAATCCTTGTCTGCATCGGGGCTCTAATTGAAACAGAAACAAATTCTGAATTACTTTCCAATATAAGAAACACAAGTTATATAAACCACTATGTAGAGTCAAAAGTATGCATGACAGGGAAGGTAGCAAGGCATCGAAGCTAATAAAATTTTGCATTATTTATCACCACATACTTAGATAAAAAACCACAATCGAGATTGGCAAAGAAGAAAATCACCTTGGGCAGCTCAGCGGGGGGGGGGGTGGGGACACATCCTCGAAGGGGGAAAACTGCTCCTGCAGGGCCACAGGGGCTGTAACCTCAAACAGGGCGTTGACCATCTCAGTAGTGGCCGTGAGCGTATCTGGGGTCGGCTCGGTGGTTGCCTCCATCTTCTTGGAGCTCTCTGTCTCGTGGGGATCAGCCTCCCGCGTCTGCTCCAACATCGGCAGATCTTTGTCTGGTTCTCCTTCGTCCATCATGAAACTGAAGAATACTAGGAGACAGCTGAAAGGAAAACACAATCGCAATGACAATGAAACAAAAAAGAGAGTGAGGATTGGTTACTGCTTTGCGAAAGTTCTTCTTTTCTGAAAGAAAATATACCAACATCATGGATCCGCTTACCTTCCCTTCATTGGGAGAGAAGAATAATGGCAGATGCAAGTGTTGGCTTTCTTGAAGACGGTGAGGGAGAAGGGGATTCAGCGAAGAGTGAAATGATGGTTGCTTCGTCCGTCAAACTTAGACTGCGGGGAGGTGGGGTTTTGTGATATGACGGCTCATTACTGCCGTGCTACAACCGGGGTGACTCTCCGCCTGCATACCACCTTCTAATTTGGTGGATGGCATTTGGGCCTGCGCGCTGCATGGCCCGCATGTCGGTGAACCAAAATAAAATGGCATTCAGTAGAGGGCCACGTTTCGATGACCTCGGAGGAGCCAGAAGCGGTAGTGTATCCACTGTACTAGTAGTAATTGTTTTTCTGGGTAGCTGTAGAGTGTCTCCACTGTACTAGTAGTAATTGTTTCTCTGGGCCCAAGACAAAACAGCCCATCCACCCTAGTAAATAATAAAATCAATTCAAAAGCCCATATATTTACTTAATGAGAGGCGCTACCCAGCACACCGCCCCCCAAAAAAACCTGGGTGCCCTTCTTCCTCCTCACTCCCACCCACCTCATGTCAGGTCGCTCCACTCGTACCCCCAAATTCCTCACCTCACTCCTACAGAAAACCCCAGCTCCCCTTCTTCCTCACTACTACAGAAAACCCCAGCTCCCCTTCTTCTTCACTCGCACTACAACTAGGCTCGTCATTCGTTACTCTGCTCAAATCCGTGAGCTCGACGCGACGCCCTCGAGGAAAATGGAGTCGGCTGACCCCAGTGCCAAGAAGATGAGGCTCCCGCCAGTGGCAACGCCTGTTGTAGATCTCGCACCCGGCAGCGCGGGGAGAAGCGGTGAGCCCGCCCCCACCAGACCCCAGGAACCCATAGAATCTTGGGTGGACCGCATCAGCGATCTCTCGAACGCCATCCTTAGGGAGATCATCTCGCTTCTCCCCACCAAGGATTGCTGCCGCACCCAAGTCCTCTCAACTTGGTGGCGCCCTCTATGGTGCGCCGTGCCCCTTAATCTCGACTGTCGTCAGCTATCTCTCTTTAATGATTTTGAACTCCCCAGAGCCATCATCTCCTCCCACGAGGGCTCCGTTCAAAGCCTCTGCATCCCGTCATGCTACCTGAGCAAGCATAGCATGGCCTGCATGGTGGATGCCTGGCTGAAATCCCCTGAATTCACAGAACTATAGCTGCTTGAGTTCTACTATTCCCCAGGAAATCACCTACCAGATACCGAACGCCATGTACTTGTGCCCTCAGCACCGATGTCCATCTCGCGGTTTTCCTCCTCTCTCCACACTGCCACCTTTGCGCTGTGCTACCTACCAGACAATCTGGTACTAAACCTTCGACTCCCATTTCTCAAAAAACTTTCACTTGTGCGGGTTTGTATATCGGAGGCCTCATTGCACAGCATCATCCACTCCAGTTGCCCTGCCCTGGAGTGCTTGGTGCTTGTTTTCACAGTTAGAATCGGTTGTCTCCAAATAAAGTCGCCTAACCTTGTAAGAATTGGAATTTCTTTTGACGGAAGGCAGCTCATCATCGAAGATGCCCCTTCACTTCAAAGGTTGATCCTTGATTCTAGTTATTCATCGTCGCAAATAACTGTCGTCTCTGCGCCTAAACTGGAGACCTTGGGTGTAGTACATGATCTCTGTGCCCATTTCAAGATGGTGTTTGGCTCCACAGTTCTTCAGGTACTGTATATTATCATCTACACTTGTAATCATAAGCTGCATTTTAAATTTCTGCGCATAAGTTCTATATCATCTTGGAGTACACATTTTGTACTAATATTATGTTCTATGCTCAATGAAGAGTTTCTCCATGGATAGCCTATCAATGGTGCTGGATTCTGTCAAGATCTTATATATCCAAATGAATAGTTTTGATCTGAACAAGATTATTGGCTTGCTGCAATGCTTTCCATGTCTGGAGAACTTGTATATAAAGGTGATAATTTCATGCACATTGGAAGACCGCATATAGTGTACTAGAATTAACCGTTCAGCTGTTGCTCTTTCGACACTCTTTTTTTAGACCTTAATTATTTTCAATCTTCATGTCTATTTATGCAACAGGACGGGGTAAGAAAGTTATAACCAATCGGTGGATTCGTAAGCAGCGGGATTTTCTCACTTCTCATGACATTCGATTGAAGACAATAACGCTGGAACGATATGTAGCCAACCATGCAAACACTAGATTTGTCACATTCTTCCTGCTGAATGCGAGGTTACTATTGTCCATCAGGCTTAAGTTTATCAGCAGCATGGTTTTGACGGATGGGTATGTCGAAGAGCAAAAAAAGGAGTTATAGGTGGACAAAAGGGCTTCTGAACGTGTCGGGCTTCTATTTACAACATCTTGTGGTCATAATCCAGTAAATTTTACGACCCAGGATGTTCATTCTATGGACCTGACCGATCCATTTGACTGTGACTGCCGAAAACAGTGCTGGAGTTAGATGTTGTTGCCCTTTTGAATCTGGGTTTTGTCTAAACCTGATGAACAATTAACCCTCGTGCCTTTGTACAGTTTGTAAGCTGGAGTTAGATGTTGTTGCCCTTTTCAACTCGGCTGTGACTGTCATATTTTCTTTGAAACAAGGCAAATGGCTTGCCATTTGTTTAATTAAGAGTGAAATATTGTAACAAATCCCAACCAAGGGAAATAACATCACTCTCACCGGCTGCTTGAGCTCACTGTGCATTACAGAACCCAAGTGATTAGCCCCCACCAGCACCCACAAACTTATTTTGAACTAGCACACCAAATGGCTTTAAATTTTCATAAGAAAGGCTGCATGACCGTGACAGATTTGGACTCTGACATTTGGGAGCCACGAGGAAAAAGCCTATCCCAGGTGGTGTCGACTTAATTACTACTCAACAAACGATTCTGCCTACCAGCCGTTGGATTGACATCCAACATCTGTCGTGTATCTTCTATCTCTTGTCTTCTTCCTCCAGCCGCCCAAACCAAACCACCCCATCGGTTCCGCCTGCTACCGCCTCCCACGGCTGGCTGCGCCTCCGCCGCCCTACCGTACCCTCAAACGTTGGCCAGTCCCTCCCTCTATTCCCCCACACGTCCTGTTATTCTCCGGCGACGTCAGCCCCAACACACACCCGCACCCGAATCAGTCAACCCTCGCACTCCCCTCCGCTTGCAAATAGACTGGCGCATCTTCCACAGCTCCTGTTCATTCCGTCCGAGGCCTCGCCGTCATCCTCCGCCTTGGTTCGCTCGCCGTGCGTGGTGCGCTGCCGTCTGGCGTTGTCAACGTCGTCAACAACCGAGACGAACAAGCAGATGACTGTACGTGGAGAGGATGACAGTAGGGATCCACCAGGGTTCATGGTAGTACGCAAGCAAGTGCCTCGTTATTACAAGCGCAAAAAAATGGTTCCTCCTAATGGTTGGACATCTGGGTCCCACACCATTGTCAACGTAGTCAATAAACGAGAGAATTACACAACGAGCGGCTGACACCAGGGACCCAGCAGGTCGCGCAGTTGTTATTTACTTTTTTTAGGAACAAGTAGTTGTTATTTATACTAGTTTTAGAGACGGATCAGGGTAACAACGGGGTTGTGCGGGGGCTATGGCCCGTCTAGCCAGGGTTTTATTTTATGTTTACCACATGATGAGCCCAGTTGTGTTTTTTTCTTGCTGAAAATGGCTAGCCCGGTTCTACTTTTTTTTAAAGAAATACCCAACAGAGGCCTACTTGCTTTCTTAGCCATGCTGGGCTGCAAATCTTTCAAGACGAGAGCGATGTATTCGCTTGCCCAGAAAATGAAGTAGTAAGAAATGAGATGTAAATTTCTAAACACAGCAAACCGGCAATTAGTTTCAAATATCATTTTTTAAAGATTTCAACATTTCGAATTTAATTATTTTTTATGAGGAAAATTATGTTGGATTTTAAATTGATATAAATTTATTATTTTTAAATTAGTTTGAATGTGACTCAAAATTTCGGGATTAAAAACAGTTCGGACTACATCGAAATATGCAAAATTTCGTAGAAATTTTTAACCGTGGCCACAATATGGGCTGTAATGCTAATAAAAAGAATATGGGCTCCAAAAAAACCCTTAAGAATTAGCAAATGGGCTGTAAATTATTATAAATAATGGCAGATGGGTTGTATGCTATTTTCCACATATTTGAGGTTGACTTGTGCGCCTACTATAGGTTGACGCGTACGCTTTCCTAAAAAAAAGGTTGACGCGCACGTAAGGCCGTGTCAACTTAGTTAACACACGAGAGCAGTGACTGTTGGATGTCCATCCAACGGCCGCTGTGCTTCTTCAATCTCTGCTCTTCCTGCTCCAGCCGCTCAAACCAGCGCCGGTGGGACTGCCTGCTCCCTCCTCCCATGGCCGGCTGTGCTGCCGCGCAGGCCGCACCGCCCCACCCTACTCCATCGCTAGCCAGGCCATTCCTCTACTAACCCACACCTCCTATTATTTTCCGGCGACGGTAGCCGAACCAGTAAACCCTCGTACTCCCCACCGCGTGGGCAAGCACTGCCGAGTCTTCCCCGGCTCCGGGTCGTTCCCTTCCTAGGCCTCGCCGTCGTCCACTGCCCTGGTGCTCTCGGCGCGGCGTGGTCAACGTGGTCAATGAACGACATCCATCGGAAGAGGACTGTACATGGAGAGGCTGACAGCTGGGTCCACGGTTGCACGCAAGGAAGTGCCTCCTTATTACGCGCAAAATAATGATTTCTCTACCTGACAGCAGGGACCCACCGGAAGGGCCTCTGTATTTCACGAAAAAAATGTTCCTCCCACTGACAGCTCGGACCCACCAGCTATATCTTCGCACGCAAGGAAGTGCCTCCTTATTACGCACAAAAAAATGAATACTCCCCCTGCTATCTTGGACCCACCATAGTTGGAGACTGACTTGTGGGCCTACTAAGTTGACGCGGATGGAGGGCTTTGTCAACTTAGTCAATATGAACGATTCTAGCTCCAGTGACCGTACGATGTCCATCCAACGGCCGTAGTGCATCTTCAACCTCTGGTCTTCTTGCTCCGGCCGCCCAAACCAGCGCCGGTCGTGCCGCCTGCTCCTGCCTCCCGTGGCCGGCTCTGCTGCCACGCAGGCCTCACCGCCCCACCCTACTCCCATCGCTGGCCTGGCCATCCCTGTACTCACCCAGACATGCTGTTATTCTCCGGCGACGGCAGCCTCACAATGCAGCCCAACCAGTAAACCCTCGTATGCCCCTCCGCGTGGGAAACAACTGTCGAGTCTTCCCCGGCTCCGGGTCATTCCCTTCCTAGGCCTCGCCGTCGTCCACCGCCTTGGTGCTCTCAGCGCGACGTGGTCAACGTGGTCAAGGAACGACTTACATCGAAAGAGGACTGTACGTGGAGAGGCTGACAGCTGGGTCCACGGCCGCAGCAAGGAAGTGCCTCCTTATTACGCGCAAAATAATGATTCTTGCACCTGACAGCAGGGACCTACCGGAAGGGCCTCTGTATTTTGGCTTAGCTGTATTTTGCGAAAAAATGTTTCCCCCCTGACAGCTGGGACCCACCAGCTATATCTTCGGACGCAAGGAATGTGCCTCCATATTAGGCGCGAAAAAAATGAATCCTCCCCCTAACAGCTCGGACCCACCATCAATAATTTCGCACGCAAGGAAGTGCATCCGTATCCTCCCTGACAGCCGGGACCCACCTGGTCGAAGCGTACGTAGTGTTGTCGCGAACGTGTACGTACATACTGGTCGATCAGTCTCTCTGCAACGATGAACCATGGCCGAGCAAGCAGCGGTATGTGTAGTAGTAGAGCCCCCGACGTAGGAGTTCAGGCAGTCCCTTCTAAACCATGTACACGTATGTACAACCACATGCCAAAAAATACGGCCACGTACGTACATATGGGTGGGGTCTCGAACGCCTACTCGCGCATACGTACGGCCAGGGCTCGTGTACATGGAGAGGCAATGGACGGCAGCAACGGCGTCCTGTTCATCGGGTAGCCAACCGGCTGGGTCGGAACGGAGAAACAGCGTCCTGTTCATCGGGAGGCAACAGACTGGGTCGGAATGCGTCATGTTCAATGGGAGCCAACCGGCTTGGACGGAACAGCCGAAATGGGGTCTGGCGTACCGTAGTACGGAGGAAATGGCCTTATGTTTGACTGGCTACGGTCGAAACGGGGGTCCTGTTCATCAGGAGGGGTGTGGCGTACCGCAAAATGGAGGAAACAGACTTGTGTTGGAGCGCTACAGTCGAAACGGGGGTCCTCTACATCGGAGGGGTGTGGAGTACCGCAAAATGGGACTCCACGGGCTACTGTTCACCCACCGTCGGCTTCCTTCAGCCTCCACCTGCACTGTTCATCCACCGTGTCTTCCTCCTACCTCCACCAGCTACTATTCGTCCATGGGCTACTGTTCATCCAGCCCTCCACCGGCTACTGCTCAACCAGCCCTCCACGGGGTCCTGTTCATCCACCCCCAACCAGCTCGGCTGTGGCGGCCTCCTCTCGGGGTCCTGTTCATCCAGTGGCAACGGGCTACTACTACTACTACTACCACGGGGTCCTGTTCATCCAACCCCCACCGGGAACTGTTCATCCAACCCCAACCACGTACGTCTCGACTTGTTCAACCAACCCCCACGTTCACTGTTCATCAAGAGGTAGCAGGTTCGATCGGGTTCAGTTAGCAGCAGTAGCGAAGGAATCCCTCAATCGGGTTCAGTTAATAGCCAGGGATCGATCGATCTCTCGGGTTTGGTAATGTAGCTAGTGCAATCGCTCGGGTTCAGTAAACGAACGCCTCGCTCGGGTTCAGTTAGAGCCCAACGCCTCACACACACACGCGTACGTATACAAGAGAAAACGCGCAAACCTCGCGTGCATTGCTCGGCCCCGACCACCCACCGTAACTGGGAATTCCCCGAAATTTTCCTCACCCTCGCTTCTACCATGATTTTTTCTATCATGGACGGCCCAAAGAATGTCATGCAGGTGCGTCTCCGGCCAGCCCAGGACGAAAAGCCCATTTTCTATCATGATTTTTTGTCATAGAAGTAGGAGCCCACCACATCTATGATGATACCGGGTTTTGTCACAATTATCGTCATAGAAGTGTCATAAGCATGACAGAAAAAATTTCGTTTGGCCCAAAATGTCACGGATGTGTCTTTTTTTTTGTAGTGTTGTACTTAAGAAGAACGGCACATGGCGGATGTGTGTCGATTACACAGATCTTAACAAAGCTTGTCCAGTTGATCCATTTGCTCTCCCCCGTATTGACCAGATCATTGATGCAACGGCGGGTTGTGAGAGCTTATGCTTCCTGGATGCTTATTCTGGTTATCCTCAGATCAAGATGGCAGTTAAAGACCAAGAGAAGACGTCCTTCATCACACCTTTTGGAGCTTTCTGCTATGTTTCTATGCATTTCGGGCTCAAGAGTGCTCAGGCGACTTACCAGCGCTGTATTCAGAATTGTTTTCACAGTCAGATTGGGCGCAACATTCATGCTTATGTGGATGATATCATGGTCAAGTCAAGGAAGAAGGAGACTCTTCTGGATGATTTGAAGGAAACTTTTGACAATCTCTGGGTCTACAAAATGATGCTTAACCCGGCCAAGTGTGTCTTTGGTGTACCTGCAGGTAAACTGTTAGGGTTTCTGGTCTCAGAACAGGGCATTGAAGCTAACCCGGAGAAGATAAAAGCTATAACTTCACTTTCTAAGCTGGCGTGTGTTAATGACGTCCAACGTTTGGTGGGTCGTATTGCAGCTCTGAGCCGGTTCATAAGTCGCCTGGGAGAGAAGGCAATTCCTCTATATCAGATGATGAAGAAGACAGAACATTTTGTATGGAGTGACGCTGCCAATGAGGCGTTCGAGGCACTTAAGAAACAATTGGCTGAGCCGCCCGACCTAGCTGCTCCTATTGACAAAGAGCCTTTGCTCCTATACATGGCTGCTAATAACAAGGTGGTCAGTGTGGCAGTTGTTGTGGAGCGCAAGGAGGCGGGTAGGGAGTACCCAGTTCAGCGGCCAGCTTATTATGTCAGTGAGGTGTTGACTGAGTCCAAGCAACGATATCCACATTGGCAGAAACTGGTCTTTGGGGTGTTCATGGTGAGTCGCAAGTTGAAGCATTATTTTCTTGGTCATCCTATTACCGTGGTCAGCTCTGCTCCTTTAGGAGATATTATTCAGAATAGAGAAGCCACGGGTCGGGTTTCTAAGTGGGCAATTGAGCTTGGGCCTCATAATTTGAAGTATGTGCCAAGAACGGCCATCAAGTCTCAAGCTTTGGTGGATTTCATCAATGATTGGACAGAGTTGCAGACACCTGAGGAGAAACCTGACAACACATATTGGACAATCCACTTTGATGGGTCCAGACAGTTGGAGGGCTCGGGGGCTAGAGTTATTTTGACTTCCCCACGAGGTGACAAATTTTGTTATGTTTTAAGGCTAATGTTTCCTTGTACTAACAATGCAGCTGAGTATGAAGCTTTACTACATGGCCTTCGTATGGCTAAAGAGATGAACTTAAGCCGGATCAGGTGCCTGGGCGACTCAGACCTTGGGGATCAGCAAGTCTCAGGCAAGAGGGACTCTAAAGACCCGCTCATTGTGGCGCCCCGCCTGATTACCACTGTAGCCAAACGGTCGCCACGCATACCACCCCAGGAAATCACTCTGGCATGCACGTTTACAACAAGTATCAAGAACACAGGCATTTCTATTAATGGATATATATAAGTCTTACATGATATATTACAAGCGTGATGGCAGCGGAAAAGATCTATCTAAGGCAGCAGGGTCCTGGTGCGGCTCCAATCCACAAGGATCTAACTGGGTTACGCTCCTAGCCCACGAACGCTCCGGCTCCTCGTCGACGGACGATGGATCCTTATGGGAACCTGGCCACATTGAAGGCCGCTGAGTACTTTTGAATGTACTCGCAAGCAAACCAAACTAACATATACAACAATCAAAGCAATCCATGGCATTCAAGCATGCATTTGTTATTAGAGCAACATTAATTATCATGGCATAGCATACCTATCTAGCAATATAACTACTAAAAAAAATATAGTAAAGTAAAGCATATCAAGTATATAATCCATACTCCGAACAATATCAGGATCCAATCCAACTCTTTTTGGTCATCTGACCATCTCTTTCATATCCATTCCATGGCTATCATATCATATTCCTGACATCATCCGATGTCTATGCATCTCCACTGCAAGTCTGATAAACTTACTCTCTTATGGGTTGTCCCACAATCCTCGAAATACTCATGAGTCGCTGAGTACCTCCGATCATAAGACAAGTTCTTCCATCATTATTATCATTGTTACGGTTGACCACCTAGTGAGGTCTGGACGGACTGTCCAATACCGTGGACACGGCTATTCGAATAGATTTTACACTCTGCAGAGGTTGCACACTTTACCCACACCATGGAGCACCTGACCTCGTGATCCCATTTTGGTGGACCAGGGTTGCTCCAACGAAACCGGCCTAACCCGTGACTCCTCTACCGTACCACCGACAATCATACCCTCCCAGGGTCATGTCCTGGGTGGCCCCTGTGTCACCTCGTGACACCTGCCACCGTCGTGGCCAACTAAACTGTCACAAACGGGGATGTCGGCAAATAACTCAACTGGGCTCACAAGGTTATCGCCGCCTATCGGGCCAGGGCAGCACGCGCGCATAACCTTCCCTAGTTGGTGGTACCGATAAAAGAGCACGCGATCAGATCAAGTCAAGGTCGTCCCATACCGGCAAATGTGGCTGCACGGATAAGTCCAGACAGGTGACTCTGGATCAACCGACTAGGTTTAGTTTTAGCAAGTACTTAGTAAGCATGGTTGTTTATCACTATAACTTGAGATGATAACAACTATGCATTTACGTAACTTACGTTGAATTACCACATAGCAACCTCATGCAAGTAATGTAAATAGAAAGTGCAGTCTAATAGAAGTTTACTTATTTCTATCACAGGCACAATCATTAATTAAACACGCAAGAATAACACAGAGTAATGCTTTAGGGCATATATCAGATGGTCGGCTTGCCTGGGGTCAAAGAATACTCCGGGGAGAAGTGTGGAGAGTCCGCGGAAAGGATCGCCGGAAATCGTTCTCTCTCGGAGAGGCTGCTTAGAGGCAAGGGCAAAATGGTCATTTTCAGAATGTGTAAACATTATGAAAGTGACCTCATCGGAATGGGCTCGAAGAGATGAAGAAGTGGGCATTGGTTTTACCTCAATCGGAGTTACGAGTGAAAAGATGTGGTTGTCTGAAGTGGGAGGGACCTTTCTGTAAATAGAATACTTACTTCTAGGTCCCTAGCTGATTTTTCTGCCGAAAACATTAAATGGCACTGTTGCACCGGGCCGAATCGGGCTGGAACTGCCGCTGTTGCTACTGCTCCACTGGGCCGGCCCACTCCGCTGATGTCTCCTTTTTTTTTTAAACTCGGTGGGCCACTGACGGACCAGGCCCACCTTATCTCCCTTCTCCTCCCTGGTCGTCCTCTTCTCAACAAAACAGGGGAGAGGCCGCGGCGGCTCGGGCCTCGCCGGCTATTGGCGTAGCTGCTGCAGGGGAACGCGGGAGGGCCGACCGACGAGCGCGGAGGCTTCGTCGCCGTGTGCCGCATCCAACGGTGGTCGCGGGACCCCGGGGAGCGAGCTGTAGCCCCGTGGCCACTGGCCGGGGTACGGTGGCCGACGGGCATCATCGGCGCGGCTACGGCAGCACTTCCCCAGAGGGGCTGAGGACGGCGGTGGCTTCGCAGTCCATGGAGGAGATCCCGGGCGCAGAGGGAAGGGAGAGGGAGAGGCCACGGGACCGGGAGCGGCCAAGGGGATCCGAGGTAGAGCTTCGGCCGTGGGCAAGGGGAAGAGCTTGGAGAGCTAGACTGAGGGGGCGGGGAGGCTGCGGGTGAGGAGGGCGAGCTCGGAGGCGGCTTAAATAGCGGAGGGAAGGGCTACGCGACGCCGGACAGAGCTTCCAGACGCGCGATGAGGTGGCGGCGTTTCGGCGGAGCATCGGCGTCGGCAGAGGTGGCCAGAAGCTAGGAGACGAGGGGGAGAGGGTTCCAGAGGGCACACGCGTGTGGTAGGCAGCTCACCGACGCTCGCGGACAAGCCGGAGCCCGCAGGAGCGAGCTCCTGAAGCCTCTGGGCACGCGGTGCATAGACTTGGCGTGCACTGCACGCGGTCACCGCGTGGCCATGGTGTTGCCACACCGCACATGAGGCCAAACCGTGTCTGGGGTCTTCTCCTTCCTTCCTGGAGTTTACCTATGTAGCTGGAAGTCACGAGAGAACACTGGTGTGACTGCACCTTGATCAACAAGTTTCCAACAGCAAAGTGTTTTACAGGTGCAGTTGCCACCAGAGTGCTCCTTTTGGCAAGATCCTTTGCTGAGATTGATCATCCATTAAGGTGATCATCTTGGCAAGGATTCAGCACAAATGGACAGGTCTAGCTAGCACTTCCTTTGCAACATGGCAAACTGACCAGAAATGAAAGTGAAGATGCTGGGATCGAATGGCTAGATGGATTTGGCTCAAATTTGGTGGAGAGTGATGATTTGAGCATATGAAGATACTCGAAAAGTTTCAGCTCATGTGGAAATGCCAAAGCGGTACTTCCTTCACAGAGCTTTCAAATGGACAGAAACTTGAGAAAAATGCTGGGGAAGAATGGATGGATGAATTTAGCTGGTTTTTGGTTTTCATGAGTAATTTATCAATGTTAACCACCATGAAAAATTTCAGCTCAAATGGATCAAGGGTTCAAGCACTTCCTTTGCAAACTGGAAATCTGGACAGAATTTGCAAATGGATTCTGTGCTTAAACTTTGAACTATGGAACTTGGGTTTTGATGGAAATGGTGAAGATATGGATAGGAGAAGCTCCACAAATTATTTGGGATTTTTCCTGGCTACCAAAATGGTAGTTCCTTTAGAAAGGGCCCAAAATGCAATATTGGCATTAAATAGGAAATGCAATTTCCCCTATTTAATTATGGCCAATATTTTTATGGGAGCTCAGTATGATCACAAAGAATATCTCCACAAGTTTTCATGAACTTTGGAGATGGATAGATATTTTCCTGGATTTAATTCCCTTAAATGGAAGAAAAAGGAATTAATTATAAATGAAAAATATTGCAAATGACTTGGCAATATTTTTGCATATCTAGGGTTCATAGATAAAGTATGATCACTGAGAAAAGTTTGGGAGACAACAGATCAAAGGAAATTGGGGTTCCTTTGTAACGGAGGGAATTAGTGTTTCCCATCCGGCAACTCGGAAGGTAGGGTTTCGGTGGCAAAGTCTTGAGAATAGATCTTGAGTGGCAAGGTTGGACTGGAGAGAATCTCTGGTTGGATAGGGAAGGCAAGGTTAAATGACCATCTTCATATACCCAAGAGCTAGAGAAATCTGATAACACCAAGAAAAAAGACGGGAGTCAAATCCCGTGAAGGGAAGAAAATCAGGAGCGAAAACCAGGGTGTCACAAACCTACCCCCCTTAAGAAAATCTCATCCTCGAGATTTCCGGGCTTACCTCCCGGTGAATGGGGACTTACCTGTGTGTGACTTGGATCCATCATTTGTCTTGTCTTCGTTGGGTTCACTGACCTTTCAACTGCCTCTTCTGATGGACCAGGTGTTGTCTTTGCACACAGCTTCCTTGAATCCTTCTCTTTCCTGTCAGGTGTACCTTTTGTCCTGATAGTGGCGTTGCTGGGTGGTGTAGCGGGTAATACCAACAAACAACTCGATTCCCTTGGCCTGGAAGCGACTGCTTCAGATTTTATTGCGATACTTCGGACTCTGGCTGTCATGGGCAAGACATCCTTTCCTAGTACCAGGGCTCACATGCTTGTATGGCCTCGAGTGGCTAGGGGTGACTTTCTTTTTGCTGTGTCAGAATGCTCAGTCTAATGGTGGGTTCCGTACTGACATTTCCTTTTGTCGTCAGCATTCTGACTTTGTCCTTAGGTGATTCACAATTCAAGGAACAACATGACCGAGCTATTGCTGCTATATCCCCAACTGAAATGTCAGGCATGATCAAAGTAATTATAGACAGTAATCTCTTATTCCAATAATGTCATGATGTCTATGAGCGGTTGATGCTGATGTGCTTTGAGCCATTCTATCTGACTGTCTTGTTTCAAACTCTGTCGCTCGTGGAGATGGCTCTGTCATATATAGCCTCTGTAGTCCGTGCTATGACCACTGAGCTGAGCATAGTATTGCTATCCTCCGGTGTATCTCTCAGAGTATAGCCTCTTATCTTGATTGATGGCCCATATTCAGGTGAGTATGGCATGCTGGCTACAGTGTTGTGGCCGTATATGCAAGAGTCTGACAAGAATTGGTAATACCACTCTGTCCGTGAAGCTGTATCTTATCGACCGTCACGAAGATTGTTTGTCCACCACTTCTTTGTTCTTGAGGATTCCTTTGATGGACTTGTCATGTCCTGCCAACACGGCTTATTGATTGTTTTCCCGGTTTGTCGGGCTTGTTCTCTCAACTTACTCTTGCATATCTCGTAGGGGTTGCTGTGCTCATATTCTTCCTTGAGTTATGGGGCCAATGTTTCTCTGAACACAGTCATTCCCGTGTACGAGTGGCTCGCATGAACTAATCCATTGGACTGCATGCTCACAACATATGTAGGTGTAGGATAAATCCTTTCATAACCATTAAGTTCTGAGGCAGATGTTGGTCCAGACTAGTTCGTGCTTCTGACAAGCTTGTTGTGGGCACAATGGTGTGTTGAAGAAGGTTGAATTCCTTATGCTCAAAGCTTCTGCCAGGGTAGTGTGCTGAAGAAGGCCGGGTATCATACCTCCAAAGCTTTCCTTCATAGGGCTTGCTGTGGAAGGTCAGGTGCCTTATGTCAGAAGTTTTTCTGTGGTAGCACGCTGTGGAAGATGGGAGTGCTGTACCCCAGAAGATTTTCTCACCAAGTGGCGTACCGAGGAAGGTTGGCAGTCTTGTAGCTTGTGGAGGAAGGCTGGGTTCCTTAGACCAAAAGCCTTTCACTATGTATGCAGTCAGATCTATGGCCGATTCTAGCTTCCTTCTGAAGTATCCGAAATTTCAACCATAGCGGAGCCAAACTTGGTATAGGCCATACCTTGTCTGAATATATTCTGTTGGTCACACACACCGCTTGTCCTTCTGCGGGTCTGATCATCGTTGCTGTAAAGGTTGCAGAACTGATGCATGCCTCATGTTGATAATTAATTCGGAGTACCCTTTGTATTCAAACCAAGTGTTGCCGATAATAAGCAGTTGATGGATAATTCCATTCGGTTCAGCTGAGCATTCCAAGCATGTGAAGTTCTCATTGATTCTGGGTAACCACGAACTTATCCATATTCGTTGCAAACCTTGTTCACAGTGCCCAGAAAATTTTGTATTTGCATCGGTGAACTTCAAGATTTGCTTTGAAATTTGTACCAATGTACCGGAGTTTTGTTGCTGCTCTTGGCACATTCACATTCTTGAAATATGTCTTCGATGGGTAATAGATGATTCTTGGGTCCATTGAAAAAAAACTCAAGGTTCACCCCACTGACCGAAAGAATCCTTGTGTCCAGGACGGAATCATTTGTCCTTGCTGGTGTTCATTCTTGGTAACTCATCGGACTGCTTCTTAGATGTGATCTGTTCTGAGGCAAACTCTCTTAGGTATGTGCTGGCCTTGTCTGTAGCACATAGATTCTACTTCTGACCCATTCTTCATTCTTGACAGATCCAGTGTTATTGTTCTGAATATCAGCTAGTTGACTTGCCTTGACTTCTACTGAGTTTGGATTATTGGGTATTATCCAAGTTGTAGGTTGGTCTTCTTGACGGCACTGGCGGATGGATCCAGTCAGAGCGAAGAAACGGAACCGACAAAGGAAACAAAACCCGCGAAAACCAAAAGCAAATAAAGTTCAAATATTGCGGACCTTACACATGTAGCCGAGGATCCACTAGTATAACTAGCCTAGCGCACTCGATGCACCTCTAAGGATTTAGAAGCGAAACCACACAATGCTCCTGGTAGCATTGGTGTCAAGCTCCTACTACTTCCTTAGGGAACATCAACCTCTCGATGCATGACCATAGCCCAAAATGGCTTAGCCAACAATCCTAAGGTTGTCAAGGAAAGATGGAATTTATAAGCGTTTCCCAAAGGAAACTGGAGTAAAAAGAGAAATGCCATGGCTAGCAAGCAGGGTAGGGATATCTGGTTTACCTAGGGGTTCAGGGCTCACGGGTCGTTGCCGGGTGCGAGCATTTCGTACCGAAGGCAAAGGCCACGAGAGTTGGGTCTGATGAAGCCAAAGACCTATGGGGTTGCCTTATGATCAATAGTAGCCGTGCCAGTTGGCAAAGATGGCTGAAATCCATCTGGGCTTTCTACTGAACACAAGACAATGAAGTCTAGCTAGGGTAACCTATAGTCAGCCTGGCTGCTCTGATACCATCCGTTATGGCGCCCCGCCTGATTACTACTGTAGCCAGACGGTCACCACGCATACCAGCCCAGGAAATCACTCTGGCATGCGCGTTTACAACAAGTATCAAGAACACAGGCATTTCTATTAATGGATATATATAAGTCTTACATGATATATTACAAGGGTGATGGCAGCGGAAAAAATCTATCTAAGGCAGCAGGGTCCTGGTGCGGCTCCAATCCACAGGGATCTGACTGGGTTACGCTCCTAGCCCGCGAATGCTCCGGCTCCTCGTCGACGGATGACGGATCCTTATGTGAACCTGGCCACATTGAAGGCCGCTGAGTACTTTTGAATGTACTTGCAAGCAAACCAAACTAACATATACACCAAGCAAAGCAATCCGTGGCATTCAAGCATGCATTTGTTATTAGAGCAACATTAATTATCATGGCATAGCATACCTATCTAGCAATATAACTACTAAAGTAAAATACAGTAAAGTAAAGCATATCAAGTATATAATCCATACTCCGAACAATATCAGGATCCAATCCAACTCTTTTTGGTCATCTGGCCATCTCTTTCATATCCATTCCATGGCTATCATATCCATTCCATGGCTATCATATCATATTCCTGACATCATCCGATGTCTATGCATCTCCACTGCAAGTCTGATAAACTTACTCTCTTACGGGTTGTCCCACAATCCTCGGAATACTCATGAGTCGCTGAGTACCTCCGATCATAAGACAAGTTCTTCCATCATTATTATCATTGTTACGGTTGACCACCTAGTGAGGTCTGGACGGACTGTCCAATACCGTGGACACGGCTATTCGAATAGATTTTACACTCTGCAGAGGTTGCGCACTTTACCCACACCATGGAGCACCTGACCTCGTGATCCCATTCGGGTGGACGAGGGTTGCTCCAACGAAACCTGCCTAACCCGTGACTCCTCTACCGTACCACCGACAATCATACCCTCCCAGGGTCATGTCCTTGGTGGCCCCTATGTCACCTCGTGACACCTGCCACCGTCGTGGCCAACTAAACTGTCTCAAATGGGGACGCCGGCAAATAACTCAACTGGGCTCACAAGGTTATCACCACCTACCAGGCCAGGGCAGCGCGCACGCATAACCTTCCCAAGTTGGTGGTACCGATAAAAGAGCATGCGATCAGACCAAGTCAAGGCCGTCCCATACCGGCAAATGTGGCTGCACAGATAAGTCCGGACAGGTGACTCTGGATCAACCGACTAGGTTTAGTTTTAGCAAGTACTTAGTAAGCATGGTTGTTTATCACTATAACTTGAGATGATAACAACTATGCATTTACATAACTTACGTTGAATTACCACATAGCAACCTCATGCAAGTAATGTAAACAAAAAGTGCAGTCTAACAGAAGTTTACTTATTTCTATCACAGGCACAATCATTAATTAAACACGCAAGAATAACACAGAGCAATGCTTTAGGGCATATATCAGATGGTCGGCTTGCCTGGGGTCGAAGAATACTCCGGGGAGAAGTGTGGAGAGTCCGCTGAAAGGATCGCCGGAAATCGTTCTCTCTCGGAGGGGCTGCTTAGAGGCAAGGGCAAAATGGTCATTTTCAGAATGTGTAAACATTATGAAAGTGACCTCATCGGAACGGGCTCGAAGAGATGAAGAAGTGGGCGTTGGTTTTACCTCAATCGGAGTTACGAGTGAAAAGATGTGGTTGTCTGAAGTGGGAGGGACCTTTCTGTAAATAGAATACTTACTTCTGGGTCCCTGGCTGATTTTTCTGCGGAAAAGATTAAATGGCACTGTTGCACCGGGCCGAATCGGGCTGGAACTGCCGTTGTTGCTACTGCTCCACTGGGCCGGCCCACTCCGCTGCTGTCTCCCTTTTTAAAAAAACTCTATGGGCCACTGACGGGCCAGGCCCACCTTATCTCCCTCCTCCTCCCTGGTCGTCCTCTTCTCAACAGAACAGGGGAGAGGCCGCGGCGGCTCGGGCCTCGCCGGCTGTCGGCGTAGCTGCTGCAGGGGAACACGGGAGGGCCGACCGACGAGCGCGGAGGCTCCGCCGCCGTGCGCCTCATCCAACGGTTGTCGCGGGACCCCGTGGAGTGAGCTGTAGCGCCGTGGCCACTGGCCGGGGTACGGTGGCCGACGGGCATCATCGGCGCGGCTACGGTAGCATTTTCCCGGAGGGGCTGAGGACGGCGGTGGCTTCGCAGTCCATGGAGGAGATCCCGGGCGCAGAGGGAAGGGAGAGGGAGAGGCCACGGGACCGGGAGCGACTGAGGGGATCCGAGGTAGAGCTTCGGCCGTGGGCAAGGGGAAGAGCTTGGAGAGCTAGACTAAGGGGGCAGGGAGGCTGCGGGTGAGGAGGGCGAGCTCGGAGGCGGCTTAAATAGCGAAGGGAAGGGCTACACGACGCTGGACGGAGCTTCCAGACGCGCGGCGAGGTGGCGGCGTTCCGACGGAGCATCGGCGTCGGCAGAGGTGGCCAGAAGCTAGGAGATGAGGGGGAGAGGGTTCCAGAGGGCACACACGTGCGGTGGGCAGCTCATCGACGCTCGCGGACAAGCCGAAGCCCGCGGGAGCGAGCTCCCGAAGCCTCTGGGCACGCGGTGCACAGACTTGGCGTGCACTGCACGCGGTCACCGTGTGGCCACGGTGTTGCCACGCCGCACGTCAGGCCAAACCATGTCTGGGATCTTCTCCTTCCTTCCTGGAGTTTACCTATGTAGCTGGAAGTCATGAGAGAACACTGGTGTGACAGCACCTTGATCAACAAGTTTCCAACAGCAAAGTGTTTGACAGGTGCAGTGGCCACCACAGTGCTCCTTTTGCCAAGATCCTTTGCTGAGATTTATCATCCATTAAGGTGATCATCTTGGCAAGGATTCAGCACAAATGGACAGGTCTAGCTAGCACTTTCTTTGCAACATGGCAAACTGACCAGAAATGAAAGTGAAGATGCTGGGATCGAATGGCTAGATGGATTTGGCTCAAATTTGGTGGAGAGTGATGATTTGAGCATATGAAGATACTAGAAAAGTTTTAGCTCATTTGGAAATGCCAAAGTGGTACTTCCTTCACAGAGCTTTCAAATGGACAGAAATTTGAGAAAAAAATGCTGGGGAAGAATGGATGGATGAATTGAGCTAGTTTTTGGGTTTCATGAGTAATTTATCAATGTTAACCACCATGAAAAATTTCAGCTCAAACGGATCAAGGGTTCAAGCACTTCCTTTGCAAACTGGAAATCTGGACAGAATTTGCAAATGGATGCTGTGCTTAAACTTTGAACTATGGAACTTGGGTTTTGATGGAAATGGTGAAGATATGGATATGAGAAGCTTCACAAATTATTTGGGATTTTTCCTGGCTACCAAAATGGTAGTTCCTTTAGAAAGGGCCCAAAATGCAATATTGGCATTAAATAGGAAAATACAATTTCCCCTATTTAATTATGGCCAATATTTTTATGGGAGCTCAGTATGATCACAAAGAATATCTCCACAAGTTTTCATGAACTTTGGAGATGGATAGATATTTTCCTGGATTTAATTCCTTTAAATGGAAGAAAAAGGAATTAATTATAAATGAAAAATATTGCAAATGACTTGGCAATATTTTTGCATATCCAGGGTTCATAGATAAAGTATGATCACTTGGAAAAGTTTGGGAGACAACAGATCAAAGGAAATTGGGGTTCCTTTGTAACGGAGGGAATTAGTGTTTCCCTTCCGGCAACTTGGAAGGTAGGGTTTCGATGGCAAAGTCTTGAGAATAGATCTTGAGTGGCAAGGTTGGACTGGAGAGAATCTTTGGTTGGATAGGGAAGGAAAGGTTAAATGACCATCTTCATATACCCAAGAGCTAGAGAAATCCGATAACACCGAGAAAAAAGACGGGAGTCAAATCCCACGAAGGAAAGAAAATCAGGAGCAAAAACCAGGGTGTCACACTCATGGCGGCTTATCGTCGGGCGGTTGATAATATTGCTAGTCACTTTAAGGTTTATCAGGTGGATCACCTTGATCGGCGGCAGAATGAGGCGGTTGATGCATTGTCCCGGCTTGGGTCTCAACGTAAGCCGGTGCCTCCTAATGTGTTCCTCGATGTTTTACACAACCCTTCTGTCAAGTTACCATCTGAAGAAGACCTTGCTGTCCCTGACCCAGAGGCACAATTGGTGGCGGCTCTTCATGCTATTCCTGACTGGACATTGCCTTATCTGGCTTATATGACCCGGGGCGAGTTACCCGAGGATGAAACTTTTGCATGACAGGTTATCAGGAGATCTAAGTCTATGGCCATTATCAACGGCGAGTTACACCGATGCAGTGTAACAGGCGTGTTCCAACATTGTGTTTCTCCTGAGGAGGGCCATGAAATTTTACGAGAGATTCATGAAGGCGATTGTGGTCATCATGCCGGCTCAAAATCATTAGTAGCTAAGGCTTTCCGTCATGGGTTTTACTGGTTAACAGCTCATGTTGATGCAGAGGATATTGTTAGCAAGTGTGGCGGGTGTCAGAAATTTTCTAGATGAGCTCATGTGTCGGCTCAGGAATTGCGGATGATTCCAATAACTTGGCCGTTTGCAGTCTGGGGGCTTGATACGGTTGGACCGTTCAAGAGGTCTAAGGATAAGAAGACCCACCTTTTGGTGGCGGTTGACAAGTTTACCAAGTGGGTTGAGGCAGAGCCAGTTAGCAAGTGTGATGCAGCGACTGTAGTTCAGTTTTTATAAAGTTTATCTTCCGCTCTGGTTATCCTCATAGTATTATCACTGATAATGGCACTAATCTGTCTAAAGGAGCTATGAAGGAGTTTTGTTAAAGAGAGCATATCCGTCTTGATGTTTCTTCAGTGGCTCATCCACAGTCTAATGGTCAAGCGGAATGGGCTAATCAAGAAAGTTTGAGAGGTATTAAGCCCTGACTTATGGTTCCTTTGTAGCGAACACCGGGTTGTTGGGTTGAAGAGCTTCCTTCAGTACTTTGGAGTATCAAAACTACCCCCAACAGGTCAACAGGCTATACGCCTTTCTTCATGATTTATGGCGCAGAGGCGGTTCTCCCCAGCGATATCCGTCATGACTCGCCAAGAGTGGCGGCTTACGTTGAAGCTGATAATGAGATGGCGCGTCAGAATGCAGTGGATGCTTTGGAGGAGGAACGTGATCTTCCAGAAGCCCGTTCGGCGATTTATCAACAAGACCTGCGTCGCTATCATAGGCGCAGAGTCAAGACTCGGGCATTGCAAAAGGGTGACTTAGTGCTCCGACTAATTCAAGATCAAACAGATATGGATAAGCTGTCCCCACCTTGGGAAGGACCTTTTGTGGTTAGCAAGAATCTCAACAATGGCTCGTATTATCTCATTGATACACGTGAGCGCAAGAAATCACGCACCTCTGAGCAGGAGACCAACAAGCCGTGGAACATTGCTCATCTTCGGCCTTACTACACTTGAGTTATTGGATCTCATAATTGTATATACCTTCATTGATGTAAATACATTTTTTATAATAATAAAGCCGGCATCCCCAAATTTCGGGGTCTCTATCGTTTCATCTCAAAATTCCTGACCAAGAGTCACTGTTGATTCATCACAAGGTCATTTGGGGGCTTCCTGCTCTATGTGCATAGCGTATTGTCGGCGTTCTGGGAACCGGGGTACCCAGACTTGCCTACCTGCGGCCCATGGCGTGGCCCCACCAACGGCCTGGTATGGCCCATCTGCAAGACCGCCAAGACAAGACCCTCGCGAGGGGCCAAGCCTCGCGAGGCGAACGACACCAAGACCCCTTGAGGGAGCGGCCTCCCCAGTCGGCCTCCCGAGGAGCGGAGATTTCTATGCAGGTACCCAGCCTTAGGAGGCTGCCGTGACGCAAGCCATGATGACTAAGGCCAGGCGGGCGCCAGCGGGCGCAGGGAAGGCAGTTTCCCCTTTGGTGCTAAGGAGGCAAGGACAGGAGTGGGTTCCCGAGGAATCTGGCAAAGGTTTCCATTCCAGTGCAATGAGACCCAGACCACCAGCACGGCAAGACGGATGTTATCACCGAGCCCACCACTGCATCACGGCCAGAAGCTTTGCAGGCGAAGACCACCTTTCGTCAGGATAAGATGTACTACTTGTCCCCTTTCAAATTGGCCACTGTGGGATCCCTTCCCGCCTAAGTTTTGGGGAAGAGGACCGAGGCCACTATAAATGTAGGTTAGCCACCACCGTAGAGAGGGTGGACTCATTCTCACCCCGAGCCCTTGCGAGGTCGTTCATCCTCTGTACTTGTTCATCCTCAGCCCCTCGTGAGGCCAATCCACCACAAAGCAGGAGTAGGGTTTTACACCGCAAGGTGGCCCGAACCTGGGTAAACTGCCATGTTCATCGTCTTCCTCACCTTCACGCGAGTCCGGCTAGGCTAGGCCGTGGGGCGACGAGTAGGTAGGCTTGTGAGGTTGAGTTCTTCGCACGCGCCCCTGAGTTTGAATCTTCTTGGGTCTGAAGAGCCCTGAATCCGACATTTGGCACGCCAGGTAGGGGGCGTGTCGAAGCCCTGCCCCCTCATCAACCATGTTCCATCATCACTCGGCCATGATGAGGTTAAGCCAGGCTCACGCCGAGCGATGGGCCGTGCACTCCGATCGGGCGGCGCCCTCCCGCCGCGACGCGCCTCGTCGCGCCCCACCTTCCTCATTGCACCATCATCAATGACAAGGTTCACCACCGCCACCCCCTGCGCGACGCAACGGGCGAGCCTCCACGCACTCGATTGGCACCACCGCGACTCCGCCCCCCGCACCCGCCGAGGGTTGAAGGGCGCGTAGGCCGCGCTCCCCACGGCACGGGAATTACTGCGCTACCGCCCTGCAGAGGGCGATCACGCCGCTTGGCTTGACCGGGTTGCCAAACTACTCGACGTCGCTTGCGGGGGTGCAGACCCCCTCTGCCCCCCGCCTGCTTCTAGACCTTTGCTGCAGGCCCGGACGTGCCCTTGTTGTGTCTCCGCGGGGAGTGGGTCCGGAGGGCAGGGAGGTGAAGAGAAGGCGAACGAGATCTCTCTCCAAGCTCAGGAGACGCCCCCCCCCCCCCCCACCCCTCGATCTTCAGGCAGGGTGAGCGGCCCCCAGTGGGAGGCGCTATGGCGGGCCACCTCCTGGCCATCATGACACGACGGCGGGGTGGTAAGCGCCAAGTCTGAAGGACCCACGGGTTGGCAGAAGGCAGGCCTTCGCTGGTATAGCCCTCGAGATCGTCAAGGCCACTCAAGGCCCGGGGGCTGCAAGCAGGGCCATGACTGCTGGCACAAGTACTTTTAGAACATATTTTTTGCTAACTTTGGAGCGCAGGAGACCTACGACCCGTGGCGTGCCCGCGAGACGGCGGCCAAACTGTGCGCGCCGGGGCGCACCCGGTCGGGTGGCACCCCAGAGTAGGACAGGACCCCGGGGGCTTGAGGGGCCCGCGAGGCCCGGGAGCCTCACGAGGGCCCGCGACCCCCTAAGCCGCGACCGCTCGGGGCCCTGGGGGCGAAAAGGGCTCAGGAGGAGCCCGGAGGCGGGCATCGCGAGCTGATCAAGCCACCCGCGGCCAATACGGTGGCGCGTCGCACCGCCCGCCGGTGGTCGCCAGTCTGGGAGCCCCGCCCAGGGCTGCCAGCGCTCGGGCTCGCCGGTGCGTGGCCCAGGGCAGGGGTGAGGCCCCCGACCAGGAAGCAGGCAGCCGCCTTACACCTCCCCAAGTCTCCGCCCGTGACACTCTCACGTAATAATGAATGGGGCTGTACATGCCCTGGAGTCTCCTGAGTGCTGCCCCTGAGCCTCACAGGGGCTCCCACCCATGTCTCAGTGGAAGCCCCATGCTCCGCGCTGGCGGACAACACGGTCCCCCGATGACTATGCCCACACCCAGTGGAAGCCCCATGCTCCGCGCTGGCGGATGACACGGTCCCCCAATGACTATGCCCACACCAAGTGGAAGCCCCATGCTCCGCGCTGGTGGGAAGACTAGAAGACTAGCATAGGTGTCGGACGCGGTTGTTCTTTGCTTTCTCTTGCAACCGAGTTCGCTACTTCTTGGAATGAACTTGCAGTTCTTGTGCTTTTGCTCAAAAAAAGGGGGGTCTTTTCTTGGCTTTCTCCTTTTAGCGGTTTTCCTTCGCTTGGTTTCTACCTTTGTGAAAGATGGCGGGCCCCTGTGGCTCCTTCAATCGCACCCCGCTAGCGGAGGCTGGGCACGGTGTACACGCTTGGGTCAGCCCAGCGGTGCTGACGGTGCCCTAAGGGCCCAGGCCACGACAGTCGTGGCCTTGCCCGCGCGCACACCTCTCTGGGACCTCACGCAGTGCTCTCGAAGCGAGCTGATGGGTACGTATGGCCCAAGGCCTTCGGCAGGCGCCCGCCTCCGGACCTTGGTCGGGCACCACGACCCGGCATGACAATGACGGCCGCCCATGCTCAGGGACCGAAGGCGCGCGAAGAGTAAAGGAAAGGCGACACCAGGGAGTGTAATATTACTTAAATACATCATAAAGGAAGTTCTTCCAAAAAATGCAGTCGCACCCCCGCGGGGTCACATCCAAAGTCTTGACAAGAAAACAGGAGAAAACAAGCCTAGGAAGACGCCCTGTCACCGCCACTACTGCCATCATCATCATCGTCAGCCCTATGTTCCTCGACCACGGGCGCACCCACAACCTCAGCAGGGGCAAGCTCTGTGATCAGGTCGTCCACATGATCCTCCACCCAGTCCACCAGGGCACCTTGGATCGCTCCAGGCACGAGGGCTATCGTGGCCTCGAAGTCAAAATTAGGATCGGAGCGGAGAAGGTGGCTGAAGACGCACGAGAACGCATGCGCGAGAAGGTCGCGGCTCCTCTCCTTGACGAGTTGGCGCACCCTCGCGGCCCCACCTTCGAGGCGTGCCATGACCTGGGTGAAGAACCTGAGGTAGCCGACATTGTTAGCAACAAGCGGGCTGGAGACTTTCTCGTCGCAAATGTTGCTCAGAGCCTGGTTGGCCCTGCGCCCGAGGGCCTCAAACATGTGGGAGCGCTCACGCTGCAGCACCCAGGCTCGACTCGCCTCGTCTGAAGCTTTCTCCACGAGGGAGGAAACGCCTTCCACCCGTTTGAAAATGAAGGACAACTCAGCCTCGGCGGTGGCCCGAGCGTCCACCGCAGTTTTCTCGCGTCGCTCTACCACGGCTAACCTCTCCTTAAGGCCGTTGGCCTCGCTTGTCAACTCGTCGCGCCGCATGCGGAAGCTAGCCTCCTGAAGCTCCAACTTCTGGCGATATTCTTCGGCGAGGGCCTTGCGGACCCCTGCTACCCTCTCATCAGCCTCCTTTCGGATCATCGCCTTCCGAGAGGCGAGAGCGTCCTCAGCGGTGGCCACCTGGCGCTCCATCACCTCCAGCCGCTCGTGCTCCAGGCTCTGTTCCAGTGCCTCTAGCGTCAGCCTGTCCTCGAGCGCGCGGAGCCTTGCTTCCCCTGTAGGCGGCCCGCCTGCCGAGGCAGTGAGCGCCGCTTTGCATGCCAGGACCTGTCGCTCGAGGGCGGCGTTCGAGGCTTGGAGCTCCCCCTCGCGCTTCTCGGCCGCCTCGCGTCGGCAGTCTGCGGCTCGGGCCTCCTCCAAGGCGCGATCGCGAGCCTCCTTCGCTGCGGCAAGGGACTCCTCCACCTTCGCGCGAGCATGCTCGTGCTGCAGGCAACCGAAGTTGACGACGACCCCGAGCTGGCGCCACTCATGCGCGTGGCGCAAGCGTTCCGCCTCGAGGCGCGTGTCGATGTCGCCGAGCTCCACCCTAAGGCGCCCGAGCCCGCTCGCCGCCTCCTGGAGAAGGCCATGCCGGACGGTGCTGCGCCCACGCGCAAGCTCCAGCGCCCGGCCGGGGCTTTCCTTCGCGCCCCAGTCGGCGGCGGAGGCACGCGAAGACTCACCCGTCTCCGGTAGGGGCCTGGGGGCTGGAGCTCCTTCGCCTGCTTCTCCGGCCCGGGGCGGGAGCCTTCGTGGGCTCACCCCGCTGCTTGGGGATGGTGCTATCCCGCAAGCGGCCCGGATACCTACGAGCATCAGTGGCGGGGCCCTTGGCACGGGCCTCGCGATTGGGAGGCCTCCCTGAAGGAAGAACGCCAGGAACGCGGGCCCGAGGCTCCCCAGGGTCGGCCTCGATGTGGGCACGGGCGCCACCTTGCGCACAACCACGCGGCTCCCGAGGCGCGAGGTCGAGACGGAACCAGTGCCCTCCGGAGGCGGTGCTCGGGGCGCGTTCGCCCCGTCGTCAAAAGGGATCCTAAGGAACAAGAGTCAGGAGGTGATGCGGGATACAAGGATAAAAAAGGAGGCAAGGCGCTTACTCGTCCATGGCAACCCACTTCCTCCTCTTCAGGGTCCTCGGGGCAGGGCTGCGACAGCTGTGGGACCCCTTCCTCCTCCGGGACGGGCAGGGTCCAGGCAGCAGCACGCTGGAGCTCGGCGCGTGGCCTCCCGCTGCGGTGTCGGTGGCAGCGGCCCCGGGACGAGTGTTCCCTCCGCCGCTCGAAGGGATGGAGACAGATGCTTGGGGCGCATGGCTCAGGAGGCCCCTCCGCGGCCGCCTCGGGGCCCCGCACCTCGGGACCAGAGGGCACTGGAACCACCAGCAGGGGGTTGTCGCGAGGCCCTGTGTGGCCCTCGGGAAGCATCCCCCACTCATCGAAACATGGCATCTTCTCGGCAAAGGCTCTCCCATTTGGGTAGTTGTACAAGGGACGCCCCTCAGGAGGAAGTGCAGCGGGCGCCTCGCCGGTCAGGAGGTGGAGCACCCCGTGCAGCATGTTGGAGGGGAGCGAAGGCACCTGAAGCCTCATGGGGTCATCGGGGTCGGTGAAGGCCCACATTGGGCGAGAGTGGCGCTGGAGTGGAGCGATGCGCCACCGGACAAATTCCCTCACCACCATCGCCATCGTCACCCCCGCCTCCTTCAGCTTGGCCAGCCTGGACAAGATGCACATGAGTCGTGGGTCAGCAAGCTCCGCATGCTCCCAGCCGGAGCTCGGTTCCGCCGGCGCCGACGGGATAAGGAGCAGGGGGCTGTACGTGGTGGCATCGACATACACCCAATGCTTCCGGAACCCCTCCGCGTCCGGGCAGAGCGCGGTCTCGATGCAGGAGCCCACAGTTGCCCCCGACGCGCGGAGCGACACGCACCTCGAGCGTTGCCTGCTGGCGACCTTCTGAAGGGAGAAGAAGTGGCAAAGCAGAGCACGGACGGGGCGACGCCCACGAAGGCTTCGCACAAGAACGTGAAGCCAGAAAGAAGGACAATGGACCCGGGGTCAAGGTGCAGCGCATGGATCTGGTAGTGTGTGAGCACGGCATTGCATCGCCTTCCACTCATTGGAATCGGCGGCGATCGCGTGCCGGACCTTGCCCAACCCCTCGAGGTTGATCATCATGGACCGGCCCAGCGCTGGTTCCGGCCCTGGCAAGGGTTCCGCCACCGCAGGAGTCTTGCCCCTCTTCTTCCTGGGAGCCATGGCGGCAAGGTGGATTGGAGCTGTCACGGAATCTGATAAAGAGGACGCAAATTTTCGGGGAGAAGAAGAAGCAGAGGGCGAGCGCGTAGCAGGGAAATGATGGCGCTGTAGTGGGCGCCAGTCCTTTGTCAAGTCGAGCAGTTGCCGAGGCAACGTGGGGAAGCGGAGACGCCCACGTCCCATCAAGCACCACACATCAGCATGGCCCGCAGGCAATTGGGGCTCGCGGCGCTTCACCCTTGCCCTTTGGCTTCACCTCGAAGCCAAGCCCGAGCGCGCCTTGGGCCCGGGGGCTACTGTCGGCGTTCTGGAAACCGGGGTACCCAGACTTGCCTGCCTGCGGCCCATGGCATGGCCCTACCAATGGCCTGGTATGGCCCATCTGCAAGACCGCTAAGACAAGACCCTCGCGAGGGGCCAAGCCTCGTGAGGTGAACGACACCAAGACCCCCCGAGGGAGTGGCCTCCCCAGGTGGCCTCCCGAGGAGCGGAGATTTCTATGCAGGTACCCAGCCTCAAGAGGCTGCCGTGACGCAAGCCATGACGACCAAGGCCAGGCGGGCGCAGAGAAGGCAGTTTACCCTTTGGTGCTAAGGAGGCAAGGACAGGCGTGGGTTCCCGAGGAATCTGGCAAAGGTTTCCATTCTAGTGCAACGAGACCCAGACCACCAGCACCGCAGGACGGATGTCATCACCGAGCCCACTGCTGCATCACGGCCAGAAGCTTTGCAGGCAAAGACCACCTTTTGTTAGGATAATATGTACTACTTGTCCCCTTTCAAATTGGCCACTGTGGGATCCCTTCCCGCCTAAGTTTTGGGGAAGAGGACCGAGGCCACTATAAATGTAGGTTAGCCACCACCGTAGAGAGGGTCGACTCATTCTCACCCCGAACCCTCGCGAGGTCATTCATCCTCTGTACTTGTTCATCCTCAGCCCCTCGTGAGGCCAATCCACCACAAAGCAGGAGTAGGTTTTTACACCACAAGGTGGCCTGAACCTGGGTAAACTGCCATGTTCATCTTCTTCCTCACCTTCACGCGAGTCCGGCTAGGCTAGGCCGTGGGGCGACGAGTAGGCAGGCTTGTGAGGTTGAGTTCTTTGCACGCGCCCCTGAGTTCGAACCTTCTTGGGTCTGTGGAGCCCTTAATCCGACACGTATAACCCTCTTGATCGTCTTTTATGCCATGTTAGGTCATTTGGGGGCTTCCTGCACTATGAGGATAGCGTATAACCCTCTTGATTGGCTACTATGCCATGTTATAGGTCACTTGGGGGCTTCTTGCTCTATGAGCATAGCGTATAACCTTCTTGATCGGCTTTTATGCCATGTTATAGGTCACTCTTGGGGGCTTCCTGCTCTATGAGCATAGCGTATAACCCATTTTGACCGGCTTTCATGACATACCTGAGTTAAACCTGCCTGTTTTCAACTTGCTACTCTGATAGGTGACCCGCCGTACTCTTGACAGTTAACCTTTTTAAGACCCTGAACTTGACAAGGTTTAAATGGTGGCTTATGTCACGTGAGAGCCGGATTATAGTGACCTAGGATAAACTAACCTGTCTGTTGTAGTCTCTCCGCTATGTGGCCCATTCATACTCTTAACAGTTAATCTTTCAATAAGACCCTGAACTGGTTAAGGTTTAAATGGCAGATTTATGTCACGTGAGAGCTGGCTTATGGGATTACAGACCTTCATGCCAAGCTTCTTTTGAAGCAAAAATTTGAGTTTTTCAAAACCAATCTATTTTAGTCATGCCCTGCAAGCCGGCTTAACAAATTTTGAGTTATACATACTCTATGTTTCTGTTTTGCAGATGAAAATTTTCCGGATCGCATAAGACCCGGGTTATGTTGCTCTATAGTGCATTTGCTGAAGTTCTAAACCGTCACAGTGATCTCTCTACAGGCTGGATATGATTATAAGCCGCCCTGGGGTGTTGGGTTATTTAACTCACCCTGAATAGTGACTCTAAGTCGCCAGTATAAGACATTGTTGGATCTTTTACGGATTATATATTGAAGCTGTCAAGGAATTTTGGCAAGGATGAAAGTCTACATATAAGATATGATCAAGGAGATTGAATAGTTGGCAAAACATGCACGAAGGCATGGCAGAGCAGATAATTGTTTTTCAGCTACCTATTACAAGGCTACACCTGAGCCCACAAAGTTTCGACCAAGTGTTTTTTTTGGAGTTACATCACTCCGCAGAATCGGCATTAGTATCGTCCAGGTTCTGGCCTGGCGGATTATTGATGTCTTGGCGCCTTGAAGTAGAGGCCTCCGGGTCACCCTGTGCCGTCTCTTCATCGTTGGCTATCTGGAGAGTATCCTATGTCCAGTCGATGCCGGTTAACGCTTCGAATGTGGCTTCATCATTAAGAATTACACAGAAGGGTCAAGATCAGAGGCGAAAATATGCTTACGCCTTTGAGGGGTTAAGTCAATAATCTCATGAGTCGGCGGCTTGATACGGGCGTTGTCGTTGTCGTAAGCCGGCTGGTACTTAGACAAATCCAACTCTTGGACAAGTTGGCAGGCTAAAGGTCTCATCTCTCGGATGCATCTGTGAAAGTCTGGCTCCTCAAAGGTAGTCCCATCGTCATTTAGCTCTGGGCAGCCAGCGGCCATCTCCATGGGGTCAAGTTCAGATTGCCATGGCATTGCCCGGCCCAAAGCAGTGATTGCTCCGGCACGGGCGGCTGACCATTTTAGCTCTTCTACTTGAGCCAAAACTGTTGACAGATGGTCCAACACAGTTTTGATAAGCTTTGGGGATTCCTTGCCATTAGATATGGATACAAGTGTCCGCAGAGCCCCTGCATATAGCTGCTCTGACAAGGAATATACCGCCTTCAGCTTCAACAACATGTTCTGACCAAAATTGGCACTTCTAGCACCTGTCATACAATCAAAGTACAAGTCAGGCAAGTCAGGAGTCAAATATTTTGAGTCGCCATGGCAGGATAAAGTATCGTAAAAAAATTGTTAGTAGTTTCAACTTACCAAACATGGCGGCTGTCATTTGGGATATGTGTTGCTTTAAGCCGGCCAGCTCGTCAGCGACCGGCTTAAGTTGATTTTCGGCATCTTCAACACGCTTCATTAAGGTTGCTTTCTCTGTCTCCCAGGCGGCTATCTTAGTGGCAAAATTAGCCTTGAGCTTTTCGTTCTCTTCCAAAGAAAATATGAACTTTGACTCGGCCTTCAGAGTTTCAGCCTCTTGGTGTTTGATGTTTTTCTTTAAGTCGCCCAGCTCCGACTCTTTAAGACCTAAAGCTTCCTGCAAAAGGATTTGAAATCATGGATACAAGTTAATATGGAGCAGGTTCATTTTGGAATAAATTTTCAAGTCCCAAATACATTGCAAGCAATATACTTGGCACTTGGGGGCTAATGTAGGTCATTTCAATCTCTATTATGACCCAGCTCATCTTATCAAGTTAAGCCGGCCCTTGGGGGCTACATATTTGGTTTTCTCAAGTGATTAAGACCCGGCTCATCTTATAAAGTTAAGCCGGCCCTTGGGGGCTACACTTTGGAAATTTTCACAAGTCTCAAGCATACTCAATATGGTTCCTGTAATTCGGACTTGGGGGCTAGTATGGATATATGTATATACACAAGGCTAAAGAGGGGTTGGATATCTTCATACCTCATATTTCTGCTTCATCAACTGGACTAACCCGGCCTCCATGTCCCGACTTGTGTGAAGGCGGCTCAAATAGCCCGCATACACATCACTAAATGAGGAATAGCTCTCCAGATCCAGTTTGGCCTTGCCTTTATCCAAGGAAGGTGATTCTTCTTTGGTACTATGCTTGGTTAGCACAGTTAAGGCTCCTGGCGTGGTATAAGCCATCCCAGTGACAGCAATATCATCAGAATTCTTCTCAAGAGAGATCTCTTCAGTTGGCTTCACAGGAGTCGGCGACTTAGGACTTGGCGGGTCATGACTAGCGGCCGGGTTAATCTCAGTATCCATTGGCTCAAGGACTGCAGCATCAGTTTGCGGAGGCGGATCATTTTGTTGATTAATGGGCTCTTCGGGGTCTTGGATGGGGGCCTCAGAGATTTCCAATGCTTGTTTCTCCGGCTCAGAAGCTTTGGGATCCTTGGACGAGCCGCTTACCTTCTGCTTTTTGCCAGCCTTTGCTTTGGTCCTATAACAAGGATGTCATAGTTTATGAGTATATATATAAGCAACAAGTTTTGATAAAAGCGAAAAGTACTTACCTGTGGGTGACGACAAAGGTGGGAAGCTGGGTTCCGGTTGAGTCACCGGATGACGGAGGTGTTTCCTGGTAGTTTGAGTCAGAAGGATTAAAAGGTTGACGCATGAGGCCGGCCTTTGGAAGAGATAGAGTCGGACTATGTGGCACCTCATTATGACGCTTTCGGGGAGCCGGCGTGTTGGGTAAGCCGGAGACAAGGTCTTCGGTGCCACCGCTCCGGGTCAGGTGCCTTGAATCATGCTATTGTTTCTTCAAAAGAAAGTTGGGATCCAAATAAGCAAGAGGGTGCGGAAATCTTACTTTCCAGATGACCCGCCTTGTTTTCTTTCTTGGCAAAGGTTCTGAGTCGGAGGAGATAGTAGTTACCTCTGCTTCAGGAGCCTAGCTTGTCTCCGCGCTGTCCTGAGAGGAATCAGCATCAATAAGTTGAATAAAGAGAAGGCCAAGGGAGTCAAGTTCTACCTCGGACTCATCCAGCTCGAAAAGCTCTTGTGTTGTTTGTTGTTTACGACGACTTGTGCCACAAGATTTCGCTCCTCTTGTCTTCTTGGCTGGAGCAGCGGCTTGCAACTTCTTCTTCCAGAAGGGAGAGTTGGCCTGTTTAAACATGAGCAATAAGAATACAGAGTATGACGTACAAGAAATAGATAAACAAGATGAAGATTTGATCAAATTGCTTACAGGTGGAGCCGGGTTAAGAGTGTAGAAAGGGTTCAGTCCCACTTTGCTGTAGTTTTCTAGAGACTCGCCAAGCAGTGTCTTCACAGAGTCATTGATCTCTTTATCACTCAGGCGTATTGGGTTGAAACGTTGTGAGTCCTTCGGGTCACCGGTGTATTGGCACATTAAGCCGGGGCGTTGACTCAATGGTAAAATTCTCCATGCAACCCAGCAGCGGACCAGATCAACTCCAGTCAAGCCGTTGGCAATCAAAGCTTTTATCTTTGAAAAAGTGGAGGCATATGGGGTGTGCTCTGCAGCAGTCAATCGACCTAGAAGCACGCTGGTGGTGGTAAGCCGGTAGGGACCGAAACCCGGCAAGGGTTTCTCTCCAGCTGGGGAGGTGTCTCTACAATAGAACCAGGTATAGTTCCAATCTTTGGGATGACTAGGCAGTGCGGGTGAAGGAAAGGTTACATCTCTCCGTCTTTGGATGGAAACACCTCCAAGTTCAAGACTGGGCCATCTGTCATTTCAGTCTGGCGGTTGATATAAAAATAGTCTCGGAAGAGGTTAACAGTGGGTTCTTCTTGAAGATATACTTCACAGAGCACTTGAAAGTTGCATATATTGGAAACAGAGTTGGGACCAATGTCTTGTGGATGAAGATTATAGAAATGCAGAACATCCCGAAAGAATTTTGACCCGGGCGGTGAGAAGCCACGGAGGAGGTGGTATGTGAAAACCACAACCTCACCCTCTTGGGGCTGAGGGGGAAATTCGGAGCCTGGAACCCGCCAGTGGATGGCCTCTTTGGCAGACAAAACCCCCATGGTCACATAATCGTTGAGTGTGTCCTCTGTGACTCTGGAGGCAATCCAGTCACAAGAGGTGGGTGCTTTAGTCATGATGAGCTGGAACAACAAGCTGCGACCAAAGAATAAGGATGTGGCGGGTTAAATTACTATGGTAAGCCGCCTAAATGGTTGCAATGATAATTCAGCAGCAAGCCAGTTATGGTTATAAGATTAATCATTGTAATGGAACATGGAAGAATTATAAGCCCCCCTGGTTAAGAGGGTGCGGCGACTCTCAGGTTAATTGAGATGGGGCAGGTTAAGTTATGACCTTTTAAGCCGGCCAGAGGCTGGCGGGTTGCAAGTTCATTACTAAGCCTCCAAAAGGTAAGGGGCGGATCAATTATCTACAGTTTCAAGTTTGTTGAAATTTTGCTAAGTATGGAGCAAACAAGTTTCACAACTTATGGATATAATTATGGATCTACGGAAGCCCAGAAAAAGGATGGATAATTAAACCTAGAAAGCAAAAGGCGGATGAACTAGCAGACTGTGTTCAGATTTTAAGGAGGAGACGATCCGTCCAAGACATGATATGGGTGCTAAACTGCTACCGCATCAATCCTACGGCATTTTCAGATTGAAATATGGAGTTTGGCTAAAACTAAGGTAGGCCAAGATGAACGCCGACGAACTATCAAGAACTGACATGACCTAATGTGGATCTGAGAAAGAAGAAGGACGTTACCTGATGATTTGGGTGAAGAGCGGATGGGTGCCGCAGATTTCTGGTCCGAACAGGGTGATGCAGCGGCCTCAACAGAGTGGTTGGTGCGGTTCAGCGGCGGCGGTGGAGCTCCAGTGGCAACGGGCGACGCAAGGAAGAAGAAGAAGAGGAGGCGGCGGGGGTAAAAGGTGAAAAAGGGTACCCCCCCCCCCGGTGCCTATTTATAAAGAAAAGTTGGTGGAACAGAAAAATGGCATGCGCAAAAATCGAGGAGGCGTCATGATTATCTTAACGAAGGAGATGCCTCGATTCTCGGATGGCTAGTTAATGCAAAAAGATCCATTGTGATGTCATAAGTTTTTTCTAGATTTATTTCACATGACGTCATGGCGGGTTACAAGAATCCGCTCAAGGTTAAACATTGGAAGGAATCAAAGAAGACTCGCTAAGAAGAAGCAGCGAAGATTGACATGAATAAGTTCAAATCAATCTGGGGCCTAATGTTGGGGATATAACCCCACGGTGTGACCCGCCCAGGAGGGGCCGGGTTACACTCTTGGTGACTCAGAGATAAAGCCTAAGTAGGCCCAAGAAGCCAGACATGGAGCCTTGATGGCGACTTACATGGTGAGCCGCTGGAGGCCCAAGCCCAGAAGATGGTGCGAGACCCGGCACTGTAAGCCGCCCCATGATGACTTGCCTAGTAAGGCAAGGCGACTTAGAACCAGGGACGGTCATGTATTGTGACCTGACCCAAACTCTTGTAAGCCCAGGGCCTCGACCTATGTATATAAAGGCGAGTCCCTGCGGTGGGTAAACCTAAGAAACAATCAATCGATAGCTAGGTCAAGTGATTCCGCTCCCTTGTAATCGATATTCAGTCAATACAACTCAAAGCAGGACGTAGGCTTTTACCTCAACCGTGAGCGGCCGAATCTGGGTAAACTGGTGTCTCTCGTCCCGCTCAACCCCTTTAGGCTAACCTACGTTGCGATGGCTCCACACCTAAGTCCTTTAACAAGGGCATCTGCCGTGACAAAACCATGACAGAGATCATGGTGTCATGCCGGTGACGATGGAGATCATGCCGGTGCTTTGGAGATGGAGATCAAAAGCACAAGTTCATGGCCATATCATGTCACTTATGATTTGCATGTGATGTTAATCCTTTTATGCATCTTATTTTCCTTAGGACGACGGTAGCATTATAAGGTGATCCCTCACTAAAATATCAAGATAAAATTGTGTTCTCCCCAAGTGTGCACCGTTGCGAAAGTTCGTCGTTTCGAAGCACCACGTGATGATCGGGTGTGATAGACTATACGTTCGCATACAACGGGTGCAAGCCAGTTTTGCACATGCGGAACACTTGGGTTAAACTTGACGAGCCTAGCATTTACAGACATGGCCTCGGAACACAAGAGACCGAAAGGTTGAACATGAGTCATATAGTAGATATGATCAACATGGAGATGTTCACCATTGAAACCACCTCATCTCACATGATGATCAGACTTGGGTTGGTGAATTTGGATCATGTTACACTCGGACGACCAGAGGGATGTCGATTTGAGTGGGAGTTCTTAAGTAATATGATTAATTAAACTCATTATCATGAACAATAGTCTAAAGTTGCCTTTGCAAATTTATGTTGTAGATCAATGGCTCGTGCAGTAGCTCCCCTGAATTTTAATGTGTTCCTAGAGAAAGTTAAGCTGAAAGATGATGGAAGTAACTTTGTGGATTGGGCCCGTAATCTGAGGATTATCCTCACGGCTGCCCAAAAGGCTTATGTTCTTGATGCACCCCTTGGTGCGCCACCCCCTCCAGCGACTGTGGACGTTGTGAACGCCTGGCAGTCGCGTGTTGATGACTACTCAATAGTTTGGTGCGCCATGCTGTATAGCTTAGAGCCGGGACTTCAAAGGCGTTTTGAACATCATGGAGCATATGAGATGTTCTAGGAGTTGAAGTTTATCTTTGAGAAGAATGCTCGAATCGAGAGGTATGAGACCTCCGATAAGTTATATGCCTGCAAGATGGAGGAGAACGGGTCTGTCAGTGAGCACATACTCAGAATGTCTGGGTACTACAACCGTCTGGCTGAGTTGGGAGTTGAGCTCCCGCCAGAGGCTGTCACTGACAGAGTTCTCCAACCGCTACCACATAGCTACAAGAGCTTTGTGTTGAACTATAACATGCAGGGGATGAACAAGTGAGTCTTCGAGCTGTTCGCGATGTTGAAAGTCGTTGAGTCAGACATCCAGAAGGAGCATCAAGTGTTGATGGTGAATAAAACCACTAGTTTCAAGAAAGGCAAGGGAAAGAAGGGAAACTTCAAGAAAGGTGTCAAAGCAGTTGCTCCTCCCATGAAGAAACCCAAGGCTGGACCCAAGCCAGAGACTGAGTGCTTCTATTGCAAGGGAACTGGCCACTGGAAGCGGAACTGCCCCAAATATCTGTCCGACAAGAGGGGGCCAACGTCAACAAAGGTATATATGATATACATGTTATTGATGTGTACCTTACCAACTCTCGTTGTAGTGCCTGGGTATTTGATACCGGTTTGGTTGCTCACATTTGCAACTCAAAGCAGGAACTACGGAATAGATGGAGGCTGGCGAAGGACAAAGTGACGATGCGCGTGGGAAATGGTTCCAAGGTTGATGTGATCGCCGTCGGCACTCTCGCTCTTCGATTACCATCGAGATTAGTGATGAACCTGAATAATTGTTATTTAGTGCATGCGTTGAGCATGAACATTATATCTGGATCTTGTTTAATGTGAGACAGTTACTCATTTACATCAGAGAATAATGGTTGTTCTATTTGTATGGGTAATATCTTTTATGGTCATGCACCCATTGTGAGGGGTTTATTCTTATTGAATCTCGATAGTGATGATACACATGTTCATAACATTGATGCCAAAAGATGTAGAGTTGATAATGATAGTACCACTTTCTTGTAGCACTGCCGCTTAGGTCATATTGGTGTTAAGCGCATGAAGAAACTCCATGCTGATGGGCTTTTGGAATCACTTGATTTTGAATCACTTGACACATGCGAACCATGCCTCATGGGCAAGATGACCAAAACCCCGTTTTCCGGAACAATGGAACAGGCAAGTGACTTGTTGGAAATCATACATACTGATGTGTGCGGTCCGATGAGCGTTGACGCGCGCGGTGGATATCGTTACTTTCTCACCTTCACCGATGACTTGGGTAGATATGGGTATGTTTACTTAATGAAGCATAAGTCTGAAATGTTTGAAAAGTTCAAGCAATTTCAGAGTGAAGTTGAGAATCATCGTAACAAGAAGATCAAATTCCTATGATCTGATCGAGGGGGAGATTATCTGAGTTATGAGTTTGACAATCACTTAAGACAATGTGGAATCGTTTCACAGTTGACGCCACCTAGAACACCACAGCGTAATGGTGTGTCCGAACGTTGTAATCGTACCTTATTAGATATGGTGCTTTCTATGATGTCCCTTTCCGATCTGCCACTCTCGTTTTGGGGTTATGCATTAGAGACAGTTGCATTCACTTTAAATAGGGCACCATCTAAGTCCATAGAGACGATACCGTATGAACTGTGGTTTGGCAAGAATCCTAAGCTGTCATTCCTTAAGGTTTGGGGCTGTGATGCTTATGTCAAAAGGCTTCAGCCGGAAAAGCTCAAACCCAAAGCGGACAAATGTGTCTTCATAGGATACCCAAAGCAGACAATTGGGTATACCTTCTATCTCAGATTTGAGGGCAAAGTGTTTGTCGCTAAGAACGGGTCCTTTCTCGAGAAAGAGTTTCTCTTGAAAGAATTGAGTGGGAGGAAGATAGAACTTGATGAGGTTGTTGAACCTTTACTTCAACCAGTGAGTAATGCAGCGTAGAAAGATGTTTCTGTGACACCTACATCAGTTGAAGAGGAAGCTGATGATAGTGATCATGAAGTTTTGGATCAAGTTACTATCGAACCTCATAGGTTGACAAGGATAGGTACTATTCCTGAGTGGTACGGTAACCCTGTCTTGGAGGTCATGTTGTTGGACAACAACAACGATGAACTTATGAGCTATGAAGAAGCGGTGGTGGGCCCATATTCCGACAAATGGTTAGAGGCCATGAAATCCGAGATGGGATCCATGTATGAAAACAAAGTATGGACTTTGGAAGTATTACCTGAAGGGCGAAAGGCCATTCAGAATAAACGGATCTTCAAGAAGAAGACAGACACGGACGGTAATATCACCGTCTATAAAGCTCGACTTGTGGCAAAGGAGTTTTCACAAGTTCAAGGAGTTGACTACGATGAGACTTTCTCACCCATAGCGATGCTTAAGTCCGTCAGAATCATGTTGGCAATAGCTGCATTTTTCGATTATGAAATCTGGCAGATGGATATCAAAACAACGTTCCTTAACGGTTTCCTTAAGGAAGAGTTGTATATGATGCAGCTGGAAGGTTTTGTCAATCCAGAGAATGCTGACTAAGTGTGCAAGCTCCAGCGATCCATTTATGGGATGGTGCAAGCATCTCGGAGTTGGAATATTTGCTTTGATGAGGTGATCAAAGCGTTTGGGTTTATACAAGTTTATGGAGAAGCTTGTATTTACAAGAAAGTGAGTGGGAGCTCTATAGCATTTCTAGTATTATATGTGGATGACATATTGCTGATTGGAAACAATATAGAACTTTTGGAAAACGTGAAGGAATATTTGGACAAGAGTTTTTCAATGAAGGACCTAGGAGAAGCTGCTTTCATATTAGGCATCAAGATCTATAGAGATAGATCAAGACGCTTGATATGACTTTCACAAAGCACATACCTTGATAAGATTTTGAAGAAGTTCAAAATGGATCAGTCCAAGAAGGGGTTCTTGCTAGTTTTGCAAGGTGTGAAGTTGAGTAAGACTCAATGCCCAGCGACTACAGAGGATAGAGAAAAGATGAGTGTCATCCCCTATGCTTCAGCCATAGGCTCTATTATGTATGTGATGTTGTGCACGAGACCAGATGTCAGCCTTGCCATAAGTATGGCCGGAAGGTTTCAAAGTAATCCCAGAGTGGAACACTGGACAGCGGTCAAGAATATCCTTAAGTACCTGAAAAGGACTAAGGAAATGTTTCTTGTTTATGGAGGTGATCAAGAGCTCGTCGTAAAGGGTTACGTCGATGCAAGCTTTGACACTGATCCGGATGACTCTATGTCTCAAACCGGATATGTATATATTATAAATGGGGGAGCAGTAAGCTGGTGCAGTTCCAAGCAAAGCGTGGTAGGTGATTCTACATGCGAAGCGGAGTACATAGTTGCCTCAGAGGCAGCAAAGGAAGGAGTCTGGATGAAGCAGTTCATGATAGATCTTAGAGTTGTGCCTAGTGCACTGGACCCAATGACTCTGCTCTATGACAACACTGGTGCCATTGCTCTGGCCAAGGAACCAAGGTTTCACAAGAGGACCAGACACATAAAGCGACGCTTCAATTCCATCCGCTATTGGGTCAAGGAGGAGGACATAAACATTTGCAAAGTACATACGGATCTGAATGTTGCAGATCCGTTGACTAAACATCTTCCACGGATAAAACATGATCAACACCAGAACTCTATGGGTGTTAGATTCATTATTATGTAATGCTAGATTATTGACTCTAGTGCAAGTGGGAGACTATTGGAAATATTCCCTAGAGGCAATAATAAATTGGTTATTATTATATTTCCTTGTTCATGATAATCGTTTATTATCCATGCTATAATTGTATTGACCGGAAACTCAAATACATGTGTGGATACATAGACAACAACATGTCCCTAGTAAGCCTCTACTAGACTAGCTCATTGATCAAAGATGGCTATAGTTTCCTAGCCATAGACATGAGTTGTCATTTGATAATGGGATCACATCATTGGGAGAATGATGTGATGGACAAGACCCAAACCATAAACGTAGCATATGATCGTATCAAGTTTATTACTATCGTTTTCTGCATGTCAAGTATATGTTCCTATGACCATGAGATCAGGCAACTCACTGACACCGGATGAGTACCTTGTGTGTACCAAACGTCACAACGTAACTGGGTGACTATAAAGGTGCTCTACAGGTATCTCCGAGGGTGCTGTTGAGTTGGCATGGATCAAGACTGGGATTTTTCACTTCGTATGACGGATAGGTATTTTAGGGCCCACTGATACATCTCCAACGTATCTATAATTTATGAAGTATTCATGTCATGTTTACAACAATTTTATATGGTTTTTGTATGATTTGGATGGAACTAACCCGGACTGACGTTGTTTTCAGCAGAACTACCGTGGTGTTGTTTTTTGTGCAGAAATAAAAGTTCTCCAAATGAGCTGAAACTTTTTGATGATTTTTTTTGGAACAAAAGAGACCCCCGAAGCTTTGTGGGAGGGCCAGAAGAGCCACGAGGAGGGCACAACCCACCACGGCGCGCCAGAGGAGCCTGGCTTGCCCCGGTGGGTTGTGCTCACCTCGAGGCCCATCTTAGCGTGAAACCAACGCCAAAAATTCCTATAAATAGAGAAACCATCAGAAATAACCCTAGATCAGAAGCTCCGCCGCTGCAGGCCTCTGTAGCCAAGAAAACCCAATCTAGACCCCATTTTGGCACCCTGCCGGAGGGGGAGATCATCACTGGAGGCCATCTTCATCATCCCTATGGCCACCATGATGAGGAGGGAGTAGTCCACCCTCGGGGCTGAGGGTTTGTACCAGTAGCTATGTGTTTTATCTCTCTCTCTCTCTCTCGTGTTCATGAGATGGCACGATCTTGATGTTTCGCGGGCTTTGTTAATATAGTTGGATCGTATGGTGTTTTCCCCTCTCTATCTTGTTGTGATGAATTGAGTTTTCCCTTTGATATTTCGTTTTATCGGATTGAATACTTTTATGGATTTGAGAGCACTTGATATATGTCTTACATATGAATACCCGTGGTGACAATGGGGTATTATATTGATTCACTTGATATGTGTTTTGGCACTCAACTCGCGGATTCCCGAGGTGACATTGGGGTAATCTATGCATAGGGGTTGATGCACGTTCTCGTCTTTGTTTCTCCGGTAGAAATCTTGGGGCACTCTTTGAGGTTATTTGTGTTGGATTGAGTATTATGAATCCGAAATTGTTTGAGCCATATCGTATAATTAACTCATGGATACTTGTGACATTAGAGTTGGTTGATGCGTATCATATGGTGTTATTTTAGTACGAACTCTTGGATAGATCGAACGGAAAGAATAACTTTACGTTATTTTAGTACGAACTCTTGAATAGATCGAACGGAAAGAATAGCTTTAATGTGGTTTCATACCCTACAAACAATTTCTTCTTACGTTCTCCGCTAGATAAGAACTTTGGAGTGATTCTTCATCGCACGTTGAGGGATGGTTATATGATCCAATTATATTAGCATTGTTGAGAGATTGCACTAGCGAAAGTACGGACCCTAGGCCTCATTTTCAAGCATTGCAATACCGTTTGTGCTCACTTTTGTTACTTGCTACCTTGCTGTTTTTTATTGATCCTATTACAAAAATTCATATCTACTATCCATATTACACTTGTATCACCATCTCTTCGCCGAACTAGTGCACCTATACAATTTACCATTGTATTAGGTGTGTTGGGGACACAAGAGACTCTTTGTTATTTGGTTGCAGGGTTGTTTGAGAGAGACCATCTTCATCCTATGCCTCCCACGGATTGATAAACCTTAGGTCATCCACTTGAGGGAAAATTGCTACTGTCCTACAAAACTCTGCGCTTGGAGGCCCAACATGAGTCTACAAGAATAAAGTTGCGTAGTAGACATCACCCACTCAGTAATACAACATCATAACAAGCTTGCAAGCAATGTGACTAAAGAGTTAGCCATGAGATCTTGTATTACGGAACAAGTAAAGAGACTTGCCGGTAACGAGATTGAACTAGGTATGGAGATACCGACAATCGAATCTTGGGCAAGTAACATACCGATAGACAAAGGGAACTGCATACGGGATTAGCTGAATCCTTGACATCGAGGTTCGACCGATAAGATCTTCATAGAATATGTAGGAACCAATATGGGCATCCAGGTCCCGCTATTGGTTATTGACCGTAGAGGTGTCTCGGTCATGTCTGCATAGTTCTCAAACCCGCAGGGTCTACACACTTAACGTTTGGTGATGATATAAGTATAGTTGAGTCATTATGGTGGTTACCAAAGGTTGTTTGGAGTCCCGGATAAGATCCCGGATGTGAAGAGGAACTCCGAAATGGTCCGGAGGTGAAGATTGATATATAGGATGAAGGGTATCGGAGTCCAGAAGTGTTCCAGGGGCACCGGGTTGTGACCAGGATGACCGAAAGGGGTTTCCGGAGGCCCGACAAGTGTTGGGGGGCCTCATGGGCCTAGAAAAGGGGGCACACCAGCCCACTAAGGGGCTGTGCGCCCCCTCACCCCATCCTACGATGCCAGGAAGGGTGGTGCGCCCCCCTAGGGTTGCCTTCCCCTTGCTTGGGGGGCAAGGCACCTAGGGGGGGCCACCCAAAAACCCATCTAGGGTTGCCTTTGTGGCCGTCGCCCCCCCCCCCCCCAGGGGAAACCCTAGGGCGCCTCCTCCTCCCCCCTTCCCCCTATATATAGAGGGGTAGAGGGAGGGCAACCGCACCCATCTATGCCACGGTGCTGCCCTCCCTTTCCCTCGTAGCCCTCTTCCTCTCCGTAGTGCTTAGCGAAGCTCTGTTGAGATTCCAACACCACCACCGCCACCATGCCGTCGTGCTGCCGGAGGACTCGACCTACTACTTCACCATCGCTCGCTGGATCGAGGAGGTGAAGGCGTCATCAAGTCATACGTGTGTTGAACGTGGAGGTGCCGTTCGTTCGGCACTTGGATCGGGAGTTCGCGGGACGGATCATGATTGGATCACGAAGACGTTCGACTACATCAACCGCGTTTCTTAACGCTTCCACTTAGCGATCTACAAGGGTATGTAGATGCAATCTCTCCTCTCATAGATGTTCATCTCCTAGATTGATCTTGGTGAGCATAGGAAATTTTTTGTTTCCCATGCAACGTTCCCCAACATAGTCGTCAAAGGACCGGACGTCGTGGTAGAGACGGTCGAAGATATTTTTGTGTATCCGAAAGGCCAGTGAAAATTGCTAGTGAAGAGGGCATCAGGGCAAAGTAGTCGTCCATCAACATCAAATGGCCGCGCGCTCTGTTGCGGTTGAGCATTCGATGACCCTTGATCGATCCCTCAAAATTGAGAACATGCTCTTTCGCACGCTCCATTGTGATGCCCCTGCCTCGGCCATGCACTAATCATACACGCAAATGCGCACGATCAAGATCAGAGACTCACGGGAAGATATCACAACACAACTCTAGACACAAATTCAAACATAAAGCTTTATATTACAGGCCAGGGCCATGAAGGCTCGAATACATAAGTCAGCGAAAGCAACAATATCTGAGTACATACATAATTAAACAAGTTTGCCTTAAGAAGGCTGAGCAAAACAACGGCAACTAGATCCAAAAGGCGCAAGCCTCCTGCCTGGGAGCCTCCTAACTACTCCTGGTCGTCGGTCTCCACGTAGTAGTAGGCTCCATCGGGGTAGTAGTAGTCATCGACGGGATCAGCCGGCTCCTGGGCTCCGTCATCTAATCGCAACAACCGGGTAGAGGGGAAAAAGGTAGCAAAGCAACCGTGAGTACTCATCCAAAGTACTCGCAAGACTTACATCAGATCTATGCTAAGTATGCATCGGTATCAATGGGAAGGGGTTGTATCTGTGGACTATACTACAGAAATGTCAGAATAGAAGGGAAGACCTAGCCTAATGAAGACTAGCCCCTTGCAGCATTAGAAGAGTATAGAGCAACATAACATAAAGTAATAAGTATGTAATAGCATTGCCTAGAGATCCTTCCTCGACTCCCTACGAGAAAAAGATCTCAGAGCTATCATATTAGTTTAAGTACCACAAGTATCCAGTTCTAGTTGTAATAGATCGGGATACTCTCCGAGCGTCCGTTACCGTGGACATGGCTATTTGAATAGATAAACTTCCGTGCAGGGGTGCACCAACTTACCCAACACGCTCGATTAACTCCGGCCGGACACACTTTTCAGGTCATGCCCGGCCTCGGTTGATTGACATGCCGTAGTCCTACCTAGGCTCAACAGAGAGGCCAGCACATCGGTCTAAATCCTAGGTGTGAAGGGGTCATGGGCCAAACGTCCTTTGCACTTCTGCACGTTGTGAACGCGGCCGGGACCAGACCCACATCCTTATACAAGCACGGGCGGTTATCGTACACCCGGGCGCGCGCCACTCAACTGTCGATGTCTGTGAGCTTTCAGAAGAATCGTACGACGCCGAGTGCCCATACTTATTCCCACGTGGTGGTTAGTGTGAAAAGGCCAGAGGCCTACTCAGATCACATATCCAAACCCGTTAGTGTATTGGGAGCTCGCAAAAACAATCAGCGATCCTGTCGCCCCGTCTCGTGGGCTTACGACAAGGGCCAGGCCCATCCCCCTCTAGGGCAGTCTCTGCCTGCCCGGTCGTGCCGCGTCATTATCTCGCGGGTACCCTCATGGTCAACCCGACTTCAATAACTCTCGCGGGTAGCCCTTGGATCAACCTGACTTCAAGAAAGGACTAAGGTCAAGGTCAAGGTATCCATGTGTCCATAACATCAAGAGGGAATCTGAGGAATCACCCTCAATGGATTCCTACTCGATGTAACCGTCAAGGTGAACTTGGAGGAATCACCCTCGAAGGGTTCACACTTGAGGTGTTGCACGATAGAGTCATCATCAGGAGTGGTCAATGAGGAATCACCCTCGGTAATCCACGACCGATTAGCTATACTACAGAGATATCATCAGGAGTGAGATTCGAGGTATCACCCTCGGCACTCGATAGTAGCTCTGTAGAGTCGTACAACAAAAGGGGGTGCCGATGATGTGTCGGTCTCTGCATCTCGATCACATTGATCGAGTCATCTGGAAGCAAAGCATGGCAACACAGACAAGAGCGCGGGGCCACTGATGGATCACTAACCAACCTATACTAAGCATATAGGATAAAAGGTAAAGTAATAACAGCAGGTTACAAAAGCAGGCTATGCATCAGAATAGGAGCTATCGAACAACAGTAGCAAAATCTAATGCAAGCATGAGAGAGAAAGAATGGGCGATATAGGAATGATCAAGGGGGTTTTGCTTGCCTGGAAGCTCTTCGTCAAGTGGCTAGACGTCTGTAGCGTAGTCATACTCAGTGGCGTCAGCGTCGATCTCAGGGTCTACCGAAGAAGAAGAGGGGAAGAAACGGTAAATATAAAGCACTCAGATGCAGCACAATGCATGACATGGTGATATGCTAAGTTACGGGTGACCTAATGCAATGCTAGGTGTTTTAGATGGAGCAGGAAAATATCTGAGAATATTTTCTCGGCTCTAGGATTTATCGGACAGACGAACCAGAGGGAAAGGCTCCATGTTTGCAGTGTTAGAGACATGTGATAGGTATGTGGATGGCATAAACAGATTCGCCTTATTTTTCTGATCATTTTTCATATATAAAACATTTTCGTCTGAGCTACGGTTGAATTTATATGATTTTTCAAATTTTAAATGAATTTCTGGAATTACTGAATTTATTTTAATTTGAAAATATATTAAAGGTTACTGCTATGGGTACCCAGAGAGGTGCCTACGAGGCTGACAGGTGGGGTCCAGGGGGCTTAGTCAGTAGTGAGTCAACAGTTGACTGGTCAACTGGGCCTAGGGACCCACATGTCATAGTTACAAATTTTAATTAAATGACTAGTTAGCAGAGGGGCCCCACATGTTAGTGCCAAGTTAGGAGGGGTTAGTCTAAATTTTTAGTTAGCCACTAATTGGAATAGGCCGGGCCCAGGTGGCAGTGGCCCAAGCCGGCCACAGGGGCTGCTAGGGCATGCACGAGCGCACCCGGGGGCGCCGGCAGCCAAACCAGCAGCGCAAGCAGGGGTGGCCGTAGCCAAAGGCATTGGCAGCGCGGGCCAGGCAGGGGCACGCGGGCACGCGTGTGGGCGGTGCGGGGGACGGCCGGGCGTGGCCAAGGAGGGCGCGGCTGGGCAGAGGCAGCACATGAGGCAGCGACGCAGCAGTAGGTAGGCAGCAGCAGCGGGCGGCAGCGAGGACACGCGCGGGCGCGATCATGTGAGGGCGTGGGCGGCGATGGTAGAGACGCGACGGGGGCTCGGGTTTGGTCTCTCGGCGGCCATTTGGTCCGCGAGGAACTGCTGCTGGATGAGGGCGATGGCATGAGTCGACCTGGACAGGTAGGAGGCACGGGGGTGGACGGAGTCGTCGGCCCGGCGAGGTCCCACGGCGGCAACAGCAGCAGAGCAGTGTGGCAGCAAGCAGCGGCAAGCGGCAGGCTCGCGGGCGCATGAGCTGGGAGCGGGGCGCAGCGGACGCGGGCGTGGTGAGCACGAGCTCACAGAGAGCTCGGCCATGGTGGGGCGACGACCATACAGCAACGGTGAGGACAGGAGAAAGGGGGAACGGGAGCGGAGCTCACTGGGAGGGGCGTTGGCGAGCTCGGTAGGGGTTGGGGACGGCCAGAGGTTGCCAGAGTCAAGCAGATCGAGCGGCGCGTTGCCGTGGCCGTGGCTGAGGAAGAAGACGTGGGCGCCGCTGATGTTGCTCCCTTGCTCCGATCCGGTGGCGTAGTCAAAGGAGAAGAACGCGACGGAGCTCGTGGACATGTCTTCTTGGCGCGGGGAGGCTAGTGGCCACGAGAATGACGGCGGACATGGCGGCGGTGGTTTGGTTTTGCGCAGGGAAGAAGGAAGCGGCGCGAGGGAGGGGAAGAAGTGGGGCTAGGGTTACTGGAGGGTTGCGGGCGTCGGCCTTATACATCAGGGGGATGTGGGATGACCGGCGCGTGGTAATCCAAGCCATGGACGCGGTGCGCACGTCCACAGTGTCTGTAATGAACAGGGGAAGAAGACAGGGGGAATTTGGGCTGGGCTGCCGCTGTGGACTTATGGCCCATAGGCACAGTGGTGTTTAGCTCTTTTCCTTTATTTCTTTTGTGTATTCTATTTTAAAATTTTCTTTACTATTTGCATTTTATTTTTGTACCAAATGATTTTTGTCACATATGAAATTTGTCACATAAATTCTAGGGAAGGAGAAGGGCTAGCACAACAAGTTCCAAATTATTTTGACTAGTTTAATTATTTGTTTAAATTGAAACGGTTGAAATAAATGCCGTTGGCTCTGTTTTAAATAGGTTAGGGGCATTTAAATATCTCAAAGATGTTGGTTTCTACATGACAATTACTTAGTGATTATTTGCAACCCAACGAACATTTTTATTGGATAGTTTGAAGAAATAGTAATTTGACTTGCATTTGAATTTGACTTGCAGTTTTATCAAGTGGCAATTTGGCTTACTAAAGCATGATGGCATGACATCATTAGCATGGATTCACTGTAGCGTGGCAGCAGGAGTGTTACATCCGCGTCCGCAAGTACCACCTGCATCATCGCCGTCTCATCTGTGTAGCCCTCCTCGTCGAACGAGCCGTCGGACAACTCAACATAGTGCTTGCATATGCACTTCACATCCGAATCCATTGCTTCAAAGAAGAAGGGACAACAAAATTATCACGGGCATTTCACCCAACAGTTGTCGGGCATGGTGAGTATCATAGGAGCTGATGGTACGTGCGCGGCAGTCGGAGGAGAGGTACGGAACGGCGGCGGAGGAGAAGCGGCCTGGAGCCCGGGTGTACCGTTGGAGGTGATGGGCTCTCGAGTTCCGGTAGGGGTATGACGGGGCAGCCGGGGTGATTGGAGCGGCGACGAAGGTAAGAAGGGAAAATGGAAGCATAAAGGCGCGGGGTCTGTGAGGGGTTTTGATGAGGTTTTAGGTAAGCTAGGGGTGTCACAGTCCTACGTGTCTGCTGTCCGGACTCGGGTAAAGCCTTCAGTTTATCTCAGATTTACTGGAGAAAATGTGTCTGAACCACTCGACGGACTGATACAAACCGCGTGAAATGACTGAACTCGCGGGTGGTTCGAGGTTCCCCTGTTTTGCCATAGTCGGCCTCGACCACGTACAAATGCATGACAGAAATGACTGAACTCGCGGGTGGTTCGAGGTTCCCCTGTTTTGCCATAGTCGGCCTCGACCACGTACAAATGCATGACACGGAGAGAAAGTATCTCATCTCACCAAGTGGCAAGCCCGCAACCCAGCCTGGCGCCACTGTCCTGCATGCACGCCAGATGTGCGTGCGGTGCCAAGGTAGCCTCGTCGCACGCCAAAGCATCACACGAGTCGTCGCTGCGGCAACACCTGTGCACGCGGGCGGCACGTACACAGCAAACGTGTCAAGCCGATGCTCCACGCGGCCATGCATGCAAGCGATTTGGAGTACTATAAAACCGCCCAGGTGGAAGCGCTCATGCCACTACACACAGCCAGGTAGCATACCTGTCTCGTGGGACATCGTGTCAACCGAACACCACCGTGCGTGTCAGCCATCTCGCTCATGCCTTGGTTCGGCGGTGGCCGGGGAGGGATGGACCCCTTCTCCTCCGACCTCTGGGACCCCTTCCGCGCTTCCTGGCCCTTGGACGCCGGACGCCGAGGCGGCGACGGCGGCAGCCGTGACGACGCCACCGCCATGGCTCGCACCCACGTCGACTGGCACGAGAACGACAAGGAGCACATCTTCACTGCAGAGATACCAGGTACATAACCGTACGCATCCATCTGATCGGCTGGTGTTGCTGCCTTGCGTGTAGGGGTGAGGAAGGAGGACGTGAAGGTGGAGGTGGAGGACGGCAACGTGCTCAAGATCAGCGGGGAGAAGACGCGGGAGGAGGAGCACAAGGGCGATGCCTGGAACCACGTGGAGCGCAGCTTCGGGTCCTTCATGCGCCGATTCCGCCTGCCGGAGAACGCCAAGGCGGACGGCATCCGGTGCACCATGCAGGACGGCATGCTCAGGGTCGTCGTGCCCAAGGACGAGGAGGCCCGGAAGCAGCGCAACGTCCACTCCATCGACATCGCCTAATAAATGCTAAAAAAGCACCGCACCTGCGCATGCAGTCAACGGCTTCCTAGCGTGACATGCCATCTCCTCTAGTACCACTACACTATGTATGGCGGTGACGTGTCTCATTTTATTTGTGTGCTGGTAGTAGGCTAGTAGCTAATCTGTACCATGTGTTCTATTTTAGCAGTCTGTACTGTAAGGCTAGGCTATTCTGTACGGTAGTTTATAAGTGTGTTGTATGCGCCATATAGCTGCTACAACATTCTGTACTTCTAATCGTGTTTGCGTCCAAAAATTTACCACTAGTGAACCAGCCTGCCATCCCCAGTATCCAAACATACGCATAGTAAACTGCAGTACAAAGGACCAGAAATAGATTTGGAAGATTGGCAGGGGCAACAAAGAAGCATAAAACCGGCTGTCAAGGACAAAATTTTAATTTTCAAAGTTTGGCACGCGTACCCCCTCGTGCAATGTGAGCCATTGATCTAGGCCACAGCTCTTCTTGATCAGCTGTTGACACCGTCGAGGTAAGTGCTTTACGATGTCGCCCAAGGCGCCTATTATATAGGCGACTCTCCCGCGACGTCCACCTCCCGTTCGCGAGGTGGTACTAAACCTGAGACGCCCCTTCTGTCGTGGTGGCTCATGTCGTGGGCCTACTTTCTGGTGGTCCGTGAAAGGAATTGGGCTTCTCAATTGCTAGGCCATTTGGTTCTTTCACACCGAATAGTACAATACTCTTCTTGTATTGCCTAGTAAAAAAAGGTCCCCTAAAAAAAGGTTAAAAAAAGTGTTTCTCAAAAAAAAAAGTACCACGGAAACCGTACAAAAGAATAGGGAGAATGATAAATAACTAAATAAAATGTACCTGGTGAATAAATAGATGAGAGCTAGAATTTTTTCTACCAAGAATTCACTATTTTGTGTAGTAGAATTATTTCAAATGGTTAGCCACGAATTACTATGTGGAAGTGGTTGCCTCAAAAGCAGTTCCTTCGACAAAAGAAAACAATGATGATATAAAAACATAACGAAAAACCATGGATAGTGCCACTAGCGCTTGGGTGCTCTTCCCACAACCAACTTTTGGAGGGATAACCGTGGACTGTCGCAAGTTTTGATCCAAAGCTACGCGTAGAGGAAGAACCAGATCCTTTTCAGTGGACTGTCGCAGGTTTTTTTTTTTAAACGGAGGCAAAAGATATATATATATATATATATATATATATATATATATATATATATATATATATATATATATATGAACACTATTCTGATCACGGGATCAGAATAATATTCTGATAACTACCTGACCTGTCCCAGCTGTAGTAGTTGAACTTCCCCAGTGCTAGGTTGAACTTCCACGAACATTGTCCAAATGGGGCTTGCGATATATCGTTGGAAAGCTATGGACACAAGTATCATGACCCAAGTTAATTTTTGGCAAAATGTAAGCGGTTTAAGAGCAGTTTTGAAAATCGTTTTTTCTTCATACAAAAAACGAGAATCGTATTTTCGATCGCATTTCTAAACCGTTTATCGGAATGCGGCAAATAATATGGCGTTGGAAAGATGCTGCAAATGCGCTCCTTCCACATGTAGAACGTTTTCTCTAATTCCCTATGGTTAAAGAGTAATTTGGAAAATCGTAGAATTTCGCAAATCGAACAGCCGAGTTCGTGTTTTCAATGCCATTTCTAAACAGCTAATCCAATTGAGACAAATGATATGGCGTTGGAAAGCTTATGAAAATGCGCTTCTTTTTCATGTACAAAGTTTTTTCTAATTTTGAACGGTTTAAGAGTAATTTAGAAAACGGTACAAGTTCCACCGAGTTCGTATTTTCGAGTTAATTTTTTAACCGTATGTCTGAATGCAGCAAATGATATGGCGTTGGAAAGGCTGAAGAAATACGAAACTTTTTGGTAGATAAGTTTTTTCTCAATTCCTTATGGTTTTAAGTCAATTTTGAAAACGGTTAAAAACATTTTTTGGCTGTAATTTTTGCAAACTTTGTCGGAATGGGGTAAATAATATACCGTTGGATAGCTATCGAAAATGCGAAACTTTTTCGTATGTAATATTTTCCCTAATTCCCAGCCATTTTCAAGTAATTTAGAAAATTGCGAGATCAGGATTTCTGCCTTCATCGCGAATGGAAATGCACTGCGTGAAGTACTTGAACTTCTGTGGCAGTTCTATTTGAACTTCACTCTGTTTTTTACGTGTTGTTTTTTGCCCGTAACTCCCAAACCACTTACCAGAATTGAGAGAAGAGTTTGTCACAACACACATCCAGATTACGGCATGACAATTATTCTCGCAATAAAAAAGACCCTAACTTCTTTGCCTTGGCGGTGATCCAAATGTTTGCCTTGTCGATGATGGTGTTAAGTAGAGTTGGCGGAGGCGTGCTCTTATGCCGGAACACTCTTGCGTTTCTCCCATTTTAAATGACCCACGACACAAGCATGGTGATCGAGGCCTTCGCTTTTCGGTTGGTGGTGCCCACGGCGCTCGTGCTCGCTCACCATGTCTTGACTGAGTCGAAGGAACTCCACGCAGACGTGCCCATGTCGTGTATGAGAAATTTCTGAATAACCAAATTCCAAAGCCTCAGCGTGAAGCGGCACCTGAAGAATAGATGGGTTCCATATTCTTGCACTCCCCTGCACAAGGGGCAAGGGCCACAATTTGGCCAACCTCGCTTAGCTAGTCTGTCGGTGGTCCAAATTCTATCTTGCAGCACGAGCCAAGCAAAGAACTTGACCTTCGGTGGGGCCCAAGGCTTCCAAACCATTTGGTCCATGGGGGAGAGGACCAAGCCCAAAAATTGTGCCCTGTAAGCAGAGGCCGCGGAGTAATGCCCAGAGTCCGAGTGTTTCCATACTATGTCATCCTCGGCAAGCTCATCAAGATGCACCTCATGCAGAAGCATCCAAAGGGTGAAGAATTGTGTTACATGTTCGGTGGAAACAACCGCAGGTGGCCTGATTTTGAAGATCCACGCGTTTTCCTTGAGGGCCTCCCATACCTTCCAATGTTTCCGCGATGAAGAATCGTAGATGAGAGGAGCAATGTCCTTGGGCTTGCGCCCAAGAAGACAAGGGGATTCCCAGAAGGGTGTCCTCGCCCCATTCCCGACCTTGATTGTGGTGCAAGCGTAGAAGTAGTTGAGATCTTCCTCATCACACGGGTTACCTCTCCCAACCCACAATTTTGTTGGCTCCTTCCGTTCATACCAAGGCCACCGCAGTCTCAAAGCCCGCGCGAACTTATTGGTGTTGAGGACCCCAAGCCCACCATAAGCAAGCTGATAATGTCCCAATTGACCCTGCATTTTGTCCCGGTTGTTTTATCTGACCCGGACCACAGGAAGGCCCTCTCAAGCTTGTCGATGTTTTGAAGGATGGTGGGTTGTAAGACAAGCGGCGTGATGAAGTAGATCACTTGGGAAGCGAGCACCGACTTGACAAGAGCCGCGCGCCCAATGGTGGTGATGTTTTGGCCCTCATATGTTGTCAATCTGCTTGCCACCTTGTCCACAAGGAATTGCAAGTCAACGAACTTTAGCTTCCACACAGAGAGTGGTAGGCCCAAATATCGCAGCGGGAAGGACGCCCTAATAGCTGGCAGCCCTTGGGTGATTTACCCCAAGTCAAGGTTATCGCACCGAATCGGAACCATCGAGCTCTTATGAAAATTGGTGCAGATACCGGTGACATCCCCAAAGCCTCTCAGAATAGTCGCAAGGTTGTCCACATCACTTTTAATCGAAGCTACAAACACGACTGCGTCGTCTGCATAGAGGGAGGTACGCGCCATGACACCTCTCCCTCGGAGCTTATGAAGCAGCCCCTTTTTTGTCGCTATGTCGAGGATTCATTGTAGGGGTTTAATAGCTATGACAAACAAGAGTGGAGAGACAGGGTCCCCTTGTCGTAGCCCCTGGCCGTGCTTGATGGGAGCACTAGGTACCCCATTCAAGAGGATCCTCGAAGATGAGGAACATAGGAGTGCCACAATCCACTCTCAAAATTTGCTTGGGAAACCTCGCCTCTGAAGGAGTTCAAGCAAATACTCCCATTTGACAGAGTCAAAGGCCTTGCAAATGTCCAACCTGAATAGTAGAGAGGGGGTCTTGCTCTTGTGAAGGTATCGCGCTAGGTTTCGAACATACATGAAGTTGTCGTGGATGCTCTGTGTTTTGATGAAAGCACTTTGAGCGTTGAAGACGAGGGTGGACATGTGCGGTCCGAGCCTGATGGAAAGCACTTTCGCAATGATCTTGGCGATTCCATGAATGAGGCTGATGGGTCTATATTCGACGATGCTCTCCGCCCCATCCTTCTTGGGAAGCGGCACAATATTCGCAGAGTTGAGCCAGTGAAGATTTGTTGTGTGGAGGGAGTCAAAGCATTGAATCACCCTCATGAGGTCGTGCTTGATGATGCCCCAACACTTCTTGAAGAAGAGGCCAGTGAAGCCATCCGGCCTAGGCGCCTTGTCGCTAGGCATGCTATTTATTGCCTCGATAACCTCCTCCTCGGAGAAGGGAGAGTCAAGCTCTTGCAGGTCATGCGACTCCAGGTTTAGTTCCTCCCAATTGAAGTCCTTTGTGCTCGCACTTCCCCTTTTCATTATATGCGAGAAATGGTCGTGAATTATTGTTTCCTTGGTGTTGTGCTCGGTCACCCACCCTTGATCATTCATGATACGGTGAATGTGGTTTCTCCTCCTTCGCGCATTAACCCGGCGGTGAAAGAACTTTGTGTTGGCATCACCTTCTTTGATGTTTGCAATTCTGGCACATTGCTTCTTGCGTGCTTTCTCGAGCATGGCCAGGCTTATGACCCTTCTCTTGAGCCTAGCCCGAAGGTCGAGCTCCTCGGGGGAGAGCAGCCTTCCCTCCTGAGCTATGTCGAGGTGAAGGATCACCAAGAGGGCGGCATGGAGATGAACCTTAGCTTTAGATAAGAGACCACTACTCCATTGTGAGAGGCGCATCACCGTTTTCTTTAGCTTGTGGAAAAGGATAATGTGTGGCTCGGTGTGCTCAACGGGCTTGACCCAGGCCTTTTGGACCACATCACTGAAGCGGGGCATAGAAGTCCAAAAGTTCTCGAATTTGAAAGTCTTAGGCCTCCTAGGACCCTTATCATCGGTGAGCAGGAGCGGGCAATGGTCGGATAGGGACGAAGAAAGTGCATGGAGAACGTGGTCGTTGAAGGTGGTGTCCCACTCCACATTGCAAAAGAAAGAGTCAAGCTTGCTCGGGGTTGGGTTTGCCCTCTCGTTACTCCAGGTGAACCTCCTGTTCTGGAGGTGGATTTCTTTGAGCTCACAACTATTGAGAGTTGCGTGGAACCGGCTGATTCGGCTGGTATTAACGTTCCGCTTGTTTTTATCCCTTGCCCGATAAATCTGGTTGAAATCCCCCGAGGCAATCCTAGCGACCCCAATAGGCGGCTTGTGGCTAATGAGCTCGGCGAAGAACGCGCTTTTAAGCGAAGGGTCGGTTGGGCCATAGACGGTTGTTATCTTAAATCTCATGCCCGAATACCTGACATGAACTATGGCTGAGAGGCAATAGGTTGTAAAGGTGATGTTGAACATCTCCACCAAGATATCATCCCAGAGAAGGAGGATACCCCCCTTGTGCCATTTGTCGGGCGTTGCGCAAAGCTGCGTAACCTATGGCCCCTGAAAAATGCGGCCGTGAACTGGTCGATATAGTCAAGCTTCGTCTCCTGGAGACATACCACATGGCAGGAGGAGGAAGCAATGGTTGCGTTAATAGTGGACCGCTGATCCGGGCAGTTGAGGCCCCTAACATTCCAGCTCAAGAAGTTTATTGGTTGAGCTAACATGATTTAACCATAAAATCCATGGAGCATATGCACGTATCATGAGCAGAGACAACCACAACTGCACTTGGCACAATGGTAGGAGCAGCAACAGACTGCTTGCACCCAGTTACAGTAGCGGACACCCTGAGTTGCAGTAGCAACTCCACAGACTTGATACAAGGCATGTAGCCAGCACACACACAAACTTCTACTCTAGGGATACATTGGACCCGGTACACAGACACCCCAGGACATGCATTTGGTTGTACTAACATTTGAACAAGATCAGTCCCAGGTTTTGAGCAACAACTGCTTAGGTTGCAACCTGCTGGAGCTCGGCCTCCTCATCGGCCCTCTCCAGGTCCAGCGCACCACCCCCACCATGCGCCAGGAGGGCCTCCTCCACAGCATGCGCATTCGCATCGTCGAGCTTATAAAGCCCCCTCATGGTTGTGATCACCTCCGACGACAGGTGCTCTTTGAAGCGCTCCACGAAGGCATCGAGGGCTGCAGCCATTACGTCCTCACCATCCTTGATGATGCCGAGAGAGTGACAGACCAGAATTTCTACCGCTGCAGCCACCAGCGTGGCCCTGGGCGGCTTGCCGCCCGCGTCCTCTGCAGCGAAAGAGCACCGCCAACCCTGGAGATGGTCACACCAGCCATGGTTTTCCTGCGTGCAGCAGGAGCTCGGGGTGGTGTTGGAGCAGGGGTGGGTGTGGGCAGGATGGCTTCCTGGCGATCTACAAACACAGGTGCAAGGCACTGGAGGCCGACCGCACAGGTAGCAGCAGCCCTACGATGCTGCACGGGCGATGGAGTGCGGCGCAGGGGCCCACTGGACCTCAAACCCCGGGGGCTTGGAAGGCGACGGAACACGCAGCAGCATCATCTGGGGCGAGCAAAGCTCGACCAGTAACGGGCTTGGCATGTTCGGCATGAGCGCAGCCGACCGGGCTTCATTCCTCATTGACCTTGGAGACGGCGGGAGGATGGTAGTTGGCGACAGCGGAGGCAATCCTGGTGGCGTGAGGCTCTCCTGAGACCGACGCCGGGCAGCGCTCGGTGAGGGGTGCCACACGACGCTGCGCCTGCATTCAGCATCCAGCGGCAAGGTCAAAAGGGGCTGCATCTCCATGGCACGGGCCGCGTCCGCACTGGAGGAGCCGGAGCCCAGCAGGACGGCAGACTCAGGCGGTGCTGCAACAACAGTGCGGCGATGGCCGTCGCGGTCGCGGCCAGCATCATCCCGGTACTCTCGCCCAGCACCGCGACCAGGGTCCCATGAGGTGTCCCGCGGCTGCCTGGATAGGCTGCGCCTGATGTGCGCGCCCCACCCTTCTCTGTTGTGCGAGCCGTCGCGCCCCTACGGTCCCTGTCATCACGGCGCCTGTCTTGGTCATCGTCGCGGTCATGCCGGTGGTTGTTGTCGGGGCAGGAGATGTGCTCCCGCGGGTCTCGGGCCTGTCGTTCGCCGTCGACGATGCCCTTCTGGAAGTTATATCCCTTGGACACAACCCTGGGGCCTTGCGTCGGGTCCTCGTGGATCGAGAGATGGATGATGACCCGCCGCTCCCGGCCGCACCGTCCAAATGCCAGTTGGTCGCCCGCACGTGCCGGCAGGGTCATCCAGTTGACGCGCGGGACGTTGGCCGATGATGCAGTCCACGCCCAGACCCCCAGCACCTCGCAGTCCATCTTGAGACTCGAGGCTGGCTTGATGTAGTCGATGGAGCAGCTCGGCCCGATGGCCTGCGCGACGGCGTGGTCGTCCCACGTCTGCAGCGGGAGACCATCCAGGCACAGCCGAACATGGTGGATGAGGTTGACGCTCCTGGAGTGAGCCTCCATGCTCCACAGGCGTAGCTGCAGCCTCGTCTCGCGGAACGGCAGGTCCCGGCGCAACGTCGCGTCGATGCAGTGATGCTGGTGGAAGAACCTGACGAGGTAAGCCTCCGGGAAGTGCTTGATGACGGAGATGTCATCCGTCAGAGCGCCCAGCTCAGAGGCGATGGCAGCGGCAATGTCCTGCGTGCTTGCCCGCAGGTCCCTGTCTAACCACGCAACCATCGCGTGCGAGCCCAGCAGCGCGGCCTCCTGATGCATGGCTGGCGACCCGTGGATCACCATGAGCACCTCTGCAGGCCCCTGCAAGTGGTTGCCGGACCAGGCCATGGCTGGGGCAGGGCAGGACGGCACCGCAGGCAGGGGGCGATGGCTGGGCGGCACACGCACTGGGGTTGGTTGGAGAGAACGCGCGGACGAGGCGCCCGGTCGAAGATGCGGAGCCGGCTGTTGGAGCAGAACTTTACCAGGTGGCCTGGTTGGAAGCAGTGGCGACAGACAATCTGGTTTCTGCACTTGGCTTGGAGATGGCGGGGCATAAGATAGTGGAAGCGGAGGTTTTTAATCCACTCCGGAGTGGCCTGGCGAGGCTTTAATGGCGGGGCTTCAATGGTGCGTCTGGCAAAGCCGCCCGGCGCGGCCGATGGGACGCGAGAGTGACTGATACGTCAACGTATCTATAATTTTTTATTGTTTCATGTCAATATTATACAACTTTCACGTATTTTTTGGCAACATTTTATATGATTTATTGGACTAACCTATTGATCCAGTGCCCAGTGCCAGTTCCTGTTTTCTGCATTTTTTTGTTTCGCAGAATAGCCATATCAAACAATGTCCAAACGCGATAAAAATTTATGGAGAATTATTTTGAAATATTTATGATTTTTTGGAGGTGGAATCAACGCAAACGGGGGCCCACAGCCACCACAAGACACCTGGGCACGCCAGGCAGCCCAACCGCATGGTGGTGGGTTGTGCCCTCCTCGTAAGTCGGCTGGAGCTCTACTTCGGGCACAAGGAAGTTTATATCCGGAAAAAAATCGTGTTAAAATCTCAGCGCAATCGGAGTTACGGATCTCCGGATATTTAAAAAACGGTTTTCGGCCAGATCTGGGAACGCGAAACAGAAGAGAACAGAGAGGGAGATCCAATCTCGGAGGGGCTCCCACCCCTCCGCCACCATGGAGGCCATGGACCAGAGGGGGAACTCTCCTCCCATCTAGGTGGGAGGCCAAGGAAGAAGAAGAAGGAGGGGGGGGCTCTCTCCCCCTCTCTCCCGGTGGCGCCGGAGTGCCGCCGGGGCAAGGATCGTGACGGCGATCTACATCAACAATCTTGCTACCGTCAACACCAACTCTCTCCCCTCTATGCAGCAGTGTAACACCTCTCTTCCCCGCTATAATCTTTACTTAAAAATGGTGCTCAACACTATATATTATTTCCCAATGATATCTGGTTATCCTATGATGTTTGAGTAGATCCGTTTTTGTCCTATGGGTTGATAGATGATCATGATTGGTTTGAGTTGTATATTTTATTTTGGTGTTGTCCTTTGGTGCCCATCATATGAGTGCACGTGTGGATCACATCATAGGGTTAGAAGTATGTTGATAGGACTATGCATTGGAGGGCAAGGGTGATAGCAGCTTCAGCCTAAACATAGAAAATGATGCATACATGATTGAGGGGGGGCCAATATATATCTTAATGCTATGGTTGGGTTTTGCCTTAATGAACGTTAGTAGTTGCGGATGCTTGCTAATAGTTCAATCATAAGTGCGTAGAATTCCAAGAAAGGGACGACATGCTAGAAGTGGCCTCTCCCTCATATAAAATTGCAACAATGATCACCGGTTTAGTTATCGATCACCCAGGGACAAATGAATTTCTTATTGACAAAAGCTATCTACTTTTATTGTCTTGCATTTTACTCGTAGTTTCATTCTCGCAAAGTACTCATAGTTTTATTTTTGGAAAATAGTTTCATACTTGTTTTAGGTAAAGCAAACGTTAAGTGTGCGTAGAGTTGTATCAATGGTCGATAGAACTTGAGGGAATATTTGTTCTACCTTTAGCTCCTCGTTGGGTTCGACACTCTTATTTATCGAAAAAGGCTACAAACAATCCCATATACTTGTGGGTTATCAAGACCTTTTTCTGGCGCCGTTGCCGGAGAGCAATAGCATGGGGTGAATATTCTCGTGTGTGCTTGTTTCCTTTATCACTAAGTAGTTTTTATTTTCTGTTCTAAGTTGTTTTATATCTTTAGTTATGGATACGAATCACGAAACACCAAAAAAATTAGTTGTACTTTCTACTCATGGAGATGGGGAACCTCCTAAAACCCTCGATGCTCGTTATGTGAAAAATATTATGCACTACTTTGGTAATCCTGAGAAAACCCCATTCAACTTGATAATGGCAGACACGTTGGATCAACGTGAATACTTTAGGGATCAAATTCATATGTTGCACTGGTATGCTTGGAATTTATGCTTGAGATATGATTATACTTGTTGCTCTAGGATGAAGGCTCCACACCTTCCCTTTTCATGCAAATTAAATGATAATGAAACCTTAGCTTCTTATGCTAATGGTAGATATGATTACTATGATGTGGAACGAATAGAAGAATTTGTTGCTGTGCTTATGAAATTGAATCTATGTTTGAAAAGTATGAAGATTATGATGATGCTGTTTGCAGACCTAAAATTTTTGCTATACTTAAATATTGCTATGATAATTATGAATAAAATGCCGATATTAATGAGTTTATTGAGAAAATCTCCGTTGTCCAAGAAGAGACTAAGATTTTGCAGGAGACTATGGAAGAAGAAGATGCTAAAATTGTGAGCTCATTGGATGAAAAAGATGATGAGGAGAGCGAAGAACAAAAGGAGGAAGAGTGGATTAGCTACCCATGCCCACCTTCTAACGAGAGTAACTCTTCAACTCATACATTGTTTAATTTCCCTTCGTGCTTACCGAAGGATGAATGCTATGATAATTGCTATGATCCCGTTGATTCTTTTGAAATATCCCTTTTTGATGAAATTGATGCTTGTTATGCTTGTGGCCATGATGCCAATATGAATTATGGTTATGGAGACGAACTTGCTATAGTTCCTTATGTTAATAATGAAATTGTTGCTATTGCACCCACACATGATAGCCCTATTATCTTTTTGAATTCTCCCAACTACACTATATCGAAGAAGTTTGCTCTTATTAAGGATTATATTAATGGGTTGCGCTTTACTATTTCACATGATGATTTTGATGAATATAATATGCATGTGCTCGCTGCTCCTACTTGTAATTATTATGAGATAGGAACTATATCTCCACCCCTCTATGTTTCCAACACGATAAAATTGCAAGAAACTGCTTATGCTATGTATTGGCCTTTACTTGATGTGCATGAATTGTTCTTGTATGACATGCCGATGCATAGGAAGAGAGTTAGACTTCGCCATTGCATGATATATGTTGCTTTGTGCTCACTACTAAATTACAAATCATTGCTAATTAAAATTGGCTTTGATATACCTTGGGATCCGGGTGGATCCATTACTTGAGCACTTCTTGCCTAGCTTAATGGCTTTAAAGAAAGCGCTGCCAAGGAGACAACCCAGAAGTTTTAGGAAGTCATTTTATTCTGTTGAGTTCTCTTATAAAGTTTAAAAACAAAAAAAAATATAGATGGGAACTTAAGACTTCACAAAAAGAAAAGTGAAAGTGAGAAGGACGAACACCGTGGAAGTGGGGGAATTCCTTGAACTTTGTTCATGCCCATGAAAACTTTGTGAATCTTGAATTACATAAACTTTTCAACAAAAATAATTATTCCCTTGTACAAATCCATTGTATTATAAAAATAATGTGCCAAGATTTGCCTTTAGGATGATTAGATTGCTTGTTGGTATGTGCGGTGCAAAAACAGAAACTTTGGCTGTAGTGCGTGATTTTACCTTTTTTACTGGAATATCAGAAGTTTCTGAAACTTTTTTAATAGTATTGCTATACAAATTGTTTATTTTTTTCCTAATTTTTCAGAATTTTTGGAGTACCAGAAGTATGGTTAAGTTCAGATTACTACAGACTGTCCTGTTTAAGACAGATTCTGTTTTTGATGCATTGTTTTGCTTGTTTTGATGAAACTATCGATTTTATCGGTGGTATAAGCCATGGAGAAGTTATAATACAGTAGCTACAATGAAAAAATAAAATATGAATGGGTTTGCAATAGTACTTAAAGTAGTAATTTGCTTTATTATACTAACGGATCTCACAAGTCTTCTGTTAAGTTTTGTGTGGATGAAGTGTTCAAAGATCGAGGAGGTCTCGATATGAGGAGAAGGAGGAGAGGCAAGAGCTGAAGCTTGGGGATGCCCGAGGCACCCAAAGTAAATATCCAAGGAAACTCAAGCGTCTAAGCTTGGGGATGCCCCGGAAGGCATCCCATCTTTCTTCAACAAGTATCGGTATGGTTTCGTTTTTGTTTTGTTCATGTGATATGTGTAAATCTTGGAGCGTCTTTTGCGTTTAGTTTTCACTTTTATTTTATGCACCATGCTGGTATGAGATAGTCGATGGTTGATTTATAGATTGCTCATTGCACTTCACTTATATCTTTTGAGTATGGCTTTATAGAATGCTTCATGTGCTTCACTTTTATCATTTGAAGTTTGGATTGCCTGTTTCTCTTCACATGGAAAACCGTTATTCATAGAATGCTCTTTTGCTTCACTTATATTTATTAGAGCATGGTCTTTTATAGAAAGAATTAAACTCTCATGCTTCACTTATATCTATTTAGAGAGTCAACAGGAATTGGTCAATTGCATGGTTTGTCATAAAATCCTACATAAAACTTATGGATCACTGAATATGATATGTTTGATTCCTTGCAATAGTTTTGCGATATAGAGATGGTAATATGTGGGAGGTACTAGTAAATGGTTGTGGTTAGTAGGAATATTGGTGTTAAGGTTTGTGATTCCCGAAGCATGCACGTATAGTCTCTCGTTATGCTATGAAGTTGGAGCATGATTTATTATTGATTGTCTTCCTTATGACTGGCGGTCGGGAATGAGCGATGGTCTTTTCCTACCAATCTATCCCCCTAGGGGCATGCGTAGTAGTACTTTGCTTCGAGGGCTCATAAACTTTTGCAATAAGTATATGCATTCTTTATGACTAATGTGAGTCCATGGATTATACGCACTCTTACCTTTCCATAATTTGCTAGCCTCTACGGTACCGTGCATTGCCCTTTCTCACCTCGAGAGTCGGTGCAAACTTCGCAGGTGCATCCAAACCCCGTGATATGATACGCTCTATCACACATAAGCCTCATTATATCTTCCTCAAAATAGCCACCATACCTACCTATTATGGCCTTTCCATAGCCATTCCGAGATATATTGCCATGAAACTTCCACCGCTTCCATTTTGATGACTTGAGCATTCATTATCATATTGCTTTGCATGATCGTAAGATAGCTAGCATGATATTTCCATGGCTTGTCCGTTTTTTGATATCGTTGTTACGCTAGATCATTGCACATCCTAGTACACTGCCAGAGGCACTCATATAGAGTCATACTTTGTTATAGGTATCGAGTTGTAAGTAAATAGAAGTGTGATGATCATCAATTTTCATTATTAGAGCATGTCCTAGTGAGGAAAGGATGATGGAGACTATGATTCCCCCACAAGTCAGGATAAGACTCCGGACAAAAAGAGAGAAAAAAAGAAAAAGAAAAAAAGGAAAAGGAAAAAAGGAAAAGGAAAAAAAGAAAAAGAAAAAAACAAATGCAAAGAGAGAAGGGGCATGCTAGTTCCACACTTGTGCTTCAAAGTAGCACCATGTTTTTCATATAGAGAGTCTCCTATGTTGTCACTTTCATATACTAGTGGGAATTTTTCATTATAGAGTTTGATGCACACCCACTTATTATTCATATTGAGCTTTCATACACTTATAGCTCTTAGTGCATTCGTTGCATGGAAATCCCTACTCCTCACATTGATATCATTGATGGGCATCTCCATAGCCCGTTGGTTAGCTGCGTCAATATGAGACTTTCTTACTTTTTTGTCTTCTCTATATTTACCCCTATCATCATACTCTATTCCACCCATAGTGCTATATCCATGGCTGGCGCTCATGTATTGCGTGAGGGTTGAAAAGGCTGAAGCGCGTTAAAAAGTATGGACCAATTGCTCGGCTTGTCATCGGGGTTGTGCATGATAAATACTTTGTGTTAAGAAGACATAGCATGACAAGACTATATGATTTTGTAGGGATAGCTTTCTTTAGCATTGATATTTTGAAAGACACGATTGTTTGTTGGGAAGCCTGAGTATTGATGTCTTTATGTCAAATTATAGACTATTGCTTTGAATAACTTATGTCTTAATATTCATGCCATGATTAGATATATGATCAAGATTATGCTAGTTAGCATTCCACATCAAAAATTATCTTTTTTATCATTTACCTACTCGAGGACGAGCAAGAATTAAGCTTGGGGATGCTGATACATCTCCATCGTATCTATAATTTTTTATTGTTTCATGCCAATATTATACAACTTTCACATATTTTTGGCAACATTTTATATGATTTATTGGACTAACCTATTGATCCAGTGCCCAGTGCCAGTTCCTGTTTTCTGCATGTTTTTTGTTTCGCAGAATATCCATACAAACGAAGTCCAAACACGATAAAAATTTACGGTGAATTATTTTGGAATATTTGTGATTTTTTGGGAGGTGGAATCAACGCAAACGGGGGCCTACAGTCACCACAAGACACCTGGGCGCGCCAGGCAGCCCAAGCGCATGGTGGTGGGTTGTGCCCTCCTTGTAAGTCGGTTGGAGCTCTACTTCGGGCACAAGGAAGCTTATATCTGGAAAAAAATCGTGTTAAAATCTCAGCGCAATCGGAGTTACGGATCTCCGAATATTTAAGAAACAGTTTTTGGCCAGATCTGGGGACGCGAAACAGAAGAGAACAGAGAGGGAGATCCAATCTCGGAGTGGCTCCCGCCCCTCCGCCACCATGGAGGCCATGGACCAGAGGGGGAACTCTCCTCCCATCTTGGTGGGAGGCCAAGGAAGAAGAAGAAGGAGGGGGGCTCTCTCCCCCTCTCTCCTGGTGGCGTCAGAGTGCCGCCGGGGCAAGGATCGTGACGGCGATCTACATCAACAATCTTGCTACCGTCAACACCAACTCTCTCCCCCTCTATGCAGCAGTGTAACACCTCTCTTCCCCACTATAATCTCTACTTAAACATGGTGCTCAACACTATATATTATTTCCCAATGATATGTGGTTATCCTATGATGTTTGAGTAGATCTGTTTTGTCCTATGGATTGATAGATGATCATGATTGGTTTGAGTTGTATATTTTATTTTGGTGTTGTCCTTTGGTGCCCATCATATGAGTGCACGTGTGGATCGCACCATAGGGTTAGTAGTATGTTGATAGGACTATGCATTGGAGGGCAAGGGTGATAGCAGCTTCAGCCTAAACATAGAAATTGATGCATACGGGATTGAAGGGGGACCAATATATATCTTAATGCTATGGTTGGGTTTTACCTTAATAAACCTTAGTAGTTATGGATGCTTGCTAATAGTTCCAATCATAAGTGCATAGAATTCCAAGTAAGGGACGACATGCGAGCAGTGGCCTCTCCCTCATATAAAATTGCAACAATGATCACCGGTTTAGTTATCGATCACCTAGGGACAAATGACTTTCTTATTGACAAAAGCTATCTACTTTTATTGTCTTGCATTTTACTCATAGTTTCTTTCTCACAAAGTACTCGTAGTTTTATTCTTGCAAAATAGTTTCATACTTGTTTTAGGTAAAGCAAACGTTAAGTGTGCGTAGAGTTGTATCGGTGGTTGATATAACTTGAGGGAATATTTGTTCTACATTTAGCTCCTCGTTGGGTTCGACACTCTTATTTATCGAAAAAGGCTACAAACAATCCCCTATACTTGTGGGTTATCAGTAACCCATCCCCCCACGTCTGCAGCCTCGAGCCCCACGGGCATCCCGCGCGTTGAACACGCATCCAGAGCGCGGCCACCCTCGCCTTGGACGACCTCGACCCAGCTACCCGAGTTAATGCGTGCCCCCGGGCTAGCGGACACTGCGACAGCAGGCGTGGTAGCTTGCCTGGCCTCCCTGCGTTGCAGCTCAGGAGGCGTCTCCGGAACCACGGACACCCCACGCAGGTCACGTGGCGGCCGACCGGGAGGCGGAGGGGGAGGGGTGGCTAGCTCCCGATCTAGATCCCGATCCAGCGCAGAGAAGGGTTGTTGCCCAACGGGTTGGGGGGAGGGGAAGCCCCAGGGCAGTGTGGCGGGGCGAGGCCCAGGCATGGAAGCCACGGTGAGCCAGATTGGGTGGCCAGCAGCACCGGAGCGGCAGCCGCCGGGGAAGGCTGGTGGACTACAGTGGTAGGGCGGCGGCTGTCGCAAGAGCGCGAGCAGGGACGAGCCATTCAGTGACACGGACAATGGGTTACTGGGAGTGGTTTATGATGGCTTTCTGTCGCAAGTTTTGATCCAAAGTTACGCATAGACGAAGAACCAGATACACGATCGGCATGCCAACAACAAATAGCAACGTCATATAAAACAAACAAAAAACATCAATCAAATAGCAACCTCACATAAGACCACCAATCAAATAGCAACATCATATAAGACCAAAAAAAACACCAACAACACTGACGATGAGAGCTCAATCATCGCTATCACCGGATCCAACCACCCAAGGCCAGAATCTAGGTTTTCACACTAAACCATTCCAAGCATATCCGATCAATGCCCTTAACGACATAAAAACATCGTCATTGCTAGATAAAACTAACATGGGTCAGACCTAGGCTTTCGCCATGGAACTCGAGACCGGGTGCAGGGTGCTCGAGTAGCACCACCATCGAAGTCATTGATGTGTTATTGCCATCACTTTTCCGTGATCCCAACAGCTACATGCGATGCGAGTCGTCGTCCATTATTTGCATCTCCCAGTTGAAGTCAACCATTGGGTCTGGAAAGAGAAACCCTCACGAAGACCTTTCTGTGGCCACCGCAATCCATAGTTTTCCCGTTGTCGTAGCCCGGAGTGGTCGTCATAAGGATCAACTCCGATGGCGGAAAACACCACCGCCGACTACCACCTCACCCAAGAGAGCCCTACCCAGGCCCGTCTGCCTAGGGACCGATATGGCCGGAGCCGGAGCACGAAAGGTGTATCAATATCGCCCGCATGGAGCTCATCTCTTGCAATTTCGATCTACAATACTGAATTGTCACATTGAGAAACTACGAAAACCACAAACCACATGACCATTCCCCACCCAAGCATGCCTCCATGAGTCTCGTCGAATTCGTCACCGCAACGCCGCCTCAAACTCACCCACTCATTCGTTGTTGTGAGCTCGTTCGCTCACGGGCCCTCTCGAGCATATGTCCATCATCAAACATGCTCATCATCGGTCCCTCTAGCTCTCCCCTCAGCGGACGCGACACCACCTTCAACCACCATGATCACTTGTGGGCCCCTCAGGCCCGCCCATTAGCGGTCCCTCAAGCCCGCCCCTCGCCGAACGTGATACCAATGTCAACCAAATGTGGTAATGGTTGGGCTACGTCAAGGTCTTGCCAAAGCAGCTTGTTCAGCAAAAATGGGGAGGTGTGTGCATGGAATTGGAGAGGGACACCTAATGGTGTCCTGTACCAAGGGGTACTCTCCACGTCATCTCCCGATCAGGTGGGCCGAGCCGAGGACCACCCATGGCGGTTCACCAGGAGGCCCATGGCATGTAGAAGGAATATTTCTGAAGACTTGGCGAAACTTCAAGACTTAGAAGTCATCTACGACATGATTACCATATGTGTGGCCAACTTATCTGTAACCCTAGGGCCACTAGTATCTATATAAACCGATGGGAAGGGCTCGTACACAGGAACACAACAATCTTGTGGTAGATCGCCTGTACTTTGTACTCCATCACAAATCAATACAAACATAAGAAGGACGTAGTGTATTATCTCTATGAGGGAGCCTGAACCTGGGTAAAAGCTTGTCCTTGTTACCATCGTATCTAGACTGCTAGCTCGGGACCCCCTACCCGAGATTCTCCGGAATCGACACCGCCTATTTTCGAAATTGTCCGAAGTTTCATATGTTGGTTTCATTGCAAAATGATGTGTCTCCTTCCATAACTTTCCAATTATGAATATGAGAATTGAAAGACATGAAAATTCTCAATTCTCTACGGTGTAAAGTATATGATTGGTTTGAGGAACGTCTTGAGATTCGAGCAATTGCGGATGATGTAACTAGTAAATATGTTCCTCACCATGTCAACATATTTTATTGTTTTAGGGGGGGTCCGATTGTTGTTTCTTAAATTTTGATTGTAGTTTCTTAAGTTTCGATTGGGATTGTACTTTTTTGTTAATTCAGGAATATGTCTATTTTTTCTGGTTCTAGAACCTGTGCCTACACTTCGCTCAAATGATAAGGGTGTTCCTCTTGAAAAATATTTTATTTTTATTTCCCCATCCTCATGGCCTTTCTATCTTCTTAATTTGAAATTGGATTCAAACCTATAAATATACATACCTAGTTACGGTGGGATATGATTGCACCGTGGTGTCTAAGGACACGGTCGGATAGATTGTTGTATCGAGTAGTTGGATCATAGTCTCTTACCATTGTTGCATGTGCAGCAGCACCGACTTCCCCAACCCATTTTCGTCAATGGACTCTCTCGAAAGCAAGGTAGTGATGGGTAAAAAAATTACTGTTGGGTAACTGATAGAATTGAGCATAGTTATGACGATGATCCATGGCATAATCTCACATACACATTGCGTTTGTGACAAGTCGACCATTAAACTTACCGATGTCTACTACTATTACTCCAACCCAAGATCGCTATCCAGCATGCATCTCAAAGTATCAAGTTCATAATAAATAGTGTAACGCAATAAGTATGATGACATAATGTAGTCAAAATAACATCAATTATTATGACCAAACCCCATCGTTTTATCCTTAGTGGCAACAACACAATACGTGCCTTCGCCCCTCCTGTCACAAGGCAAGATCACCGCACAGTTGAACCCACTACTATGCACCACTCCCTCTGAATATCTACTCATCTAATTGGCCAAAGAAGACTCATAGATCAGAAAGCATATATAGTTATAAAATTACACAAGAGAGAAACTTCAAGAGATTCAAAATAGTTCAATGAATAATCTGATCATAAACCCAGAATTTATCGGATCCCAACAAACACATCGCAAAAGATTACATCAGGTTGATCTTAGAGAAGATCATTGTATTGAAGATGAAAAGAGATAGAGAAGGCCATCTAGCTATTGCTATGGACCCGTAGGTCTTGAAGGAACTACTCACACATCATCATGGAGGCAGCATGGTTAATGAAGATGGCCTCCCCAATGATTTCCCCCTTCGGTAGAGTATTAGAACATGGCTCCAAATGGGATCACAGAGGAATAGAGCCTTCCGGTAGCGATAAAATTGTTTTTGGTCTCGCCTCGGAGGTTTATGTATTTATAGGGATTTATGGAGGCGGAATTAGGGCAAACGGAGCTACAAGGGGGACACAAGTCAGGGTGGCGTGCCTACCCCCTAGGGGCGCCCCCTGGCTTGTGGATCCCTCGTAAGTATTCTAGTCCTCCTTGAAGCTTTTAGGGTCCCTTATGTTCCAGAAAAAATCTACGTAAAATTTCATCATGTTTGGACTTCTGTAGGTATGGTTTTTCTACGAAATAGAAAACAGGAACTGCACTGGGCACTAAATTATAGGTTAGTCTATAACAATAATATAAAATGACATATAAAGCGTAAAAAAGTGATAATATAATAGCATAAAACAATCAAAAATATAGATACGTTGGAGACGTATCATGTTGGGGATCGTTGCATGGAAAACATTTTTTCCCACGTGATAACGAATTCACCCAAGATCTAATCTACTAGATGCTAGCAAAGAGTGGTAGAGAGTCTACATACCCTTGTAGACCGAGAGCAGAAATGTTTTAACGAACATGGTTGGTGTAGTCATACTTTCTTCGCGATCCAATCCGATAAAGCACCCCACAAACGGCACCTCTAAGATATGCACACGTATGGCTCGGTGACATCTCCTCCTTCTTGATCCAGCAAGCAAGAGGGAGAAGTAGATGGGATCTAGGCCAACAGCACGATGATGTGGTGGCGGAGTTGTGGTGGAACTCCTGCACGGCTTCGTTAAGTGTTTGCGGATGAGGAGGGAGGAGTGGTAGGAGGGGAGGCGCCTAAGGTTGGGATGGCAGTTGCCCCTTGTGCCTCCCCCTTTATATAGGTGTGGGGGGCTGAGAGGTTTCCATGGGTCCATCCCGACTTCAGAGTTACGGATCTCCGACTATAAAAGAAACAAATATCGCCTTAGAAAAGTATCAAAAATAGGGGGTAGAAAAGAGAGATCCAATCTAGGGGAGAGCTTCCTCTACCTCGAAGGGCCAAGGAAGAAGAAGAAGAAGAAGGAGGGATCCCCTTCCCCCTCTCCTCCAGTGGCACCGAAACTCCGTCGGGGACATCTCTCCCATCACCATCACTAACATCTTCTCCCTCTCTTCTCATGGTGATGTGTGAATAGTTCATCCTCGGGACTGAGGATACGTACTAGTAGCTATGCGGTCAACCTCTCTTCCCCATGTTCTTGAAAGATTTCGATCATGATTTTATCATGAGCTTTATTAATATAGTTGGATCTTATGATGTTCATCCTCCTCTATTATTATTTTTGGTGAATTGAGTCTTGCTCCTTGAAGTTTCTTTATGTTGGATTGAGTATTTTGGATTCGAGATTACATGATGCTTGTATATTAATTAACTTGCAGATACCCGTAGTGACCTTGGGGTACTCTATGCATAAGTTGACGATAAGTACCATATGGTGTTGGCGTAGTACAATTTCTAGAGCTACCCATTGAGATGATAGGGGTGGTTCAATAGATTGATATTAGAAAGACGACTTTGAGGTGGTTTGATGTTAAGCGCATCAACGCAATTTCATCCTAATTTCTTCGATAAAAAAAGAAACTTTGGAGTGATTCTTTGCTGCATTTGTTGAGGGCTTGTCATGTGTTTAACTATGTTAATGATGTTGATAGTTGTCACTAGTGAAAGTACGAAGTCTAGGCCTTGTTTTCAAGCATTGCAACACCGTTTTTATTCACTTTTGTTACTTCTTACCTTGCTTCCCGTATTTATTCAAATTACATAAAGCAATTTCTACCATTCATATTACACATATATCACCATCTTTTCACTGAACTAGTGCACCTACACAAATTGACAAGTGTATTGGGTGTGCTGGGGACACAAGAGACCACTAGTATTTAATTGCAGGGCTGTTTGAGAGAGATCACTTTCATCCTACGCCTCCACGAATTGGTAAATCTTAGGCTATCCATTTGAGGGAGATTTGCTACTGTCCTACAAAACTCTGTGCTTGGAGGCCCAACAAAGTCTATAAAAATAAATTTGTGTAGCACACATCACATTTTATTGTGTCCCCCTCCTAGAGACCTTGGCCTTCCCAACCTTGATGGTTGCCTTATGTGTGGCAACGGTTTCAACAACAGTTGCAGCATTAGGGACGACCATCACTGATGACTGATACGTCTCCAATGTATCTATAATTTTTTATTGTTCCATGCTATTATAGTATCAATCTTGGATGTTTATTAAACAATTATATGCAATTATATAAAAAATTTTGGGACTAACCTATTAACTCAGTGCCCAGTGCCAGTTGCTGTTTTTTGTGTGCATGTTTTTGGCTTTTCAGAAAATCAATATCAAAAAGAGTCCAAACGAAGAAAAACTTTAGATTAATTTTTTCTGGACCAGAAGTGACCCTAGAAGCTTTGGGAGAAGACCTGCGGAGCCACGAGGGAGTGACAAGCCCACAGGGCGCGCCCTAGGGGGGTGCCCCCAGGCTTGTGGGCCCCTTGTGGCACCACTTGACCTAATTTCAGCTCAATAAATACCCAAATATCCCCCAACACCTGAGAGCAAGCCAAAATACTTTTTCCGCCGCCGCAAGTTTCTGTTCTCATGAGATCCCATCTGGAGGCCTCCGTCGGCACTCCGCCGGAGCGGGAATCGATCACGGAGGGGCTCTACATCAACCTTGCTGCCCTTCTGATGATGTGTGAGTAGTTTACCATAGACCTACGGGTCCATAGCTAGTACAGGTGGCCAAACGGGTCAGGCTAAACGGGCCAGCCCGCGAGCACGCCGACATGGCCCAGCCATCGGCCAGGCACGGCACGGGCTAAACGGGCCATGCCCGGCACACGGCACGTCTTGAGCCGTGCCTAGGCCTGGAGCCTGGGCACGCAGGCCGACACGGCATGGCCCATTTATTTTTTATATATAATTTTCAGATTTTTTTATATATGTATGCCTAAAATATAGCCCAATAGGCCTAAAAATCAGCCCAACAGGCTGAAATATGCGGCCCAGCGTGCTAAACGGGCCAACATGCCGGCTCGTTTACTAACTGGACCGTGCCTGGGCCTGGAGGCGCATCACGCGGGCCGGCACGGCACGGCCCGTATGGTAATCGTGCCCTGGCAGGCCATGCCGGGCCAGGCACGATTACGATGGGTCGGGCCGTGCCGGCCCGTTTGGCCAAGTATGATAGCTAGTAGCTAGATGGCTTCTTCTCTCTATTTGATCTTCAATACAATGTTCTTGGAGATCTATTCGATGTAATCACTTTTTGAAGTGTGTTTGTTGGGATCCGATGAATTGTGAGTTTATGCTCAGATTTATATAAATATTATTTGAGGCTTCTCCAAACTCTTTTATGCATGATTATTATAGCTTTGTATTTCTCTCTGATCTATTGATTTGGTTTGGCCAACTAGATTGATTTTTCTTGCAATGAGAGAGGTGCTTTGCGACGGGTTCGATCTTGCGGTGCTCAATCCCAGTGACAGAAAGGGACATCACACATATTTGTGATAAAAAGATGGGGTTTATTTGTATTAATTGAGTTTACTTTGTCTTCATCATGTCACCTTGCTTAAGGTGTTACTCTGTTCTTTATGAACTTAATACTCTAGATGCATGCTGGATAGCAGTCGATGTGTGGAGTAATAGTATCAGATGCAGGCATGAGTCGGTCTACTTGTCTCGGACGTGATGTCTATATACATGATCATTGCCTTAGATATCGTCATGATTATTCGCCTTTCTATCAATTGCCTAATGGTAATTTGTTTACCCACCGTATGCTATTTTCAAGAGAGAAGCCTCTAGTGAAAACTATGGCCCCCAGGTCTATCCAAATCATATATTAAAATCCAAAAATACCTTTCTGCACTTTTATTTACTTGTTTTTATTTTGTGTTTTTACTTATCTTTTTAGATTTAATCCTTGCAATTAACCGCCGAAGGATTAACAACCCCTTGTTTGCGTTGGGTGCAAGTATGTGTTCTTTTGTGTAGGTACTCCTAACGAGTTGTTGCGTGGTTCTCCTACTAGATTGATTTCCTTGGTTTCTAATCAAGGGAAATACTTATCTCTACTGTACTGCATCATCCTCTCCTCTTTGGGGAAATCCCAACGTAGCTCACAAGTAGTAGGAAGAATTACTGGCGCCGTTGCCGGGGAGACATCACCAACATCTATCAAGTACCTACGCATAAACTTTCATCTCCTTTCATTTACTTTATTTGACATTTTCCTCTCGTTTTCATCTCCCCCACTTCTAAATAAGTTTTTACAAAAATCACAAAAATATTTTCAGTTTGCCTTTTCCGTGTTTTCTTGTTTGCTTGCTTGTTTACTTGTTTGCCTAGTCATTATGTCTCAAGAAAATACAAAATTGTGTGATTTCTCCAATACTACTACTAATAATAATTTATCAGTACCCCAATTGCTCCTCCCGCCGCTAGTGTGGAGTCTTGTGATATTAATGCCGCTTTGTTAAATCTTGTTATGAAAGAACAATTTTCCCGTAGTCCCAATGAAGATGTTGCATCCCATCTTAACACTTTTATAGAATTGTGTGACATGCAAAAGGAAAAAGATGTGGATAATGATATTGTCAAATTAAAATTATTTCCATTCTCACTACGAGATCGCACTAGAACTTGGTTTTCATCTTTGCCACGAAATAGTATTGATTCATGGGATAGGTGTAAAGATGCTTTTATTTCCAAGTATTTTCCTCCCGCGAAAATTATTTCTCTTAGAAATAAAATTATGAATTTTAAGCAGCTTGAGCATGAACATGTTGCCCAATATTGGGAGAGGATGAAATTAATGATAAGAAATTGCCGAACTCATGGCTTAAGTTTATGGATGATCATACAAAATTTTTATGCAGGATTGAATTTTGTTTCTAGAAATCTTTTAGATTCCGCTACGGGTGACACCTTTATGGAAATCACACTAGGAGAAGCTATGAAATTGCTAGATAATATTATGGCAAATTATTCACAATGGCACACTGGAAGAACTTCTATTAGTAAAAAATTGATTTCTGTTGAACAAATTAGTACTTTGAGTGATAAAGTTGATGCTCTTATGAAAATGGTTGCTAGTAAAAGTGCTAATATTGATCCTAATGATGTGCCTTTTTCTACTTTGATTGAGCAAAATAATGACCCGTAGATGTGAATTTTGTCTCGCGAAACAATTTCAATACTAATGCTTGTAGAGGTAATTTTAATGCTAGGCTGTTCCCTGAAAATTCCTCTAACAATTATGGCAATTCTTATGGTAATTCCTGTAATAATAATAATAGTATGCTCTCTGATCTTTAAAGTAATATCAAAGAATTTATTAATGCGCAAAAAGTTTCAACACTACGGTAGAGGAAAAATTGAGTAAACTTGATGATATGTCTAGAAGCATTGAGAGAATCGTTCATGGTGTGGAAAATCTTAAATCTTAAATTTTGCCACAAAATATTGATATTAATTATTCCATTAAATATCTTTATGTTTCCATGGATGAAAGTAAAGAAATAATCGCTAGGTTGAGAGTTAATTGAGAATTCTTAGAAAAAGCGATTCTGCCCGGTTTTTACCGCAATTATGATGAAGATGTTAAAATGATTGGTGTTTCATCCATTGAATATTTATTTAGTAATATAAAATTTGATGATAATGAGACTTAAGAAGAGTCAACTTTATCTAGAAGGCGTCCCAATTGTTCAGAGGGTGATGATCTTAATAAAAAAATTGATAAAAGTGGGTTTGGAGAGGTCAAAACTTTAAATAGTGATGTGCCCACTATATTGGATTTCAAGGACTTTAATTATGATAGTTGTTCTTTAATTGAGTGTATTTCCTTGTTGCAATCCATGCTTAATTCACCCTATGCCTGCGAGCAAAATAAGGCTTTTACTAAACATATCGTAGAAGCAATGATGAAAGCTTTAGAAGAAAAGCTAGAATTAGAGGTTTCAATACCAAGAAAATTATATGATGAGTGGGAACATACCATTAAATTTAATATTAAAAATTATTAGTGCAATGCTTTATGTGATTTGGGTGCTAGTGTTTCCACAATACCAAAATCTCTATGTGATGTGCTAGGTTTTACCAATATGGATGAATGCTCTCTAAACTTGCACTTAGCGGATTCCACCATTAAGAAACCTTTGGGTAGAATAAATGATGTTATTATTCTTGCAAATAAGAATTATGTACCCGTTGATTTCATTGTTCTTGATATTGATTGCAATCCGTCTTGTCCCATAATACTTGGTAGGCCATTCTTATGAACCATAGGTGCGATTATTGACATGAAAGAAGGGAATATAAGATTTCAATTTCCTTTAAAGAAGGGTATGGAAAACTTCCCTAGAAAGTAAATAAAGCCACCATATGAATCAATCATGAGGACCACCTATGGAATCAATTTGAAAGATGACAATACTTCAAACTATGCATTACGCCTAGCTAGGGGCGTAAAACAATAGCGCTAGTTGGGAGGCAACCCAATAGTTATCTTTAATTTTATTGTTATTTTTTTTCTGTTTTTTAGTGTGAACACAATTATGCTACTATTATAGTTTTTTTTGTGTTTTAATTACTGGTTGTGCCAAGTAAAGCCTTTGGGATGATTTGGATGATAGTTGATTTCATTCTGTGAAAAAACAGAAACTTTTATGCCCAGTACTAGAATTCTCTAAATTCACTGGAACATGTAAAGCTTCTGAATTTTTTACACATGATTTATATACAAATTGCCCATGTTTTCCTAATTTTTCAAAAAAATTGGAGTTACAGAAGTATGGTCAACATTCATATTGCTACAGATTGTTTTGTTTTTTACAGATTCTGTTTTCATTGCATTGTTTGCTTGTTTTGATGAAACTATGGATTGTATCGGGGGGTATAAGCCATGGAGAAGTTAGAATACAGTAGGTATAATGCAATAATAAAATATGAATGGGTTTATAACAGCACCTAAAGTGGTGATTTGCTTTCTTATACTAACGGATCTCACGAAGGTTTTGTTGAGTTTTGTGTGGTGAAGTTTTCAAGTTTTGAGTGAGATCATGATGGATGAAGGAATAAGGAGTGGCAAGAGCCTAAGCCTAGGGATGCCCGAGGCAACCCAAGGTAATATTCAAGGACTCCCAAGCAACTAAGCTTGGGGATGCCCTGGAAGGCATCCCCTCTTTCTTCTTCCAACCATCTGTAATTTTACTTGGAGTTATATTTTTATTCATCACATGATATGAGTTTTGCTTGGATCATCGTGTATTATATGAGTCTTTGCTTTGTTTTCTTTTTAGTTTGTCACAATCATCCTTGCTGGACACACCCATTTGAGAGAGACACACATTTTTCATGATTTGTTTGAATACTCTATCTGCTTCACTTATATCTTTTGAGCTAGGAAGTTGCTATAATGCTTCACTTATATCTTTTGAGCACGGCGGTGAATATATTTTGAAGAAATAATTGTACTCTCATGCTTCACTTATATCATTTTGAGAGTTGATAATAGCAATGGTAATTTGCACAAGTTATGAATTTGGTCTTGATGTGATGGATATTCAAGAATGATATAATAAAAACTTTCATAAAGATCTTTGAAGATGATAAGTTTGATTCCTTGCAATAGTTTTGTGATATGAAGATGATAATATGTGGGTTGTGCTAGTGAGTAATTGTGGTTTAGTAAGAATATTGGTGTTAAGGTTTGTGATTCCCTATGCATGCATGTAAAGTTAATAGTTATGCAACGAAATTATATCCTACTTATGGTGCATTATTCAGTGTTAGTTATTTTCAATGCATGTTTATGACCGTTTTTGTTTTCTGGTTGGTCACTTCTCAATCTATTTGCTAGCCTCCATTTTTACTAAGAGGGAATGCTGCTTGTGCATCCAATTCCTTAAACCTAAAGTTGTGCCATATGAGTCCACTATACCTACCTACACTACAAAAAAAAGACACATCCGTGACATTTTGGGCCGAACGAAATTTTTTCTGTCATGCTTATGACACTTCTATGACGATAATTGTGACAAAAGCACGTATCATCATAGATGTGGTGGGTACTTCTATGACAAAAAATCAAGACAGAAAATGGGCTTTTCGTCCTAGGCGGGCCGGGGACGCACCTGCATGACATTCTTTGGGCCGTCCATGACGGGAAAAATCGTGGTAGAAGCGAGGGCGAGGAAAATTTTGGGGAGTTCCCAGTTACGGTGGGTGGTCGGGGCCGAGCGATGCACGGAGGGATTGCACGTTTCTCTCGTACACGTACGCGCGTGGGTGCGAGGCGTTGGGCTCTAACTGAACCCGAGCGAGGCGTTCGCTTACTGAACCCGAGCGATTGCACTAGCTACGTTACTGAACCCGAGCAATCGATCCCTGGCTGTTAACTAAACCCGAGCGATTCCTTCGCTACTGCTACTAACTGAAGCCGATTGAACCTGCTGCTGCCTCTTGATGAACAGTGACCGTTGTTGGGGTTGGATGAACAGTTCCTGATGCGGGTTGGATGAACAGGACCCCGTGGTACTAGAGGCCGTTGCCGCTGGATGAACAGGACCCCAATCGAGGAGCTAGTGGGGTGGATGAACAGTAGTCGGTGGAGGGACCCCATGGAGGGCTGGTTGAACAGGACCCCGTGGAGGGCTGGTTGAACAGGACCCCGTGGAGGGCTGGTTGAACAGGACCCCATGGAGGGCTGGTTGAACAGGACCCCGTGGAGGCTGGATGAACAGGACCCCGTGGAGGGCTGGTTGAACAGTAGCCGGTGGAGGCTGGATGAACAGGACCCCGTGGATGAATAGTAGCTGGTGGAGGCAGGAGGAAGTCGACGGTGGATGAACAGTAGCATGTGGAGGCTGGAGGAAGTCGACGGTGGATGAACAGTAGCTTGTGGAGTCCCGTTTTGTGGTACGCCACACCCCTCCAGATGAACAGGACCCCCATTTCGACCGTAGCGCTCCAACACAAGTCTGTTTCCTCCGTTTTGCGGTACGCCACACCCCTCCTGATCAACAGGACCCCGTTTCGACCGTAGGCACTCGAACAGAAGTCCGTTTCCTCCGTTTTGCTGTACGCCAGATCCTTCCCGATGAACAGGACCCCGTTTCGACCCTACACGTTCGAACAGAAAGGCCGTTTCCTCCGTTCTGTGGTAAGCCAGACCTTGTTTCGGCTGTTCCATTGGCTCCCGGTGAACAGGACGCCGTTGCTGCCGTCCGTTGCCTCTCCATGTACACGAGCCCTGGCTGTAGGTATGTGCGAGTACGCGTTCGAGACCTCGCCCGTATGTACGTATGTGGCCGTATTTTTTGCGATCGGGCTGTATGTACGTGTACACAGTTTAGAAGGGACTGCCTGAACTGCTACGTCGGGGGTTGTACTACTACACGTGCCGTTGCTTGCTCGGCCACGGTTCATCATTGCAGAGAGACCGATCGACCAGTATGTACGTACACGTTTGCGACCAGACAGACAACGCTACGTACGCTTCGACCGGGTGGGTCCCAGTTGTCAAGGAGGATAAGGACAAACTTCCGTGCGTGCAAAGATATAGCTGGTGGGTCCCGGCTGTCAGGGGGAGGAATCATTTTTATTTTGCGAGTAATAAGGAGGCACTTCCTTGTGTTCAAAGATGTAGCTGGTGGGTCCAACTGTCAGCCTCACAGCCTAAAGTCCTCTTCTGATGGCTGTCATTCATTGACCACGTTGACCACGCCGCGCCGAGAGCACCAAGGCGATGGACGATGGCGAGGCCTAGGAAGGGAACGACACGGAGCCGGGGAAGATGCGGCAGTGGATGCCCACGCGGAGGGGAGTATGAGGGTTGACTGCTTCGGCTGTGGTGTGAGGCTGCCGTCGCCGGAGAATAACAGGAGCTGTGGGTGGGTAGAGGGATGGCATGGCCAGCGGTGGCAGCACAGCCAGCCACGGGAGGCAGTAGCAGGTGGTCCAGCCGGCGCTGGTTTCAGTGGCTGGAGCAAGAAGATCATAGATTGAAGAAGCAGTGCGGCCGTTGGATGTTAATCCAATGGTCACTGCTGCTAGAATCGTTTGTTGACTAGGTTAACAAAGCCCTGCGTACGTGTCAACTTAGTAGGCCCACAAGTCAGCCTCCGAATCAGGTGGGTCCGAGCTAGCAGGGGGAGGAATCATTTTTCTTGCGCGTAATAAGGAGGCACTTCCTTCAGTGCGAAGATGTAGCTCGTGGGTCCCAGCTGTCATGGAAGGGACTTTTTTTCAAGTAATAAGAATGAACATCCTTGCGTGCGAAAATTGTAGCTAGTGGGTCCAACCTGTCAGGGGGAGGAATCGTTTATTCCCGCATAATAAGGAGGAACTAGCTTGCGTGCGAAGAGGTAGCTGGTGTTCCCAGCTGTCAGACTCTCGACGTACTCCATGTTGGCTCTCGTTGTTGACCACACATCGTCGAGTAGTCCACGATTGTGGACGACGGCGAGGCCTAAGATGGGAACGATCTGGAGTCGTGGAACAAGGGGCACTGGAGTCCCTGGCAGAGGGGAGTACGAGGGACTGGTTCGGCTGCCGGGTGAGACTGCCTTCACCGGAGAATAACAGAAGGTGTGGGAGAGTACAGGTATGACCTGGCCATCGTTGGGAGTAGGGTGGGGCGGTGAGGTCTGCGTGACAGCACAGCCGGCCATGGGAGGCAGATGCAGGCGCTCCAGCCGACGATGGTTTTGGCGGCTGGAGCAAGAGCAACTAGACGAGAGCTTGAAGAAGCAGGATCGCCGTTGGATGTCAATCCAACGACTACAGATGTCAGAATAATTTGTTGACTTTTTGTTTTAGACCATAAAATTGTTTTGTTCACTAAATGGACAACACCTTGCGCAGGCTTCGTCTAGTGGGCAAGCAAAGTCAGCTTCGAAAGCTGTGGCGAAATGCAGCCCATTTATTTAGGTTTTACAGCCCATTTCATTTTGTTTGCCGATACATCTATTTCCTGGGCTTTGACTCAAAAATAATCTATTTCCTAGGCTAGCTAAAAATAATAATGCCGATTTACTATAGATGATAATTTACAGCGCATTTGATTATTTATTCGAATACACCTATTTACTGGGCTGGGTGAAAAATAATATTGCGTACATGAAGCCCATTTATCATTTCTGATAATTTACAAGCCATTTGATTTTAGTAGAAATGCTCCCATTTTCTGGGATGGGTGAAAAAACAATGATGGTCCGGACTAAGCATTTCGTATAAAAAATAATATTGAGATAGGAATATTATAAAAAAAATTAAGTTGGGCTTGGTAATCTTATTATATAAAAAATGAACTGAGCTGTGCATTTTATTAAAAGAAACATAGGCTAGGCTGCGCTTATTTTAGGATCTTGTGTACAACTATCGGCCCAGTTGCATTGCTGATGTTCAACGAAAAAGCCCTCTGTAGTACAGTACAACTTTACATGGCTACTCAGCCCACATTCAACGATGCCTGAAAAGGCCCAAACAAGGCTTCTATACAACTTTTTGAAGTCGCTGACCTCAATTAATATCTTAAGAAAAAAGTTAGAGTACAGTGGAACCTAATTAAAAGCTGTCACGAGCGAAGAAATAATTCAATGGTCCCACTTGTGTGTGTGTGTGTGAGAGAGAGAGACCCATCGGTCGATGCTCGTAAATACATCTTTCAGCCATATGCATTGCTAATGCTCAGTAAAAACTTACATAGTTGACACAATCATATAGAACATCATAGCACACTGAACTTGCATACAAAAATTTCACGCAGGCAGCACAATCAGGGTGGAAGCAGTGGATCCCTACTGGTAGGGCTATGTTGAAACCAACGAACTCATACATAACCGTTCATCGTCTTTATCAATGATAGGGAAATATCTGGAACGCTGTGCAAAGAAAACAGATAGACAACACAATAAGTTCTGCTAGCACATTAAGTTGACGTACACACCTTTCTAAAAATGTTCAGGTACAAAAATAGAACAGGTCACAATCAAATGTACTGGCACATCAGTGCGTCACACCGATAGCTCGGATTTAACTAGTATCTGAGAAGATTCAGTTGTTACCTCAAATTAGAGCACATCCAGGCAGCCAGCCCTGCCTCTTCTCCCAAAGAAGCAGTGGCCTCTGCCACGCGATGGAGTAGGCCCTGTGCCATCCATCATTCTGAGCAACACGGGGAAAGTCTGACGTTGACTCCTGTAATGGACATCGTCGATGGACCCTGGCACCAGCGGCGGAGGTAGGACTTAGATTGATGGATTGACCACTTCTTTGACACGCATGAACACTCGATACAGGTACATCCCTAACGTGGTCCGTGGCAGCCTTGGTGGTGATGAATAGTACAACCCTGGTTCCTGCACCGGTATTTCAACACCAATCACCTTCAGTATGGTGGACGGCTTCTTCATCCATGCCATAACCATCAGAGCCCAGCTGTCTGGAGGAACAAACATACTTACGAGCTCACCTCCTAGGTCGTTGATAAACTCATTCATGGACTCGCTATTCCAAGCACGTCAAGGCATGCCGTGGAAGGTAAGCTTTGTTAAAAACTCAAGATTAGAGGGTACCGAGCCCCATCCTGGGTGCCACCGATCAAAGCTCACCAGCGCGCCACCGCAGAACAAACGCCGGGAAGATTCGAACACACAACTGCAGTCGAAAGTTGTCCGGAACCTGACGAAGAAATCAGCCGGTGGCGGATAGACTTCAACGAGCAAGTCACTTATTTGGATGTCGTGCGCAATGCCAAGAGCTTTGACAAGGTCGTCCGGCGAGACGGGAGGCTGGTCGTTGTTGATGGTTACCATCAGCACTTTGCTGGCAAACTAGTCGTCAAGTGCCGCCATGCTACTGTTGAGCGACAGCACGCAGCGCCCGAAGGCAGGACGGACCTCAGGATCTCCCGCTCGGAGATCCGCGTTGACCGGTGACATGATAGCTAGTGCGCTTGAGTACAGGGAGTACAGGAGGGGGGATTTGGGGGAACTGGAGTAGGAATCGAGATTCCAGAGGTGGGGGAGGGGCGGGAGATTGGGGATGAAAACGTAGCATGAATTTCGAACACGCGCCAATATGCTCTCGGCGCACAAGCGCACAAAAACACCGGTGGCGCCCACATGTCGGCCTAAGAGTCCTTTTTCTTTCTTTTTTTGAGCGCCCGGGCTGAGAGCCATAATTGACCTGTTTGGCATTGCATTACTAGTCGACCCATATTCAACGACACCTCACTGGCCCAAACAAGTGTACATCATCGAAAAGACACTGAGCTCAAATTATATAACTTGCAAAAAGGAGATATACTCTGAACACTAGAGAATGGTGATGCCCTCATTTAGCCCACCAGCAGTTTGAGACATTAAACAGTTCGAAACAACGATATATACAACATTCAAACACTGACTAGTGACTACTACTGACATAAACAGCAAGACATGATAGTTCATAAGAAGTCTTGCTACACCACCAAAACGCACCCATCTGCAGTGCTCAGACTCTCGTGATCCAGACGAGAATGACATTCTAAATAGAGTCAACTATTACATAGTAAGAGTGACATAGATGAGGATGACCAAATGACAAGGAGTATGCATACAAAAGAGAGAACTACCCATCCAGAACAAGCAGCAAAGGAAACAAGTCATTCGAAGAGGGATGATCCAACACCATCATAATTTGTAGCCCCGCTTCAGCCACCAGTGATTCGGAGACACCAGAACTCCACCCTTTCGACGCAATAGCCTAATTACCTATCAACCTGAAGGCTTGAACCACATCACTGCCTGTCGGACTTGAGACATCCAAGGATCAAAGTTAATCCAGATGACTTTGTCATTCTCACCTTCTTTTGGCTGCAGGCTGTATCGTTGACAATCAGGGGAGTCTGCTCCTGAAGTCCTAGGGCTCGCCGGGTAGACACATTTTTCCCTAGAAAACAGAGCCTCTCTGCCATCAAGGTCCTTGCCAACGGTGATCTCCTAGTTAATCGGATAATTGAGTCTGAGAAACAGAGAGTGTGAACCAAGGCTGTTTACCCGTCTCCAACTCAAAAATCCTGAAGGCTCCAACAAGCTGGTATCCTGCTCATAGACGTAACATCCACTGTCCGGATACTCACGTATTTCACGGTGCATGTACACAGTGGGGTTTTTGCAATATGACTCTTTCGGCTCATGTGTGCGAATGATCATTAGTCTTTTGCCATCGTCTGATCGAGCGAGGAACCAGTTGTGCTTCCCTGTTTTTGGCAAAGGTGGTGTGATTACAAAGGGCAGTAACTGTAGGGACACTGCATCATATCAAAAAGGACTGGCATTGTTAATGTAAGATCAGCATTGTTCAGAGTATGAGTAGGATAATGCAAGAAATAGCATTGATCTGTCCCTGTTGGAACTGAGAGTAAAATACAGGGAAATGTATACTGGGTTCGAAAATATACAAGTGCCATGCATGGTTATACTCATGTTATCTCACAATCAATTCTTCACAGGAAACTACCATGTCATGCATGTTATGTAATCATGTTCTGTCCTCACAAAAAAATTCTTCAAGGAAACTAACAGACCATGCATTGTTATATACTCATGTTCTGTGGGCAAAATTCTTGTGAGGATATTATTCTAGCCATTGATTGCTGAAGGGCGAATATAGGTATGTACACATGGTAAGCATTACAGGATTTCCCTACTTCCAAATATAGAGTTCTCCATATGCACATTTACTTCCCTAATGTATGGTTAAATGAAACCAACAGTGTGATGCATATTTCTACATCATGAAAATGAGGAAACTAACATGGCTATTGATACACACTCATATTTAGTAGTATATAGATTACTATAAAGTAAGGAGAATATCCATATCTTCCAAACCATTTGATTATTCAAGGGTACAAATTGGTTGTAATGACGTGGTCACAATCTCATGAATTAACTCATTCCAAATATAGCTGATTTATGGCGTCTCTAAAACATTGCCATAGTTCTACTCAAATTGTGCTCAAACAGGGATATGCCAATCATCACAAAAAGTTCAAACAGTGTCATGCCGTTATCATTAACATCAGACGAAAACAACTTACATGCGCCGTCCCAGCAATATGTGGTGCCATCTTCTTTGTCGATCGCGTAGATGATGCCATTGTGTTCAATAGCATCACAGAAGTGTGTATCAGCTTTGATGATCCACTGCGAGCTGAGTCGTCTCCAGCTAAAGAAGGCACCAGCGTAAAGATAGGCGAGTACGCGGTCGAACAAGGCAATTAGCTTGAAGTCTGTGTAATCCGCATGTTGTGTGGGCACTTGGCAGATTACAATCTTCTGCAAAACAAGGTCCGTCCAACTGACATGGTAATCTAGATGACTTGGACCGCGACAGTAAAACCCTATATAATTCAACGGAGGAAGGATAATCTCATGGGAGGTCTGCAAGTTCACGAGCACCAACTTTCTCCCGTCTTCTCTGATGGCAGCCATCCAGTGGGAGTTCATGCTGACCCAGTACATACTTGCCAAGAAGTTTTGGGCGATGGTGATCAGATCGAAGTCGAGGGAAATGATGTACGGCGACCCACTACATACCTGCAAAGAAGTTTTGGCTAATGGAGGTCGGATTGAAGTCGAGGGGCATCATGTATGCCTCCGTATCATGGTGAGAAAATCTTGCAAGACCAGATAGCAGCAAGCAGGGTGTCTTGAAAAGCTTAGGCCTCACTTCGACGATGGCCGTGTGCATGTCCCTCGAGCATGCAGCCAGCCGCACGGCGCTCAACATATTCATACACGAACAACAGAGGTCGAGGATGTCACTGGGGAGATTGCTCCAATCGCGGCTCATATGGATGCTGCGCGGTTCGCGTTCGGCCATGGTGGAGTTTGGAAGGTGGGGTTTTTAGGGGCTTGATTTACGGGGGAGAAGGCTCTCGGTGCTGTTGCGGCTAGCAAGGGAATAGTGGTACTAGGGGAGGCGAGCGAGGCAAGGGTACGCGGGGGTAAAGTGAGATGATGAAGAGTGACCTCAGGATCTCCGGCGAGACAGAGATGGAGATGGATTGGTGCTAGGAGGGGAGAGGGAGACAAGGCGAGGCATGCTATACAGCGGCCGTGACAGTGACTGCACAGTCCACAAGGTGAGGCTGACTTTGGTAACCCGAACACACCGCCTGGACTAGTGTCACCTCGGGCGCAGGGTCTTGTCACTTCACTATGAGGAATGGATGAATAATATTATGACCATCAAGTGTACCACAGTTGTACTACTACTAGTACTAGTAACATACATACGGAGTAGTACTGTATAGCGGAAATAGGTCTCCCGTGCTAGCATGCCTCTGGGTTCACTTCATCCTCCAGGTAGCATCCATATTGTGAGCAGGACCAAATTCTCGTGCATGCGGAAGTGCGAAGAAGGGCTTTTTCTTTTTTAGGATAACCACATATATTCCTTAACCAGAAAAGGTTGTGTCTCGCAGGCACGCGCCAAAATCAATCCGAACCAGCTACGACATATTTTTTTTGTGCAAAGAGAGGGATATGTTTGTATATCTATTCGTCCACCCAAGTGGGTTTTGCGTAGATCCCACCTGTCAGGAGGGGTGCAGAAATAAAAAGTAATCATAAAATGTTTCGCCACGGTGATTCGAAAGAGTGACCTCAACTAACCAGTGGCACATGTAGCGATAGAAGGATGGGCACGGACACGGACACGGACCACTCCTCAGTACGCTACCCGCATAACCTTTTCATTTTGCAGGTTGGTCTACCTAGCCGTCTAATCAACTGCCTGCATGCCACTTCTCCCATTTACTTCTCCATCGGGACCAATTTTCCTCGGCTTCTTCACCTCTCCTTCATTTGCATTCAAACCCCACTGGACTGGATTCACATCCTCCTTGAGTAATTCCCAAGCCCCTTTAAATAATGGGATTTTTATATCTGTGCCCCTGGTTCCTTAGCTCTACTCATTCATCCCCACGCTCTTAACTTTTGCTCACTTTTCCCCACTCCCTTGTCTGAAACCCTCAGAAATGGTCACAAACAGTGGATGCCGTTGGGTCAGTGCTTTGACCGTTAACTCTGACGAGTGGGGTCACATTGAGACACGTCAGATGAGCTTGTCTGAGCAAATCAAAAAAAAGATGAGCTTGTCTGAGGGATCCCCTTGCCTGAACCTCGAGCAACAATAGCACCACGCCACTCTGCCCCCTCCGCCGCCGTCGTGCAGCCTCTGCCGCTATCATCCCCTCATCCACTAACCCCATTTCGCCTCTGTCGCCGTCGTGCCCTCCGCCAGATCTACCCCCACACCCCCCTCTGGATTAAGCAGCGATGTCAGAGGAGCAGGTTCTCAAGCCCATCGAGCGTGGAGAGGATTGGGTCGAATCGGCGGCGGATAATTCATGGATTACACCTGGGTAAGTGTCATTTCCCCTCTAACATATTTGTTGATTCATGCATTCAGCCCTATTTGACAGCTAGTCGCGTGAATCGATCAAATTTTGCTGAATTGTTCCCGGCCTCACTATAACTTTTCCTTATTTGAATCGAATAGGATTGATCCTGCGCTTGCTTTCTGGCTGGCAGTTAGGATGGAAGTTAGTGTGCTGCGCGGTAGAAAACCGCATATGGTTACTGGATTTTTCTATCCAAAGGTGGTAGAAACAAGTATGTCGTTCAAAGATTTGCTTGCGGCGCTCCAAAATTCTTCATATGGGTGGAGCCCTGCCGATGCTGTTGAACTAAAAAATTTCAGCAGTACCGAGAAAAAGTTTCTCCCACTAACTTGCGATGAGCATCTTGGATTGCTCTTTACTTTGAATGCTGAAAGACGCTTTGGTAAAATCCTTATCGAGGTGCTTCAGCCACGCAATGAATGTGACAAGGGGAAGGATGTTCAGAAATCTTCTGTCTCTGCTAATAGCGAGCGCCCCGACACTCCTTGTAGGTCAAAACCAAGCAAAGCTAGTGGTTCTGAAAGTCACAATATGTCTACTGCCGCTTCTTGTGCCGCTTCTCCTGTCGCTGCTGCAGCCGATGTAGAGCAAGATGCAGAGCCAGACGAAGAGGTGCCTCGAAATGATGATGGGAATGAGAATATGTTCCCTGATCTTGTAGATACTGTCAGTAAATAAGCAATGGAAGATGAATATCATGAGCAACCTATCAGCCGTGCTAGATTTGATGACACTGACGATGAAGAGAGACAGGAGAACATCGACAGCCTAGTTTTAGATGGATATGATGGTGAGGACATGCCAACAATTAAGTGGAACAGGGAAGATCCTCAGCTAGCTGTCGGCACCATATTCCAGTCGATGGTGGACTGTTGTAATGCACTGACTACATATTGCATTCTCACTAAAAATACATATGTGGTTGATAGGAGTGAGCCAACAAGGTTCACTGTTCATTGCCCATATGATAGGTGTAGATGGAGGTTGCATGCATCACATATGTTGAGGGGCAAGTTCATTCAGGTTTGTGTATTTCAGTTTATACTGATTCATTTTAGGGAATTTTTAGATCATTCTGTAATGTTTTCTAACAATGGGTCCCATTTTGTTTCAGATAAAAAAGAACCCACATCAGCACACTTGTCCACCTGGAGGGGGAGGAGGGAAGGCTAAAACAAAGCTAGCAAAGACTAGGTGAGTGGCAGATGCAATTTTGGATTGGTTGAGAGAAACACCAACACTTGGTCCAACAGCACTCCATGGGAAGCTATTTGAGAAGTACAAGATTGATATACCTTACATGAGGATTTTCTATGCTAAGGAAATGGCTCTTGACAGGATTAATGGTCCTTGGAATGAGAGCTTTCAGTTGCTCTACACATTTAAATATGAAGTGGAAGCTGCTAGTCCAGGGAGTGTTGTAGAGATTGACAAGCATACAGTTACATACAAAATAAAAGGGAAGTCATTTCAGAAGGAGTGCTTCGGGAGGGCTTTTGTTTGTTTCAAGGCTTGTTGGCAGGGGTTTCTTGATGGTTGCAGGCCCTATTTGGCTGTTGATGCAACTGCTTTGAATGGAAGGTGGAGAGGACAACTAGTGGCAGCTTCTGCAGCTGATGGACACAACTGGCTATTCCAAGTTGCATTTGGTGTGGTGGAGGCAGAGTCTGAGGAAATTTGGGTCTGGTTTCTGCAGCAGTTGCGCAACCTTATAGGTACACCCCCAGGTTTAGCTATACACACAGATGCTTGCAAGGGTTTGGAGAGTGCAGTGGAAATTGTATTCCCTGGAGTGGAGCATAGGGAATGTATGCGACACCTAGCGCAGAATTTTAGAAACAAATTCAAAGGTAAAGTTTATGATGAGAACTTATGGCCAGCATCATACACATGCAGTGAGAGGAAGCATGAGCATCATTTGAGAGTGTTGTATGCTCACAATCCTGTGGTGAAGGAGTACCTAGATGCACATTATGGAAAGTTGTGGTCAAGAAGCAAATTCAATGAAATCTGCAAAGTAGACTATGTGACCAGTAACCTGGCAGAGTGTTTCAATGCAAAGATCAAATCATTGAAAGGGCTTCTGATATGGCAAATATTTGATAAGATTCGGCAGATGATCATGATAAAGATGGCTCTTCGCAAAAGAATTGCAGAAACAGAATATGTTGGCCATCTTATGCTCCCATCTCTTATTTAGTCATTGCATGCCAAGGCAAGAGGACTGAACATGAAATGCATTCGAGCGGCGACACACGAGGCTGAGGTAACATATACTGACCGTAAAAATAGGGAATGGAGATATCCAGTTAACCTAGCAACTAGGGAATGCAGTTGTAGGCAATAGCAGCTCCGTGGGAAGCCATGCATACATGTCCAACATCTGATGACTGTTATAGGTGGTGAAGATGGTGAAGTTGATCAATACATCTCTGAATATTTTTCTGTTGCCAATTTCAAGGCTGCTTATGCTTCCAATGTGCCTGCACTCTTGGGAAAAGACCAATGGAACATAATAGATCCAGGGTTCAAACTACATTCTCCTGTACTGACTAGACCACCAGGAAGACCAAGGAAGAACATGATCAGAAGAGGTGAAGAGGGTCGTGTAAAAAGACAGCGCAAGTGCAAAAAATGTGGAACCCTAGGGCACATTGCTAGGAAATGTACCAATCCAGTGGATGCTTCATTTGGAGAAGAAGAACAATGGGCAGCAACAAATACAGAGGAGAATGCAGCATTAGAGCAGATTGAAGCTACTACAGAGGAGAATGAAGCATTAGAGCAGATTGAAGCTACTACAGAGGAGAATGCAGCATTAGAGCAGATTGAAGCCAATACAGAGGTGAATGAAGCAGCAAAGCAGATTGCAGCTAATTCAGAGGAGAATGAAGCAACTGAATTAGCATTGCCGGCAGCTTGGTATGTGTGCAACAGCCTTCCCTTTTTATGCATTTCTTCTCTTTTTATCAATGGCTTATAATCTTTTTTGTGTTTGGCCTAGCTCTAGGAAAATTAGAGGAAAAGGAGAAAAAAGGCCAAGAGAGAAAGAATTAGAAGAATATGAAGCCATGTCTTATGAAGGTTTTGAACCCCGTCAACTGGCCAGTGCAACTTCTCCGTCAGCAGCTCGACAGCCACCACCCGAAGTGAAGATCAAAAGGAAGAAGAAAAAGGTGGATATCCAACCTAGGGAAACCAGGAGCAAGGCTGTTAAGCCGTCTCGGAACACAAGGAGCAAGGCAAAGATGTGGAATGCAAGTTGAATGCAAGTTGTAAACTTTGAACTTTAAGGATTTGTACTAAGGTTGTGAAAACTTGTAAGGTTTAATAAGCTATTCGTACTTTGATGTGAAATTTGAGGCAAAATAAATTTAAATATTAGGCAAAAATTTAATTTGAATTTGAATGTGATGTTGCAATGTTTGCTGAACTATTATAAACATTAGGTGATCAATCCGATCTCTTTTGCGTGGTAAAACTTATAGTCATGGGAAATGTGCTCCAAATGTGCTCCGAAGCTAGGGTAAACTGCCCCATTTGTAATCAAGTATTTTTTGGATCTACTCTAAATGAGCCAAATATTTTTTATTAACACCTATTCAATCTATATAGTGTAGATTCGAAGTCTCACTATTTATTGAATTAATCTTCATTTTTTTACATTTTTTGAAAATAATGTGATTTAATAGAAAACCATTAAATACACGTTTAAAATATGAAAAAGAAAACTAAGTTCAGATCCTTCTTATTCACTTTGAAATGAAGCTTTGGTGATTTTTTTTATTTTTCAAAAAACCTACCTCCTTTCCTTGAATTCTCTGCAACGTTGTACGTGATAGCTCATATGTGTGAAGGTTTTTCCATGAAAATGTCCATAGAACAAGTTTATGATTTTTTGTTGGTAACATGTCACGTAAGACAACATTGTGCGCAGGTTTTATATTTTTTGATTTTTTTTAAATTAATGGTGCTCATTTAACCACGATCGTGCCAGCTAGGTTTTTTTTTAAATGACCGTAGACAAAGTTTAGAATTTTTCCTCGTTAGTGTGTCTTATAAAACAACGACTCGCGAAGGTTTCATATTTTTTGGATTTTTTATAAACTAGTTATGCTCAGTCAAACACTAGATAACCCCGTTGACCAACTCAAAACCCCTCTAAACCCTACGGGGTTTCGCCTAACCCTAGCTCCGAACATCAGCCGTCCGATCATACCCTAGCGCCAAGCGACAGCCCTCAGATATGGTCTTCTAGAAGGAATTCTGAGGCCAGGGTGCGTGCAGGCTCCGCGCCGTTCGATCACCAGGATGGCTCTGCATCGTTGGATCCTTTGGCGATCCGCGAGAGGCGATCCGTGAGAGCTTGGTTGTGCTCGCCCACCAATGCCTCCCCTGTCTTCTTCTTCTTCTACGGCGACCAGAGGAGCCACTCGTCTGCTTCTTCTTCTCCGGCGACTAGATATGTCGAGCTCCACTTCAGCCTCCGGCCCCTCGTGGCCCCAGTATGGTCCAGTGCCCATGGAGCGATGCCCTGACTGCCCACGCACCGCGCCACTGAAAAGGTTGACTTCGAAGGAGGAGAAGAATGGCAACTTTGGGCGAGAGTTCGTGAAATGCGAGAGCAAGCCAGAGGGGCAGATTAGATCTCATGATTTTTCTTTGACCCTTTCTTTTTCTCTTTGCTTCTAATTCTTTTTCGTTGGATCTGAGATTTAGGGTTCATGATTTCATTTCAGATCGTGAAGAAATGCACACATTTTGAATGGATGGATGACTACGTTGGGAGGCTTCAAGGGGAGGGCTTGCTTCAATTCAATGGGGCCGCAACCCGGGAGGTCAATCTGCCATCAGCCACTCGGAATTTGGTCTCTGAAAGTGCTGCTCTGACAGTTGGGGATGAGGATCTGAAGGGGGAATTAAAGAAGATGAACAAGAACTTGAGGCAGATGATTCAGTTGAACAAGCAGGCGAATCGGATAGCTTTAGGATTTTATTTTTGAATAGTTGCTCAAGGATTTGCTTACTTGCTGGTCATCACTCGTTAGAGATGTTATTTGTGTCGTGTCATGTGCTCTACGATTTGCTTAAGGGTTTGTGGATCATGTGCTCTCTGTGTTGCTTAATTTGTGGATCATGTGCTCTCTGTGTTGCTTAAACTATGTCTCTATCTCCATCTCTGAATCTCTGTAGGTGTTAGTTTTTGACACTTTCAGTTTCGTCAGACAACACCGAGGGCAAGAGAAAAAAACATAGTTATTGGGCCCAAAATGAAACCAAGCTCTGGTTGGGTCATCGCATTGCGTTGACTATCAAAGGCCCACAAAGATTAAAGAGGCCTAGAAAAATAGTGCATGCAATGGCTCTGTTTTTTTGCACGTTGGTTACATTACAAGAATAGGTTACATCGTTTGAAATTACACAACAATTGATATTGCTACCAAGAGCCACCAACAAGTAAATAATGGCTACCCTTCAAAAATTATTTTCATCCTGCCAAAAGGCCACAAACTATTCAAAAAATAGCTTCTTTTTCTTCATACAATATAGGTATCCTACAATATATATGGGCACCAACAATTCAAAAAATTTAGCTTCTTTTTGTTCTTTTCAACATCAACATGGCTCATATTTCCAGCTTTAATTTCCTTTTTGACACCTCAACTAGTCCACTAGCCGCCCGTGCCAAAACTTGGAACCAATAAAACCTATAATATAAGGGCCACCATTAATTTCATCATGCCATATGGCCACAAACTATTCAAAAACTAGCTTGTTTTTGTTCATACAATATACAGAATAGGGCCACCAACAATTCAAAAAATTAGCTTTTCTTCTTCTTTTCAACATCAACATGGCTCATTTTTCTAGCTTTAGTTTCCTTTTTGACACATCAACTAGTCCATTATCCGCGCGTGCGAAAACTTGACCCTACTCTAAATGGGCCATTTAAACTTGACCTACACAAGTACACACCATGAATATAACAAGACGAATGGGTTACCCTCCAACCATTTTTACAAGGCTAACCCCAAAACTTGCTGGTTTTCATTGAGGGATACCCTTTCATTGATTGATTTAGCAGAAGGGCTCGTCTATGGCACCATATCCATCTAGCGATATCTCACGTCAAATAAGATAGAAATAGCAAGCAAAACACAGATAACCAACGACATATCAAATAAGGGTAGCAAGCATAACATAGTTCCTAGGGGATAACACGACAGAGATAAAAAGTTCACGGTACAACCAACGACATAATTAAGATAGAAATATATAGAAGATAAAAAGCCCTAACACCCTAGGGCAAGACAAGCTTCACGAGACCGGGCCTTCACCACCATCTTCACTGCGCCTCCTCTTCACTGCTCCTCCTCCATGCCATCCTCGCCGATGTAGTAGGGGAGGCTGTGCATACCGTTGCGGGTGGGGAAGATGCTGTTGAAGTCCATGAAGATGTTGTAGGTGGTGAATGCGATGAACTCACACCCACACCAAAACACCTTGCCGAGGAGGTAGTACGCATCGAATTTGTTGGTGAAGTTGGCGATGAGCCCTATCGCTGGAGTGGTGGAGTTTGGACGCACTTCCTCCAGTCAGAACATCACCGGCGAGCCCGCCGGGAGGTGCGTGAAGCCCGCACCGAGGAACCACTGGGCAAACTCCTTTCCACCCCTCCAGCGTGAGAACACCCACACGCGGAGCGTCGTCTCCACGACGACACCGGCGGGATACCGCCTCTCCGGCACGGTCGGTGGGAGCTCGAAGGTGGGGCCTTTGTACTGCATCCTCGCCTGGCTTTGAGAGTGCTCTGGGTTTGGGTGAAGAAGAGAAGGGGGTGGTGCAAATGGATGTGTGGAGAATAGGTGGAGGCGTGGGTGGTTTAAATAGAGAAAGGGGAAGGGAAGGGGAGTGGCACCGGCCACGCTTTTGATTTGCTACGTTCGAACGAGCGGCGTCGATCGATATGCCACTTTAATTGCCACGTTGAATAGATGCGAGTGGATCGAAAAGTTTGAAACGATGCTCTACATCGAGGAGACAAGCATGCGAGATGAGACGAACCAGCAGCAGCGACCGTCCCTGCGTCCGTGGCGGCTCGCGTGTAGAAAGAGGCCGGTCAGCGTCCGTGGCGGCTCGCGTGCAGAAAGAGGGGAGGTTAGCACATCGTGGCGGCGGGCATCAGCGCATGCAGGCAGGCTAGCTACGTGCATGCATAGCAGGCTAGCTGGACATGTCATGCATGCATAGCAGGTTCATGTCATTGCGGCACGCAGGGCCCAACAATCTAACCACAACCCAACAGGAGAACAGCGGCACCGTCCGACGCGGCCCCAATTGTCGGGTCCAACAGGCGACACAGTCCAGCCCGGCCCCACTCGTCAGAGTTGACAGTCAAAGCACTGACCCGACGGCATCCACCATTTGTGACCATTTCTGAGGGTTTCAGACAAGCGAGTGGGGAAAAGTGAGCAAAAGTTAAGAGCGTGGGGATGAATGAGTAGAGCTAAGGAACCAAGGGCACAGATATAAAAATCCCTTAAATAATCATCTTCTTCAGTTAGACTAGCCATCTTAATCCTAATTCTCCAAACCATAGCCCTCCGGTCCAGTGGTTCCAAATGGCGAAAGAGATCCCTATGCAGGTTTTTAGCATCAAACATGTCCTCGTCGAAGGCTCGTTGAGCATAGTTGCCACCATCACCGACCACCCAAGGGTTATTCGGGAGTGGATCAACAATTTATCCAACTCCCTCCAAAAGGTGGAGATGAAGGTCGTCGGTCTCTACGCAGAGTACACGGAGCGTGCCACTGGGAAGATCCAACGCACCGCCATCCTTCAGCTATGCCTCGAAGATGAAGTTTTGGTGTATCACATCATACACGCGCCCTCCATACCAAGTGAGATCCATGATTTCATGTCTCGGGAGGACATATACTTCTGTGGGGCAGCCATCGAAGGGGACAAAGAGAAGCTGGCGCCATACAACCTTGACTTGAAAAACATTGCTGACCTACAAACCAGAAGTCCTGTAGAGGATTGTGATAAAAAAAACACCATCCCTGTTCGACATAGCAAATTCTGTGCTCGGAACAAATCTTGAGAAGGGTGACGAGACGTTGGGATTAAGGTCGTCTGGATGGGAGAATTATCCCTTGACCTACGAGCCGATAAAATATGCTGCCCTCGATGCCCGTGTGAGTTTCGAGACAGCTGCAAGGTCGAAAGAGCTTGTTGCGAAGCCGTCTCCCATAGAAAATGAGAAGAAGAAGAAGAAGAAGAAGAAGAAGAAGAAGAAGAAGAAGAAGAAGAAGAAGAAAGAAGAAGAAGAAGAAGCTGCACAAGTGGCAGGGCATTATAGATGGATGAACTATTTCCTCTCTTGTAAAAATTATATTTCCTCTTTGTGTACATTGATATAGATGAACTATTTCGCTGGTGTGCATGTCTTTGGAACAAGTGTACTATGTGTACATTGATATAGGTCCGCTTGACTATAAAGAACTATTTATCCGCCTAGTTTTCTCTACTACTACTTGCAGTGAGCTGTATGCAATGCATGTGTCATGTCTACCGCGGCCGTCTACCGCAATGCATGTGTCAGTAGACATGACAGCTTGTCCATGGAAGTTGAACCATGGTGACCATCACGTTTCTACCACTACCACACGCGATTCCCACGACGCCGCTCCAACCCACGCCACCACGTCCCCCAACATGCGTCTCACCCCTCTCGGCCCCACCGCTCCTCTGCCTTTGTGTGCATGACATGTGGGCCAGCTGAACTGCGGTGACCATCAAGTTTCTACCATAGCCACACGTGATTGGACGTGGCTTGCATGCTCTGCTACTGGCTCCGATCTGTACTCCTGCACCATCCAATTTTCATCCAGCGGCTGTGACAAATTTCGTCCCGGGCATCACTCCTCAGCCACAAATAAAATAAATAAAATAAAGGCTCATCTTTGCCTTCTACTTCTATAATACAGGTAATACCCGCCGGTGTGGACATCTACGCCTCGTAACACCCTGACGTCCAGCTGTGGCACCCTCGCCACGGCCAGGCCACCACCGGCCGGTTCATCTCGAATGAGTGAGTCGCGAACACCGCCGCGACAACGGCCAGCTGGGCATCTCGAACCACACCGATGCCGATTCCCCGTAGCCGACCTACGCTGGCCCGTGGCCGCACGCCATTGAGCCGCGCGTCAACGTACGACGGTAGGAACGGCTCCAGGCTCGCTGGCTCAACTACGCCGAGTACATCACATTCGCAAACCGGTATCCATTGAGCAGGTTGCTCCCACCCATGAGCACATGCCTATATGTATCCAGCATTCTAGCCTCGCCGCTGAGTGGTACATCCTCAGGACGGTGCAAGCGGTCGGAATCTCGAGCCCAAGTCGAGCTATGTGCCCCGAGTAAATCACTGGCTCCCGCCCGAGCTCATCCGGAGCGCAAGCTAGTAAACGTCGTGCGGCACGTCACAACAGATAAGCACCTCGACATGCGTCGGCCGAGTAGAGACTTTTCTTGGCACAAGCTCCATGGTCTCGTCCAAGATCGGTGTGGTACTGCAGTCGAACAAGCGGGTAAAATACTACGGGAGCAGCTGCATGTGCATGGCCCAGACGTCGATGTTGGCGTGGAGGAGGTGCTACTCGCTGGCGGCGCAGCGTGCTACATGGGTTAGGCAGGCACCTGTTGCCATGCTCGAAAGACGAGCAGGAAAGGAAAGGGTCTTGCATGTGTGTACAGATTCATGTAGGAAGTTATTTCCTGGAAAAACGGCCTTTGTTTACCTTTTTTTGAGGCTATAGATGACCCACACGAGGAAATCTATTACAGTATAACCGTTGGATGAAAATTAGTGGTGCGGGAGTACGGATCAGAGCATGGGAGGGGAGCAGGCAAGCCTCGTCCCACTCGATTTCCACGACGCCGCTCGAACCCATGACACCACACGTCCGCTGACCTGCTACTCACCCTTCTCGGTCCCACCGCCCCTCTGCTTTTATGAGAATGACATGCGGGCCAGCCGCATTTAGGGTCCACATATCATTGACTCAAAGGCAGGTGCAATAGCCGCTGAAGCTCGGTCCCATGGGCCCCGAGAGGGAAATGTAACTCCTGCGCCAGGCCTTGTGGTGCTCCCGCAGTACGAACTCGTGCCAAACCCGGAATTTGTTTCTTACTACTACCAATGTGCTAGCCCATGCGTTGTAATGGATCCAAAGTAGTAGAATAATACTTGTTCACAAACTTGAAATATAAACACTCTAGTTTTGATATACATATATCAGTAAAAATAAATTATGCTTCATTGAAGACATATTCCTCGGGCTGGTTTGATGAGGTGAGGGGCGAGTGTGGCTGGTTTCAAGATAATAATAGATTTTTAAAACATTGGAGCAGATATTTTTTCTAACATTTTGTAGCCTGGCACGACATCCGGTGCACCTAAGCGTCTAAAAAAAAGTGGAGTGCACTCTAAAGATATTTACATGATCCCATTTAGTGGAGTGCACTCTAAACACATTATCTATTTATTTTTCTCTACCTTTCCTAGCCATGCAACCAAGCCACATAAGCTAGTCATGCATGCAATCCATAAATTGCAATATACTCCAGCATGCAATGCCGCCACATCATCTATTTATGCTTGTTAGTCATAGGTTGTTTTTTGCATTAGTCCAAATATTAATGTTCCATAAAACTAAACTCCAAATGTCCACCGGGGCCAAGACAGAGGACGTACGACGGGGGCAGTGGAGGCATCTTCGTAAGAGGAGGAGATCTCGAAGGATAATCTTGCACGTCCGCCGCCACCTGCATATCGGCGCGAGACTCCTCGAGCGCCCACTGGAGCTCGGCTCCTCCAGGAACGGCGGAGTCACGGGATTTTTCTAAACCACGATGGGCACCATGCAGTACTCCTCGTAGCCGGGGGCGCGGTGCTCGCTTCCCTACTCCTGGGGTACTGAGCACCCGCTCAACCACCTCGTGAGCCGCGAGGATGCCATGCTCGTGGCCATGCTGTTGGAGCACACGCTCATGCGCCTGAGCGGCGAGGATGCGATGTTCGCGGGCATGCTGCCGGAGCACGCACTCGTCCACATTGAGAGCGGCGACGATGCGATGTTCGCGGGCGGCGATGATGCGATGCTCGCAGTCATGCTGCTGGAGAACGCACTCGTCCACATTGTGATCGGCAAGGATGCGATGTTCGCGGGCATGCTGTCGGAGCACGCGCTCGTCCACGTCGAGAGCAGCGACGATGCGATGTTCGCGGGCGGCGATGATGCGATGCTCGCAGGCATGCTGCTGGAGAACGCGCTCATCCACATTGTGAGCGGCGAGGACGCGATGCACCTCCTCATGACTGACCAGGGTGTGCTGCTGGAGCACAGCTACCACTCGTGGCCGACGAGGGCGAGCCGCTAGATCACACTGCCCTCTGTGTGGACAGTCAGCGCGCGCTACTAGCGGCCGTAGAGGGCGTGCTCCACCTCAGCAATGTTGGAGACTCCGTCCTCTTCCCAGGCTGCGGCGCCGTCCACTTCGGCAATGGCTGCATGCTCCGGTGGGTGTTGTGTCCGTATGGGAGCTTCGAGCTACAGTACCAGTGGGGGCGGGGGGGGGGGGGGGGGGGTGACCTTTTCGTGGTTTCACATGGACTTAGGAGAAAAATAGAATCGGAAGTAGCACAATATGTTGGAACGTGTCGGAGGAAGGCTGGTAGGAGCAGTACAACAAACATCACATGCGCACCATATTTTGAGAAGGATAATTTTGACCGTTGTCCAATGATCCACTCCTGGATCACTCTTGTACCCCTTGCTAGACGCGTGGCAAGGCACAAATCAGGTGCGGTACACAGCATGGCATATCGTATAGAGCCTATGGCTAAGGCATAGGGGACGACCTTCGTCCTTTCTCTTTCTTCTGCCGTGGTCGAGCTTTGAGTCTTACTCAACTTCACACCTTACAATTCAGGCAAGAACCCCTTCTTGGACTGATCCATTTTGAACTTCTTCAAAATCATGTCAAGGTATGTGCTCTGTGAAAATCTTATCAGGTGTCTTGATCTATCTCTATAGATCTTGATGCCCAACATATAAGCAGCTTTACCCAGGTCTTCCTTTGAAAAACTCCTTTCAAACAACCCTTTATGCTTTCCAGAAATTCTACATCATTTCCGATCAACAATATGTCAACCACATATACTTATCAGAAATGTTGTTGAGCTCCCACTCACTTTCTTGTAAATACAAGTTTCTTGCAAACTTTGTATAAACCCAAAAACTTTGATCACCTCATCAAAGCGTATGTTCTAACTCTGAGATGCTTGCTCCAGTCCATAGAAGGATCGCTGGAGCTTGCATAACTTTTAGCTTACTTAGGATCGACAAAATTTTCTGGTTGTATCACATACAACCTTTCCTCACGGAAACCGTCAAGGAAACTTTGTTTTGATATCCATCTGCCAGATTTCATAAATGAAAATGCAGCAACTGCTAACATAATTCCAACAGACTTTAGCATCGCTATGAGTGAGAAAGTCTCATCATAGTCAACTCCTTGAACTTGTTGGAAACTTCTTTGCGACAAGTCGAGCTTCATAAATGGTGACATTACCATCAGCGTCTGTCTTCTTCTTAAAGATCCATTTATTCTCAATGGCTTGCCGATCATCGGGCAAGTCCACCAAAGTCCGTACTTTGTTCTCATACATGGATCCTATCTCCGATTTCATAGCTCCTAGCCATTTGTTGGAATCCAGGCCCACTATCACTTCTCCATAGCTCGTAGGTTCACCGTTGTCCAACAACATGACCTTTAAGACATGGTTACCGTACCACTCAGAAGTTGTACGCACCCTTGTCGACCTACGAGGTTCGACAGTAACTTGATCTGAAGCTTCATGATCATCATCATTAGCTTCCTCTTCAACTGACGTAGGTGCCACAGAAACATCTTTTTGTGATGCGCTACTCTCTGGTTGAAGTAAAGGTTCAACAACCTTATCAAGTTCTATCTTCCTCCCACTCAATTCTTTCGAGAGGAACTCTTTCTCAAGAAAGGACCCATTCTTAGCGACAAACACTTTGCCTTCGAATCTGAGATAGAAGGTATACCCAACCGTCTCTTTTGGGTATCCTATGAAGACGCATTTGTCCGCTTTGGGTTCGAGCTTTTTCGGCTGAAGCCTTTTGACATAAGCATCGCAACCCCAAACCTTAAGAAACGACAACTTAGGTTTCTTGCCAAACCATAATTCATATGGTGTCGTCTCAACGGATTTAGATGGTGCCCTATTTAAAGTGAATGTAGTTGTCTCTAATGCATAACCCCAAAATGATAGTGATATATCGGCAAGAGACATCATAGAATGCACCATATCCAATAAGGAACGATTACGACGTTCGGACACACCATTACGCTGTGGTGTTCCAGGCAGCGTCAGTTGTGAAACAATTCCACATTGTCTTAAGTGATTGCCAAACTCATAACTCAGATACTCTCCCCTTCGATCATATCGTAGGAATTTGATCTTCTTGTTATGATGATTCTCAACTTCACTCTGAAATTTCTTGAACTTTTTAGACGTTTCAGACTTATGCTTCATCAAGTAAATATACCCATATCTACTCAAATCATCGGTGAAGGTGAGAAAGTAACGATATCCACCGCGCGCATCAACACTCATCGGGCCACACACATCAGTATGTATGATTTCCAACAAGTCAATTGCCTGTTCCATTGTTCCGGAAAATGGGGTTTTAGTCATCTTGCCCATGAGGCATCGTTCGCATGTGTCAAGTGATTCAAAATCAAGTGACTCCAAAAGTCCATCAGCATGGAGTTTCTTCATGCGCTTTACACCAACATGACCTAAGCGGCAGCGCCACAAGAAAGTGGTATTATCATTATCAACTCTACATCTTTTGGCCTCAATGTTATGAACATGTGTATCACTACGCTCGAGATTCAATAAACCATTCACCTTGGGTGCATGACCATAGAAGGTATTATTCATGTAAACAGAATAACCATTATTCTTTGACTTAAATGAACAACCGTATTGCAATAAACATGATCTAATCATGTTCATGCTCAACACAGACACCAAATAACATTTATCTTGGTTCAAGACTAATCTCGAAGGTAGAGGGAGCGTGCGATGGTGATCACATCAACCCTGGAAACACTTCCAACACACATCGTCACCTCGCCCTTAGCTAGTCTCCGTTTATTCCGTAGCTTTTGTTTCGAGTTACCAATATTAGCAACTGAACCGGTATCTAATACCCAGGTGCTACTAGGAGTACTAGTAAGGTACACATCAATAACACGTATATCAAATATACTATTGTTGAAGTTGCCAGCCTTCTTATCTATTGGGGTAGTTCCGCTACCAGTGACCGCTCCCCTTACAATACAAGCACTTAGTCTCGGGTTTAGGTTCAACCTTGGGTTTCTTCACTGGAGCGGCAACTGGCTTGCCATTCATGAAGTTTCCCTTCTTGCCCTTGCCCTTCTTGAAACCAGTGGTCTTGTTAACCATCAACACTTGATGCTCCTTCTTGATTTCTACCTTCGCGGCCTTAAGCACCGCAAACAGCTCCGGGATCATCTCCATCCCTTGCATGTCATAGTTCATCACGAGGCTCTAGTTGCTTGGTGATAGTGACTGGAGAACTCTGTCAATCACTATCTTATCTGGAAGATTAACTCCCACTTGATTCAAGCGATTGTAGCACTCAGACATTCTGAGCACATGCTCACTGGCTGAGCTATTCTCCTCCATCTTGTAGGCAAAGAACTTGTCAGAGGTCTCATACCTCTCAACACGGGCATGAGCCTAAAATACCAATTTCAGCTCTTGGAACATCTCATATGTTTCATGGCATTCAAAATGCCTTTGGAGCCCCGATTCTAAGCCGTAAAGCATGGCGCACTAAACTATCAAGTAGTCATCAGAACGTGTCTGCCAGATGTTCACAACATCCACAGACGACGCTAGAGGGGTTGTCACACCGGGCGGTGCATCAAGGACATAAGCCTTCTGTGCGGCAGTGAGGACAATCCTCACACTACAGACCTAGTCCGCATAATTGCTTACAATATCTTTCAACTTAGTCTTTCTCTAGGAACGTATTAAAACAGGGAGCTATAGCACATCTATTGATCTACAACATAATTTGCAAAGACAACTTAGACTATTGTTCATGATAATGAGTTCAATTAATCATATTAGCTAAGAACTCCCACTCAAATCAACATCCCTCCGGTTGTCCGAGTGTAACGTGATCCAAATTCACCAACCCAAGTCCGATCATCACGTGAGATGAGGTGGTTTCAATGGTGAACATCTCCATGTTGATCATATCTACTATATGACTCATGCTCGTCCTTTCGGTTTCTTGTGTTCCGAGGCCATGTTTGTACATGCTAGGCTCATCAAGTTTAACCCAAGTGTTCCGCATGTGCAAAACTGGCTTGCACCCGTTGTATGTGAACGTAGAGTCTATCACACCCGATCATCACGTGGTGCTTCAAAATGACGAACTTTCGCAATGGTGCACACTTGGGGAGAACACAATTTTATCTTGAAATTTTAGTGAGGGATCACCTTATAATGCTACCGTCGTTCTAAGCAAAATAAGATGCACAAAAGGATTAACATCACATGCAAATCATAAGTGACATGATATGGCCATCAACTTATGCTTTTGATCTCCATCTCCAAAGCACCGGCATGATCTCCATCGTCACCGGCATGACACCATGATCTCCATCATCATGTCGCCATCAGGGTTGTCACGCCAACCATGCTTCTACTACAATTGCTACCGCTTAGCGATAAAGTAAAGCATTACATAGCGCTTAATGATTGACACGCAGGTCATACAATAATTAAAGACAACCCTATGGCTCCTGCCGATTGCCGTATGCATCGACATGCAAGTCGATATAAACTATTACAAACATGATCATCTCATACATCAAATATATATCATCATGTCTTTGGCCATATCATATCACAACATACCCTGCAAAAACAAGTTAGACGTCCTCTAATTATTGTTGCATGTTTTACGTGGCTGCTATGGGTATCTAGCAAGAACGATTCTTACCTACGCAAAGCCATAACGGTGATATGCAAGTTGCTATTTAACCTTCTACAAGGACCGCCTTTGTCGAATCGGATTCAACTAAGGTGCGAGAGACAGACACCCACCAGCCATCTTTATGCAACAAAGTCACATGTCTGTCGATGGAACCGGTCTCATGTACGTGGACATGTAAAGTTGGTCCGAGCCGCTTCATCCCACAATACCGCTTAATCAAGAAAAGACCAAGAAAGGAAGCAATTTGAATATCAACGCCCACAAAATCCTTTGTGTTCTACTCGTGATGTCATCTACGCATAGACCTAGCGCATGATGCCATTGTTGGGGAACGTTGCATGGGAAACAAAAAAATTCCTACGCTCACAAAGATCAATCTAGGAGATGAACATCTACGAGAGGAGATATTGCATCTACATACCATTGTATATTGCTAAGCGGAAGCATTAAGAAACGCGGTTGATGTAGTCGAATGTCTTCGCGATCCAATCACGATCCGTCCCGCGAACTCACGATCCAAGTGCCGAACGGATGGCACCTCCGTGTTCAACACACGTACGGCTTGATGACGCCTTCACCTCCTTGATCCAGTGAGCGATGGTGAAGTAGTAGCTCGAGTCCTCCGGCAGCACGATGGCGTGGTGGCGGTGGTGGTGGAGAAATCTCAACAGAGCTTCGCTAAGCACTACGGAGAAGAAGATGGACTACGAGGGAGAGAGAGGGCAGCGCCGTGGCATAGATGGGTGCGGCTGCCCTCCCTCTCCTCATCTATATATAGGGGGAAGGGGGAGAGGGGGGCGCCCCTAGGGGATCCCATCTAGGGCCGACGGCCACTAGAGGGAAACCCTAGATGGGTTTTCCCCCTTAGGAGACTTGGCCCCCAAGCCAAAGGGGTGGGAACCATAGGGGGCGCCCCCACCTCCTCTGGAAATGTGGGATGGGGTGAGGGGGGCACACAGCCCCTTAGTGGGCTGGTTTTCCCCCTCCCCTTGGCCCATGAGGCCCCCCAACACTTGTCGGGGCCCCCCGAAACCCCTTTCGGTCATGCTGGTCATCACCCGGCACCGCCGGAACAATTCCGGACTCCAATACCCTTCGTCCAATATATCAATCTTCACCTCTGGACTATTCCGGAGTTCCTCATCATGTCCAGGATCTCATCTGGGACTCCGAACAACCTTCGGTAACCACCATAATGACTCAACTATACTTATATCGTCACCAAACGTTAAGTGTGTAGACCCTGCGGGTTCGAGAACTATGCAGACATGACCGAGACACCTCTACAGTCAATAACCAATGGCGGGACCTGGATGCCCATATTGGTTCCCACATATTCTACGAAGATCTTATCGGTCAAACCTCGATGTCAAGGATTCAGCTAATCCCGTATGCAGTTCCCTTTGTCTATCGGTATGTTACTTGCCCGAGATTCGATCATCGGTATCACCATACCTAGTTCAATCTCATTACCGGCAAGTCTCTTTACTCGTTCCGTAATACAAGATCCTGTGACTAACTCATTGGTCACATTGCTTGCAAGCTTATTGTGATGTTGTATTACCGAGTGGGCCCTCAGATACCTCTCCGTCATACAGAGTGACAAATCCCAGTCTTGATCCATGCCAACTCAACAGACAACCTCAGAGATACCTATAGAGCACCTTTATAGTCACCCAGTTACGTTGCGATGTTTGGTACACACAAGGTACTCCTCCGGTGTTAGTGAGTTGCATGATCTCATGGTCATAGGAACACATACTTGACATGCAGAAAATGATAGCAATAAACTTGACACGATCACATGCTACGTTTATAGTTTGGGTCTTGTCCATCACATCATTCTCCCAATGATGTGATCCCGTTATCAAATGACAGCTCATGTCCATGGCTAGGAAACCATAGCCATCTTTGATCAACGAGCTAGTCCGGTAGAGGCTCACTAGGGACATGTTGTTGTCTATATATCCACACATGTATTTGAGTTTCCGATCAATACCATTCTAGCATGGATAATAAACGATTATCATGAATAGGGAAATATGATAATAACTAATTTATTATTGCCTCTAGGGCATATTTCCAACACCGAGCTCCTCCCGTCCGCCCTTAGTTTAAATGAGGCCAGACGCCGGCCAAGCTCCTACTGTCCGCCCTCTATTTAAACGAGGCCAGACAGCGGGCAAGAATCGCACCCCTCCGCCGCTCCCCCATCTCCTCCTTCACCATTTTCTCCACTCTTCTGATGGCTTCCGAGGAGCCGTTCTCTGGCATACTACCCGACTGGGTGGCCCGCCGAGCCCTCCGGATACGAGCGAGGCCGCTCGGTGCTTCACCTACCTCGCTTGGCCCGATGGAGCCAGTTGCCGCCCCAAGCCGGCGCGTGGCTCAGCAACTCGCCACTCCAGTTCAGCTCGATGAGGAGTGGCGAGTTGCTCCACGCTGGCACGGCGGTGAGCACGGCGGCACGGGCGTCATCGCTGCTGCGTCGTACTGCGCCACCAGTGTTTGCAGCCGCGCCTCCCGTGTCTGCGGTGGCCGCGCCTCCTGTGTCTATGGGCGCGCCTCCCGTGCCTGCTTGGAGACAGAATCCGGGTGCATGGAGAGCGATGAGTCGGTGTCCAACTTCTCCGTGTCCGCCGCCATCATTGAGGAGAAGTAGAACACGGGAGGCCGCCGCCACTTGGGTCCCATGAAGGCCACCGCCGAGGCGACGACTGCGTATTCAGGTGGTTTATTTGCTGCTTTGTCTCTTCCGAGGACCTTCGTCGACCCCGCAAGTGTCTTTCCCAAGTGTTTGCCGGACATGAGGAAGACAAAGGGATCCGCAGGCGGCCATTTAGATTGGGTATTAATTATACCACCAGAGCCGGATTAGCACCGCTTAGTTCATGTAAATGTAATGAAATCCATCATGTTTATATGAAGATCCGGCTTTTTTATACGAAATCCTTCATGCTTATATGAAATCAGTCTGTGTTTGCACGAATTTCCTTTGGTTGGTTAGAGTTATGAAAATGTATGCCGTTGGCGTTGGATGTCGTCCTCCGTGGAAGGAAGCGGGAGGAAATTTGCCGGTTGCCGTTGGAGATGCTCTTATGCTGGAAATAATAGAGTCACATCCAATCCATTTGAGTTAATTGTGTGTATGATTCTCCCTCTATAAAAAGTTAATTGCATGTACAGTGTACATGACTTGCAGTGTGGCTACAGATTCGTACAGAAAGTTAAAAAGAAACAAATCCATCCTTAATCTTGTATTCTAAGTACTCTATGGGTTCCACTGTCAGTACAGTAGCGAACGAAGTATATATTAAAAAAATATAATATAAAAATCACTGTTTTGGACAGAATTCAAACTCAGGTCATCGCGTTGCGAGCATCCGGTGCTAACCAGTCCAGCAGATGTTCGTCGTGGACGATGCTGCAGATATATCTCTATGTCTACTCTTATACTAGAAAACAGAGTTGATGATGATGGTGTGCCTGCCATCCTGCAATATAGGCTGTCCGATTTATATCTGACGGATAGGAAGGAAACTATGGCAATTTTGCAAAAAGATATCCACACCCCTCTCCACATTTGCAAATAAGGCCTTCCCTCGTTCATCCTTTTCTCTCACAAGATAAACTACTCATACAAATGCATCTTGATGTTCCGTGCAACGCACGAGCATCTTGCTAGTTTTCTTTTTAAATAGTTACTGTGATAAATGGGTTGAAGTGATATATTTTATGTCTGCCCCGAATGATCTCAAATTCACTAGTAGTAACAAAGAAAAGGTTGCCTTGTTAATTAACAGAAAACAGGGTGAAACCTATCACATGAGGCCGGTGAAAACAAGGCACACTGGGTTCAGCGTCATCATCACTACAGCTGTGCGCGCGCGAGAAGTCTACATATCAAGGGGGCTACGGAGAGAAAGACATATCAAGTGTGTGTGAGTGAGGTACAGAGACACAACTAGCGTGTGTGTGTGTGTGTGTGTGTGTGTGTGTGTGTGTGTGTGTGTTTGAGAGAGAAGCCCAAATTGATAGATTAAGATCAAGATCGAGTTGTCACCCTTCTGCTGTCATTGTTGGGGGGTGGGGAGGGGGGAGGGAGAGAAAGACGTATCGAGAGTGTGCGCGCGGTAGGCACAGAGGCACAACTAGTGAGTGTGTGGTGTGTGTGTGTGTGTGTGTGTGTGTGTGTTTGAGAGAGACGCAGTAGATAGATACTATCAAGATCGAGGTGCCACCCTACTCCTTCGGTGTCGGGTAGTGTGGTGTGTGTGTGTGTGTGTGTGTGGGTGTGTGTGTTGAGAGAGAAGCCAGTAGATAGATTAGTATCAAGATCGAGGTGTCACCCCATCCCTTCGGTGTCGGGAAGTGTGTGTGTGTGGGGTGTGTGTGGGGGGGGGGGGGGCCAATGAAAATTAGATTAGGGAGAAGGAGTTTGTGTGATACATATCTATATTAAGGGATAGGTAGATAGCATGTGTGCGAGGCATACTTAAAGCATCACGGAGATAAACAAGCGGTGTGCATGCAAGTGCCGGAAAAAAATGAAGAGAGAAACAATGTCTACGCGTGTGTGTGTGTGTGCGTGAGAGCGAAATCTCAAAACAAAAGGTGCTCTGCTGGAATCCCATTGTATGTATTCGTATGGTTCCGGGACTCGAGTTAACCTTAGGCATATGTGTGCGAGACATAGTTATACTTTGAGACATTAGTGGCGGTGGGTGGGTGGAATTAAAGGGGTGGGCGTGTTCGACAGAGAGAGCGTGTGTGTTTCTGTGTGAGAGACTTGTAGGACAGGGTAGAAAGACAAATTCTAACCTTGACGGAGAGAGAGAAATACACGAAGTGTGCGTGTGTGATTCCGATGCCCACGGAGAAATGAGATATGTATGCGTGTGAGAGAGATTGCGCAATTCATTCACGTATCACTATCTAGCGAGCGTGGACATGCATCGCTTGAACATAAATCAATATCTACTTCATATCGTGGCCAAAGATACAATATCGATTCAACGCTATAAAGATTGGACACTCACATATCGCATTTTTTTCCAAATAATCATTTTCAATTGTGCATGCCAAAGTTACAGTGATGTTTCTTCAAACAACCACTGTAGCTATCATGTACATGCACCATTGTTAGTTTTGAATTCAAATTCATTAGTCTTCGATGATTTAAGATTCTATTATGAAGTAATATATGTAATATTCATATATGAATTCAACGGGTATGCAATTTATGAAATGGAGGCCATGTAATCATATGAGGTAACACTTTTAAGTAGCGGACTACAATATCCATTTCTTTTGTGGGACTACAATATCCATTTCTTTTTGTGCGCCTCTACAATAACATGTCAATGCATTATTTTTAAAGTAAATAACCAATGGCACTAAATTATATATTTACACGAGAAATACATAGGCTGAGCGTTTGATCCGTTTTTTTGTGATCGCGCCTCTACACCCGTCCAAGTTATCAGTGCATCATCCCGAGTTATTGTCTTTTTTCTGGGGTGGACTTCATACCAGTTATTAACTGCTGACGTGTGCCCTGTGTACACAGTCTCGCATGACCTTCCTGCTAGCACTGTCCAAAATTAGTTGAAACTAGATACGAACGATCCCGCGGGCGGCAAAATCTCCCGCCTCCTTCTAAAATTTCCGCCACCTAGTCTTTAGCATGCGAAATTCCCCTTTTGTCCTTGGTGCACGGAGAACAATAGTTACAATACGGCCCTCATTTACATAATAGGTCGGGGCTTCTTTGGTAACTTCCGGTTCCCCCCACCACATGGCACCCCCATTTCCTCTCCCCCTCCCGCAAAAACGACTAACTCCACAGCACCAGTGCATCTTACATCACGCCGTCCGTACTTCATCGGCCTTTCTACCCCTCCCCTCTCGAAACCCTAGACTGCTCATCCACCGGCGTACCAGAGCCCATTCACTGCCAGCAGCGTCCACCTTGCCGGATCTGCTTCTGCGACCGCATCGACCCCTCCCACCTCTCCTAGAAACAAGTAGACTGCTCATCCACCACTATACCACAGCCCATTCAGTGCCGGCTTTGTCCACGGCACCGGATCTGCTTCGCTGGTACTCTCGTCAACCGCAGCGCATCTGCAGCGGCTCCTTCGTACTCCCCACCGAAGATGCTTCGTCCACTCCCCCGGAGCCGCCCCACCGACGCCCCCGTCGACGGCCTCTGATCCTCTTCGCCGACACCTTCCTCAATCCTACCGGAGCCGCTTCGCCGACACCATCCTCAACCCTACCGGAGTAGCTTCTTCGCCTATACCATTCTCAACCCTACCGGGGCCACTTTGCCAACGCACAAGTCCACGGCCTCAGATCCGCTTCGTCGCACCCTCGTCCAACCTACCGGAGCAGCTTCTGACGCCCCGTCCACGGCCGCAGATCCGCATCGTCGACACCATCCTGAACCCAACCACCGGAGCAGCTTCACCGACGCCCTCGTCCACGGCCTCAGATCCGCTTCGCCCACACCGTAGTCCACCCTACCGAAGCCGCTCCACAAACACCCTACTCGACGGTTCTATATCTCCTTACCGGACCCCGACAGCCAGCGCAGCGTCATCACCCTTGATGTTTCTAACCTGATTCCCACCGTCTGGCAAGATGCCAAACACCCGCCACGGCCTAGGTACTTGTCACCTTTAAACCCGTCCAACATCACCTACCCGATGTACTTCAAATATACTAACAGGTCGTTGTTACTTGTTATGCAGCTGGCAAAAACTACAAGGACGATGTTTCTTCTGGATCTAATAGCTTGGCCAACCAAGATCCTGGACTGAGGCATTGCTATGATCTTGTAAGTGCGTCTCTCTCTCTTGTATTGTTGTGTGCCTGCCAGCGTGCTTTGCTAGGATTTTCGACCAGTGATCCCTTTGTGCAGACAATGATTTCCACTACTGGCTGCTAAATTAGAGATGTAGATGTCATACATGATACTCCCTCCATTCCTAAATATAAGTCTTTCTAGAGATTCCACTATAGACTACATACAGAGCAAAATGAGTGAATCTACACTTGAAAATGCATCTACACTACAGGAATCAGCTTCTTTGCCGTCTGCCATGGCAGACGGCAAAGGCATGAATGGCGGTCGGCAAAGCTCTTTGCCGACTGCTAGCTGTCGGCAAACAGTCCGGCTCAATTCCTGCCGGTAAAGGCCTTCTTTGCCGTCTGCTTCAGAGAAGCGGACGACAAAGGTTTATGCCGTCAGCCGTTTGCGGCCAGCAGACGGCAAAGAGCGTAGACGGCAGTGAGGTGAGGTGGGAGCCGTTAGGGGTTAACGGCGTGCTTTGCCGTCAGCCGGCAGACGGCAAAGAGGCTAAGGTCTTTGCCGTCTGCTGGCGGACAGCAAAGAGCCCAAATAGGAGTCACTGGGAAGCTGCCACGTGGCCTTATTTGCCGTCAGCCGGCAGACGGCAAAGAGGCTAAGGTCTTTGCCGTCTGCTGGCGGACGGCAAAGAGCCCAAATAGGAGTCACTGGGAAGCTGCCACGTGGCCTTATTTGCCGTCTGCTAGCTGTCGGCAAAGGGATTTGAATCTTTGCCGTCTGCCAGCAGTCGGCAAAGACCTTAGCCTCTTTGCCGTCTGCCAGCTGACGGCAAAATGCCCAAATAGGCAACCCAGTGTTCCCAGGTTGCACAGGTAGCTGCCACGTGGCCTTCTTTGCCGACTGCTAGCTGTCGGCAAAGCTCTTTGCCGTCTGCTAGCAGACGGCAAAGCTCTTTGCCGTCTGCTAGCAGACGGCAAAGAGCCTATATAACCCCTGTTTTTAATTGAATTCATTCAATTTGACAGAAATTCATAGATATACACAGATAATACATATATACACAACAAGCATATCCAACAATATATTTCCACAAGTCCAACATATATCCATATGACATAAGAAGTTTCCAACAACATATCCATAGTGACATACACATCCAAACAAGTTCCCAAACATGTTTTCATAAACAAAAAGGAAGCACAAGGAGAATATATGAGTCCATCAATGCAAGCTTCCTCATCTCAAGCAAATCTGCAAATTGGGAAAGATGAAAGTTAGAAGAAGAAGAAGAAGAGGAAAAGAAGAAGAAGAAGAAAAGAAGAAGAGGAAAAGAAGAAGAAGATTTTATATTCTCTTTCTTTCTCTCCTCCCCCTCTTCTTTATCTTCTTCTTTTCCAACAAATGTAGTTAAAAAAGCCAATTTAGAGCTAAGCTAGGTAAATAGGTCATTTTGGAGATAAGCTAAGTTCAATGTATCATATTGGAGCTAACCTACGTAAACTTGGTCATTTTGGAGCTAAGCTAAGTTAAATGGATCATATTGAAGCTAACCTAGGTAAACTTGGTCATTTTTGAGCTAACCTACGTAAAAATGTCATTTTTTGCTATGCTAGGTAAAAATGCTAAGTGTGTAGGTCAATTTAGAGCTAACTTAGGTAAATAGGTCATTTTGGAGCTAACGCGGGTAAAATGGATCATATTGTAGCTAACTTAGGTAAACTTGGTCTTTTTGGAGCTAACGTAGGTTAAATGGATCATATTGGAGCTAACATAGGTAAACTTGGTCATTTTGGAGCTAACCTGGCTAATTAGGCCATTTTTGACATTACTAAGCTTATTGTGTCATTTTAGAGGACAACAAGCTAAGTATATGACATTTATGAGGTTAGCAAGGTTATTATGCCATTTACGAATAAAAACAATTAAGAGGAGGAAAAGAAGAAGAAGAAGAAGAAGAATAAGAAAAGAAGAAGAATAAGAAAAGAAGAAGAAAAGAAGAAGAAGACTTGGCACGGGCTTCTTGTTGTGGTGCGACTGAGAGAGAGGAACAAAATATTAGTCAAGGGCTCAAGCTAGCATGAAGATTGAAATTGCTATGTAAATAAGGTCATTTTGGAGCTAAGTAAGGTTATTATGTCATTTTTGAGGAAAAAAAGCTAAGTTTAGGTCATTTTGGAGGTAACCAAGATTATTATGCCCATTTTGACCAAACTATGCTAATTATGTCATTATTGAGCTATCCAAGGTAGTTATGCCTTTTTTTAGCTAACTAAAGCATATTTAGGCATTTTATAGAGCTATCTTAGGTTATTATGTCATTTTAGAGCTAATTATGTCATAAATTAACAAGCTAAGATTATTTTACGTCATTATTGAGCTATCAAAGGTAGTTATGCAATTTTTTAGCTAACTAAAGCATATTATGTCATTTTAGAGCTAATTATGTCATAAATGAATGAGCTAAACTAAGTTTAGGTCATTATTGAGCTATCCAAGGTAGTTATGCCATTTTTTAACTAAGTAAGCATTATTGAGCTATCCAAGGAAAAATGCTATCATGTAGAATGAAATTGCATGAATCATGAAGCAAACCACATACCCAGTGACCCCCCGTACTCAAACAGGTCGGAGCTCCCTTGATGGTGTGGCACACCAACCATTTGGGCACGCTTATCCTTGGCCCTTTGGTGTTCGACTAGCCATTTGGGAGAGCACCACTCATCCACCAACGCCTCCCAACAGTCCATCCTATCCGCACACCATCTCGGGGGCACCTAAGTTAGTCAAGAGAAATTTCAGCGCTACGCCTACGAATCAAATCAAGAGAACTAAGTTCAAGGCCTTAAGAATAGGTAATTACCAGCATGTACTTCTCCTTAGTCAGAAACTTGCCGCGACACTTCTTCTTCGCCCTCCTAATACCCTTCGAGGCGTAGTAGTCTCGAACGGCCTGCAGCCGAGCCTCGTGCCGTAAGTTCTTAAGTAGGCGCTTGCACTCGACTTCGACAACCGAAGCCGCAGCCTCCTGCTCTCCATCTGAAATCCTGTAGAAGGTCTGCAGTCAAACAAGACAACGCTGATTAGTAAAATCACTACGTACTGTTGATCTTTAATTCTGTAAAGGAGAAATTACCCAGAACCGACGGAACACAATGTCGGCCACCGTCTCGCACTCGACACCGGCGACCATCTCCCCCGGCGGGGCCGGGGTAGCCTCGTACAGCTCCCAGCTAAGTGCTAGCTGTGGAACCTGACCCTCACCGGGCAACGTGACCCACCCAGGGAAGTGCTGCCGGCAAAGCACACCAAGGACCTGGTTTGGCCTGCGGACACCACGGGGGTGTACCCAGCCCCTGCAGTATGTCAAGGCCAATGCATTAGATATTAATTTGAAGAAACATGAAGGCAAAAGGTTAAAAAAGAGTAAATTCACTTACTTCAACCCATTAGGCTGTATCAACCACCTCTGGTCGGGGGTCGTCGGCACGGGCGGGAGCTTTGTACCGCCACGCTGGTAGACCTTCTTGCCCTTGTCAACCATCTCGCCCTCGCTGTAGCTATCATCAGAGAAGGTGTCCTCGCTATCATCAGTAGGGCCACTAGCATCTGGAGTCTCGTGCGAAGAAGACTCCGGGACTGGAGTCTTCTGGGACGAAGACTCTGGGACCGGACTCACGTGGGGCGAAGGACAGGCGCCCAGAGTCTGGTGGCGCGAAGGATCAGCGACCCCAGTCTGGTGGGGCGAAAGATCCACGACCCGAGTCTGGTGGCGCGAAGGAGAGGCGACCCCAGTCTGGTGGGGCGAAGGATCCGCGACCCGAGTCTGGTGGGCCGAAGAATCGACGACCGGAGGCTCATGGACCGGAGTCCGAGATGGGTCCACGTCAGACGGAGCGGTCCTGTGGTCGGGTGAATCAGCTAGGGGTGGCGGCGAGGAAGGCATAGCAGCCTTCCTACCTCTCCCGCTGCCACGTCCACCTCTAGCAGCCTTCTTCGTCCTCCCCCGACCTCTGCCGGCCGAAGAAGAAGGGCCCGCCGGTGCTGACTGCATACTGTCTAGCAGCGCTCTCCGGAGGGGCCGGGCTGGAATAATGGAAGCACCCCTCCCAGGAGCGCTCGCACGAGGCTCGGAGCGCTCTGGACCCTTGCCCACCATCCTGTCAACACCTGCAATGACAAAAAGTAAACGACATTAGTATAACATAAAAAATTTGAATAACTGACATGAATACTATGTATATAATTTAAGAGTATCATCATCATGAACATAATAAAAAATTGAATACCTGACATTACTAATATTACTCTGAATCGTCTATATATGCTCCGGGATCATTAAATGCATCATCATCATCACTATCAGTGATGAGCTCATCATCATCATTAATAAATGCATCAACATGTGGAAGGCCTCCTTTACGTAGTTGTTCAAGCATTGAAAGGTCATCTGCAGCAGTAACTTCTTCTTGTTCCGGCTCTTCTTGTTCCGGCTCAGGGGTGAAGTCGGATTCACTATCGCTGTCTACTTCAATGTTCAGGGGTACAGTTGAGCGGTTCTTGAAATGTTTTTTGGAAAGACGTGTTTCTTGGAAGAATTCTCCTTCGTCATATGTGTCTTGGTCATAATCCTCTTCATTGGGGGGAGGTGGTCTAACACGTGGCGGCACTTCATAAACGACATCCCAACCACTGAGATTTGAATCACTTTGACAGGCCCACGGTAGATAGAAAACTTGGGTTGCCTGTTGAGCCGTAATATAGACATCGGGAACATCCAAATGGGTGCTTTGTTTGATTTCGACTAGCCCTATATGTTCATGAGTCCTTCTAGTATCCTTCGGCTGGAACCAATAACATCTGAAGACTACGACGTTTGGTGGGTTTTCACCATAGAATTGAAGTTCATAAATTGCTTCAACTCTTCCATAATACTCAATACCTCCTTTGCCGATAGCAGAGACACAATAATTTGTAGACTTTCGGTCGGCCATAGATAGCTCTTTGCCATAGGTACAAAAGCGATACCCGTTGATGTCGTATTTGTCAAATGAACGGACCTTATAGTCAAAACCATTAGCTACTTGTCTCAATTCGGCATCCATAATCTCTGAATTAGCCTACAAGTTTAATACGAAAGGATTGTTGCATTAGTCGCAAATTAGCCAAAGAAATGAAATGGTCTAATGGAAATTACCGTTTGTTTGAACCAAGAGATGAAACCGGGATAGGCGCCTCCTTGCTTTGCGAGAAGCTCATACTCTTCGATGGAATCCTTTTGTATCACTGCACCATACGAGAATATGGCGACGTATCGACTGCATCAAATATCGTGGAATAAGAGCAGTTCAAAGGAATTAGAAATTGCAAAACAATGTACGGAGATCTTACTCGATGTACGGCCGCACTTCTGTTAGGTTGTTGAAGAGATATAGCGAAATGGTCCGCCATTCTTCAACACCCAACGGTACTGGTTTCCAACCACTGGCTGGTGCGAGATCCCCTTTGAATAGGCTGAGGTTGGATTGACCCTTTTTAGGGTCGTCAGCATTGTACCGAGGCTTCGGATTATGCAAATGACGATTTTTGGCTTCGTAGTGTGCTGTCACGAAGTTTGCTGCCTCCTCAGTGATGAATGCCTCGGCCATCGATGCTTCAATTCTACGTTTGTTTTTACATTTTGCTCGAAGCGTCTTCTGCATTCTCTCAGTTGAGTAGCACCGACGATTTTGCACGGGCCCTCCCAATCTTGCCTCGGTCGGGAGATGCAAAATCAAGTGCTGCATTGGATTAAACATGCTCGGCGGAAAGATTTTCTCTAACTTGCAGATCAACTCCGGTGCCAACTGTTCCATTTCTTCGAGGAGGCCAGGCGATAGTTCTTTCGCACAAAGAACACGGAAGAAATAGCTCAGCTCTGCCAGTACTAGCCATTCATCCTCAGGGATGAAGCCACGCAACATCACCGGCATTATCCGCTCAATCCATATGTGCCAATCATGACTTTTTAGACCAAATATTTTCAATTTTTCAAGACTCGCTCCCCTCTTTAGATTTGCTGCATACCCATCGGGGAACATCAACTGCATTTTCACCCACAGAATAATTTCCCTCATAGCTGGCCTTCCAAGATTGAACCATGCCTTTGGCTTCGTGAAGTTCCGCTTTCCTTTCGGATCTTGCATGTTTTGTAGCGGTCTATCACATAGCTCCTCTTGATCGACTCTAGCCTTAGGATTATCCTTTGACTTCCCCTCTATGCCGAACAATGTGCCAAAAATGGCTTCGGCGATGTTCTTTTCGGTGTGCATCACGTCGATGTTGTGTGGGCAAAGGAGGTCTTTGAAGTAAGGCAGATCCCATAAGCATGTCTTGTGAGTCCAGGCGTGTTCCTTATTATACCCCTTGAAATACCCTGGACGCACTGGATCTGGCTCGAGAGCGTTTAACTGATCTAGGGTTTGTTGGCCTGTCAACGCAGGTGGTGCAGAGTGTTTGACAACTCTACCTTTCATGAAGTTCTTCTTGTCTTTCCTGAACTTATGGTGAGGATCCAGAAACGGTCTATGCAAGTCAAAGCAACTATACTTGTGCCCTGCGGTCAGCCAACGAAACTCAAGAGCTCCCTTGCATGTGGGTCACGGGAACCTTCCATGCACACACCAGCCAACGAATAGCGCATACGCCGGCAAGTCATGCGTCGAGTACATGTACCAGGCACGCATTATGAAGTTTTGTTTGCTAAAGGCGTCGTATGTCTTGAACCCATTATCCCAAGCTTCTTGCAATTCGTCCTTAAGCGGCTGCATGTACACATTCATATTCTTCCCCGGATAGTTGGGCCCTGGAATTATCAACGTCAGGAAAATGTTCTTTCTTTGCATAATCTGTCCGGGGGGGGAGATTGAGTGGAATGACAAACACGGGCCAACAACTGTATTGGGTTGCCGTCTGACCATACACACTGAACCCATCCGTGCTGACGGCGACTCGAGGATGCCTTGGATCTGCCGTTTTTTCCTTATGTAATGCATCGAAGCGCTTCCACGCTTCACCATCCGATGTGTGCACCATCATCACATTCCCATCTGCATCACGTTCGGTTCTTTTGCCCGTTTTGTGCCATGTCATATGTCTGGCCGTCTCTTTGACCATGAAAAGACATTGAAGTCTTGGTACGATTGGCAAATACCGAAGAACATTAACGGGTATTTTGGTCTGCGTCTTCTCACCCATACCATTGTCTACCACAACATACCTGGATGACTCGCAAATGGGACAATAGTTCAAGTCCTCATACTGGTGCCTAAATAAGACACATCCTTTCTCACAGGCATGTATCTTCTCATAGGGCATCTTAAGAGCACGGAGGATTTTGTCTGACTGGTACAGGTTTGTAGGTAGCACATGGCCTTTGGGTAGAAATCGTCCGAATACTGTCATCATCGCGTCGTAGCATTCTCTACCCAAGTTGAACTGAGCCTTCAAAGCCATTATTTGTGAGATGGCATCCAGCTGACAAAGCTCAGTGTGCTCGTGGAGAGGACGTTTTGAGGACTCCAACATTTCAGTGAAGGCCTTTGCAGATTCCTCCATCTCCTCGTTCGAGTCCCGAGCATCGTCAAAGTCTTGCACCATGTCTTCCATCCCGGTACCATGCTCGTCGGTGCGACGACGAACCACCTCAGGTCTGGCACGTTGGGCAGACTCACCATGAAATGTCCAGACCGTGTAACCAGGCGTAAAACCAAACTTCTGCAGGTGTTTACTCATTTCAAGCTCGTCCCTCTTATTAAAGTTGTCGCACCGGACACAGGGGCACCAGCTTAATCTCTGGCCATTAGCAAATGCGGCTCTAACAAACTCTTTGGTTTTTGTTAACCATTCACCGGTCCAAACTTTCTGACTAGTGTAACCGGTGTACATCCACGCACGATCACTCATATTGACTTCCTACTAGACAGACAATAAATATATACATCATTAAGCAAACCATATCCATTAGTTAATGGAGTTTGTCAGTTCTCTTACGTCCATGCAACCTACATGCTAATAGGTACCAGATAGGTTCCTAATCCCACCCGAGTATGTGTAGATTGAGTTCGTTTTCCCATGCTCTGCTCCGGATCCGACGCAAAATTTCGGCCAGCACCTCCCCGCTGTTCTCCTGATACACGTCTCGGCAATAGCAGAGAGGATGGTGTACCCGGAGAACAACAGGGAGGCACTGACAAATTGCCATCAGATCCGGAGCAGAGCATATAGGAAAACGAACCCAATCTACACATACTCGGGCTGTCCATGGATAACGTTGGACAATTCGAAAGAATCATGATTATAAATATGCAATGCATGCATATTTATAGATGTAACCCTTTCGAACGGGAGACGCATAGTGGTTACGCATACTGATGACGGACACCTACTAGCTAGCTGTTTCATTGGCACGAAGACCGGAATAGAGCAAATGTAGGGGGGAGGAGGAGATGTCATTTGTGGCTCCACCAGGAAAGCAGGGCGGAGCTCGTCGAACGCACGGGGAGGGTCGTCAAACACACACCCTTTGCAGCGACGAAACACACTGCACCATTTTAAATCCACCTGATTAACACAAATATATATGATGTTTTGCATAACAAAATCGAAAAATATACGACCTAACTCATATCACAAATATATGACCCCGTCGGGGTCGGGGTCGGGGCAGGGTCGGGGTGTGGTGTCAGGGTGTAGGTGTCGATCAGGATGTCAGGATGTCGTATGTCGGGGTCGATCAGGGTGTCGATCAGGTTCGGGTTCAGGGTCAGGGTGAAATTTCATGAGAAGACATAAACATCAATGAAACAATTAACATTGTACAAGTTGAAAACTTGCTACACGACGAGGTAAAGTTTCCTTTGGCAAATCTATAGTCTTGAAAGCGATATATAATAGCAATCATCATCAACCTTTGCAAATTTCTCGCTCAGTAATTATTTGGTCAGTAGCAACAACGATCGAGTACTACAGTAGCAAATACTAACATTAGCAAGCAGATCAAAAAATGTTCAATCTACAACAATTTTAACACAACAGCAAGGCAGTAGCAGTCAGTGTAGCACAATGCACATGCACATATTACCTGTTCTGTGAGTGAGTGAGTCTGTCCATCACGACCGGCTCTTCAGTGCGCTGCGGCTGCGGCAGACGGCGTGGCGGACAGGCAGAGTCGCGGAGAAACCGGCAGGGAGGAGCCGGAGCCCGGAGCAGAGCGGCGTGCGAGCGTAAGTAAGCCGCAGCCGCAGAGGAGAGCCGGAGAGAGGGAGAGCGGCGGCGCGGGCGGCGTCAGTGGCGGAGGCGCGAGCCCGCGAGCACCGGAGGGGGCAGCGGCAGTGGAGGAGGGGAGGGGGCGCCGGTGGTGGAGAGGGAGGGGGCCACGGTGGTTGAGGGGGGAGGGGGGGGCGATGGAGGAGGGAGGGAGGGGGGCGGCGGTGGAGGGGGAAGGGAGGGGGCGGTCGGTGGAGGGAGGGAGGGAGGGGGGGCGGCGGTGGAGGAGGAGGGAGGGAGGCGGCGGTGAAGGGGGAGGGGGACGGCGGCGGGGGTTGAGGAGGGGGGGCGGCGGCGGCGGTGGAGGGAGGGGCGGCGGCGGCCTGTGCGGGAGGGGGCGGCGGCGGCGGCCTGCGCGGGAGGGGGCGGCGGCGGCGGCGGCGGCCTGCGCGCGTGCGGGAGGCAGAGGGTGGGGAGGCGGGAGAAAGAGATGGAGGAGGGCGCGCGCGCGGGGGGCCAAATTAAACCCCCGCATTGCCGTCTGTTTTTTTTTCTCCAGCAGACGGCAAAGAATTCTTTGCCGTCCGCCAGCAGACGGCAAAGAGGATGACCGTTAGACGGCCACCGCCGTGAAACTGTGGGCCCCTCTTACCTCTTTGCCGTCTGCTGGCAGACGGCAAAGAAGTGGCCCGTGTGACCTACCCAGTGCAGTACCCCCATGGGGTCCACTTTGGACTTTGCCGTCTGCTGGCGGATGGCAAAGAACTCTTTGCCGTCTGCTGGCGGACGGCAAAGAGCTCGCAGATGGCAAAGACCCTGTTTGCCATCAGCTGGTTCTTTGCCGTCTGCTTTGAGAAGACAGACGGCAAAGAGCCTCTTTGCCATCAGCTGGCAGACGGCAAAGAGCTGGCAGATGGCAAAGACCCAGATTCCAGTAGTGCTATATACATCTGTATGTGGTCCATACTGGAATCTCTACAAAGACATATATTTAGGAACAGAGGTAGTACATTACACAAAATCGTAGGTGGCATGTAGGAATTCCAGTGCACTACATTAGGGTCCCTTAGAGTGCCTGCTAGTCCAGCACACAGAGTCATGGCTAGTTTATGCTACGCACACAATCGTTAATTGGTGGTTTAAATATGCGCAGGGGATATGCAATGTATTATCATGTAGAGATATCTGAAATTAGCCGTGTCAACTTGTAGATAGGGTTACGCAATGAAAAAGTACAAGATGTATGTGGCAATTTCATGGAACGTCGCAAAAAAAGGAGAGGCAGCAGTGAGCCTATACAGTGTGCTATGGTAGGTCACTCCGGCCCAGTTCTTTTGTAGGATTCTCCCAGAATCTGCCCCTCTCTAGCTTCTCCTAGAATCTTTGACCCCCTTTTGTTTTACAATCCTAACTAATTATACCCTAACTAGATAGGATTGTAAAACAAATGGGGCTCAAAGATTCTGGGAGAATCTGGGTAGGGGTCTGGGAGAATCTGGCAAAAGAACTGGGCCTCCATTGCAATCATCGTGACATGTTATTTGTATGTCAGTTCTATTGGCCAAGTTTCTTAGGGGCAGTTATTTCGAGTTATCCTAAGAAAATAAGCACCTTTGAATATAAGCTCCAGATAATAAGCCAACCAGTTCTTTTCATTGCCTGCCTTTTCAGCTTATCTGTGGTATGATTAGCGAAAAGTGTAGATTGCATTATATTTTGTCATTTTGCTGCCCATATGAAAATTAATTTGACTTGCAAACATCACAAATTGAACCCAGTGTAGTAATTAATATGATAGGAAAACAGACCATCAATATTTGTTCAAAATGCAAATACAAAGATACCATCTACTTGGCACAATCTACTTTGGTCAATGTCTTCCATAGAGATCCCATTGCCTAATTTAAATGAAGAACGCATAACCTAAATTTAAACGAAGAACAATTATTTATCAAAATTTGATGGTCAAAGTGGCTAGTTATTATCATATAGCAGCACCACCTGAAAGCATCATATAGTAGTAGCAGCAGCAGCTCATAGCAACTCATTATACAGCAACAACAGTGGCAGCAACAGCAGCTAGCAATTCATCATATACCAGCAGCAGCTCATAGCAATTCATCATATAGCAGCAACAGGAGCAGCTCATAGCAATTCATCATATAGCAGCAGCAGGAGCAGCTTATAGCAACTCATCATATAGCAGCAGCAGCTCATAGCAATTCATCATATAGCAGCAGCAGCTCATAGCAATTCATCATATAGCAGCAGCAGCTCATAGCAATTCATCATATAGCAGCAGCAGGAGCAGCTCATAGCAATGCATCATATAGCAACAGCAGAAGCAGCTCATAACAATTCATCGTATAGCGGATTGGAATGAAAATTTGGCAAAAAATCAGAGGAGATCCTCACCTTATTGGATGAGCTCATCCTTCAACAGCACCTCAAGGCCATGACCTGGGAGGAGGGGAGGGGGAACAAGGTGCCTTCTGCCAGAGTGGGGCATCGGTCGTAGTTGTGCTGCGCCCGCTGGAGTAGTGCGTTGGATGGACCACAGCGGAGTAGCTGCTGGATACCATGAGAATGAGGGGCGACGCCAGAGGGAGGAGCAGCCGGGGAGATTTGGCCCTACCCGCCGGCCATGTAGCCTAGCTGGACAGAGCATCGTCAAGGACCAGGCCAGATGGGACCAGTGGCGATGACTCGCTGGAGGAACCCTAGCGATGCAGGCAGGGGATCGAGGTAGATGGAAAGGGGAGAGGAGATGCAAGCGGGCAGGGCAATGAACGCTTGCGTGTTTGTTTTTACTTGAGGGTCAGATGTGACGCGGGCGTGAGCAGTGGCATTTTGAGTGTAATATAGGCAGACAACAGAGTCATTTCACTATTCCCCTTCCCTTCAATTTTTAGTGAGCTTCTACCCGAAGCACCCCCCTCCAAAGCGAAATAAGTTAAGACCAAGCCCATAACTCAAAAATGACTTCTTTACATCTTTTATGGCTTATTTTGACAATAAGCTCTGAAAAGGCAGAATAGAACTGGCCCTTAACCTGCAATTCAATTGTGCGTGCAATGATGAATCACTCCTGCCTGCTATAGTGTACATTTAGGCATCATACATGGCATAACCTAATACATGTGCATTTCATTATAGAATCTAAAATATGCAATGTTTATGTTAGTTCATACGTTGCACATGATGTTTAAATGCCCCTTAAATCTGGTCAGTCAAGTGATGGTCTTTAAGCCTCCTTCTATGCTTCTTTTCTTGATATGTAAGATTTGCTCACACATCTGTTCAATTGCTTGTTTGTATCAGCCAGCCATACTAGGACTGTTTGCTTTGATTACTTGTTGTTCTTAACCTAACAGAGCTTGCCAATGATTTAAACACTAAGGGTTGCTGTAGTGGGGGCTTGTATAACTCATAGGTGATGTTGTACACTAAAGTAGGCTCTCCAAGAGTACTTGGAGATCCAGTTCGAAGGTATGCCTAGTTTTTACACAGTGCACACATAGTAAATGCTCATTTCATTGTGTGCAAGAGATGTGGCATGTTTCATTATGTGGTGTTGTTTTGTTATAAACTCATCCTTTTGTGTTATTCACGGACTGGAAAGTATGCATATTTATCTTCCAAGGAGACCAGTAACTAGTTTGTGTCACCTTGCAGAGGGGGTGCAATGAAGATAAGATTGAGGATTTCCAAGTACAAGATGTTAGGAAGGAGCCTTGCAAGAGAAGGAGGAGCAGCGCTCAGCCTGTTCAACCAGTTATGGTAAGTCACTGTATTACAATTACCAGGACATCCTATTTGTCTGACATTGTGCTTGCGTAGGGTTCTTCACCTGTAACCCAGTCACTGGGCCATTGATTAAAACCCCCTCCGCTCACTACTATATGATGTTCTAACTTTTTTGTAAATTAGATGTATGTAAACACATTTTAATGTGTCTGTTCACTCATTACGGATGTAGTCTACTCCCTCCATAAACTCATATAAGAGCATTTAGATCACTACTTTAGTGATCTAAACACTCTTATATCAGTTTATAGAGGGAGTACTTTTAAATATCTAAAACATCTTATAGTTGTGAACAGTGTGAAATTGCTTCCTGCCATGGTAGAGTTGTCGATGTCATAAATGTCATAACCAAACGCATATTCACATCATTAGCCTCCCTATCATTACTAGGATATTGATTACATACTAGTCGAGATACTTCATAGGGGGCAAACAATATTACATTACTTGTTCCTTTATATAGTAAATGTAGCTAGGCCATGGATGTTATTGAGGCGTGCATGTATGCATACTGCCAACTCAACAGTTCAATTGCTTGTTTGTTTCAGGCATAGTTAAATTGCTCTTTTCAATTGCTTTATTTGTCCTCAGTTAATGAGATGCCCAAACAATGATGCCTGATGTTGGGTACTTGTATAACTATTAGTTGACATAATTAAAGGCCTTACCATTTAATTACTCTAGCAAAGTGTGCCTGAAGCTTTGAAGTTTATTAACCAACTATTACTGCATGAGGCTCACAATCTAGTTTATACTAGGCTAATGATTGCATAGTTTTGCTTGTTGTAGTAGGTTTGTATGAATCCCTCTGCTGTTCATTATGCTCCCTAAGACTTTAATTGAGCTACAGAATGGCCAACTACTTGCTTACTTATACGCAAGATATATATATATATATATATATATATATATATATATATATATATATATATATATATAGAGGATGGGTCTATGCTAATAACACCCCTTAGGACCCTTATTCTGCTAACACCTATGCTTATTTTGCTAACACTACCCTCGTCGGAACAGAAACCCGAACAACTCCCCACTGGCCACCACCCACCCACCCATCGAGTCAACCTCACCCCACACACCCCTTGTTCCCCGGAGGACCCCCCACCCAAACCTCCCCCCACTCCCGGCTCCCCCCCCCCCCCCCCCACCACGGCCACCACCCACGATGACCTCCCACCCCACCCTCGGTTCCTCCTTCCTCCACGCCCAGCCACCTACCTCCGGCCATGTCCGGCCCAGCCAAACACTAGATCCGGGGGGATCCTCCTCCGCCTCCCTCTCCCGCGCCTACCCGGCCTCCCACCACCGCCCTAAGCTCCCCTCCAGTGGCCGTGGACGCCGGCGACCGTCGCATCCGGCCTCCACCGCGCCTGTAGCCACTAGATCTGTGGATCCCCCACGCATGTGTTCCCCCGTCAGCCCCACCTCGCCGACCCTACTTCCTTCGGCGCCGGCGCCCTGGCCCTGCCCGAGCCCACTTCTTTCTTCCCCCTACCCCGTGGTTTGGATCCCGTGTTGCGGCCCCTACACCGACACCATCTCCTCTAGCCACAGGTCCTCCCCCATGCAAGATCAGGCCGCCCATGCCGCCAACGCCGCCCACCAACCCCACAACCTTCTCTCTCTCGCCTACCTCCCAGTGCGGCCCCACCCCGAAGCCCCGCGCCGCCGGCTATCCATAGCCGCCGCGCCTCTCTTTCACTCCCGTCGCTGGATCCATGTGGCACGGTAACTGCGGGAGGAGGCAAGAAGGGATCCCATCGCGGTGGCCGCCTGGCTCGCCGGAGGAGGAGGTCGGGAATGGGTGGCTAACGTGGTGCAGCTCCTGTCCGTGCTGCCCATCCCTCGCCATCTACCACGTTGGTGGCTGCGTCGTGCAGCGCCGTCGTGCTCTATCTTCGCCGCCGCCCTGCAGTCCGCGCGATGTGATTGTGCAGCTCGCCGTCGTCTCTAGTCCTCCCCAGTACCCCTCTCATCCCCCCCCCCCCCCCCCCCCCCCCCCCCCCCCCCCCCCCCCCGGTCGCCGGATCCAGAACTGCAACAAAGCAACAGCAGTTCCCAAAGGCCCTCGTTGTAGTTCGCCAGCATGATGATGTGTTTTTCTTCGCGTGCGTTTTTGTTCACGGGTCACATTTACATAAAAAAGCTAGCGGTTCACTGTCTCTTTTTTGGACATGCAGTGCCGTGGGGGTTGCATTTTTTGCATTTTTCAGATTTTGCCTGCAGTCCCATGGGCACACGGGTGCAGTGCTGTGGGGGTTGGACATGCAGTGCGCCGGCGACCGACTTGCATTTCACTGAAAAAATGTAGGATTTATTTTTAAAGTCCCATGTCATTGTAATTTGTATGTGTTTGTGCTGTGGATTATAAATGAAAAAAGGAGCATTGCAGTTCGTTCGCCTTGTCTCGTAGCCCAGAAACGTATTGAAGAAAACAACAATACTTTATTTGAAGTGCAGCTCACTTGTTTGATCGCCGCAGTGATCTTCTCTCTCCCAGCAGTCCACTATGTTGCCAAGTGCAGAAAATTTAGAAGATTTTTTTGAAAAAGGTTGATTTTTGTATGCAGCTCGCCCTGTTGTTGGGTACAGTAGAAAAAATAAATGAAATACAAATTGATGCAGCCCACTCAACTCGTCTATGTAGTACATTCTCGTTGATAAAAAGATTGCCTTGCAGTTTAGTTCGGTTCGTCCTCAAGCTTGATGCATGTTGCAGGAGAAGACGGACACATAAAAAATGATGCAGCTCACTAACATTAACCATGTAGCTCACTAATGTTGAACATGTAGTCGAGATGAATTGACAAAAAGAAAGTAAAAAGACAAAACAATTATGTAGTTCACTTCGATATAGGGTTGAGAGTTGTGGTTCACTTGTCCTCGTCTCCGTGATCCTCTCTTATTCATAAAGTTAGAGAAAGATATAATAAATTATGCAGTTCACTTGCCCGTCTGATGCAGTGCGGTTTTCTGTTTGAAGCAGTGCACTTTTCTGTCTTATGCAGCTCACTCATCAATTTGGGTGTCGCAAAAAACAAAGTGTCCGCATTTCGCTAAAATCGAAACTACTCCTAAACCGTAAGGAATTAGAGAGAGTTTTCTACATAAAAAAGTTGTGTCTCGTCGATATCTTTCCAACGCCGTATTATTTGAAACATTCCGACAAGCGATTTGTAAAAAATTGCGAAAATACGGCCGCTGTCACTCATCGTCCAACGCATAATTTTTAAAATTAATTTAAAACTGTAAGGAATCTCAAAAACATTTCTACATATGAAAGTTGCGCCTCGTCCGTAGCTTTTCAACGACATATTACACGTCCTGTTTCGACAAACGGTTAAGAAACTAGAACGAAAACAGTGCCAAAATTTGCAAAAAATTAAAAAAAATGAATTCCACGATTTAGTAAATTTGAAACTGCTCTTAAACCGTAACGAATTAGAGAAAGTAATACATATGAAAAGTTGCGCCTCGATGATATCTTTCCAACGGCGTATACTTTGCTTCATTCCGACAAGCAGTTTAGAAAAAATCACAAAAATACGCTCGCTGCCACTCGTCGTGCGCCGCACCGTTTTCGAAACTGCTCTTAAACCATGATGAATCTCGAAAAAATTTGTACATGGCGAAGTTGCGCCTAATCCATAGCTTCTCAATGGTATATTACATGTCTTGTTCCGACAAACGGTTTAAAAACTGGAGCGAAAACAGTAACGAAAAAACACCGCGTGCAGTTTTTTCCGACACGAAGTTCACTAGTCTCTGTTTTGCAATTCCTTTGCAACAGAAAGTGCAGTGCCCTCGCGTTGAGCGTGTAGTTCTGAAGTGTTAGCAGAATAACTATTCTGTTAATATTAGTAGAATAGACCGGCTGTATATATATATATATATATATAATGTTCAGTAGCTGCGTGTGGTCTAAATTTGTAACCTGTCTGTGTTTTCGATTTGACCCCAACATCATGCTCCTCTGGTGAGCTAAGAGAGATTTCTGTATGCGGGCTGCACAGACTACCATTTTTATAATTTTTAAAATAGGGACAAATGCATTTTTGCCCCTAGTTGGAACCTACCCACGGGTTTTGCCCTTACTTTTCGACTCTGCTCAGTTTTGCCCTTAGATTTTCCTCCGAGGTCGCCGGAATGCCCTTTGACCGTTTGACCAATACTTTGAAAATTCATAACAAATTGATATGAACTCAGAAAAATGCAACTAAGATATCAAAATGTTCAGATAAACATTACCTTTATGTGTATGTCATTTGCATTTAGGAAAAAAGTACCGTTTAAACTACCTAAGTTTATTAATGTTTTTAACATTATTAAAAATAAAAAGGTATAAATAATAACTTTTTCAGAAATAAAAATTACATGCAAATGTAGGTGACGTTTTCTAAACATCCTGATATCTTATTTGCATTTTTCTGAGTTCATATCAACTTGTTATGAAGTTTCAAAATAATGGTCAAAGTCGTTTGAACATTCATAAGAAGTTGATATGAACTCAGAAAAATGCAAAAAAGATATCAGGATGTTCAGAAAACAACACCTACAATTGCATGTAATTTTTATTCTTGAAAAAAGTATTTTTATACCATTTTATTTTTAATAATGTTAATAACATTAATAACATCGGGTAGTTTAAATGATACTTTTGTCCTTCATGCAAATGATATACACATAAAGGTAATGTTCGTCTGAACATTTTGATATCTTATTTGCATTTTTCCGAGTTCATATGAATTTGTTATGAATTTTCAAAGTATTGGTCAAACGGTCAAAGGGCATTCGGGTGACCTCGGGGGCAAATCTAAGGGCAAAACTGAGCAGAGTCGAAAAGTAAGGGCAAAACCCGTGGGTAGGTTCCAACTAGGGGCAAAAATGCAATTGTCCCTTTAAAATATCACCTGCTTATGCTTCATGACGTGTAACATTATTGTTAGTCCTGTTTTGCCATGTACAAAATAGTCTGTCTTGCTTGCTTCACTGTTGTAACTATATTTTTGCCCTAGTCATGTGTACTTACAGAAACATTTCAGGATGAAGTGGCATCAACACAAAGATTTGAGAGCAGTGCGGCATGGCCGTTACCAAATGATTATGGATTGGAATTGGAATGTGTTGATGTTCTCGAGCATCAATTAGAGGTGGCAAGACAACGTGTACATGATTCTCAACATGCAATCAACAAGTTGAGACTAGATTTGCAGGTATTAGATGCAGGAGTCAAAAAAATGAAATGAGACACTGAGTTAACCATGAAGGAATTGGAGATTTTTGCAGACTGAAATTTATGCTATCTGAATCCGTCCAATCCTATTTTCTGAAGAGATTATAGTTCAAATGGTAAGTTCTATTGATGCGTGTCCATGATGTATGAGCTTTATTTGCCCAGTGTATGTAATTTGCTATTTGTGCACGCTTTATTATCACTGGTGCCGAACTATAATGCCCAGTGGGTATCATCGGCTGTAATTTCTTTATTGTATAGTGTAGGATTATTCTACGTTTCTATGCCTTAGTCTCTTTATCGTATAGTGTACGTTTTTTAGAGGCGATAGTATAGAGTAGGATAATTCTTTGTATATGCTATATCGTTGAAACGGGGGCCAACACGCCCAAACATTACCTGGACGCCATCCGAACGAACAAACATGTGTAGTCAAAGCGGGCCTTAATTGGGCTGGTCAAATTAATATTTAGTGGATCCCAAATGATGTGGCCCACCGTAACAACAGCTCTTAGCAGGCCGTTAACAGGCCAAAAGCTCGATAGGGCCGTATATATGGAAATGGCCCGCGGGCCTCTAGCAGGCCGAAATAAATGTCAATTTTGTCTTGGCCCTTTTACTTTACGGGCTTGTAAGAGGCCGAAAGTGTTTTAGGCCAGAAGAGGCCCAATTCGCAAACTAGGGTTTTAACAGGCCGAAAGTCGCGTCAGGCTGAAATTATGCCCTGCGGAACATGGGCCGCTAATGGACCCAAAATTAGGTTGCACAGTAAAAGGCCCGATTCTGTGTAACTTGTATGGGTCGTGCTTGTGAATGGGCCTGACTCAAGTAGGCCGCTAATGGGTCGGCCAGCTTATTTTGACAGGCCCGGCCTTTTAACATAAACGGGCCACTGTTGGGCCGAGCCATGTGTCGACGTACCATAGGCTTGTCTCGTCCACTCGCTTGATGACACCTGTCCCAACGCGGAGCTGACACGTGGATACTAACGCGAATCAGAATTTTACATGTGGAAAATCCCCATTGGTCCGGGCGGTTAACGGGTTATCGGATCCAAACCGGAACCCGATAGCTTAACGGCGACCCGTTACGGTGGATGCCACGTGTCGGTTACCCTTGACGAAAGCACTTCCATGACGCCCCATTTATCGTCATGGAAGTGGACACTTCTATGATGATAATTTTGGTATTGTCATGGAACACTTCTACGACAGCACGGGTATGACTATCTTGATTCTGTCATAAAATCATCATGGATGTACATGCATGACAAAAAAGTGACCTACTGTGACAAACACATATCATCACGGAAGTGTTTTTTTTGTAGTGCTATATGTAGTATTTACATGTCGTTCCAAGTAAATTTGCATGTGCCAACTCTAATCATTCAAAATAATTATCCGTTTTGTGTGCCCGTACTGCTCATGGAGCGACAAGGGGTGGCCAATATCTTCCATGCTAGGCGGTTATTCTCACGATGAGTGTTTATTCACTTGTCATTGCACGAGAAAGTGGCAGGTAATAGGGATGCCCAGTCCCACAATGAATCAAAAAATAACAAATTCCTTGGAAAGTTGTAAAGTTTGGAAGGCACCCGTGGATACGGCTAGCCATGGATTATGAAAGAATGGTGGAAAGGAAATGAAATTTATTTTCTGTTTGGGAATCACCTATAACGTGTCTAGCATGGGGGATATTGGGAACTTTCGGTCGTTGACAGGAAAAGCATGCCCCTCAAAATAAATTTTATCTCTGTTTTAACCTTTGAGCTTTGGCACCTCTGCAAATCTCTGCTTCCCTCTGCAAAGGGCTTATCTATTTTACTTTCATGCAATTTTTATTTTATTTTGAGTCTTCACCTTCTCTTATAAGCACCAACTGGAGAGCACCATTGTCATACTTGTGCATTGGGAGTAGTTAATATTGACTGTGTTTCATGAATGGATCAATGATTGAGCATGACGGGCTAAGGATAACTTTCTTTAGCATTGATATATTGAAAGACACGATTGTTTGTTAGTATGCCCGAGTATTTATGTCTTTACGTCAAACTATAGACTATTGCTTTGAATCACTCGAATCTCGATATTCATGCCTCAAACAGAAAAGTTTACATGATGAATATGATAGGTAGCATTCCACATCAAAAATTTTGTTTTTATCATTTACGTACTCGAGGACGAGCAGGAATTAAGCTTGGGATGCTTGATACATCTCCAACATATCTATAATTTTTTATTGTTCCATGCTATTACAGTATCAATCTTGGATGTTTACTAAGCAATTATATGCAATTATATATCATTTTTGGGAACTAACCTATTAACTCAGTGCCCAGTGCTAGTTGCTATTTTTTTTGCATGTTTTTAGCTTTTCAGAAATCAATATATAAAAGAGTCCAAACGAAGAAAAAACTTTGGATTATTTTTTCCGGACCAGAAGAGACCATAGAAGCTACGGGAGAAGACCTATGGAGCCACGAGGGAGTGACAAGCCTGTAGGGCGTGTCCTAGGGGGGCTCCCCCCAGGCTTGTGGGGCCCTCGTGGCACCACTTGACCTAATTCCAGCTCTATAAATACCCAAATATCCCCCAACACCCGAGAGCAAGCCAAAATACTTTTTCCGCCACCGCAAGTTTCTGTTCTCGTGAGATCCCATCTGGAGGCCTCCGCCGGAGGGGGAACCAATCATGGAGAGGCTCTACATCAACCTTGTTGCCCTTCCGATGATGTGTGAGTAGTTTACCACAGACCTATGGGTCCATGGCTAGTAGCTAGATGGCTTCTTCTCTTGTTTTGATCTTCAATACAATGTTCTCCTTGATGTTCTTGGAAATCTATTCGATGTAATAGCTTTTTGCGGTGTGTTTGTTGGGATCTGATGAATTGTGAGTTTATGATCAGATTGTCTATGAATATTATTTGAGTGTTCTCTGAACTCTTTTATGCACGATTATTATAGATTCGTATTTCTCTCCAATCTATTGATTTGGTTTGGCCAACTAGATTGATTTTCTTGCAATGGGAGAGGTGCTTTGTGATGGGTTTGATCTTGCGGTGCTCAATCCCAGTGATAGAAAGGGACATGACACATATTTGTATCATTGCCATTAAGGATAAAAAGATGGGGTTTATTCATATTAATTGAGTTTACTATGTCTACATCATGTCATCTTGCTTAAGGCGTTACTCCGTTCTTTATGAACTTAATACTCTAGATGCATGTTGGATAGCAGTCAATGTGTGGAGTAATAGTAGTAGATGCAGAATCGTTTCCTTGGACATGATGCCTATATACATGATCATTGCCTTGGATATCGTCATGATTATTCGCTTTTCCATCAATTGCCCAACAGTAATTTGTTTACCCACCGTATGCTATTTTCAAGAGAGAAGCCTCTAATGAAAACTAAGGCCCCCGGGTCTATCCAAATCATATATTAAAATCCAAAAATACCTTGCTGCACTTTTATTTACTTATTTTTATTTTGTGTTTTTATTTATCTTTTTATCACTACGAGATTTAATCCTTGCAATTAACTGCCGAGGGATTGACAACCCCTTGTTTGCGTTGGGTGCAAGTATTTGCTATTTTGTGCGTAGGTACTGCTAATGAGTTGTTGTATGGTTCTCCTACTGGATTGATAACCTTGGTTTCTAACCGAGGGAAATACTTATCTCTAATGTACTGCATCATCCTCTCCTCTTCGGGGAGATCCAATTGCAGCTCACAAGTAGCAATGACCCACAAGTATAGGGGATCAATCGTAGTCCTTTCGATAAGTAAGAGTGTCGAACCCAACGAGGAGCAGAAGGAAATCATAAGCGGTTTTCAGCAAGGTATTCTCTGCAAGTACTAAAAATAGCGGTGACAGATAATTTGATAGCAAGGTAATTCGTAACAAGTAGAAATAGTAACAAAGGTGCAGCAAGGAGGCCCAATCCTTTTTATAGAAAAGGACAAGCTGGAACATTCTCTTATATAAAACAAAGCGTTCTCGAGGACACATGGGAATTATCATCTAGTAACTTTCATCATGTTTATTTGCTTCGCGTTTGCTACTTTGAAAATTTGATATGTAGGTGGACCGGTGCTTGGGTGTTGTTCTTACTTGAACAAGCATCCCACTTATGATTACCCCCTCTCGCAAGCATCCGCAACTATGAAAGAATAATTAAGATAAAGCTAACCATAGCATGAAACATATGGATCCACATAAGCCCCTTACGGAATAACACATAAACTAGGGTTTAAGCTTCTGCACTCTCGCAACCCATCATCTACTTATTACTCCACAATGCCTTCCCTTAGGCCCAAGTATGGTGAAGTTTCATGTAGTCGATGTTCACATGACACCACTAAAGGAAGCAACAACATACATATCATCAAAATATCGAATGAATAGCAAATTCACATGATTACTTATAACAAGACTTCTCCCATGTCCTCAAGAACAAAAGTAACTACTCACAAATCATATTCATGTTCAAGATCAGAGGGGTATTGAATATCATTAAGGATCTGAACATATAATCTTCCACCAAATAAACCAACTAGCATCAACTACAAGATGTAATCAACACTACTAGCAACCACAGGTACCAATCTGAGGTTTTGATACAAAGATTGAATACAAGAGATGAACTAGGGTTTGAGATGAGATGGTGCTGGTGAAGATCTTGATGAAGATTGGTCCTCCCATGATGAGAGGATTGTTGGTGATGTCGATGGCTTCGATTTCCCCCTCCCGGAGGAAAGTTTCCCCGACAGAATCGCTCTGTCGGAGGGCAAAAGTGCTCCTACCCAAGTTCTTCCTCGAGACAGCGGCGCTTAGTCCCAAAAGTCATCCTCTTAATTTTTTAGGGAAAATGACTTAAGATAGCAGAAGGAGGGGGCCAGAGGCCAACTGTGGGCCCCACAAGGCATTAGGGCGCTCCCAGTCGGTGGCCGCACCCTGTTGCCTTATGGGCAACTGGTGGGTCCCCTCTGGTATTTCTCTGCTCCAGTATTTTAAACATATTCAATAAAAAATCCTCATGAAGTTTCAGGTCATTTGGAGCTCCGTAGAATAGGTATCTCTGCTCAACCTTTTTAGGTCCAGAATTCCAACTGTCGGCAATCTCCCTCTCATGTAAATCTTGCAAATTAAGAGAGAAAAGGCATTAGGATTGCATCATAAAGTCTAATAATGACCAAAAACATTATAAATATCAGTAGATAAACATGATGCAAAATGGACGTATCAACACCCCCAAGCTTAGACCTTGCTTGTCCTCAAGCGAAAGTCGAAATCGATAATCATGACCACATGTTTAGAGAGAGAGAGAGGTGTCAATAAAACAAAATACGAACATAGTAGCATCATGATCATTATCATAGCAGCAATATATCATCATAAAACTTCTCATGATTAAGTAACAATTCATCACAATATCGAAGTATAGAGCATAAACTTTCTTAAAAACTAACAAACTATGTTCTTAGTCAATGAAACAATTACAATTCATCATATTCTCAGGAAGAGTCTTATGTAAGAGTTTTTCTTTAGCAAGTCCACATACTCAACTATCATGGAGCAAAAGTTTCAGTCAGACACCAAGGAAGATGGGGGATTATAATTTCACCTCCCAACTTATTTACCTCATGGGTAATGTCAACAATAATAACTCATGCTTACTTATATCCAACTGGATATATGTGCCTAAATCTTTCCCCACCACATGATGCTTGCAAATAGAAAAATAAAAATGGAATAGAGAAGAACACTATTGAATCTTGCATAAAAGTAAATACAAGGAAGTAAAAGATAGGCCCTTCGCAGAGGGAAGCAGAGGTTGTCCTGCGCTTTTTATTTTTGGATGTGCAAGCTCTTAATGTAAAGGGACAGCGCTTTATATTGTCCCTTGTGATAGCAACCTTTATTATGCAGTCTGTCGCTTTTATTTCTTCACCATCACAAGTTCATAGAAAGCTTATTTTCCCTTATAATAAAAGATCATACATATTTAGGAGCAATTTTTATTGCTTTATGCACCAATGACAACTTACTTGAAGGATCTTATTCAATCCATAGGTAGATATAGTGGACTCTCATGACATAAAACTGGGTTCAGGGTTTTGGATGCACAAATAGTATCTCTACTTAGTGCGGATTTTCGGCTAGCAAAAGATAGTGAGCAAGCACCGCATGTTGGAGGATCCATGACAATATAACTTCTATGTGAATATAAGCAAACATAACTCATTACGTTGTCTTCCTTGTCCAACCTCAACTATTTGGCATAGAATATTTAATGGGGGCTCACAATCATAAAAGATGTCCAAGATAGTATATTTATATGTGAATCCTCTCTTCCCTTGCTAATCTTTCATGAATTGCATCAATGACCAATACTATGTTTGTTAACTTCCAAATTTTTTATCAATTATACTTTTCTTTATGTAAAATCATTACTCCCCTTGGGATTAGCGTATGATCCTTTCGTTATTTTCATTGCCAAAATTGAGTCATAAAGGCAAAGAAGCAAATCTCAAAATTACTCTTTATTATATAACTCTCACACTCGATGTAAGATAGATAGATCACGAAACACACACTCGAAACTATATCATACTAAATTTTTATTCTTCTAAATCATGAAATAACTAAGGATAAAACTAAGATAGAAAAAGATGGTAAAAGTGATGGTGATACAATACCGGGGCACCTCGCCCAAGCTTGGAACAAGCCAAGGGTGATGCCCATACCCGCGTACTCAAATGTCTTTCCTCGGTGATGGTGGTGATGATGAAGTGGTAGGCTTGTCCTCTGTCTTCCATTGTTGGGGATCGGTGTAGAAATTAAAAAAAAATTCAACGCATCACCAAGATCAATCTATGGAGAGACTAGCAACGAGAGAGAGGGGAGTGCATCTTCATACCCTTGAAGATCGCGATGCGGAAGCATTGCAAGAACGCGGTTGGAGGAGTCGTACACGCAGCGATTCAGATCGTGGTCGATTCCGATCTAAGCACCGAACAACGGCACCTCCGCGTTCAACACACGTGCAGCCTAGTGACGTCTCCCGCACCTTGATCCAGCAAGGAGGAGGGAGAGGTTGGAGAAGACAACTCCGGCAGCACGACGGCGTGGTGGTGGAGCTTGCAGTTCTCCGGCAGGGCTTCGCCAAGCTCAACGGAGGAGGAGGGGGTGTTGGAGAGGGGGAGGGCTGCGGCTTGGATGATGTACTCCTGCCCTCCCTCCTCCCCTCTATTTATAGGGCGAAGGGGGAAGGGGGCCGGCCCCTCTAGATGAGATCTAGAGGGGGGCGGCGGCCAAGGGGAGGGGGCTTGCCCCCCAAGCCAAGGGGGGCGCCCCCTTTAGGGTTTCCCCCAAACCCTAGGCGCATGGGCCCTAAGGGGGTGCCGCCCAGCCCACTTAGGGGCTGGTTCCCTTCCACATACAGCCCATAGGGCCCTCCGGGGCAGGTGGACCCCGAAACCCCTTCGGTGGTCCCGGTACAATACCGGCAAACCCCCGAATACTTCCGGTGACCGTATGATGACTTCCCATATATAAATCTTCACCTCCGGACCATTCCGGAACTCCTCGTGACGTCCAGGATCTCATCTGGGACTCCGAACAACATTCGGTAACCACATACTATTTCCCATAACAACTCTAGCGTCATCGAACCTTAAGTGTGTAGACCCTACGGGTTCGGGAACCATGTAGACATGACCGAGACATCTCTCCGGCCAATAACCAACAGCGGGATCTGGATACCCATGTTGGCTCCCACATGTTCCACGATGATCTCATCGGATGAACCACGATGTCGAGGATTCAATCAATCCCGTATACAATTCCCTTTGTCCATCGGTATGTTACTTGCCCGAGATTCGATCGTCGGTATCCCCATACCTAGTTCAATCTCGTTACCGGCAAGTCTCTTTACTCGTTCCGTAACGCATGATCCCGTGGCTAACTCTTTAGTTACATTGAGCTCATTATGATGATGCATTACCAAGTGGGCCCAGAGATACCTCTCCGTCATACGGAGTGACAAATCCCAGTCTCGATTCGTGCCAACCCAACAGACACTTTCGGAGATACCTGTAGTGCACCTTTATGGTCACCCAGTTACGTTGTGATGTTTGATACACCCAAAGCATTCCTACGGTATCCGGGAGTTGCACAATCTCATGGTCTAAGGAAATGATACTTGACATTAGAAAAGCTCTAGCAAACGAACTACACGATCTTGTGCTATGCTTAGGATTGGGTCTTGTCCATCACATCATTCTCCTAATGATGTGATCCCGTTATCAATGACATCCAATGTCCATGGTTAGGAGACCATATCCATCTATTGATCAACGAGCTAGTCAACTAGAGGCTTTCTAGGGACATGCTGTGATCTATGTATTCACACATGTATTACGGTTTCCGGTTAACACAATTATAGCATGAACAATAGACAATTATCACGAACAAGGAAATATAATAATAACCACTTTATTATTGCCTCTAGGGCATATTTCCAACAGTCTCCCACTTGCACTAGAGTCAATAATCTAGTTACATTGTGATGAATCGAACACCCATAGAGTTCTGGTGTTGATCATGTTTTGCTCGTGGAAGAGGTTTAGTCAACGGATCTGCGACATTCAGATCCGTATGCACTTTACAAATATCTATGTCTCCATCTTGAACATGTTCACGAATGGAGTTGAAGCGACGCTTGATATGCCTGGTCTTCTTGTGAAACCTAGGCTCCTTGGCAAGGGCAATAGCTCCAGTGTTGTCACAGAAGAGAGTCATTGGGCCCGACGCATTGGGAATAACTCCTAGGTCGGTGATGAACTCCTTCATCTAGATTGCTTCCTGTGCTGCCTCCGAGGCTGCTATGTACTCCGCTTCACATGTAGATCCCACCACGACGCTTTGCTTGCAACTGCACCAGCTGACTGCCCCACCATTCAAAATATACACGTATCCAGTTTGTGACTTGGAGTCATCCAGATCTGTGTCGAAGCTAGCATCGACGTAACCCTTTACGACGAGCTCTTCGTCACCTCCATAAACGAGAAACATATCCTTAGTCCTTTTCAGGTACTTCAGGATGTTCTTGACCGCTGTCCAGTGTTCCATGCCGGGATTACTTTGGTACCTCCCTACCAAACTTACGGCGAGGTTCACATCAGGTCTGGTACACAGCATGGCATACATAATAGACCCTATGGCTGAGGCATAGGGGATGACACTCATCTTTTCTTTATCTTCTGCCGAGGTCGGGCATTGAGCCGTGCTCAATCTCACACCTTGCAATACAGGCAAGAACCCCTTCTTGGACTGATCCATATTGAACTTCTTCAATATCTTGTCAAGGTATGTGCTTTGCGAAAGACCAATGAGGCGTCTCGATCTATCTCTATAGATCTTAATGCCTAATATGTAAGCAGCTTCTCCAAGGTCCTTCATTGAAAAACACTTATTCAAGTAGGCCTTTATGCTTTCCAAAAGTTCTATATCATTTCCCATCAATAGTATGTCATCCACATATAATATGAGAAATGCTACAGAGCTCCCACTCACTTTCTTGTAAATACAGGCTTCTCCATAAGTCTGCATAAAACCAAATGCTTTGATCATCTCATCAAAGCGAATGTTCCAACTCCGAGATGCTTGCACCAGCCCATAGATTGAGCGCTGGAGCTTGCATACTTTGTCAGCATTCTTAGGATCGACAAAACCTTCCAGCTGCATCATATACAATTCTTCCTTAAGGAAACCATTAAGGAATGCCGTTTTGACGTCCATTTGCCAGATTTCATAATCATAGAATGCGGCAATTGCTAACATGATTCGGACGGACTTCAGCTTTGCTATGGGTGAGAAGGTCTCATCGTAGTCAACCCCTTGAACTTGTCGATAACCCTTAGTGACAAGCCGAGCCTTATAGACGGTCACATTACCATCCGCGTCAGTCTTCTTCTTAAAGATCCATTTATTTTCTATGGCTCGCCGATCATCAGGCAAGTCCACCAAAGTCCATACTTTGTTCTCATACATGGATCCTATCTCGGATTTCATGGCTTCAAGCCATTTGTTGGAATCCGGGCCCGCCATCGCTTCTTCATAGTTCGAAGGTTCACCGTTGTCTAACAACATGATTTCCAGGACAGGGTTGTCATACCACTCTGGTGCGGAACGTGTCCTCGTGGACCTACGAAGTTCAGTAGCAACTTGATCCGAAGTTTCATGATCATCATCATTAACTTCCTCTCTAGTCGGTGCAGGCACCACAGAGACATCTTCCTGAGCTGCGCTACTCTCCGGTTCAAGAGGGGGTACCTCATCAAGTTCTACTTTCCTCCCACTTACTTCTTTTGAGAGAAACTCTTTCTCCAGAAAGGATCCATTCTTGGCAACAAAGATCTTGCCTTCGGATCTAAGGTAGAAGGTATACCCAATAGTTTCCTTAGGGTATCCTATGAAGACGCATTTTTCCGATTTGGGTTCGAGCTTTTCAGGTTGAAGTTTCTTGACATAAGCATCGCATCCCCAAACTTTCAGAAACGACAGCTTAGGTTTCTTCCCAAACCATAATTCATACGGTGTCATCTCAACGGATTTAGACGGTGCCCTATTTAAAGTGAATGCGGCAGTCTCTAAAGCGTAACCCCAAAATGATAGTGGTAGATCGGTAAGAGACATCATAGATCGCACCATATCCAATAGAGTGCGATTACGACGTTCGGACACACCATTTCGCTGAGGTGTTCCAGGCGGCGTGAGTTGTGAAACAATTCCACATTTCCTTAAGTGCGTGCCAAACTCGTGACTCAAATATTCTCCTCCACGATCTGATCGTAAGAACTTTATTTTCCTGTCACGTTGATTCTCTACCTCACTCTGAAATTCCTTGAACTTTTCAAAGGTCTCAGACTTGTGTTTCATTAAGTAGACATACCCATATCTACTTAAGTCATCAGTGAGGGTGAGAACATAACGATAGCCACCGCGAGCCTCAACACTCATTGGACCGCATACATCAGTATGTATTATTTCCAACAAGTTGGCTGCTCGCTCCATTGTTCCGGAGAATGGAGTCTTGGTCATTTACACTATGAATATGTGTAACATCACGTTCGAGATTCAATAAAAAATAAACCATTGACCAGCGGGGCATGACCATAAAACATATCTCTCATATAAATAGAACAACCATTATTCTCGGATTTAAATGAGTAGCCATCTCGCATCAAACAAGATCCTGATACAATGTTCATGCTCAAAGCTGGTACTAAATAAAAATTATTGAGGTTTAAAACTAATCCCGAAGGTAGATGTAGAGGTAGCGTGCCGATGGCGATCACATCGACCTTGGAACCATTCCCGACGCGCATCGTCACCTCGTCCTTCGCCAGTCTCCGCTTATTCCGCAGCTCTTGTTTTGAGTTACAAATGTGAGCAACCGCACCGGTATCAAATACCCAGGAGCTACTACGAGCGCTGGTAAGGTACACATCAATAACATGTATATCATATATACCTTTGGTATTGTCGGCCTTCTTATCCGCTAAGTACTTGGGGCAGTTCCGCTTCCAGTGACCGTTTCCCTTGCAATAAAAGCATTCAGTCTTAGGCTTGGGTCCATTCTTTGGCTTCTTCCCGGCAGCTTGCTTACCGGGCGCGGCAACTCCCTTGCCATCCTTCTTGAAGTTCTTTTTACCCTTGCCTTTCTTGAACTTAGTGGTTTTATTCACCATCAACACTTGATGTTCCCTTTTGATCTCCACCTCCGCTGATTTCAGCATTGAATATACCTCAGGAATGGTTTTTTCCATCCCCTGCATATTGAAGTTCATCACAAAGCTCTTGTAGATAGGTGGAAGCGACTGAAGGATTCTGTCAACGACCGCGTCATCCGGGAGATTAACTCCCAGCTGAGTAAAGCGGTTGTGCAACCCAGACATTTTGAGTATGTGCTCGCTGACAGAACTATTCTCCTCCATCTTACAACTGTAGAACTTGTCGGAGACTTCATATCTCTCGACTCGGGCATGAGCTTGGAAAACCATTTTCAGCTCTTGGAACATCTCATATGCTCCGTGTTGCTCAAAACGCTTTTGGAGCCCCGGTTCTAAGCTGTAAAGCATGCCGCACTGAACCAGGGAGTAATCATCACTACGTGACTGCCAGACGTTCATAACGTCTTGAGTTGCCGGGAAAACAGGTGCGTCACCTAGCGGTGCTTCAAGGACATAAGCTTTCTTGGCAGCTATGAGGATGATCCTCAGGTTACGGACCCAATCCGTGTAGTTGCTACCATCGTCTTTCAGCTTGGTTTTCTCTAGGAACGCGTTGAAGTTGAGGGCAACATTAGCGTGGGCCATTTGATCTACAAGACATATTGTAAAGATTTTAGACTAAGTTCATGATAATTAAGTTCATCTAATCAAATTATTCAATGAACTCCCACTCAGATAGACATCCCTCTAGTCATCTAAGTGACACATGATCCGAATCGACTAGGCCGTGTCCGATCATCACGTGAGACGGACTAGTCATTAACGGTGAACATCTCTATGTTGATCGTATCTTCTATACGACTCATGTTCGACCTTTCGGTCTTCCCTGTTCCGAGGCCATGTCTGTACATGCTAGGCTCGTCAAGTCAACCTAAGTGTTTTGCATGTGTAAATCTGGCTTACACCCGTTGTATTCGAACGTTAGAATCTATCACACCCGATCATCACGTGGTGCTTCGAAACAACGAACCTTCGCAACGGTGCACAGTTAGGGGAAACACTTTCTTGAAATTTTAGCGAGGGATCATCTTATTTATGCTACCGTTGTTCTAAGCAAATAAGATGTAAAAAAAATGATAAACATCACATGCAATCAAATAGTGACATGATATGGCCAATATCATTTTGCTCCTTTTGATCTCCATCTTCGGGGCGCCATGATCATCATCATCACCGACATGACACCATGATCTCCATCATCATGATCTCCATCATCGTGTCTTCATGAAGTTGTCTCGCCAACTATTACTTCTACTACTATGGCTAACGGTTAGCAATAAAGTAAAGTAATTACATGGCGTTTTCATTGACACGCAGGTCATACAATAAATTAAGACAACTCCTATGGCTCCTGCCGGTTGTCATACTCATCGACATGCAAGTCGTGATTCCTATTACAAGAACATGATCAATCTCATACATCACATATATCATTCATCACATCCTTTTGGCCATATCACATCACACGGCATATGCTGCAAGAACAAGTTAGACGTCCTCTAATTGTTGTTGCAAATTTTTACGTGGCTGCTATAGGTTTCTAGCAAGAACGTTTCTTACCTACGCCAAAACCACAACGTGATATGCCAATTTCTATTTACCCTTCATAAGGACCATTTTCATCGAATCCGATCCGGCTAAAGTGGGAGAGACAGACACCCGCTAGCCACCTTATGCAACTAGTGCATGTCAGTCAGTGGAACCTGTCTCACGTAAGCGTACGTGTAAGGTCGGTCCGGGCCGCTTCATCCCATGATGCCGCCGAATCAAGATAAGACTAGTAACAGCAAGTAAATTGACAAAATCGACGCCCACAACAACTTGTGTTCTACTCGTGCATAGAAACTACGCATAGACCTAGCTCTGATATCACTGTTGGGGATCGGTGTAGAAATTAAAAAAAAAATCTACGCATCACCAAGATCAATCTATGGAGAGACTAGCAACGAGAGAGAGGGGAGTGCATCTTCATACCATTGAAGATCGCGATGCGGAAGCGTTGCAAGAACGCGGTTGGAGGAGTTGTACACGCAGCGATTCAGATCGCGGTCGATTCCGATCTAAGCGCCGAACAACGGCGCCTCCGCGTTCAACACACGTGCAGCCCGGTGACGTCTCCCGCTCCTTGATCCAGCAAGGAGGAGGGAGAGGTTGGGGAAGACAACTCCGGCAGCACGACGGCGTGGTGGTGGAGCTTGCAGTTCTCCGGCAGGGCTTCGCCAAGCTCAACGTAGGAGGAGGGGGTGTTGGAGAGGGGGAGGGCTGCGCCTTGGATGATGTACTGCTGCCCTCCCTCCTCCCCTCTATTTATAGGGTGAAGGGGGAAGGGGGCCGGCCCCTCTAGATGAGATCTAGAGGGGGGGCGGCGGCCGCGGGGAGGGGGCTTGCCCCCCAAGCCAAGGGGGGCGCCCCCTTTAGGGTTTCCCCCAAACCCTAGGCGCATGGGCCCTAAGAGGGTGGCGCCCAGCCCACTTAGGGGCTGGTTCCCTTCCACATACAGCCCATAGGGCCCTCCGGGGCAGGTGGACCCTCCCGGTGGACCCCGGAACCCCTTCGGTGGTCCCGGTACAATACCGGCAAACCCCCGAATACTTCCGGTGACCGTATGATGATTTCCCATATATAAATCTTCACCTCCGGACCATTCTGGAACTCCTCGTGACGTCCGGGATCTCATCCGGGACTCCGAACAACACTCGGTAACCACATACTATTTCCCATAACAACTCTAGCGTCACCGAACCTTAAGTGTGTAGACCCTACGGGTTCGGGAACCATGTAGACATGACCGAGACATCTCTCCGGCCAATAACCAACAGCGGGATCTGGATACCCATGTTGGCTCCCACATGTTCCACGATGATCTCATCGGATGAACCACGATGTCGAGGATTCAATCAATCCCGTATACAATTCCCTTTGTCCATCGGTATGTTACTTGCCCGAGATTCGATCGTCGGTATCCCCATACCTAGTTCAATCTCGTTACCGGCAAGTCTCTTTACTCGTTCCGTAACGCATGATCCCGTGGCTAACTCTTTAGTCACATTGAGCTCATTATGATGATGCATTACCGAGTGGGCCCAGAGATACCTCTCCGTCATACGGAGTGACAAATCCCAGTCTCGATTCGTGCCAACCCAACAGACACTTTCGGAGATACCTGTAGTGCACCTTTATGGTCACCCAGTTACGTTGTGACGTTTGATATACCCAAAGCATTCCTACGGTATCCGGGAGTTGCACAATCTCATGGTCTAAGGAAATGATACTTGACATTAGAAAAGCTCTAGCAAATGAACTACACGATCTTGTGCTATGCTTAGGATTGGGTCTTGTCCATCACATCATTCTCCTAATGATGTGATCCCGTTATCAATGACATCCAATGTCCATGGTTAGGAGACCATAACCATCTATTGATCAACGAGCTAGTCAACTAGAGGCTTTCTAGGGACATGCTGTGATCTATGTATTCACACATGTATTACGGTTTCCGGTTAACACAATTATAGCATGAACAATAGACAATTATCACGAACAAGGAAATATAATAATAACCACTTTATTATTGCCTCTAGGGCATATTTCCAACATCCATGACATAGGCTCTCCATCATAGAAGGATGAATAGATTTCCGGAGCCCTGAAACTTGTAGCTAAACTCATACCTTTAAACCTGGCTTCATAGTCAAAATTTTGGTTTTGTAAATCATAAACTTGGGCCTGAAGATGATCAATCTAGTTATTGAGCTTGAATATGACGTCCCCAATCTCCTTGTTGTCCACCTTGTGCTCACGGAGAAATTCTGTGATCATGGAGTGGTTAGCATTGAGTCCACACTCCACCATCCCTTGGCACTTGAAGATCTCCCGCTCCACTGCTTCGAGCCTGGCCTCCTCACTTCCGGTCTTCTTGGGCCCTTGAACGTCCCAGATGTGAAGCACCTCCTCACGCATCTCAATGGTTTGAGGGTGTTTCATCACCTCCGGTAGGTAAGGGTTGATGATCTTATCGTAGAACTTGTCCTTGGACGAACTTGGAGGTGCCATGGTGATTTAGATCTGTCAGAAAAACAGCCCGGAATAAGAACATGAGAGAAACTTGCGATATGGTGGTCAAAACGTCCAGGAGTATATGTAAAGAATTTTTATCTTGCAAAACAAGTATAGGGGAGGAAAATAGAGTCGGGAAGGCACACGAGGGGCCCACAAGGCAACCCGACGCGCCCAGGGGGTAGGGCGCGCCCTGTTGCCTTGTGACCTCCTCGTGGATCCTCTCTGTTGTTTCTTATTTTTGTATTTTTTCTAATATTCCAAAACAGACAAAAATATTTTTTATGGAATTTTTGGAGTTGGTTTACTTACCGTATCACATACCTACTCTTTTTCAGGGTTCTGGAGTGTTCCGGAAGGTCTCTCTTATGTGTTCCTATGGTGTCATAGTTTGAAAAATATTAGTTTCAACATTAATAGATGTACCTGAGATATAATGCTTAATTCTTTGTCCATTAACCACTCTCAGATTAGTGGACTCAGCATTGTTGATCTTGATAACTTCGGAGCGATAAACCTCTTCGATGATATAGGGTCCTTCTCATTGGAGAGAAGTTTTCCTGCAAAAAAAATCTGAAACGAGGATTGTACAATAGAATAGGCTCACCAACTTTGAATTACCGTTTTCAATTCTTTTTTCATGCCATCTTTTAACTTTTTATTTAAACAACTTGGCATTTTGATAAGCTTGGGTTCTCCACTCATCCAGAGAACTAATATCAAATAACCTCTTTTCACCGGCAAGTTTAAAATCATAATTGAGTTCCTTAATTGTCCAATATGCTTTATGTTATAATTCTAGAGGTAAATGACATGCTTTTCCATAAACCATTTTTTACGGAGACATACCCATAGGATTCTTATAAGCAGTTCTATAGGCCCATAGTGCATTATCAAGTTTCTTAAACCAATTATTTCTATATCTATTAATGGTCTTTTGCAAGATTAAATTGATTTCTCTATTACTCAATTCAACTTGGCCACTAGACTGAGGGTGATAAGGCGATGCAATTCTACGATTAACATCATATTTAGCAAGAAGTTTCCGGAAAGCACCATGAATAAAATGTGAACCACCATCAGTCATCAAATATCTAGGGACTCCAAAACTCAAGAATATAACTTCTTTAAGCATCTTAATAGAGGTGTTGTGATCAGCACTACTAGTTGGAATAGCTTCTACCCACTTAGTAACATAATCAACAACAACCAGAATATGGGTATATCCTAGAGGAAGGATAAGGTCCCAATAATCGAAACACCAAACATCGAATAGTTCAATAACAAGTGAATAATTCATAGGCATTTCCTGTCGTCTACCAATATTAGCAATTCTTTGACATTCATCACAATAAAGGACAAACTTACGTGCATCTTTGAAAAGAGTAGGCCAATAAAAACCAGGCTGTAATACCTTATGTGCAGCTCTATCTCCAGCATGGTGTCCTCCGTATGCCTCGGAGTGACACTTCCGTAGGATTTTTTCCTGTTCATGCTCAGGTACACATTGTCTAACAACACCATCTACTCCTTCTTTTTATAGATGTGGGTCATCCCAAAAGTAATATCTTAAATCAAAGAAGAATTTTTTCTTTTGTTGGTATGTATAGCTAGGTGGGATGTATTTAGCAACAATGTAATTAGCATAGTCTGCATACCAAGGACTATTACGAGAAGTAGAAGCATTTATAACAGCTAACTGCTCATCAGAAAAACTATCATTAATAGGTTGTGGGTCATCAAGAACATTTTCCATTCTAGACAAGTTATCCGCTATAGGGTTCTCAGCTCCCTTTCTATCAATAATATGCAAATCAAATTCTTGTAATAAAAGAACCCACCTAACCAGTCTAGGTTTAGCATCTTTCTTTACCATAAGGTATTTAATAGTAGCATGATCAGTGTGAATAGTTACTTTAGAATCAACAATGTAAGACCTGAATTTATCACATGCAAACACACCTGCTAGAAATTCTTTCTCAGTAGTACCATAATTTGTTTGAGCACTGTCTAGAGTCTTACTAGCATAATGAATAACATTCAATTTCTTATCAAGTCTTTGTCCTAGAACAACACCAACAACATAGTCACTAGCATCACACATTGTTTCAAAAGGCAAGTTCCAATGAGGTGGTTGAACAATGGGTGCAGAGATTAAGGCTTTCTTAAGTACTTCAAAGGCTTCTACACAATCATCCTAAAAAAATGGAACATCTTTTTTCAAAAGATTAGTAAGAGGCCTAGAAATTTTAGAGAAGTCTTTTCTGAACCTCCTATAGAAACTGCATGACCAAGGAAACTTCTTATAGCTTTGATATCTTTAGGACATGGCATTTTCTCAATTGCACCAACTTTAGCTTTGTCTAATTCAATACATTTTTTAGAAATTTTATGCCCAAGGACTATACCTTCATTCACCATAAAGTGGCACTTCTCCCAATTCAAGACAAAGTTAGTTTCTTCACATCTCTACAAAACTCGATCAAGGTTTCTTAAGCAATCATCAAAAGAAGTCCCGTAAACAGAAAGAACATCCATGAATGCCTCAACAATCTTTTCACATAAGTGGGAGAATATAGCAGTCATACATCTTTGAAATGTAGAAGGTGCATTTCATAAACCAAAAGGCATACGCCTATAAGCATAAGTTCCGAAAGGACAAGTAAAGGTAGTTTTGTTTTGATCTTCTTGTGACATAGGAATTTGAGAAAAATCAGAATATCCATCTAAAAAGTAGAAGTGTGTATGCTTAGACAATATTTCTAACATTTGATCGATAAAAGGTAGGGGTAATGATCTTTTCTAGTAGCTTTATTTAATCTCCTGAAATCAGTTACCATCCTATAACCAGTTACAGTTCTTTGTGGGATAAGTTCATTTTTATCATTAGGAATAACGGTAATGCCTCCTTTCTTAGGAACGCAAAGAACATGATTTACCCATCTACTATCAGCTATAGGATAAATTATACCTGCTTCCAGAAGCTTTAATATTTCAGTTCTTACCACATCCTTCATCTTAGGATTCAGACGGCGTTTATGATCGACAACTGGCTTAGCATCAAGCTCCATATCAAACTTGTCCTGACATAAAGTGGGACTAATGCCCTTAAGATCAGCAAGAGTATATCCAATAGCAGCACGGTGCTTCCTTGGAGTTTTAAGTAATCTCTTTTCTTCATGCTCTGAAAGGTTAGCATTGATAATAACAGGATATATATCTTTTTTTCATCAAGATAAGCATATTTTAGTGTATCAGGTAATTTCTTTAATTCAAACACAGGGTCACCCTTAGGTGGAAGAGGGTCTCCAAGAGTTTCAACAGGCAAACCTTTACCTAATATTAAAGGGAGGACTATTTCTCTACTTTTTTGGTCCACGTAATTGTTTTTTGATTTTCCGTACGTCCGTCCAATTTTTCCGTACGTCGTCCCTGTTTTTTCTTTTCGTTTCTATTGCACGTAAAAGAAATTCGTGTTGAGAAAAAAATTACGTTTGCAAGGACTCGAACTGCGGCCACATGCACAAACCAGTTCAGCTAGCATTAAGATGTTTGAGAAAGAGAAGGAATATGTGCTTTTATTTGGTATAGATACGAGTTTATGTCGGGATTTTATTTTGTAGACCGTCCGCTTTTATTGCGCGGATTGTTTCTCCACTTTTCTTCATACAACGGACTTTTTTATTACGTCGTACTTCTTTTTTCATAGGTCGTTTTGTGCCCTCAGAAAAGTTCTGAAAAAATAAATTCCGCCCGGCCTAGGCCCAACGAAGGCAGCCCATCAGGCAAAAATATGATCACTATCAACCGGAATCGAACTGCCCACCTCGCAAACCGTCGTGAAGGCTATGTCCAGCTGAACTACTTGTGGTTTTTGTTTTAAAAGAAGGAATCGATTTCATATTAAATAGTACCGCCTCACTTTTTTACATCATATTCCACCAATTTATATATGTGTGTGATCTGAAATCAGCAAGGCGCTCCAAGAATCAAGGAAGGAAATTAAGGAAGAAGAGAAAACACAAAGAATGGAAAAGGCGCGACCATGATAGAACAGGATGGAAACGACAAAAAAGGCGCAACACACTACGGATGAAAAAGAAAAGGCCGGGATTGGACGTGAAAATGAAGAAAAAGTAAGCGTTGCAAAAACCCATCGGGAGTCAGAAACCAACGGGAAGGACCACGACGGCGCACACCACGCACCTTGCTACCTTGACTTGAAGCATCTCGGGACCCAACTCCAGGGACGTGTTGTGACACGGCCTCCACGGGAGGCAATGGAGATGAGCAACTTTGTGTCCGTCCTGCAGCGCGCATTCTTAGGAGTTGTTCGGCAGTCCACCCACTCCGTAGAATTTAAGAATCCATGGAGTACCTTTTCGTTCTCTCTGCAGCTTTTAACTCGAACTTAGTCAGCTCTGGGAGAGGCCTCGTGGAGCGGAGGGACTCCGAACAAGCCCTTAATCTCCCAACCCATGAGAACCCACATCTCTTCAATTTACTAATTTTGGCATGATGCAGGCCCTCTGGCTTCAACTTTTTGCATGCTTTCGTGGATGTAGATGACATTTTGCAAGCTTAGAATATTTGATGCTTGCCTGCATATATGTGCAACGGAGATGATGTGAAGTAATATTTCTTCCATCAGATTTTTGTATGAAAATAGCAGCAGAGGATTCTTCTCTACTGGAGTATAAGTCAATTGTTTTTTGCATAATAAGAGAGCAAATTAATTATCTATATATTTGAAAAATCATTAAATCCAGAAATTTTCCATACTATAGAAAAAAACAGTATGTATGTACACTCAGGAGTATATTTATGCAACATACATGTACATGTGTTGTACTAGAAAGTATATATGAATCGCCATTTAATGTTGACAAAAATATCTAGGGGTCCCATGATCATCATTAATAAAAACGGGTAGAAATCCAATCCAACTACCCCACGAACACTAATCAAAAAAATTATAATGAATAATAGACAACAGAAGGATAATCAACAATCTCTCTTCATGTTGTCTGTCCTAGATATAAAATAGTACATATATTGCAGTATCCATCCTAAAATGAAAGGGCTCCTCCGGTCTTATACGTAAATCACTTTGTTTTTAACAAGAAACGTTGAGAGCCCCCAATGCTATTTTATTGCTTTTGGTATAGTATTTGTAAGATACATATAGTCATATGGAAAAAAAAATCTCAAATAGACCACTTCCATTGAACGTGAATGTTCATCCACACTAAGAAGCCCAAAACACTAATAGTTGCCATGAGGCGTATGCTATCTCTCTCTCTCTCTCTCTCTCTCTCTGAATTTTGTGAGCAGTATCTCTGGTCAACTAGCAATTTCGGATGAAAAATGACTAAAGTTTATCATGTTCCTAACTCTATTTTGTTATATGTTGAGGCAGGTAAACAAATATTTTATAAGATTAGCATTTTCTGCTTGGACAAATTTGGACCTTCTAAACAATTTTAATTTTAACTAAATTTTGCATCACCTGTGAATGTGTTTTTGCACTTAAAAATCAAACTAAACTTGAATATAAATTGATTTTTTTCTCCCATTGCAACGCACGGGCATTTGTGCTAGTTATGTTTAAGGATGGGTGCTTGTTTAAAGACTATCTCATCTATTTCATTTCTTTCATTCATATGCATATCATTTTCATGGTCTAGCAAATATTGTTCTAAAGGATCGGTAGTAGGAACAACAATAGAAGCAAGACCAATAATTTCATCTTTACTAGGAATTTTTTTCTCATGTGGTTGTCTACGAAACTTAGAGAAATTAAACTCATGAGATACATCACCAAACTTAACTCTAACCTTTTTCAAAGTGCTAGTTATCAACTAGAGGGGGAGTGAATAGGCGATTTTTATGAAAGGGTTCTAAAACAAGCAATGTCTTTGAAGGGAGCAGAAGCAATACAAGATCTAACAGCAACAGTGATTAAGATGAGCAGATATAACAGGTGTAGACATATACAAACATGCATGCATTGAAGATAAAACACAAGAAGCATGAAGACAAATGAGCAAACAGATGAATGGCTTCAGGGAATATCTTCGAACACAGACAAGCATGCAAAGGATTCACAGTATGATACGGTAAGTAAGAGAGAGAGAGAGAGAGAGAGAGAGAGAGAGAGAGAGAGAGAGAGAGAGAGAGAGAGAGGATGGAACCAGTAGCTCGGGGAAGACAATGATTTGTTTGACCATTTCCAATTGTTGTGATAGTTGTATGTCTGGTTAGGGAGGCTGAGATTGAACTTAGAAGACCTTGTCTTCACCTTATTCCCCTTGAGCTAAGGTCACTTAGACTTCGCCCAATCACTCAGGTAAGTCTTTAAGGTAGACATCCAAACCTTCACAAACTTCGTTCACCGGTGTCGTGGGAAACCACGGCCACCTATGGGGCCATCAGCTCCTTGTGGTTCGGCAGGGGGGATGAGCACACTGTACAAAGAGCGGAGAATGTAGCACAGCACGACAGAGATCACACGGGCAGTTTTACCCAGGTTCGGGCCGCCGCGAGGCGTAAAACCCTACTCCTGCTTTGGTGGATTGATGGTGGGTTGTGGTGGAAACGCAGCGCTCTTGCCCGGCAGGGTTGCCTCGGGGCGAGGGCAGCTACGCGCGTAAGAGTATACAAGGGTCCGAATCCTTTCTATGGTTGCCATGGCCCTCCTTTTATAGATCAAGGGTCCACCACAATGGCAAATCAGTCATTGTGTACTGATTAGATAGCGAACAGTGCTATCATACCTAACTCTGCAGACAAAGCAGAGCGCATTAAATGCGCCACTTAGTGTCACATCGTGGCATGCCCGACAAGCCTTGCCGGGCTGCTCAGCCACCTTCTCATCTGTCTGCTTGACACGTCTCTGGATGGGTGTCATTTGGAGGTGATTTCCATAGGAAGTGGCTGCCACGTGCCAAATAACAGCCACTTAGTCACTTGGGGGCTTGACACCGCATCGATCGATGACTTGCATCGCTGTGAGGTGGAGCGGTGGAGCCTTGGCGGGGTAGTTTGCCTTGGTCGGGCCCGGCAGGCCTGCCGGGACGGTCTTGAGGCTTGTCTTCGGGGCCACCTCGACCTCGCCAGCCTCGCTTGCCCGGCAAGGGAGGCTTTCCCTTAGTGGTGTCTTGCTCATTTAGCTTGTCTTGGTCTTCTTGATCTGCCCTTTGATTCCTCAAAGAGTTATCTCTTCAACTCGATCTCGCTTTGGATGTTGCAACCTTGCTCTTTTAGGCCTGTGCACGGTCTGGGCAACAGACCCAGGGTTTGTTGCACCGACAGGAGCCCCCGGGCATGGCCCGAACGCGCTGTCGGGCATCGTCGGGGTAGGCCCTATCCAGTGCACAGGCAAGAGGGTAGCAGTTGCTTGTCCTTTGAGATCTTCTTTGCTTCTTCAATAACCTGAGCCCAGGTCAGTTTCCGGTTCTCCCGCGTGTCGCGTAATGCCAATTGTGGTGGGGCCATCCCTGTAATGGCCAGTGAATGACTTTAATGCACGGGTGAGTAACTGCCAATTCACTCTTCCCACCACGCCCTTATCCTTTGGCCACATATGCTGCATGCATTGAGTGGGGTAGGTAACGAAGGTGCGTGGTGCGGGAGAGCGTCAAGGCAGGGGCCCAGCCTTCTTGGATTGGTGGAGATGGATAGCGGTTACCCGTCGAGGGATCAGCTCCCAGCCCCCAGCCCGCCTATATAAAAGGGGGGCGAGGGGAAGCGGAAGTGCCCATCCACGCACCTTTTCTCCTCGTTTCCTTCTTTCTTCTTGCAATGTTGAGAGGGAGAGACCGGGGCCAGGTCCCGGGCTCGAGCTTGGGGTTGATGACGCCGAAAGCTTGTGTAGGTGCCTGGGGAGTGAGTCTGGTCCAGGGCCGAAAGGGATGTGGCGGTCGAGCCACTCGCAGCGCAGGAGATGCCAAGCTTTTCCACTGTGGGGGTGTGCTTGTCTCCTCTGCTCGGGTCGGCTGTCTGGCGGGGAGCGCTAGGCATTGCCGTGAACCGCTGCAGTTTCCTACCCTAACGCCGGAGCCCCCAGGGATTGCGGCATCTGTCTGGGGTGCATCGCTCGGGTCCTTAGGTAATCCCAGCACTACCCCTTTTTGGGAAGTCGGGGCGAATGTCGAAGACGACGGCATCTTCCTGCCCTCCAAGGTGGGGACCGATGCTCCTTGCGCGTCTCGGATGCCGTCGTCGCCCGCAGCTTCTCCGGGGGAGGCGACAGCTCAAGAGGTCGGCGTCCTCCTGGAGTGGTGGTGATGAAGAAAGAACGAGGGAAGACGGAGAAGGCCGATGGCAGGGTGTCAGGTCGGAGTACGATGGCACTGACGCCTTCGTCTCGTATTGCCGACCTACTGCCTCGTCTTTCCACTCTTCCCTTCCCTCCCCGGCACCATCATCACCGGCCTCCTGGCTGCCGGGGAGGGGGTCGCTCTCTTGGTGCCTTCACCTCCTCCAGCAGTCTTCCAGCTGGGCTCCGACGGGTTTTTTTCGTTGGCGCTCACGCTGGGGCTTCTGACTGGTCCTAGGGGTGGTGACTAGGGCACTGCCGAGCTGCTCCTTCCGCCCCTCTCCTTCGCAACCTCGCCACTCTCGATCTTGTCAGGCTGCGCCCGGCAGGTCCTGACGGGATTGGGTCGGGCATCTGCTCAGGCACTCCTTTTGCCCTCTTCCTCTTCCACTGCAGTGCCTAGGAGGAGAGGGACAAGAAAGGGATTACGGGGCACTTATCTTTTTTCAATCTAAAATATGTAGGCATTTGCCAAACTTTAGTCTAAATTATGTAATCTTCTTTATCCATGTTTGTGTTTTGTAAGATTTGTACTTGTTAATCAGCATATTAATGAAAAAGATAAGCCTTGCTGGGTACTTGTGCATGTAACATATCCATGCAGAGGTGAAATGCCTCTATACATTAAAGTAAACAAGTTTTCCCCGGCAGGCTATCCTGCCGGTACCCTCAGTTCATTGCCGCAGGGCTAGGCCTGCCAGGCACAAACCATAGAGAGGGACCAGCCCCCCGCCAAATCTTTTCCGCCAAAGGCCACTACAACCATCCTGATCGAAGCAACGTTCGAGTCAAGGGATGGGAGCGCCTAGGTTTCAAAGGTGGCGAGGTTTTCATATGCACAAGTTTCTCTTCACAGAACACGTATGGATAAGAGATAAAACTTATCTATTTGGCTTGCCGGGGATCGCAACGTAGGCTTGTCTTCTCTTCTCTTCTTCGGGACCAAGTCCATGGTAAGAGCCCTGCAACCTAGTGCAGATGAAAATGATGCCATGTGTGATCTGATCTACATGATCATGCTATGCTCATGATATGCTTATGCATGCATGAAAGTTTTGGGGGGCCCCCAGCGCTTCGTTTATTTCTTTGTTGCTCAGGGTCTGCGCCTGGCTTTGTACAAGGGGTTACATGCAGCATCGACAAGGCCTATACAAAAGGGTGGCTGCCGGGCAGGGCCCGACAGCCGCGCCTTACGGGTAGAACTTACGGAGATGCTCAATGTTCCATGAGTTTTACAATTGAATGCCATCTCCGGTCTCCAGACGGACTGCGCCAGGTCTGGTGACTTGTACTACCCGGTAAGGGCCTTCCCACTTCGGCGTCAACTTGTTTGTACCCTTGGCGGACTGAACGCGCCTAAGGACAAGGTCGCCTTCCTCAAAACTCCGGGCATGAACCCTGCGGCTGTGATAGCGACGCAGGGCTTGCTGGTAGCGTGCAGCACGCGTAGCAGCCCGAAGACGGTTCTCCTCAAGTAGCACAGCGTCATCACGCCGTGCTGTTCTTGCGCCACTTCATCGTAGGCAAGCACTCGAGGTGACCCGTAAATGAGTTCCGTGGGGATAACTGCTTCTGCCCCATAGACTAGGGAGAAGGGAGTCTTCCCAGTAGCTCGATTTGGTGTCGTTCTGAGGGACCAAAGAACCACCAGCAGCTCATCGATCCATCGCCTGCCACACTTCAGCAGCTTATCAAATGTTCTTGTCTTGAGTCCTCTCAACACTTCAGTGTTTGCCCTCTCAGCTTGCCCGTTGCTCCTTGGATGAGCGACAGAGGCGAATGAGATTTTGCTTTCGAGGGCATGAACGTATTGCATGAAGGCGTGGCTCGTGAATTGGGTGCCATTGTCGGTGATGATTCGGGCAGGAACCCCGAAGTGTTACACCAATCCTTTCAAGAACTTGATAGCTGACTGAGCAGTCACCTTTCTCACGGGCTCTACTTCCACCCACTTTGTAAACTTGTCGATTGCAACGAACAAGAATTCAAAGCCCTCGCTAGCACGGGGGAAGGGGCCCAAGATGTCGAGCCCCCAGACTGAAAACAGCCATGACAAAGGGATTGTCTGAAGAGCTTGGGCAGGCAGATGGATATTCTTGGAATGGAACTGGCAGGCTTCACATTTGGTGACCAACTCAACTGCATCTTGGAGGGCCGTGGGCCAGTAAAATCCTTGCCGGAAGGCTTTTCCAACCAGAGCCCTCGATCCAATGTGTAAGCCGCACATACCCTTGTGTATTTCTGCCAACAGTTCCTTTCCTTCCTCCCGGCAAATGCACTTCAATTTCACACCGTTGGGCCTTCTTCTGTACAGCGTGTCGTCAACAAACTGATACATACTGGCCCTCCGGGCTACTCTTTCAGCTTATTCTTGCTCTTCGGGAAGTTCTCCAGTTTGGAGGAAATGGACTATGTGCCGCACCCAAGTTGGAGCCTGGGGCTCGGCAACAAGGACTAGAGGCACCTCCTCATTCGTGGGAGCACATTCCTCAACCGCAGGGACCGGTGCTCTGGCGGGAGGGTGCAGCTGAGCGATCGAAGGGGAGTTGTTCCCACCAAGCTCTCTGCCGGGGGCCTCGGGAGGCTCTGCCGAGAGAGGCTTGCCGGAGTCCAGTTTCCTCCTCTTTTTGGCCATTGTTGCCCGGGATACGGAGGGCTGAGTCAGATGGAGAACAAAAGTCCCTGGTTCCATAGGGAGTTTTTGCGCAGCGCACTTCGACAGATGATCAGCGATGATGTTTTCTGCACGGGGTACATGCTCTGTTTGCAATCCGTCAAAGCGCTCCTCCAACTTCCTCACTTCCTCAACGTATGCCTCCATCAATGGACTTTGGTAATCCTTGTTCACTTGCCTCACCACAAGTTGCGAGTCTCCACGGATGATCAGCTTCTTGATTCCTAGTTTTGTTGCAATCCTGAGCCCGGCAAGGAGCCCTTCATACTCTGCAGTATTGTTGGTAGCCTCCTTCCGGGGGAAATGCATCTGGACGACGTACATCAGGTGCCCCCCAGTGGGGGCAACGAGAAGTATGCCAGCTCATGCACCTTCTAGGGAGAAGGCATCATCGAAATACATAATCCATTCTTGGGGCGCCTCCTTGCCGGGGATAACTGTCTCCAACACTTCTTCATCAGGGGTTGGCGTCCACTCTGCAATGAATTCCGCTAGTGCTCTGCTCTGAATGGTTGACATGCTTTCAAACATTAAACCAAAGCTGGACAACTCCAGGGCCCATTCCACAATCCTGCCAGTGGCCTTAGGGTTCCGGAGTATGCGTTGCAAGGGGAAGTGGGTGACAACTGTGATCTCGTGGGCTTGGAAGTAGTGGCATAGTTTCCTTGAGGCCATGATGAGGCCAAAATCAACTTTTGCACGCCAGAGTACCTTGACCTAGCCCCTTGTAACAGGGAGCTGATGAAGTACACTGGGCGCTGCACCACTTTCTTCTTTGCCGCGACCATAGAACTGCTTCCACTGTCCTGCCTTTCTTCGCTTTGGACTGGCTCTGGTCTTGCCGGGACGGGTTCACTTCCTTCTCCAGAGGGGACGACAGTGGCTGCCGCTTCATCTACCTCCCGCTGCGCCACTAGTGTAGCACTAACCACTTGATTGGTTGCCGCTAAGTATAGCAGCAATGACTCTTGTGGTTTGGGAGCGACCAAAGTGGGCACAGAGGAGAGATAGGTCTTCAAATCTTGTAGCGCGGCGTCTGCCTCCGGGGTCCACTCCATAGGCCCTACCTTCTTCAAGATTTTGAAGAATGGCAAGGCGTGGTCGGCAGACTTGGAAATGAACCTACTAAGCGTGGCAACACATTCAGTCAAACACCTCACGTCCTTAACTATCTTGGGTGCTTGAATCTGCTCGATAGCTTTGATCTTGTCGGGGTTGGCCTCTATCCCCCGATGGGACATAAAGAAGCCAAGTAGCTTGCCGGAAGGGACGCCAAACACGCACTTCTCCGGGTTCAGCTTCAAGTTGATCTTACGTAGATTAGCAAAGGTTTCTTCCAAATCCTGGATGAGGGTTGATCTGTCCTTGGTCTTGACCACAATATCATCCATGTAAGCTTCAACGTTTCTGTGCAGCTGGGACTCAAATCCAATCTGTACTGCTCTTGCAAAAGTGGATCCGGCGCTCTTCAACCCGAAAGGCATCCGTACGAAGCAGTACATGCCACATGGGGTTACGAACGCGGTCTTCTCCTCATCTTCCTTGGACATGAAAATCTGGTGGTATCCAGAGTATGCATCCAGAAAAGAGAGCAAGTCACACCTGGAGGTGGAATCCACAATCTGGTCGATGCGCGGCAAGGGAAATGGGTCCTTCAGGCATGCCTTGTTCAGATCCGTAAAATCTATGCAAAGCCTCCATTTCCCATTAGCCTTGCGTACCACCACAGGATTTGCTAACCATGTTGGATGCAGTACTCCTCTGACCAGACCAGCTGCCTCAAGTTTCTTGATCTCCTCGGCAATGAATTGTTGCCGCTCCAAAGCTTGCTTCCGGACCTTCTGCTTGACAGGTCGGGCATGTGTGCAGACAGCAAGGTGGTGCTCGATTACCTCCCTGGGAACACCGGGGATATCAGATGGTTGCCAGGCAAACACATCGATATTCGCCTACAGGAAAGCAACGAGCACGCTTTCCTATCTGTCATCAAGGGTGGCACTGATAGTGAAGGTACCATCAGCGCCAGCCAGCCCTGCCGGGACCTTTTTCACAGCGGGTGCAGTAGCCTTGGGTCGCTTGCTATTGGAACTCTCCGGCACATCATCAACGGGCGCAACGTACTCCGAAGAGGCACGTTTCTCGGATTCCTTGCAGGCATCCTTGCTATCTCTCTTCTTCTTGTTGTTTTCCTTGGCGGGAACACTGGCTTCCGCGGCCTCTGCCAGGACTGCTTCCCGGTACATCTTGTCAACACAAATGACTGCATCCTTCTTGTCTGACGGAATGGAAATGACGTCTATCGGCCCTGGCATCTGCAAGGTATTGTAGGCATAGTGGGATGCCACCATGAATTTGGCTAGGGCTGGGCGGCCAAGGATTCCATCGTACGGCAGGGGGAGGTCAACCACATCAAATACGATCTTCTTAGTCCGGTAGTTTAACTTCCCCCCCCCCCCCCCCCCCCCCCCCCCTAACGTCACCTTTATCATTATCTTCCCCTTAGGACGGCTCCTGCCGGGGTTGATCCCTTGAAACGTGCTAGTAACCTTGAGCTCTTCCTCTGCAATCTGAAGTTTGTTGATGACCTTTGGAGAAATCAGATTCAACCCGGCCCCGCCGTCCACCAACATCTTCGTGACCTTGAGGTTGCGGATTGTTGGTGAGACCAACAACGGCAAGCACCCTACCGCAGTGGTGCAGTCAGGGTGGTCCTCTTCGTCAAAGATGATGGGCATGCGGGACCACTTGAGCGGCTTCCGAGAATCTGCCACTGGCTCCACGGCATTGACTTCACGCGCCCACTGTTTAAGTTGGCGGTGAGAGGAGTGCAAAGATGCACCCCCGTCAATGCACAGGGCGTCAGTGGCTTTCTGGAACTCCTGCTCACTGGTTTCCTCTTCACCTCCTCCATCACTCTCATCATTGCAATCCTCCTTCTTACGGCCACTGGCGGGCTTCCCTTGATTCTGAGGAGCCTTGCCGGGGCGGCTTGCTCCGCCGCCTCGTCCTTTCCCGCCAGCGCCATCTTGGCCTTTCTCCTTATCACGCTTCTTGTATTCAGCCCTCTACTTCTTGACGAGCTGCTCGACCTGCTGACACCCCTGGAGATCGTGGCCCTTGGTCCGATGGACCTTGCAGTACGGCCCATCACCTTTCCCAGCCTTCTCAGCAGCCGCAGCTTCCCGGCAATCGGTGCACGCGGCAACTTCCTTGCCGGGAACTTCGGTCTTGGCCTTCTTGCCAGTACTAGGTGCGCCCGATCCCTCAACCGTCATCACTGCTTTATCCTTGCACCTTTTGTTGCGCTTCTTGTTCTTCTTCTTCTGACTGGTGGAATCGTCGTCATCCTCTGAGTCGATGTCGACGCCATCCTCTTCACCGGGGAGCCACCTCCCCTCCTCTACCCGAGCACACTTATCCACTGGAGTGTAAAGCTCCTTCACAGTCTTGGGCAGTCGAACGTTCATCTTGGAACGTATCCGACGATTGCACACGTTGGACTGGAACGCAGCTATCATAGCTACCGGGTGGATGTCTGGAATATTCCTGTGTACTCGGCTGAACCTCTACATGTACTTCCGCAGGGTCTCTCCTTCTTTCTGCAGGAGGAGCTGCAAGTCGCTGGGCCGCCCTAGTTCTTGATGGCCACCCGTGAAGGCGCCAACAAACTCATGGCACAGGTCAGCCCAGGTCGAAATGGAGTTCTCCGGTAGGTGCATTAGCCAAGACTTGACATTTGGCTTGAGTGCCAGAGGGAAGTAGTTGGCGAACACCTTCTCGTCTCTTCCCCCGGAAGCTTGAACAGCGATGGTGTAGATGCTCAAGAACTCTGCCGGGTTTAGTTTCCCGTCGTACTTCTCTGGTATTTCTGGCTTGAACGTGCGGGTGGATGGCCAATGGACTTGTCGCAACTCACGAGTGAAGGCGGGGCACCCAACCTCGAAAGGTAGGTACCCACCTTCACCGAGAGTGGCCTCGTCGATGTCAGGGCCATTGTGCCTATCGAACTGACGGTGGGTGTCGCGGCGTCGCTCGATGGTGACGCGTGCACCTTCCCCTTGCCTGTCCTCCAGGACTTGCCGTTGGCCTTGACGTGCTCGAGGGTCAGACGAAGCCATCGAGACGTCGTCGGGTTCTTGATCGCGTGGCTCCGGCTGTGGCCCCTGCGCAGGCTGTTGCGTAGGGGACTGCACCGTGGGGGTGGCCTCCCCAGATGACGACGACGGCCCGCGCTGCTGGCCGTGCCGAAGAGGCGCAGCGTACGCTTCTCAGTTTCTCGGAGGTCACTTAGACTTCGCCCAATCACTCAGGTAAGTCTTTAAGGTAGACATCCAAACCTTCACAAACTTCGTTCACCGGTGTCGTGGGAAACCACGGCCACCTATGGGGCCATCAGCCCCTTGTGGTTCGGTAGGGGGGTGAGCACATTGCACAAAGAGCGGAGAACGTAGCACAGCACGGCAGAGATCACACGAGCAGTTTTACCCAGGTTCGGGCCGCCGCGAGGCGTAAAACCCTACTCCTGCTTTGGTGGATTGATGGTGGGTTGTGGTGGAAACGCAGCGCTCTTGCCCGGCAGGGTTGCCTCGGGGCGAGGGCAGCTACGCGCGTACGAGTATACAAGGGTTCGAATCCTTTCTATGGTTGCCATGGCCCTCCTTTTATAGATCAAGGGGTCACCACAATGGCAAATCAATCATTGTGTATTGATTAGATAGCGAACAATGCTATCATACCTAACTCTGCAGACAGAGCAGAGCGCATTAAATGCACCGCTTAGTGTCACATCGTGGCATGCCCGGCAAGCCTTGCCGGGCTGCTCGGCCACCTTCTCGTCTGTCTGCTTGACACGTCTCTAGACAGGTGTCATTTGGAGGTGATTTCCATAGGAAGTGGCTGCCACGTGCCAAATAACAGCCACTTAGTCACTTGGGGGCTTGACACCGCATCGATCGATGACTTGCGTCACTGTGAGGTGGAGCGGTGGAGCCTTGGCGGGGTAGTTTGCCTTGATCGCGCCCGGCAGGCCTGCCGGGATGGTCTTGAGGCTTGTCTTCGGGGCCACCTCGACCTCGCCAGGCTCGCCTGCCCGGCAAGGGAGGCTTTCCCTTAGTGGTGTCTTGCTCATTTAGCTTGTCCTGGTCTTCTTGATCTGCCCTTTGATTCCTCAAAGAGTTATCTCTTCAACTCAATCTCACTTTGGATGTTGCAACCTTGCTCTTTTAGGCCTATGCAAGGTCTGGGCAACAGACCCAGGGTTTGTTGCACCAACAACTGGCAATCCACAATGGCTCTTAGATGCTCAGAACGCGACGCCTAACCGATTGGAAGATCACAATCTTCAAGTGTAATAAGTCTTCAGTTCACTCAGAACAGAATGTCTTCAGTGATGCTCAATCACTTTGGGCTCTGGGCGTTTTTGGTTTGTCCTCGCAAGGATTCTCTCTCAAAGGCTTCGGAGGTGGGTTGCTCTCAAACGACAAAAGTAGTGCACTTAACTCGGAGCAGCCACCAACTTATGGTGGAAGGGGGTGACTATTTATAGCTAGGGGCAACCCGTCATGATTTGTCTGAAATGACCCTGGGTCATTGGGGAACTGACACGTGTCCAACGGTCGGAATTTGAACCCACACATTCGCTTGACTTGGGCTACAAGTAAAGTTGACTCAACCAACTCTGGAAGAGATTTTCTCTCATTTGTATTCGCTCAAAGACATAGGATTTTAGGTTGAGCATTGCGTTAGTTTTTCTGACTTTGTTTACCTCGACCCCACTTAACAGTTTGGTGGTTCCTATGACTCAAGAAATAAGAAAATGAAACAACCAAAAGACTACGTCTTCGCGCTCCATTATCTTCAAGCGAAAGTCTTCGCGTACCATTATCTTCAACACGAATGTCTTCGCGAACCACTATTATTTTCAATGTCTTCATACATTTTTAGGGGTCATCTTTGATGGGTAAACCGAATGCATAGGGACTTATACCTGTGTTCTCGTGTGAATCTCACAAACACATTAGTCCCACAACCAAGTTTGTCTTCAATACTCCAAAACCAACAAGGAGTGGCACTAGATGCACTTACACTTTTATTTAACACAATCAATTTCAGCATTAACAGTATTCAAGAAAGGCCTACCAAATATAATGGGACAAAAATTATCTTGTTGTAGTCCAAGTACTAAGAAACCAGTAGGGTATTTAATCTTACCACACAAGACTTCAACATCTCAAACAATCCCAAGTGGTGAAATAGTATCTCTATTCGCAATCTTAATAGTAACATCAATATCTTCAATCTCAGCAGGTGCAATGTCATTCATAACTTCTTGATATAAAGAAAAAGGAATAACACTCACACTATCACCCATATCACATAAACCATGATAGCAATGATCTCCAATTTTAACAGAAACAACAGGCATGCCAACAACAAGCTTATTCTTATCTAACATATCTTGTTCATTTCTAGTGGGTTTAGCCATTTTAGCAGCCTCATCACAAAAGTAAATAACGTGCCCATCAATATTATCAACCAAAAGATCCTTAACCATTGCAATATTAGGTTCCACTCTAATTTGTTCAGAGGGTCTAGGTGTTCTAATATTACATTTATTAATCAGAGTTGTAGCTTTAGCATGCTCCTTAATTCTAATAGGAATGGGAGCTTGCTCAATATAAGAAGTAGGCACAACTGGATCAACATTGTAAATGATTGTTTCATCTTTAATTATAGCATGTTCCTCACAATTTTGTTCAATAAGTGGATGAAACTTAAACCACTTCTCCTTAGGGAGATCAACATGAGCAGCAAAAGATTCAAAAAAAGTAGCTACTATCTCAGAGTCAAGTCCATATTTAGTACTCCCTACATTTCTTTTTAGTCTGCATATAAAATTTGGTCAAAGTCAAACTTTGTAAAGTTTGACGAACTTTGCAGGAAAAAATATCAACATCTACAATACTAAAACTATATGGTATGAAAATTAATTTCATGATGCATCTAATAATATTGATTTCATATTGTGAATGTTAATATTCTTTCTATGAAGTTAGTCAAACTTGACAAAGTTTGAATTTGACCAAATTTTATATGTAGACTAAAAAGAAATGGAGGGAGTACTAAACTTATGAAAAGCATCAGTTTCCATAAAAGATTTAACACAGTCAAACTTAAGATTTATACCTGACTCATTACCTTTGTCGATTTCCCAATCTTCGGAGTTGCGTTTAATTCTTTCTAGAAGATCCCATTTTGAATTCAATAGTCTTCTTAATGAAGGAACCAGTAGAAGAAGTATCGAGCATGGATTGATCATTATGAGAAAGCCGAGCATAAAAATTCTGTATAATTATTTCTCTTGAGAGCTCATGATTGGGGCATGTGTGCATATGTACTTAAGCCTCCCCCAAGCTTGAGCGATACTTTCTCCTTCACGAGTCCAAAAATTATATATATAATTCCGATCACAATGAACCAAATGCATAGGATAAAACTTCTGGTGAAATTCCAGCTTTAACCGGTTCCAATCCCATGTCCCATTGTCATCCAATAGCCTATACCATGTCAATGCATTTCCCTCCAAAGATAAGGGAATACCTTATTATTAACTCCATCCTCGGATAAACCTGCAGGCTTAAACAATCCAAAATTTTCATCTATATATATCAAGTGCATATCAGGATGTACTGTTCCATCTCCTGCATAAGGATTAGCTAGCAGTTTCTCTAACATACTCGAAGGAAATTCATAATAAATATTTTCAGTAGGTTCAGTAGGTTGGGGAGCAACTCTTATTGCTTCCGGTCGAGGTAAATATACCCCGAACAAGCCCCTCAGAGGATTACTTTCCATAGTGACAAGTGACAATAAATTTCAGCATGTAATATAAATGTTTCCTTACCAAATTCCACTTACCAAAAGCGCTTCACTCCCTGGCAACAGCGCCAGAAAAGAGTCTTGATGACCCACAAGTATAGGGGTTCAATCGTAGTCCTTTCGATAAGTAAGAGTGTCGAACCCAACGAGGAGCAGAAGGAAATGATAACAGTTTTCAGCAAGGTATTCTCTGCGAGTACTGAAAATAGCGGTGACAGATAGTTTGATAGCAAGGTAATTCGTAACTAGTAGCAATACTAACAAAGGTGCAGCAAGGTGGCCCAATCCATTTTATAGCAAAGGACAAGCCAGAATGTTCTCTTATATAAAGCAAAGCGTTCTCGAGGACACATGGGAATTATCATCTAGTCACGTTCATCATGTTTATTTGATTCACGTTCGCTACTTTGATAATTTGATACGTGGGTGGACCGGTGCTTGGGTGCTGTTCTTACTTGAACAAGCATCCCACTTATGATTACCCTCTTTCGCAAGCATCCGCAACTACGAAAGAAGAATTAAGATAAATCTAACCATAGCATGAAACATATGGATCCAAATCAGCCACTTACGGAATAACGCATGAACTAGAGTTTAAGTTTCTGTCACTCTAGCAACCCATTATCTACTTATTAATCCACATTTCCTTCCCTTAGGCCCAAGTTTGGTGAAGTGTCATGTAGTCGACGTTCACATGACACAACTAAAGCAACAACATACATATCATCAAAATATCTAACGAATACCAAATTCACATGACTACTTATAATAAGACTTCTCCCATGTCCTCAAGAACAAAAGTAACTACTCACAAATAATATTCATGTTCAAGATCAGAGGGATATTGAATATCATTAAGAATCTGAACATATAACTTTCCACCAAATAAACCAACTAGCATCAACTACAAGATGTAATCAACACTACTAGCAACCCACAGATACCAATCTGAGGTCTTGATACAAAGATTGAATACAAGAAATGAACTAGGGTTTGAGATGAGATGGTGCTGGTGAAGATGTTGATGAAGATTGGTCCTCCCACGATGAGAGGATCATTGGTGATGTTGATGGCTTCGGTTTCCCCCTCCCGGGGGGAAGTTTCCCTGGTAGAATCGCTTTGCCGGAGGGCAAAAGTGCCCCTGCCCAAGTTCTGCCTCGAGACGCCGGCGCTTCGTCCCGAAAGTCCTCCTCTTAATTTTTAGGCCAAATGACTTCATATAGAAGAAGGAGGGGGCCAGAGGCCAGCTGTGGGCCCCACAAGGCATCAGGGCGCACCCAGGGGGTGGCCGCGCCCTGTTGCCTGATACGTCTCCAACGTATCTATAATTTTTTATTGTTCCATGCTATTATATTATCTGTTTTGGATGTTTTATATGCATTAATATGCTATTTTATATTATTTTTTGGACTAACCTATTAACCTAGAGCCCAGTTCTAGTTTCTGTTTTTTCCTTGTTTTTGAGTTTTACAGAAAAGGAATATCAAACGGAGTCCAAACGGAATAAAACTTTCGCGATGATTTTTCTTGGACCAGAAGACACATGTAGGACTTGGAGAGGAAGGCAGAAGAGTTCCGAGGGCTCCACAAGCCCTCAGGGCGCGCCCTAGGGGGGGCGCCCCTGGCTTGTGGGCCCCCCGGGAGTCCTCTAACCCTAATTCTTGGCCTATAAATTCAGAAATATTCCCAAACGACCAGAAGCGTCCCCCAAAATACTTTTCCGCCGCCGTAACCTTTTGTACCCGTGAGATCCCATCTTGGGGCCTTTTTCGGCATCCTGCCGGAGGGGGATTCGATCACGGAGGGCATCTACATCAACTCTATTGCCCTTCCGATGAAGCGTGAGTAGTTTACCTCAGACCTGCGGGTCCATAGCTAGTAGCTAGATGGCTTCTTCTCTCTCTTTGATCTTCAGATCTCACCCTTGCAATTGACCGTGAAGGGATTGACAACCCCTTTATCACGTTGGGTGCAAGTGTTTGATTGTTTGTGCAGGTGCATAGATTGGAGACTTGCTTGTACCTCCTACTGGATTGATACCTTGGTTCTCAAACTGAGGGAAATACTTATCTCTACTTTGCTGCATCACCCTTTTCTCTTCAAGGGAAAAACCAACGCAAGCTCAAGAAGTAGCATTGCCTTGTGGGCAACTGGTGGATCCCCTTTGGTATTTCTTTGCTCTAGTATTTTTAATATATTCAATAAAAAATCCTCGTGAAGTTTCAGGTCATTTGGAGCTCCGTAGAATAGGTATCTCTGTTGTAGCTTTTTAGGTCTGGAATTCCAGCTGCCGGCAATCTCCCTATCCATGTAAATCTTGCATATTAAGAGAGAAAAGGCATTATGATTGCATCATAAAGTGTAATAATGAAAAAAAACATTATAAATATCAGTAGATAAACGTGATGCAAAATGGACGTATCAATCGCAAATGCCAGCGGCTGAACAGGCCCCTCAAACACTTCTAAATCCCGAGCCATCTCCTTTGCTGGGAGTCCTTGACATAGGACAACATGTACTGGTTGGACAAAACAATGACCTGACTAAAGTCTTGGGTGCTCATCTCCTACAATGGTTAGGAGCAGGACTATTACGGGACAACACTACACAATGACCATACCACAACCTCCGAAGAGTGCTACCATTGAGTTACAAGTTTGAAAATCCACCACCACAACTACATATCGACCATACCTGCATCTGCATACTACTGTATTATGCATGCTTTGATTCACAAGCAGCACCACATCTACCATAGTATCATCGAAGCTGAAATGAAAAACATGAAATCCTACAAGCAAAACCTACCAATCCATCACCACTATCTACCACAACATCACATGCTCACAAATCGATAGTTTGCAATTGTACCACCTACTCGCATATCTACCCTTAGCACATGCTCACAGATCTAAGCACAACGAGTAGGGAGGGGAGTGATAGAACTTAAAGCCATTAGGGAGTAGGGAGGTGACGCGGAACACGCCAGAGAAGAGGAGGAAGACGAATCCTCGACATCGTCTACCGCTGACTGGAGAAGTTGCGCCGCTTATCTAATGGTCGGTACAAATTATTTCGGGACGAAGAGCGCGAGGAAAGGGGGGGGGGGGGGGGGTCGGCAATGAGCCGAAGAGGGTTAAATAGGGGCATCTGATTCGACAGGAGGTGACCAAATTCCTCCTGTCAATTTTAAGAGAACGTGCGTGAGCCCGTGCCATCCGCTCCTCGCATGAGCTCGGAGCCGCATTCCTCTCCTCTGCACGCCGCGAGTCTGGCTGGGAGAAAACGACCACAGTTTCCAATGAGCATGGTTAAGAGGTGATTTAAAGTTCGTGCTACACGAGCCAAACGTAAACACAACCTATCAAAGTCTACCACACGGCCCAGAGTTGCATCTTGCGGGCCTGGAACAGGCCACTGGTGGATTTCCGAGCTCGAGGCTCCCGAACTGACCAGGCCTGAGAACAATATTTGGAATTACCACCGTTCCGTTTAATACAAAATTTGTAAAGATAACATTTTGCGCGACGATATGCCGCTGTCTCTTCGCTCTCCCTGTCAGATATCTTGACTCTCGCCGGCGCAGCGCTCTCCACCGCGCCCTCCCCCGCCGCTGCCAGCCATGCTTCTCCTCCAGAAACACGTCCTCCTCCTCTCTCTCCGTCCCCGCGCCACGAGTGCCCTACTCTCCTTCCGGCACCGATGCCTCTTCTCCAACACCCGATTCGCCGCCGTGGCAGCGTCGGCTAGCCCTGCCCCGTTCGCCGTGGAGGACTACCTCGTCGCTTCTTGCCACCTCACCCCGGCGCAGGCCGTCAAGGCCTCCAAGGTCCTCTCCCGCCTCAAGTCCCCCTCCAAGCCCGAGGCCGTCCTCGCCTTCCTCTCCGACCTCGGCCTCTCCGACGCCGACGTCGCCGCCGTCGTTGTGTACGACCCTCTCCTCCTCTGCTCCGAGGTCGACAAGACCCTCGTCCCGCGCCTCACCGAGCTCCGGGACCTGGGGCTCTCCCCGTCCCAGATCGCCCGCCTCGTCCTGGTCGACCCCGCCCGCTTCCGCCGCCCCACCATCATCTCCAAGCTGCAGTACTACGTCCCCCTCTTCGGCTCTTTCGAGAACCTCCTCCAGGCGCTCAAGTACAACTCCTACCTCCTCAGCTCCGACCTGGAGAACGTTGTCAAGCCCAACGTCGCGCTCCTCCGGGAGTGCGGGCTAGGTGATTGCGATATTGCCAAGCTATGCATCCCCGTGCCGAGGCTGCTCACCAGCAAGCCAGAGCGCATCCAGGCGATGGTGGCGCGTGCCGAAGATGTCGGTGTGCCCCGTGGCTCTGCGATGTTCAGGCACGCGCTGCTTGCCGTCGCATTCCTCAGCGAGGAGAAGATTGCTGCTAAGGTGGAGTTCCTCAAGAAGACTTTCAGGTGGTCGGAAGCTGAGGTGGCCATTGCTGTTGCCAAGCTTCCTGTGGTGCTGAGGAACTCCCAGGAGAGGCTGCTGCGCATGTCGGAATTCTTGATGTCCGAGGTTGGGTTAGAGCCGGAGTACATTGCTCACAGGCCGGCAATGCTCACTTATAGCCTAGAGGCCCGGCTCAAACCTCGGTACTATGTTGTGAAGTTCCTTAAAGAAAATGGATTGCTAAAGCCTAACCGAAGCTTCTACACCGCAGCCCAGGTGAGCGAGAAGGTATTCGTGGAGAAGTTCATACGTCCTCACAAGGAAGCTGCGCCTCGCCTCGCTGAAGACTATGCTGCCACTCTCAAAGGGGAAGTGCCCACTAGATTCAGATTGCAATAACCAAGAACAGGCTTAAATAGTATTTAACCGCTTTTTGCACAATGAAGTTTTCACTCTGGAGTCTGCAAAGCAAGTTGGCAAGTCTTGTTTCTGTGTCGTTTCTGACTTAGTTCCAGTACAATGTTCATTTCTGTTGTTCAGAAAGTTAATTGTTTGAAACTAGCAAGTTTTTGCATAAATACTATATCTGCATTCGTTTGCTGCTCTCTTCTCGGGCTAAATTTATTTGTAAATATGTTTTCCTTGGCTGTGGACAAACAAAGCCAAAAATATGTGTGAGCCTCCATTATAAATAACAGTTCTGAAAATCAGACATCTCATATATAGTTAGACAGACTGTTGCTGTAGGATAACCTAAACATAAAGCTTTATAAGACGAAACTATCAATTCGCTATGATTTCTTCACTTTTTACTTTAATCTAAGAGGGTTAGAACTGCCATGGGTTCAGTGGTTGGGGCACGAAGAAATAAAATGCTGGATGTTTTAGCCTTGCACACTGCAAGCTACAGCTTGGATGTCTACGCCACGTCTCTCTTATTTCAGACCCTACATGGTGAGACTGTATTTGTTCAGAAAACTGTATATATTCTGGTAGAAAAACTTCCGAGGACTATAGCTTTAAAAATTAATTTCGTGAAGCCATAGATTTAGCCCAAATTATTGAACTGAGCTGTAAAATTGGCACCTTGGGCCTGTCGTCCATACTCGCATATTTTGTCGTGTGAGGCCTTGTTCGGTTGCGTGTGAATCCGAGTGGATTGAAGGGGTTTTGAGGGGGATTTAAACCTCTTCTAAGTCAAAATACAAACCAATCCTTGCCAATCCCCTCCAATCCTCTTGGGGAGAGGATTAACCGAACAAAGCCTGACTGAGATATGTATGGCTGGACAGCGGTCCTGGGACGTTACTTTCTATGTCATATGATATCCTGTAGCTCAGCACAATAAATTAGTCTAAAACATGCAGATTGGTGAATTAGATTCTTAAATCTCTTATCTCATCAATACTTTGCAAAAATAGCAGCAATCCTGCAAAAGTTGCTCCTGCAAGTTTCATTCTTGTAATCTGTTTAGACCTAGTGTTACTTGTAGAACATGTTTTTTTTTTCGAAACGGAGGCAAAAGATTTGTCTCATCCATTAATTAAGAAGAAGTTTATAGTTGCTTTTACAAGGAAAAGCTAAACAAGAATTACAAGGCCACTACTCTCCCGACATGACGTGTCCCAAATGTTTTGCACCCGCGGTGACCCAAAGCCTTGCCTCAGCTTGGATGTTTGACAACAGGATGGACGGAAGAGTAGACTTGTGCCGGAACACCCTAGCATTCCTTTCGCACCAAATGGTCCAGCATGTTAGCATGGTGAGGGAGGCTATCGCCTTTCGATTCGGCATGCTGTCGCCCGACATGTTGATCCACCAGTCCTTGATAGAGCGGTGAGTCCCCCAAGTTGAGAAGTCGATGAAGTTGAGATTGAGCCAGCCCTTGATCATTCCCCACAGCCTGATGGAGAAACGACACTTGTAGAAGATGTGCCTGACCGTCTCCGCTGTCTGCTTGCAAAGCGGACAGAGCTTGCAGTTAGGCCACCCCCTTTTTTCCAACCGATCCGCCGTCCAGACACGGTTTTGTATCGCCAACCAGGCAAAAAATTTCATCTTAGGGGGGGCCCAAGCCTTCCAGACCGCGGCGCCCATGGGTGAGCACACCGACCCAAGAAGTTGGGCGTGGTACGCAGAGGTGGCGGAGTATGACCCATCGGTCGTGTGCTTCCAAATAATGGTGTCCTCGATGTCCGCCACCATCGGTATGGCCCTAGCGCGAGCCCAACAATTTGACGAATGTGCTCCATCATCCAGTTGTCGGGGAGCTTGATTTTTGTTAGCCAATTTCCTTCGTGTATGGCATCCATGACTTTCCACTTCTTCTGCTTGGAAGCCTCGAAGATGCGAGGGGCGATGTCGGACGGCTTTTCTCCATTTACCCAAGGGGAGCCCCAAAATGGCGCCCGTGCACCGTTGCCGATGGTGATGCGTGAGGATGCATAGAAGAGGTCACGATCTAGCTCATCACAAGGGTTTGCCATACCCACCCACATCTTGGACGGTTCCATCCATTCAAATCATAGCCATCTAAGCCTCAACGCCCTTGCGAATTTAGCGAGATCAAGTATTCCCAGTCCACCAAGATCAGTGGGGCGGCAAACAGAATTCCAGTTGACCTTGCATTTTTCCCCAGTAGTCTTGTCCATGCCCGCCCACAGAAAAGCTCTCTCAATCTTGTTAATACTAAGGAGTGTGCTTGCGGGAGGGTTGAGGGCAATGATGTGGTAGAGCACCTGAGAGGTGAGCACAGACTTGACGAGCGCCCCTCGCCCGATGGCGGTGATGTTCTGGCCATCCCACGGAACAAGCCTAGCCGCCACCTTATCCACGAGAAATTGGAGATCCACCACCCTCAGGCGCCGGACTGATAGCGGAAGACCCAAATACTTGATGGGAAAGGAGGCACGGGCCGCGGGCATCACAGTAAGGGTTGCGTCCAAGTTGATATTCTCGCATCTAATTGGGACGACCGAGCTATTTTGAAAATTCGTACAAAGCCCAGTCACCTTGCCAAAGTAATCCAGGATCTGAGCGAAGTTGTCAATATCTTGCTTAATGGGAGCCATGAAAACAGCCGCATTGTCGGCAAACAGAGACGTGCGGTAGATGGCCCTTCGCCCCCTGAACTTGTGCAACAGCCCACGACGGGTAGCAATATCTAGAAGTTGTTGCAAAGGGTCAATGGCGATGACGAAAATCAACGGAGAGATTGGGTCTCCTTGCCAGAAACCACGGCCATGCTTAATGAGAGGTCCAGGCACCCCGTTGAGGAGGATCCTCGAAGAAGACGAGCGAAGCAAGGCGGTGATCCATTCCCGGAACCGCGGCGGGAACCCCAGCTGCTGAAGAAGGTCAATAATGTACTCCCATCTAACCGAGTCGAAAGCCTTGCGGATGTCTAGCTTGAAGAGGAGCGCGGGTGTTCTGCTCTTGTGGAGTCGGCGAGCAAGGCCCCTCACATACATAAAGTTGTCGTGAATGCATCTCTTTTTGATAAAGGCACTTTGCGCATTGGAGATGAGAGCGTGCATGTGAGGGCCTAGTCTTAGAGCGAGAACCTTCGCAATAATTTTTGCAATGGCATGGATGAGGCTTATTGGTCTATACTCGGAGATCTCCTCCGCCCCTTCCTTTTTGGGAAGTAGCACAATGTTCGCGGAATTGAGCCATTGCAAATTCGCCGAATGCAAGTTGTTGAAGCAGAGGATGGCCTGCATGATATCATGCTTAATGATGGGCCAACACTTCTTGAAGAAGGCACCGGTGAACCCATCCGGCCTGGGAGCTTTGTCGCCTGGCAACTGGTTGATGGCCTCTCTCACTTCCTCCTCAGAGATAGGATCGTCAAGTGCGGATAGGTCGTGGTCGCCCAAATTGAGCTCATCCCAATTGAAGTCCACGGGGTGAGAGCTCTCCTTTCCCATCACACCGGAGAAGTGCTCAAGCAACAATGTTTCCTTCTGCTCATGCTCGGTGACCCACCCATTGCTATGCTTAATCCTATAGATATGATTCTTTCGTCGACGCGTGTTGATCTTCCTATGATAAAACTTGGTGTTTGCATCACCCTCCTTCAGGTTTGAGACTCTGGCACATTGCTTTTTCCTTTCTCTCTCAAGGACCGACAAGCTGACAACCCTTCTCTTAAGTTTAGACTGAAGATCATGTTCGGCAGGGGACAAAGCCCGGCCTTCTTGTGCAATATCAAGGTGAAGAATCACAAGCAAGGCAGCGTGCAAGTGAAGCTTAGCCCTCGGAAACAACTTTCTACTCCATTCGGCAAGTCTGACCCCGGCTTTTTTGAGCTTGTGAAACACCCTTGGTAAGGCACAGTGTGGTTGCATTCCTCGCTCCATGCATTACTAACCACCTCAAGGAAGCCCGGCATGGAAGTCTAGAAGTTCTCAAACTTGAAAGAACGAGGCCTTCTCGGTCCACTGTCATACGCCAGAAGGAGAGGGCAATGATCCGAGAGCGACGAGGAGAGCGCATGGAGGACATGAGAGCTGAACGAGATGTCCCAATCCGCATTGCAAAAAAAGTAGTCGAGCTTGCAAAGAGTGGGGTTGGCCCTTTCATTGCTCCAAGTGAACCTACGATTCTATAGGTGAATCTCTTTTAGCTCGCAAGCTTGCAGCGTGTTGCGGAAGCGGGTGATTCGGCTACGGTTGACGTTGCTCTTATTTTTGTCGCGGTCGCGGTGGATTTGGTTGAAGTCTCCGAGCACAAGCTATTTGGTCCCAGGTGGCGGCTTTTGAGAAAGAAGCTCAGCGAAGAAGGCATTCTTGTGAGAGGTAGAACATGTTTTGTTTGTTCATTAGCACTGTATGCAACCTTATTTCTCCCTAATGGCATATTATGAATGGTTACTCACTGCCAAACTGCCCAACCATGTTAGTACTATATACAACAAGGATTGATATGCCTGCGTGTCAACCCAGACTAAGTTGTCTGCCCAGTTTCATTTTGTGGCTGCAGCCTTTTGTGTTGTTCCATTTTTTCCAGCATTTTGCAGGTTCAAATATTGAATTTCTTTTTTTTTGTGGGGGCACATATTGAATTTCTATTAGATAAGCTAGGTACTTTTGTTAAATCTTCAGGTGTGGTGCTAGGTCTACTTCCACGCTTTACTTTTTTTTTTCCTTACGAAATATGGCTTCCCTTGTATTAAAATTTCATGTCTCATTTGTTCCAGTTTTTAAGCTTATATTCGTTTCAACACCGAAAACGGTAGCAGCTCCAGTTCCGGAGTGTTGGATTATTCAACTTAAACTGGCTCCCTGCTGAAACTTTGTTCGGATTGTATGATGTTCATGTACTTCCAAGAGGTAGCACTCACATATGCACCATACATTACATAGTTATATAGATGCAGATCTAGGAGTAGGGCGTTTTGGAGCTCGGGCTCCATGGAGCCCGGATTTTTTGAAAAATTCAAAATTCACACTTTTTAGTTTCAAAAAAATCTAAAAAAAATCATACAAGTAAACAAGGATGTTATGTGTATGTGTGTAAAATTTCAGGATGAAATACCCTAAAATGTGATCTCTGCAAAAAAGACAAATTCATGGACTTTGAGGATGAATAGTGCATCTACTAAAAAGTCTCAGATTTGTTCTTTTTTTGTGTAGCACTCATTTTAAGGTGTTTCGTCCTGAAAATTTACATGCATATGCTTTGCGTCTCTAAGTATGTGTGTATTTTTTTTCAAAAAATTTTGGAACGTGAAAATTTGAATTTTGATCAAGTCAAACCCGGGCTCCATGGAGCCCGAGCTCCAAAGAGCATTTTCGCAGATCTAGTATTATTCAGTTATTATTACACGGAAGCATGTATGCAAGAAGAAAACAGGGCCATCTAACAGTCCTTGGTGCAGAAACATCGCCGAAAGCCGTCGCACTTGCCTCCGGGGAAATGCTCGGTCAGGCAAACACTTGCACAGTTGGTGTCGCTCACGCACAGCCCCACAAACTTTTTGCTCTCTGACCTACACTCCCTCGCCAAAGCTACCTGCACTGCTCCCTGGAACCCTACACGGGCAAATTGATGGAGCAAATCAATCATCTCACATATACTCATAAACTATAGCAGTATTGACAGTTATCTTAAATAGTGCAGCATATATACATGTGGCCACAATAAGCAGGAAGACGACCACAAAGACCTTCATGGACCGATCCATTTAGTTTCTTGTGGAAAACTGAGAGGGTTGTATGAAAGATTAAGGCCTTCAAACTGGATTTTACGATGGATGAATGTAGATGAGGAGGGGGGCTTGTTATATACTTGCAGTGACACGCATATATCTTTCTTGCTTCCAGGCTAAGCGAACATATTTTTGTAGGTTAGTGTTAAGTGACTACCTGCTTTTGTACGGTAGTGTAATAACTTTTTTTTGAGCAACTTGTAGGGTAGTGTAATAACTGAGTACCCGCAAGAAAACAGGGACAGTGCAACTCTTTTGTTTGTGTGTGCGTGAATTTAGGGCAGTGCAACTGACATGTGAAAACAGAAAGGCTAGCAAAAAAAAACAGTGAAAATAGGAAGAGCGGCCACACCTTGTGTGTAACTCTAAAGAGCATTTTCGTCTTATATTTTATTTTATATAGATATAGGATGCTGCATGTTTATGTACTCCGTTGCTGCTATATTTTGCTTCCTTCTGCAAATATATGGAAGAATTAGGTACTGAAAAAGAAGAAACTTTAATTTCTGGAAGATACTGAAAACCAGTAGAGGCAAGGAAATAGCATCGACGTACATATGTACATTCTTATTATTTTGGTGAGTACAGATTATTTCGAGTACACATTTTTTACAATGATCACAGTAAATTTTTTTCATTGGGCAAGTTGTGATTATTTCTACAATTGATTGGGATTTTTCTTTCATTTTCTTTAGAGAGAGATGGATCATTTGCATTTAAAAGCTGTAGTGGCCTTTTCACTTACGTACTTGGGCCGGCCCACTACCAATGAAGTGCCACGGAAACCTGAAAGGCATCCCCATGATACACGAAATTTCCTTTTTTAGATGAAATATACGAAATTTCCTATTCGCCGCTCTTTGCATCGATTTATCAACGCTTCGTGAGCAGAGAAAGAGCGTTCTGGGCCGGTCGTAAAGTGTTCGACCAATCCCGGTTTAGGAAAGGTTCCTGACAGGTTTTGCCTGGTTTTTATGGGTTTTTCTGTTTTCTTGTCTGTTTTTTGTGTTTTTCTTTTTTTTACTTCTTTTCCTTTTCAAGTTTCTTGTTTATTTTTATGGCATTCCAATATTGTTTAAAATTTTAACAAATGTTTGAAAATTTCAAAAAATGTTTCTGTTTTCAAATTTTGTTCGCAAATTAAAAAAATGCGTTCTAAAAAATATTTGGCAATTTCAAAAAATGTTCTTGCTTTTCAAAAACTGTTTAGAATTTCAAAAATTGTCCCAGTTTTCAGATTTTCTTCACAAATTAAAAAAAATAAGGAAATTAGAAAATGTTCGCGACATATCTGCATTAGTTTACTGCTATCTTTAGGGCTAAACTAGCGCTGAAAAAAGCACGGCGCACGCCGTGCCCGTGACCGATTTCGTCTATATTTTATCAAAATAACCAAGAAAACAATATTTTTTTTTGGTTATTTCTTTTGGATTACTTTTCGCGTGAATGCATAGTGTTGGTTTACTGTTTTTATTGTTCAGGTTTATTCAGATGTATGGTTGTGGGTTACAATTTAGGTACTGTTTCGGTTTATGATTTGGGTGGGTTAATTTTTTCGGTTTATTTCGGTATTGTTCCGTTTCACTGGTTTTACTGTTATGGGTTGAGGGAGGAGGAGTTCTATTTTTTTTAATATTTCTTCTAGATTACTGTTCACGTGAATGCATAGTGCTGTTTTACTTTTTTTTTTGTTCCGGTTTATTCAGGTGTATTGTTCTTGTTTAAAATTTGATTACCGTTTCGGTTTTATAGTTCATGTGGGTTAATATTTTCGATTTATTTAGGTGTTGTTCTGTTTTATTGATTTTACTACTCCGGATTATTCGGGGTTGTAACACCCCTGTGTAATAAGCACTGTGACATAATGATAATCATGCCAAGTCATACCTATTTGCAATGCTAGATCACAGTGGTTAAACACTTCATTTGAATGGACAGAAAAATGTCAGAAAAGTTTTCAAACACTCAAAGACAAGCTGACATCTGCCCCAGTACTTGCTCCTCCAGATTCTCGCAAAGATTTTGTGATCTATTGTGACGCATCCCGTGAAGGACTAGGTTGTATCCTAATGCAAGAGCGTAAAGTGATTGCCTATGGCTCTCGTCAGTTGCGTCCGCATGAAGAGAATTATCCGGTACATGATCTAGAACTAGCTGCTGTCATCTATGCACTGCAGTTGTGGCGACATTACCTCCTCGGTAATCGTTGCGAGATCTACACGGATCATAAAAGTCTGAAGTACCTGTTCACTCAGCCATCTCTAAACCTCCGTCAGCAAAGATGGATGGAGACCATTGCGGACTATGATTTGGGTATTTCTTATACCCCTGGCAAGGCTAATGTAATGGCTGATGCGTTGAGTCGTAAATCCTACTGCAGTGAACTTGAAGTCCAGTTACAGCAACCACTTCTGTATGAAGAGCTTTGAAAGATAAATATCGAGATAGTTCCTCAAGGATACTTAAAAACCTTGGTTGTTGAACCAGACCTTGAGAAGGCCGTTAAGAGTGCACAAGCTAAAGATGCTGAAGTTAATCTGATGAAGAAGGATCTTCACCTGGAAAAGTACAGGGATTTCTCGCTCTCTGAAGATGAAACCTTGTACTTCAGAGACCGCATTGTGGTACCTCGCTTCGAGCTAATGACCGACAAGGTCATGAAGGAGGCACATGATACACCGCTGTCTATTCATCCGGGTAGCACCAAAATGTATCGTGATCTCCGTCAAAGATACTGGTGGTCTAGAATGAAGCAGGACATTGCTCGATATGTTGCTGAATGTGATGTGTGTCATCGCGTTAAAGCAGAACATCAGAAGCCTGCTGGAATTCTGCAACCACTTCCTATTCCTCTATGGAAATGGGATAAGGTTCAGATGGATTTCATTACTGGCCTTCCCAAGTCACAGAAGGGTCACGATGCTATTCTTGTCGTTGTCGACCAACTCTCTAAAGTTGCACACTTTCTGCCTGTCAAGGAGACGATCACTGCTAGTCAGTTAGCAGAAATATATATCTCCAGAATTGTTTCACTCCACGGCATTCCGAAGGAGATTAGTTCGGACCGTGGCGGTATTTTCACCTCAAAGTTCTGGGAAAGCTTCCAAGAAGCTATGGGAACTCATATCACCTGGAGTTCAGTATATCACCCCCAGTCCCAAGGCCAAGTCGAACGAGTAAATCAAGTGCTTGAAGACATGCTGCGAGCTTGCGTTATTTCTTTCGGCAAGAAGTGGGAAGAATCTCTCCCGTATGCCGAGTTCTCTTATAACAACAGCTATCAAGCCAGTTTGAAGATGGCCCCCTTCGAAGTTCTATACGGACATAAGTGTCGAACCCCTCTGAATTGGTCAGAAACTGGGGAACGATCGCTCGTGGGTCCGGATATTATTCAACACGCCGAAGAGCAAGTTCGTATTGTCCGAGAAAATCTCAAGGCGGCTCAGGACCGCCAGAAGAGCAACTATGATCGCAAACGATGGGGTTTGACTTATCAACCTGGTGATCAGGCTTATCTGTGAGTCACTCCTATGAAGGGCACTCACCGTTTCGGAATCAAGGGCAAGCTAGCTCCTCGCTATATTGGTCCTTTTCGCATCGTGGCTAGACGTGGTCAGGTGGCATATAAATTGGAGTTGCCACCGCAATTCTCTCATATCCACGATGTATTCCATGTGTTGCAACTTCGTAAATGCTTCAAGGAATCTCCGCACCGAGCAGTGGATCACGAGATGCTCGAATTGCAAGATGATCTTTCTTATAAGGAGCATCCGATCCGCATCCTCGATGAAGCTGAACGTCGGACTCGTCAGAAGACGACCAAGTTCCTCAAAGTGCAGTGGTCTAATCATACTGAAGATGAAGCTACTTGGGAACGCGAGGATCATCTTCGCAAGGAATACCCCGACCTATTTCCTTCTACCTCCTGAATTCTCGGGACGAGAATTTCTTTTAGAGGAGGAGAATTGTAACACCCCTGTGTAATAAGCACTACGACATAATGATAATCATGCCAAGTCATACCCATTTGCAATGCTAGATCACAGTGGTTAAACACTTCATTTCAAATTCCTCTCTGGAATAAATTCAAATTCAAAGTGAAAATAAAAGTTGTTCCAAAGTGGAAACTAAAATGTTCATAATGTTGCAAATAATCCCAAGGCAATTATAAAATAGAACCAATATTTTTGGAACTCACAAAAATGCCCTTGGACTTTAAACAGTAGTCCAGCAGCATTAATCCGTCCCTTTTCAATTTCTAAAAAATATCTAACATATTCATTTGGCCTCCAAACTTTTGCTGGCAGAGCCAAATATTACCAAGAAAATATTGGGGCTTAGTTCCACTTCTTTCTAAAATATTTGGTGGCCCACAGAAATCATTTTCTACCTCTGTTAAATAAGTAAAAGAAAAACAGAAACGGAAATAAAGAAAAAGGCCAGAGGCCACTTACCTGGCAGGCCCAGCAGTGCATAGCACCTAGAGGCCCAGCCCATCAACCGAGTCGCCTCCCTCCTCCGTCGCCGTGTCGCCACCGCACGCGCCCGAGCCGGCGATCCGCCACGCGCCGGCCATCCGTGCCTCCCCGACGAGGTTAAGGGCTGCCCCGAGCCTCTCCTCTCCCCCTGGAACCCTAGATTCCCCTCCATTTTCCCCCCTGCCCCGTCTCTCTCGATCTGGACTAGAGCCGAGCGTCACCGTCGCCGTGACCTCGACGTAGGCGAGGCCACCGAGCTCCCCCTGCCCTCTCGTCGAGTCCCTCCGCTCCGCCGTTGTCTTCCGCATCGCCTGCTACCGCTGGGTCAAGCTGGGAGCCGCGGTGGCGAGCGTCTCGAGCTCGTCTTCTTGCTCAGCTCCGGCGAGTTCTTCCGACGAATTCGCCGCCTCTGCTGCTCCTAACCCGTCGCCGGGCCATCTTGCGCCTGCTCGGTGAGCTTCTCCCCCTCTTCACTCTTTCCCCGGCCCTTTTCCCTGCTCGTAGCTGTCGTTTTCGCCGAGGCCGAACTCACCGCCGTAGCTGTGCCCGCCGCCGTAGCCATTGATGCCGCAGCTCGTGTCCGAGCTCGCTACCGATCTCCTGGAGCTCCAAGAAGCCCAGCGAGCCCCCGCGCGTGTTTCCTCGTTCCCCCTAATGCCGATCCCGAGCGCGACCGAACTCCGGCATCCGCCACGGTGGTCGCCGTCGATGTTATAGCCCTCCCCGTGGCAAACCGAGGCCACCGGCGTGCGCGGGATTGAGTGGCCATTCCAGAGCACTTAACCGCGCCCAAAATGACGCACCACAGACAAAACCCGGGCTCGCCGAAGTTGTCGCCGTCGTTTCGGCTCGCCGGAGAGCTCCAGTGGCCGGCGTCCGACGTGGACGGCCGGGCCCCACCTTTGAGCCACTGACTGCGGGCCCCCGCGGGCCCCTTTGACCTGTTGACCGGGTCAATGTCAGATTACTGTTCACCCATAGACGCTGACGTGTGGGCCCGTGCGACTAATTAACTATTTTGACTAACTAATTAACCCAGTCAGATTAGCTGAGGCACTGACATTAGGGCCCCACCTACTAATTAACCCGGTTAGTTTGTTTTAATCCTCTATTAAACCCAGAGAGGCTGACAGGTGGGCCCCACCTGTCAGTTTGACCCAGTCAGCAGCCCAGTCGACGACTGACGCATCGCTGACATCATGCTGACGCAGTAATCCTTTCTCTGTTATTTAAATAATTTCATAAAATAGTTTAAAACTCTGAAGAATTCGTAACTTTCAAACCGTAGCTCGGATCGAAAAACTTTCTACATGAAAGTTGCTCAGAACGACGAGACAAATCCGAATACGCGGTCCGTTCGTCCGCCACACGTCCCTAACTATCCGAACATGGAACCGTCCCCCTCTGGTCATCTGTCTGACAAATGTACGGAACCGGGAAAACACTCCCGGATGGTTTCCCCCTTCCTCGGTGACGTGCAACCATACGTTAGGACACATCCGGCACTGCACATTGTCATGTCATGCTCTTGTTTGCTTTATATTTACTGTTTCCTCCCCCTCTTCTCTCTCGATAGAGCCCCGGAGGCCGACGCAGCTCCGGAGATCGAGGACCCCTGACGACCTTGCCTTTGCCGCAGAGCAACCAGGCAAGCTCCCCCTTTGATCATCCCGATATCGCCTATTCTATTTCCTCATGCTTGCATTAGATTTTGCTATTGTAAATGATTGCTCCAATTCTGCTGCATAGCCTGTTTATTGTAACCTGCTGTTGATACCTTCCTGTTCATCCTAAACTATTTAGAATAGACTGGGTAGAGCCCCATCAGTGACCCCCACTTATCCCGACTGCCCCGCTGGAGTATCAGAAGACCCGACCAACGGGATCGAAGACCAGGACCCGGCACCGCACCTCACTTCCCCCTTAGTTGCTCGACACTACTGGGTTACTATCGAGTGCCGAGGGTGATACCTCGTCAGCACTTCTGATGATAACCTTGTAGGTTAGTTAATCGGTCGTGGTCAGAGAGGGTGATTCCTCCTACACCACCCCCGATAACGACGAAGTCATGCCACACCTCAAGTGTGGACCTCGAGGGTGATTCCTCCTACGTCCACCTTGACATTACATCAGGTGGGAGTCCAACGAGGGTGATGCCTCGGATTCCCCCTTGATATGGTAGCCACACGGATGTCTTACATAACTGATGATACTGCTACTTGGTAAGGCAGGTCGACCCTGAGGGGTACCCGCGAATGATGGATAGTTACCCGTGAGTTATTTTACGAGGCGCGGCCGGGCATTCTTAGCCCTTGCAGCAAGTCCTCGAGACGGGGCGACGGGGTCACATCGATCGTGAGTCTCTGCTCGTTACCGCAAGCCCCTAGACCTCTAACGATTTGGATATTTGATCCGAGCCGGCCTATGTTTGGATAGCACTAACCATCACGTGGGAAGAGTTATGGGCACTCTGCATCGTAGCATCAGCCGAAAGCTCTGTCAGACGTCCAGTTCAGCATCGCGGCACGGCTGGGCCGGCGCCATCCTGAGGGGTGGTACCTGGATTCGCGTGTGCGCAACGACCCGGAGGGCAAGGGGCGATGGCCCAAAACCCCCTTGCGCTTAGGAGGTAGACCGGCGGGGACCTCTCTGCTGAGCTATAGGTAGGGTTGCGGTGTATCGTTTGGCCGAGGCTGGGCATGACCCAGGAAAGTGTGTCCGGCCGGAATTAATCGAGCGTGGTGGGTAAGTTGGTGCACCCCTGCAGGGAAGAACACATCTATCGATAGCCGGTCCTACGGTAATGGACACTCGGAGTTGTATCCCGATCGATACAACTAGAACTTGAGATGGTACCTGGATATGTGGCTCCGGGATCGCTTTCTCGCAGGGAGTCGAGGAAGGATCTCTGGGCAAGACTGTTACTTGATACTACTACTACTTTACACTATGCTATTCTGAACTCTTCTAAATGCTGCAAGACGCTCGAAGATGCTAGTCTTCGATAGGACTAGGCCTTCCTCTCTATTCTGGCATTTTCTGCAGCCCAGTCCACATAAACAGCCTTCCTTTGAAAATGTTGCATATGTAGTGTAGATCCTTGCTTGCTGAGTACTTCCGAGTACTCACGGTTTCTTTGCTTTCTTTTTCTCCCCATACCAGTTTGTCGTGACCAGATGACGGAGCCCCTGTGAACGCTGCCCCGCCGATGACTACTTCTACCACCCCGAGGATGGCTACTACTTCGAGATGGCTGACGACCAGGAGTAGGTTCGGAGGGTCCTAGGCAGGAGGCCTACGCCTTTCGATCGTAGCTTTTGTTTTGCCCCGCCTTCTTAGGGATTCTCTGTCTTTCTTTTTATATCTGTACTCAGATATCTGATGCTTCCGCTGACGCTTGTATGCCATCGAGCTATGTATTCGAGCCCTCGAGGCCCTGGCTTGTAATATAAAGCTTGTATGACTTTATTTTTGTTTTAGAGTTGTGTTGTGATATCTTCAAGTGAGTCCTTAGGCTTGATCGTGTGCATATGCGTGTATGATTAGTGCACGATTAAGCCGGGGGCGTCTCAATGATCATCCTCCTTCCGCCCCAGAGTCCATCCTCCGACACCAGTCACGGTCGATGTCGTGTGCCGCCCTGACCGAGCCACCGTCTCCCTCGATCCACCGTTACCCCCTATCCACCCTTTCGTCGCGACCAGTGCTGATGTCGCGTGTCGCCCTGCCCGAGCCGCCTTCTCCCTCGATCCACCGTTGCCCCCGATCCACCCTCTGGTCGCAACCAGTGCCGCGCTGCCCGAACCGACTTCCCGTAGGTTCACCGTTGCCCCTGACGATCCTCTATTCCCTCCCCATCTTCTAAAATTCCATGCTCATTCCCGTCTTCTTCCTTTAAGACAGACACACCCCTCCTTCTAGGACAATGCCCGTGTGTTGCAGCGGGGGCACATATATTTTTTCACTTCCCAACTTTGTATGACAAATAAGTCTTTTAACTCCTTTTTATCCTCAACAAGCCTTTCTTTCTCCCAATTCTCCAGTTCAACCTACTCTGCCATTTTAGTGATGTTTGGAGGTGCCTTCGAACCCGTAAGATTTAAACTTGCAGTAATCATGTACTGCAAACCTCTGACAAAATACACATTCCATTGAACTTCTATTTGGACCAGATTGCACTGGAAATTTTGGACAAGGTACCCAATGCACAATCAGAATCCTTACAACAGAGCATTCAGAGAAAGATCCAACTTTCAAACATAGTCACCTCATGCGCTTTCATAGTTACTCTTCTGGTAAAAAAACAAATTTTTTTAAAAAAAAGTTGTTGAGTGCTGACAATAAGCAGTCAATATTTTAAAATGGTTTTTGCTGCTCCAATTTATGGAGCGCACTTCCCAAATTCATTCTACCTTGGAAGTTGAATGCTTGAAATTCTGAGTATGTCATAGCCCTTCAGCAATTGTGTACTTAGATCCCAGACACAACCACCACTCTCTCCTGATGTCCTTCACATCGCCAGTCCAACAAAAACAACATCTTTATAATCCCGACGTTAACAACTTTGTCTAACGATGATAAAAATGATTCAAGTGCAGGCACTCAGATAAACAAACTGACCCACTATGGTAGTATATTTCCATGTTTATAAATATAGAAAAAATGTATTGAGCAGACATAGATACCACATAATGCAATGGCTATACTCTAGAGCCATTTGATAATATAGACAAATACGTAAAGAATAATGCAAAGCAGCACATATATTCATCTTCTAGGCCCTTATATAAGCACCAAACACACCTCTGTATCTTCTTGGAAGTCCATAGCTTGATGTAGCAAGCACAAGCTCCTGAAAAGGTGTGCACAAACAATAGACACCTATTTGAAAACTCAACATGAGTGAAATTATAAACTATCCAAAGAGACTGCGGTATAATTCTCACATTGTCACAGGGGACGAATGAAAACAGGAGTCTGCTTGACAATTCTCATAACATCACATGGCACTACTTGCAGAAGGCCAAGGTCGAAACTTCAGCATCATGTGCCACATACTCTAATTTCAGAGTACAAGTTAAGGAGAAGTCAAGTTTGAGAAAACAAACTTTTAAAGAGCCCCTTTGATTCAAAGGCATTTCATATGAGAAAAATGATGTAGATTGATCATGCATGAACGGATGAACCAAACATGATTGTATAAAATGGAAGAATGTCAAAGATTAGCCTGCCTCTCCTATAAACAGTGATGATATCTATGTGTTGTCCTAGATCTAAAAAAGTGTGCAATATATTTGCATTTGAAGTAGCATGCCTACTGTGTGAACTTTCAGAATACATAGAGGTATGCCATATGCGGATATAAATCCCATGTATGATTTCCTACGTAGCGATTAAAAACATTGCAATCACTTTTACCATTTGAAGTACCCTACCTCTAATGTGAAATTTCACAATACCTATAGGTATGTCCTATGCCGAAATAAATTCCATCCACATGGTTTGCAAACATTTGTCAAAATATAGGCAGCCATTCAGGCAAACATCAGTTGCCTTTTTTATGGTGGTCAAGAACAATAAACTTTTTCTCAGGTAAAGCAAAAAGAAATAAGCATCTATATATGTTTGTTCATGTACAACATGAGGTCTATTCTTCTTTTCCTTATCAGCAAGAAACATCTTGCAAAACTTGATGCTTAGATTTTTTGTGTGCCCTACGCTAGTTCAACAATATAGATACATACATATATATATATATATACATATATATATATATACATATATATATATATATCTCATGCAGAGACCAGCCAATAAAGAGGAAGTAGTTATGCAGGTTTACATAGGATATAATTCAAAATGTAGATGCTTGTTTTGTAACACTTACGAGTGATCGCTGTAAATATAGTAATCCAAAAGCAACAATTACATAGGCAACGCTTCATATTAAAGGCAATTTAATCATTTGTTCACCACGGAAACAGATTCTTTGTCTCATTTTTCTCATGGCAATGATGTGAGGTGCTTCCGGTGTGATCATTATCGGCATAATTCATTGTCTAAGCTGAATAAGCACATGAATTGGAAAAAGAAATAGCTAGCCGCAACTTCTAGAAACTAGTTCTACCAAGAAAATCCTTTCCACGCGAATAAAATACGTACCCAATATTGACATTTGTCCATTTTTGTCACCATCAGCACACACATCTTAATTCCTTCTTGTATAAGCTTTTCAATACATTCTGGTACCTGAATATAAATGCATGCACATGTGCGCAAACGAAATATAAATATTTAATATTTATTAGCCTGCATTTGAATAAAATGAAGTAGACCAGAAAACGTAACCTTCTCATAAAAAGCATACCAATTTCTAGAGCCTGTCTTAGTAGCACCAAAAGTAAGTCACACTCAATACCGTCAGCAGCCTCCTAAATATTTTTCATCTCTGTCAGCATTTCCAGGTGGTTTGACAGTCCAACTCAAAAAAGATGGTTTGACAGTGCAGAAGTACTCGTCAAAGTTCACATACTCTCTCTCATCCAAGACACATACATGAACCAATGTTCTCAGACCCAGAATCAGAATACTCATTAATATGCCTTTTAGTCTCTTCTTCAAATTATCTTCCAGGTGGTACAAAAGGAGAAAATAGACTTTCAATTAGTCTCTTCCTCAAATTCTCTTCCAGCTGCTGCACATGGAGAAGACAGATAAGGAGGCATGGGCGGTACAAAAGTTTCGAATCATAGAAGATAGTTGAATCATCTAGCCAAAGATACCGCCGACTAACCGTTTCTTCAAACATCTTAAGGCCATATTCGGGTATCCCAAAAAGAACAACAGATAAATGATTTCAGATAGATGGTGGGTCAACTGCATTTTGCATCACGTAAATATCATGGCCAAAATGACTAAGAACAGAGGTAGTGGAGGGAGATTTGTATTACCAAAGTTCCCGATTAAATTTTGCACCAACTTATACAATCATTGTATGATTCGTATGAACTCACACCAACCTTTTCATTCAAAATAAAAGCATATCGTGAACATGAACCTGAAGAATCAAAATATCTGCCTAGGTAGGCACTCCACTGATACGTGTGAGCCATCAGGCAGCAGAGGAACGTGGCTGCTCCAGTACGTCAACGTGTGTACATGTGCACATGCTAGCCAAGGAGGTCGAAATTCCCCATGCCGGGGAGGGCGAGGCAGCCGACTCCTGCATGTCAGGGTCAAAGTCAATGAACACGTCAAAATCCAAATGAGAGCAATGGAAGGAGGAATTGCGTGGGATTGGGTGCTGAACATCGCCTGATTCAGGATTTTGACGTGCTCACAAAAATTGATTCGCCCAGGCCAGGACTCTCGGCTTGGGAGCGACCGAGGCTGAGGCGACCACAAAAATTGAACGCCCGAGCGATCGAGATCGGAGGCGGGGTCATCAGGGTCGACTGCGGCCTGCGCCCATTACAGGTAATTGGACATGGCGGAGGCCGTCGAGATCAGGTAGTCGGCTTCTGCGACGAGGAACGACAGCCATAGCAGATCAGCCTGACCGCCCCCCCCTACTGCCACGCCATGGTGCTGGACAGCTGGAGGGTCGCCCACGGCGCCGCCACCTTGCCGCGCTGCCGCAGGCCCTTAGGAAGGTCACCGACTGCAGGAAGCGCCACTCCCCGCCTCCAGGCTACTTGTGGCTACTGCCACCTCGGTCGGCTTCTCTCTGCAGGATCGTCGGGGGAGATGATGATTATGTGGGAGAGGCCGACCGTGTATGCATGCAGGGAGTTATGGGAGGCAGCGCAGTGCGGCAAGGTTGGAACCCTAGAGGAGAGGACTTGGGTGGAGCGATTTGTTTTCCGTAGGAAAAAAACCGGGGACAGGAGATGGGGCGGTTAGCTAGGTTAGCTAGGATAAAAATCGGGGGAGTGGAGCATTCGATCGATGTGAGGCTGGGTAGGAACGAACAACAACGTACAAACTCGAGTAGAGATTAGAGATGTGATTGGACAATGTATGGTAATTTTAATTAATGTAATTTTGGTGATGTATGAAAATATTAATTAATGTGATTGAGCGATTTTATGATAAGAATAATTAATTTAAATTTGGTCTTTATAGATTGACCGCGATTGATTTTTCACATAAAGACATTACTAAATAACTTGCACCCGTATGGAAAGTTCTGATCCATTTATATTTTTTCCCATGGTGTAAGAGGTGAGGCGAAAATAAACTAGTGAAAGGGGTGAGGGGAGGTGGACGAAAATAAACCGGCGTACCAGGCTACCAACTCCTCCATTAGGAGTAGAGATCATCGGAAAGAATTAGGAGACGATTGAGGCGGCTGTGTATCGGTACGCCGGTGTTGTGCATCGGTACATCGGTGTCGAGAAATGATGTATAAAAAATTATAAATCCTAACTCTCTATATAAGAACGTGAGGGTGGAGGAAGGGGAGCGAAATGATGTGTAAAATAAAAAAAAATTATGTATTTTTTCTTGGGGGGAAATTTTTTTCTAGAGAAAGGAACACTGTTCATCACGACGGAAAAATCAGGAACAAAAAAAGGCGAAGGAACACTTTTTACGGCAGGCACTGTTCATGCCTAATTACTGCTCACTCGTATTTACTGTTTACCGATGGCGCCGTTGCCGCGAAATACGAACAATAGGTGCCAAAAAAAATTTAAAAACCCAGAAAAATCAAAACACTCCCGCTTTAGTTATAGTACTTATTTATATGTAAGAAGTTTTTCTTGGCTGTGCACAAACAAGCCGAAAATATGTGGGAGCTACCGTTATAGAATGACAGTTCTGAAAATCAGAGATCTCAGATATAGTTAGACAGACTATACGGTTCTGGATAAGCTAAAGAGAAAGCTTTATCTATACTACTGTTAAAAGAGCAAACATGAATTCTCCTAAAGCCACACCATAAAGTGCAATAACCCCTCACATCGGATCAGACCCACTTAATATTAATACCATCCAACTATCCACGTTACATCAACCATGCTACAATCAGATCGACGGTTGAAAACAAATGTTCTGCCGGCAGACTCCCCAGTTCGGGATGCTACACAGCCCAACGATGGCACCTCCAGGAAACTAAACAATACCTCCGCAATCAACGCCACGGCCCAACGATGGCACCTCCAAAAAAGTCTAAAAAAAAAACTAAACAATACCTCCGGAATTAACGCCGCCACCACGCCATGAACCTGGCCACGCCCCTGGTGTCTGCGACATCCTCATCCCAGTGGCCGTGCCATCTGAACAAAACCTCGGCCTCGCCCCGCCGTCCTCGCCCCTGGTCTCCAAGCCGTCGTCGACCCGGTGGCCGTGCCGTCTGAACGAAACCTCGGCCTCGCCCCTGATCTCCACGACGTCGTTTACCCGGTGGCCGTGTCGTCTGAACGAAAACTCCGTCTCACCCGGCCGTCCTCGCCCCTGATCTCCACGCTGTCGTCGACCCGGCGCGCTGCCCTACCTTCGGTGTCATCACCCCGGTGGCCCGTGCCATAGTAGTACTTCCGCCCCTGCCACTGCACAGGTTAGATCATTTGAATTTGTAATCAGACATCAGACAGAAGGCAAAGGAAATTGCTCTTTTAATTTGACAAATCTGTAATTTGTAGTGTGAAATTTGATACTTACATGACATCATGATCTGCAAGACAAACTGAGTTCTTCATGTAGAATTGTTCATTGTTTGACTCACAAATTGACAACAAGGTTGAAGAAGTGTTTCAGAAATAGATTCGGTGAGAAGACAATATGGCATCCTCTCAGCATAGTGGGGTATGTGCTCCCTTTCAGGACCTGACAAACAGCGGCAATTCAGGTAAATACATATATCACCAACTCTTACTTGCTTCGACCTTGTAAATCCTGAATATTTCATTCCCTCACAGGTTAAAAAACATATCCAAAAGAATTGAAGAGACAAAGGGAAAGGGAGAGGTATGCACTAAACAAGGATGCAATATTAAAAAGAAGAGAGGACGCAAGGGATCGTAATAAAGTTACGTCGGCTATTCTCAATGGAAACAACACTCCATCTAAGCCACCCGTGTCCATGTCGCCTGGTTTCTCTATTTTCTCTGTTCTTTATGATACATTCATGAATAACAAGTAAAGTCATATTAATGATCAATTCTTTTGGGCAGATGTTGACACTGTGGAGAGGCCCAGTGCACAGTCTGTTGTCACCCAGCGTGGATACACACCGGCTCCGGAAGGTGATGTTTTTCTTGACAAACATAATAACTTCCTTTCTGTGTCAACAAAACTGACGCAGTACATACAATTATGGTGTAGGCATACCTGTTGATGTCGTAATGACTGATCAGACTCCACTTCATGGTCCAAATTCATTAAGAACACCAGAAAGTGCCGTTTCTAACAAGGAAAATGTCAATAATGTCGAGTCTACCAATGAGTCCTCCCAACTTACAGGGTTACGACCACCACTTCAAGCCTACAAATGCAGCATGTCATATGGTAATCAATTGTTGCTCATATTATCTATCATACATAATTGACACTTACATCATACAGAGGAAAAACAACTTCTGCTCATATTGCATTGTCTACTGTACGTAATTCACACTTATTCTACAGAAAGAAAAACAAGCACTTAAGAGGGAGAGGGAAAATGCCCGGTATGAGCAACATAAATAAGGGATATTACAAAGCCTACGTGAGAAACGGCGTCGGGCCAAATCTACACTTGTCCAACAACTGGAGAACAAACTCAATCCGATACAGGTGATGCCAGCTACATCAAACACATGATATCCAATCTTTTATTTCCTAACTGATAGTCACTCAATATTTCTGTAGATGATGAAGATTGTGATTGGCTACACAAAAATGATACGTACCAGATGCAAAACATTGTAGGGAGGATGAGGCCAGTCAACATACTCAGTGCGCCGTTGTGTGGACACAATCCCGTGGACAAATATAATGGTGCTTTAATTCACTACTGCTTGGTTCATACTTTTAATTGTAGGTCATAAATACGTACATAAATTGCATGACTGCTACGGAGCATCTACAGGTAAGGTCAGGTGGAGGTGTGTTCTTAGAGAATGCATGAATATCTAAGATGATAAAGATCGGTGGCTATCTACCCTCAGATGACACGGATGCTGCACCAGCATGGGTATTAAACAGAGCCAAAGAATATTTTGAAAATGATATGGTTAGCCTTAGTTTTTTATATATTTCTATGGATTACAACGAGAACGACTGATCCGTCCACATAGGAGTACAACTAAAATAATCATTTTCTTCATATATTCATTAAACACGGACGACGTTCACTGCTACCTATGTGTTATAAATGCCAGAAAACTATGTGTTCAAGTGCTCGACTCGCTAGGCATCGCAAGGACCTCACTGATACGGTTAGTAGTTAGCCCTACTGCCCCATCTTTGCATAAGAAGCTTTTTTTTTTCTTATTTCTCGCTTGTCATGCTTATACTTTTTTCATTTGTTGGTATAACAGCTAGAAGGACCGGAGGATTTATTCAAATATGCATCCGAGCACATGGAATTAAAATCCAATAAATGGCTGATCTAAATATTACAACATGGAAAAGAGAAGAATATATTTAAGAGCAGTCTTCAGACGGATGGGTACGCCTCCTAATATAACTCAGAGCATTTGTGCTTAACAGGGTACATTTGGTATGCTATTATGTTTATTTTTCACTGCATAGCATTCCTGAAGCACATTTGATCAACATATTTGGTATGCCAATGCAACTCTTTACCTTACTGTATGCCAATGCAATTGACACAGCACCTCTCATGAGATCTGGACTAAATAATGGAGCTCAAGGCGATACATTTCATTGGGCTGCATATAGTATAGAAAATGTGTTGCAATTTCTGGATTTGAACAACAAATATGTTACTACACATGGAAAGAAGCAGATAGATAGCATACCTGTATATGTTTCACTAACAATCTTCCACTACTCTATATCATCCATACCAACATAAAGAAAGAGAAACATCTCACAAATGAATGACAATGTGGCGAAGGCGCCTATTGTGCATACAATGGCATAAGCATCAGCAAAGTTCAGATGTCAAATGATGGAGTCACATGTATTTCTGATACAAACAATGCAGGTACCAACTTGGTTGTGACCCTGGAACTTTCTGTTACTTAGTGCCTGTAATAATGCGACATTACAACGTGAGAATACCACTCAAATCAAGCAACTACAACAAAAAGCAATGACTCAACATCAATTATAGCTACCTGATAGTAACAGATTAAACCACCCAGAATTCAAATCCACAAATCAATTAGCTTTATCACAGCATGGTTGCCTCAAAAATGTCACCCGACTAGATCCCCACCGATAACCGTAGGTGCATTAACAACATCTAATCGAACAACATACCTTCAGCAACTGAGCACATACGCGAGCTGCGAACTCCTTCCAGGAGCGATTGTGTGAGCCAAGCACAGGGGGCGATGATTACGGCGGGCACGTCAACGCCCTGGATCTCGGTCCAATTCGAGATGCCTGCTCCCGCATCGTGTCCAGCACCTCGCATCTCGATCTGCTCTGGGGCAGTAGGATGGTGGCGGCAGGGTCGATCTAGCGAAGATCCACGGGGTTGGCGGCGAGGCAAGGCCGCGGTGGTGAGAGGAGGCGGCGGCCCGAGGCCGTGATGGTGATAAGGGCCGGCGGGGCGAGGCCGTGGTGGGGCTAGGAGGAGATGGGGCGAGGCCATGGTGGTAGGGGCGACGTCGTGGCGGGAGAGGATGAGGCGTGCGGCAGAGGAGGCGGCTGGCGGAGAAAGCAAAGTGATAGTGTCCCTCGGGGATTGAGATCCAGTGACATGCCATGGGTATGTCACCCATGAACAGTATGGTGCCTTGCCCCCCTCTCTCGTCCGTCAGATCATGATCCAGCGGCCAGGGCTGATATGAACAGTACCCAGTCTACAGTACATATACAGTACAACATCTACAGTGATTCGCCTACAGTCCCATGCCCGCATTGTTTCATTGCTACAGTGATCAATCTGGGCTGTCCATTTCAGATCCAAGGGCCATGTTACGGCGTGACATGCTGAAGGCATGTCACTGGATCTCTGTCCGTCTCTCAGGGTCTCACCGCACACATCACTGGAGAAAGCCAACCGCTCCTCATTAGTGTGCCGTGAGAGACTGGGATACTTTTCACCGGCTGCTCTTTCTATTATTTTACTTTTCACCTGCTGCTCCTTATTAGTGTTCCTCTGGTTGCTTTTTTTTTCTTTTGCAATCCGACCTTTGGTTGCTTTTGTGTGGCCTAATTACTTCACCCAGATTTTTTTTGCGGTTAATTACGCCACCCAGATTAAACAGATCATCGACCAAATGGATCATCGGGCGTGTCTCTTTTGTTTTATTTTTTATATCTATGATCGACATCCCATTTGGTGAAGTAATAATTATATGGATTCCTCTCAAAAAAAATTATATGTTGACAAATTCATTTTTTTATTGATAGCCATTTTGTTCATTTGATTTATAATAAAAAAATATGCGCTCACAAATTCAATTCTTTTATTTATAGCTCTTTTGGTCATTCGATTTATATTAGCGGCAAACGTTGTTCAATTCTTGTTTTATCGAGCGTGTCCGGTATGACTGTGTGGTTTAGTCATCATTAATATTTTTATATTAGCGGCAATCAGTTGCTGCAAACCCTGCCTTCAAGGATGACATTTTGATATGGGGATGCAAAGTTCTTGTTGTTCCCACAAACTCATACGGTAAGAATCTTGTCAATACATCACAATCTTAATTGATTCATTCAACTCGCATGTAACATTTCATACATGAAGCCCCTGTCTGGTTATTTGATTTTCAATTTAATGCACTCATGGCATGATGGGACGCTACATTTCCTAGTACCCAAGGTAAGTATTGACACCATGCTCATTTCTACACACATTACGCAGGATTTTTTTAATAACCATGTTATATAATGCATATGTAGGATGATTTTGAACTGAGAAAGCGATTTTTGGTTCATATTTTGAAGTACGAAGAGAATGAAGTCTTAACAATATCCCATTCTTAGAACGAAGCATTATAGATCGCATCAAAAGATGGACCTTCCACAGAGGATCATCATCAAATAATGATTACTAGATAATGTTGCTTAGTTGTTATTTTTAAGTATTTTTGTAATAAGTAACAATTACAATACATTTATATGATCATTAATTTTATGTGAAGACATGTGTATTGGTCGTGTGTTACATGCGTGAGTTTTTTCATTTTGTTTCTGAAATTTTGGGATCACAACATTTCAACAATGGAAGTCTTTCACCGGTCAAACAAGACCTATGGCTTAATCTAAAATAAATTATTATTGAAATCATTGGGCGTGACACGCATTTAAATGTTCCGGTAAAAACACAAAACAGAGTTCATGTTTTTATTGTAGTTTATTAGGATACGTGCGTTGCACGTGCACGCTTACTAGTAAGACGAAACTATGAATCCAGCATGATTTCTTCACTTTGTCATTTAGTTAATTTAATAGTGTTAGAACTGCCATGGGTTGTTTACTGGTCTGGGCACGAAGAAATAAAATGTTGGATGTTTAGGCTACGTCTCTCTTATTTCAGACCCTATATGTTGAAACCGTATTCATCCAGACAACTATGTACATTCTAGTAGCAAAACTTTTGAGGAAAACTACAGATTTAAAATTTAATTTCACGAAGCCATAGATTTAGCCTAAATTATTGAACTGCGCTGTAAAAATGACACCTCGGGCCTGTCGTCCATCCTCGCATATTTTGTCCTGTGACTGAGGTATGCGAGTCTGGACAGCGGATCTGGGGTGTTACTTTCTTTGTCATATGATGTCCTTCAGCTCAACACAATGAATTGGTCTAAAATATGTAGATTGCTGAACTAGATTCTTAGATCTCTATCTCCACAATACTTCTGTATACATAGCAGCACTTCTGCAAAAGTTACCCCTGCAAGTTTGATTCTTGTAATCTGTGTAGATTCTTAGGTACTTTTGGTTCTGCACTAAGTCTTGGCCAAATCTTCAGGTGGGTGTGGTGCTATGTCTACTCCCACGATTTACTTTTCTTTCTTTCTTACCAAACATGACTTCCCTTCTAGACTTCTAGTAAAGCTTCGTGTCTCATCAGTTCCAGTTTTTAAGCTTATATATTCGTTTCAACCCGGAGAACGGTAGCCGCTCCAGTTCCGGAGTGTTGGGTTATTTTCAACTTGAACTGGTTCCCTGCTGAAACTTTGTTCGGATTATATGATGTTCATGTACTTCTAGGAGTAGCACTCACATATGCATCACACATGCATAGATGCAGATCTAGTATTATTCTTCAGTTATTATTATTATCACACGGAAGCATGTGTGCAAGAAGATTACAGGGGCCATCTAGCAGCCCTTGGTGCAGAGACAACGTCGGTGGTCGCATTTGCCTCCGGTGAAATACTCGGTCAGGCAAACACTTGCACAGTTGGTGTCGCTCAGGCACAGCCCCACAAACTTGTGGCTCGCTGAACTACACTCCCTCGCCAAAGCTACCTGCACCGCTCCCTGGAACCCTACACGGGCAAATTGATGGAGCAAATCAGCCATCTCACATACTATCTCCGTTCCAAAATATACGACGTTTTGGTACATAATTATAGTAAGTATACATCATACACACCTGTGGCCACAAGGAGCAGGAAGACGACCACAAAGACCTTCATGGACCGATCCATTTAGTTTTCTTGTGAAAGATTGGGAGGGTTCTATGACAGATTAAGACCTTCAAGATGGATTGTATGATGGATGAATGTAGAGGAGGGAGGGGGGCTTGCTTATATACTTGCAGTGGCACGCATATATCTTCCTTGCTTACAGGCTAAGCGAACATATTTTTGTGGGGTAGTATAACTGAGTGGTAGTGCAATAACTGAGTACCCGCAAGAAGACGGAGATAGTACAGCCTTTTTTGTCTCTGTGTGCGTAAATTTACGCTGGTGCAACTGACATGTGAAAAGCGAAAAGTGGGAAGGCTGGCAAAAAAATGAAAAATGCTACTACCTTGGATTCATATTAATTGTCGCTGCTTTAGTATCATTTTATTTTCTGTAGATTTCAGTCCAATGCTGCATGTTCTTTACGTTGCTGATATATTTTGCTGCTATGTTCAATGTACGAACTACCTTTTTTTGCTCCATTTAGCAAGCCTAAATAATGTATAATCAGAATATTTTAACCTATCAGGCCTATGAGCTCTTATGGTCTTATGATGTGAGAGCATCTTCAATAGATGAGTAGGTGTATAAATAACAGCCTTTTACATCTCCAAGGCAAAAAAAAAAAAAGTTGCTCCAATAGATGGTGCAAATGTATAAATTTTTACATCATCTCCTCCAAGTGATGTAAAATACAACACTTGGAGATCCAAATTTGCATCTCCAGCCGCCTGGTGATGTAAAACGCCCAACCACGCGTGAACAGCCAACCGCCGAATCTGAATTCAGCCGCCCGCCCGTCTCCCGAGCACTGCCCGCCGGCTGCCGTTTTTAATAGTATATGTTGCTTGGTTTTGGCTTTATTTTTCTCTTTTTTTTTTGAAAGGACACGTCGTGTGTTATCGCACCATTTCCGACTCCTATTACTCCCCCCCCCCCCCCCCCATCCTCCTCCGTGCCCTCTTCCTTACCCACCGGGCAGGTGTCTCCTTTTCTTCCGCAGTTCTCAACCACCTTCACCGACCCTGCCTCCGCCGCCATGCCGCCCCGGTTTTGCCTCACCTCGGTCGGTCGCCGCCGCAGGAACAAGTGCGCCGCCGGCGATGAAGCAGCCGGCGGCTAAACCCCATGATGGTGGCGCGAAGCAGCCGACGGTGTGCAACCCCACCACGGCTCCATCTCGAGTGGCAAAGAAGACAAAGGCGGTCGCGGCTGCTTCGGCCGATTCGATGCCGCTAGCGGTCGCAGCAACTGCCGCCGGAAATGGGCCTCCTCCACCATCGCAAGCCCCGCTGCCGCCCATGGAGGAAGACGGGGCCACGCCTGCGACCACCGCCTCCAACGTGCTCGACGAAATGTCGCAAAGGTAATTTTTTATTTTTGTTTGTTATTTTCATTTCTGGTACGAATAGAATGTGAGATTGTGTGTACGTCCATTTGTAATCTTGACTAGATCATTGATGGCGCACGTTGTTGCGCCCGTCTATTTTGATAGAGATGTGATTTTTTGTAGATAAACTATCAAAACTTACAAAACTGCTAAAATAAGTTGTTCCATGGTTTCCTTTTCTCATTGAAATGAGAGGCACTCCAATATTTTAATTTTACTAAGTTGGGATGGAGGAACAACTAACTTTCACTCAGCCAACGAATGGCAGTAACCTGACACATAAATTTGGAAGGAACTGCAAGAATGCATAGGAGATAGCATTGATGGGCAGCTAGTATTTTCAGTCTTGCACTAAGCTATAGGGACGGAAGGACTGAAAATGCAATAGTTGCTATGATACATCCTTCATATTCTATAGGGATGGACGTAAAATCTTCGTATTCTTATCTTGGCTTTGCATACATGATACATCCTTCTCAGAAAAAACGGGTCCTCTACTACATGGAACTAAAATGACAAGGGCACGTTTTTATCACAAGCATAGTAAAACAAAATCCTTTGCTTTTGAGGTCCAAAGCATGCTTTAGTTTTTCCTGCAAGAGTAAAGAACTCGTCAAACTACACAGGAGCAGGAACAAGGTCAAACTTGCTTTTGGAGACATCATAAATTGATATTCAACAAACATACTGAGTAACAACAACATGTAAATAGATAAAATCATTTCAAGAAGATAGACTCATCAAATTGAGGTTAAAAAGGGGTGGTCTGAAGTTAATAGTATCTCTACCTTCCTCAACTGTACAATCTGAAAGAAAACCCTATGGGCATAGGTACCAGCGAATTCCAAGGAATTCCTCCCTTAGCTCGATAACAATCCAGGCAGCAGATCAATAGACGCAAGAATCCACCGATGCATCTGACATAGGTGGGAAAAACATGAACCAATCATCACATAGGGGCAGGAAAAATGATCTTCATGCTGTTGGTAAGCACGAGTATTTTACCTTGTACATGAAATGCTCGTAATCATCATCTAGTGAATAGAAAAGCTGCATATTAAAACGAAGTTGCGTATGCTTTTGTTCTCTGCTTCGGAAGGCATTTCTATATAGATGCCTGAGGACCATGGTCTGTCGTTGTACCTTTTCCTGCTCTTACATGTGATGCAAGTATATTAAAAAATGACAGGAAACTGATTAAACATACATGTATTAAGCAAATCCGCTTACTTGCATCAAAATTTCTCACTCCATAAATAATATCAAACGTTGATGAATCAACTAAGGGTTTAATCATTGGGGCCATCAAATTCAAATCTGGCATAGACGCCAACATAGATACAGATAGTTGTAGTGTTGATTAAGATGGATTGTCAGAAGACATTTTCGTGTAACTTAATTGGTTCAGAAAAATATAGGAAGATGTCAACTTCTCACTGAAGAAGATAATGCAAGAGCATAGTAAGATTAAAAGATAGCTGGCATGGAGTTGGCCATTCAGATTCAAGTAACCAGTTCCATCATGGGCTTGAAGGTCCGAACCATACATAATTAGGTACTGCTGTTGTGTTACTGTTAGCTGATACAGCAGAGGTCCTTCCCCGTTCTAGTCCCTCTGAATTCTGCCGGTCAAAGTGCAAGATTTTTCACTGACAAATAGAGCATAAGACAGAGAAGCCATGTTAGCCATTGTTGAGTATATGTGTTGTGCATATTGTGTATTGGGCCCATCTCCTAGTTTCCTTGTACAATTGAGGTCGTGGTCCACCGATGTACATCATATATACATGCGATCGCACCTGATCAATACATTGTGCAATTCCATCAACATACATGGTATCAGTTTCCGGATTCTAACCCTAGCTTCCGCTCCCTCCGCCGCGCCGCCGCCGCCGCGCCTTCCCATCGCGCCGCCGCCGCCCCACTTCATCTCCCCTGCCGCCGCGCTCTCCCCCGCCGCCGCAGCCCTCTCCCGTGCCGCCGCCGCCTCACCAGCCGCCGCCGCATCTCACCCGCAGCCGCCGCCTCCTCTCCTCTAAGCGCCGCCTCCTCTCCCCTAAGCGCCGCCGCCACCCTCCAACACTCGCCGCTGCCGCCTCTTCCCCACTGCCGCCGCGATCCCCACCACCACAGCCGCCGCCGAATCTCCCTTTGCTGCCGCCGCTGCCCAACCCTAACCCTAGCCGCATGATAACCCACAAGTATAGGGGATCGTTTGTAGCCTTCTTGGATAAATAAGAGTGTCGAACCCAACGAGGAGCTAAAGGTAGAACAAATATTTTCTCAAGTTCTATCGACCACCGATACAACTCTACGCACACTTGATGTTTGCTTTACCTAGAACAAGTATGAAACTATTTTGCGAGAATAAAACTACGAGTACTTTGCGAGAATAAAACTACGAATAAATTGCAAGGTAATAAAAATGGATAGCTTTTGTCAACAAGAAAGTCATTTGTCCCTAGGCAATCGATAACAAGTACCGGTAATCATTCTTATAATTTTATACGAGGGAGAGGCATGAGCTAACATACTTTCTCTACATGGTTCATAAGTGCGATCATATGCACTTATGATTGGACCCCCAGCAAGCATCCGCAACTACTAAAGATCATTAAGGTCGTGAAACCCAACCATAACATTAAGTATCAAGTCCTCTTTACTCCCATACGCCATAACCCACTTATCCGCGTTTAGGCTGCTATCACCCCCGCAACACCGACAATAAGCAAACCATGAACATATTGCAACACCCTACAGCGAGGATCCCCCACGTTTGCGCGAGACGGAGGGCACCATAGGACAGCACCATAAATAAAATATACAATCATACCAACCAAGATCATCATTAACCCATAGGACAAAACGGATCTACTCAAACATCATAAGATAACCATAGATCATTGGGAAATAATATATGGAGTTGAGCAACATGTTTAAGTAGAGATTACAGCGGGGAGAAGAGGTGTTACACCACTGCATAGAGGGGGAGAAAGTTGGTGTTGACGGTAGCAAGATTGTTGATGTAGATCACCGTCACGATCCTTGCCCCGGCGGCACTCCGGCGCCACCGGGAGAGAGGGGGAGAGAGCCCCCCTCCTTCTTCTTCTTCCTTGGCCTTCCCCCTAGATGGGAGGAGAGTTCCCCCTCCGGTCCATGGTCTCCATGGCGGCGGAGGGGCGGGAGCCCCTCCGAGATTGGATCTCCCTCTCTGTTCTCTTCTGTTTCGCGTTCCTGTTTTCTGGCCGAAAACTGTTTCTTATATTCCCGGAGATCTGTAACTCCGATTGTGCTGAGATTTTAACACGATTTTTTTTCCGGATATAAGCTTCCTTGCGCCCGAAGTAGAGCTCCAACCGACGTACGAGGTGAGCACAACCCACCACGGCGCGCCTAGGCCCTGGGGCGCGCCCAGGTGTCTTGTGGTGGGTGTAGGCCCCCGTTTGCGTTGATTCCAAGTCCCAAAAATCACATATATTCCAAAATAATTCTCTGTAAATTTTTATCGCGTTTGGACTTCGTTTGATATGGATATTCTGTGAAACAAAAAACATGCAAAAAAACAGGAACTGACACTGGGGACTGGATCAATAGGTTAGTCCAATAAATCATATAAAATGTTGCCAAAAGTATGTGAAAGTTGTATAATATTGGCATGAAACAATCAAAAATTATAGATACGACGGAGACGTATCAGCATCCCCAAGCTTAATTCCTGCTCGTCCTCGAGTAGGTAAATGATAAAAAAGATAATTTTTTATGTGGAATGCTACCTAGCATAAACTTGATCATATTTCTAATCATGGCATGGATATTAAGACATAAGTAATTCAAAGCAATAGTCTATAATTTGACATAAAGACATCAATACTCAGGCATCCCAACAAACAATCGTGTCTTTTATAATATCAACGCTAAAGAAACCTATCACTACAAAATCATATAGTCTTGTCATGCTCTGTCTTCTTAACACAAAGTATTTATCATGCACAACCCCGATGACAAGCCGAGCAATTGGCTCATACTTTTTAACGCACTTCAGCTGTTTCAACCCTCACGCAATACATGAGCGCAAGCCATGGATATAACACTATGGGTGGAATAGAGTATGATGATAGGGGTAAATATAGAGAAGACAAAAAAGTAAGAAAGTCTCACATTGACGCGGCTAACCAACGGGCTATGGAGATGCCCATCAATTGATATCAACATGAGGAGTAGGGATTGCCATGCAACGGATGCACTAAGAGCTATAAGTGTATGAAAGCTCAATATGAAAACTAAGTGGGTATGCATCCAACTTGCTTGCTCATGAAGACCTCAGGCATTTGAGGAAGCCCATCATCGGAATATACAAGCCAAGTTCTATAATGAAAAATTCCCACTAGTATATGAAAGTGACTAAATAGGAGACTCTATATGAAAAATATGGTGCTACTTGGAAGCACAAGTGTAGTAAAGGATAGTAACAATGCCTCTTCTCTCTTTTTTTTCTTTTTCATTTTTTTCCTCTCTCATTGTCCGGAGTCTCATCCTGACTTGTGGGGGAATCATAGTCTCCATCATCCTTTTCTCACTGGGACAATGCTCTAATAATGAATAATGATGATCATCACACTTCTATTTACTTACAACTCAAAAATAAAGAAAAATTACAACTCGATACCTATAACAAAATATGACTCTATATGAATGCCTTTGGCAGTGTACCAGGATGTGCAATGATCTAGCATAACAACGATATCAAAAAACGGACAATCCATGGAAATATCATGCTAGCTATCTTACGATCATGCAAAACAATATGACAATGAATGCTTAAGTCATCAAAACGGAGGCGGTGGAAGTTGCATGGCAATATATCTCGGAATGGCTATGAAAAGGCCATAATAGGTAGGTATGGTGGCTGTTTTGAGGAAGATATAATAAGGCTTATGTGTGATAGAGCGTATCATATCACGGGGTTTGGATGCACCTGCGAAGTTTGCACCACATCTCGAGGTGAGAAAGGGTAATGCACGGTACCGTAGAGGCTAGCAAATTGCGGAAAGGTAAGAGTGCGTATAATCCATGGACTCACATTAATCATAAAGAACTCATATACTTATTGCAAAAGTTTATTAGCCCTCGAAGCAAAGTACTACTACGCATGCCCCTAGGGGGATAGATTGGTAGGAAAATACCATTGCTCATCCCCGACCGCCACTCATAAGGAAGACAATCAATAATAAATCATGCTCCAACTTCATAGCATAACGAGAGACTATATGTGCATGCTTCGGGAATCACAAACCTTAACACCAATATTCTTACTAACCACAACCGTTTACTAGTACCTCCCACATATTATCATCTCTATATCGCAAAATTATTGCAAGAAATCAAACATATCATATTCAATGATCCATAAGTTTTATGTAGGATTTTATGACTAACCATGCAATTGACCAATTCCTGTTGACTCTCTAAATAGATATAAGTGAAGCAAGAGAGTTTAATTCTTTCTATAAAATACCAAACTCTAATAAATATAAGTGAAGCAAAAGAGCATTCTACAAATAACGGTTTTCCATGTGAAGAGAAACAGGCAATCCAAACTTCAAATGATATAAGTGAAGCACATGAAGCATTCTATAAAGCCATACTCAAAAGATATAAGTGAAGTGCAATGAGAATTCTATAAATCAACCATGGAATATCTCATACCAGCATGGTGCATAAAAGAAAAATGAAAACTAAACACAAAAGACGCTCCAAGATTTACACATATCACATGAACGAAACGAAGACGAAAACATACCGATACTTATTGAAGAAAGATGGGATGCCTTCCGGGGCATCCCCAAGCTTAGACGCTTGAGTCTCCTTGAATATTTACTTGGGGTGCCTTGGGCATACCCAAGCTTGAGCTCTTGCCTCTCCTCCTTCTCCTCATATCGAGACCTCCTCGATCTTTGATCATTTCATCCACACAAAACTCAACAGAAACCTCGTGAGATCCGTTAGTATAATAATGCAAATCACTACTTTAAGTACTGTTGCAAACCAATTCATATTTTGTTTTTGCATTATAGCTACTGTATTATAACTTATCCATGGCTCATACCACCGATAGAATCAATAGTTTCATCAAAACAAGCAAAACAATGCATCAAAAACAGAATCTGTCAAAAACAGGACAGTCTGTAGTAATCTGAACATTGACCATACTTATGTAACTCTAAAAATTCTTAAAAATTAGGCAACAATAAAAATTATATATATAAATACTGTGCAAAAAGTTTCAGAAGCTTTTGATGTTCCAGTAAAAAATGTAAAATCATGCACTACAGCCAAAGTTTCTGTTTCTGCACCGCACATACCTACAAGCAATCTAATCATCCTAAAGACAAATCTTGGCACATTATTTTTATAATACAATGGATTTGTACAAGGGGATAATTATTTTTTTTGAAAATTTTATGTAATTAAGATTCACAAAGTTTCCATGGGCATAAACAAAGTTCAAGGCTAGCTCCCACTTTCAGAATGCTCGTCTCTCTCACTTTCACTTTTCTTTTTGTGAGGTTGTAAGTTCCCCTCTATATTTATTTTTTTTAAACTTTGTAAAAGCACTCATCAGAATAAAATGACTCTCTAAAACTTCTGGGTTGTCTCCCTAGCAGCGCTTTCTTTAAAGGCATTAAGCTAGGCATAAAGTGCTCAAGTAATGAATCCACCCGGATCCCAAGGTATATCAAAGCCAATTTTAATTAGCAATGATTTGGCATTTAGTAGTGAGCACAAAGCAACATATATCATGCAATGATGAAGTATAACTCTCTTCCTATGCATCGGCATGTCATAATAGAACAATTCATGCACATCAAGTAAAGGCCAATACATAGCAAAAGCAGTTTCTTGCAATTTAATCGTGTTGGAAACATAGAGAGGGGGAGATGTAGTTCCTCTCTCATAATAATTGCAAGTAGGAGCAGCAAGCACATGCATATTATGTTCATCAAAATCATCATGTGCAAGGGTAAAAGGCAACCCATCAATGTAATCCTTAATAAGTGCAAACTTCTCCGATATAGAGTAGTTAGGAGAATTCAAAAATATAATAGGATTATCATGTGTAGGTGCAATAGCAACAATTTCATTCTTAACATAAGGAACTATAGCAAGTTCATCTCCATAAGCATAATTCATATTGGCATCTTTGCCACAAGCATAGCAAGCATCAATTTCATCAAAAAGGGATATTTCAAATGAATCAACGGGATCATAGCAATTATCATAGCATTCATCCTTCGGTAAGCACGAAGGGACATTAAACAATGTATGAGTTGAGGAGTTACTCTCATTAGAAGGTGGGCACGGATGATCAATCCGCTCTTCCTCCATTTGTTCTTCGCTCTCCTCATCATCTTTTTCATCTAATGAGCTCACAGTTTTGTCAATTCTTTCTTCCATAGACTCCTGCAAAATATTAGTCTCTTCTTGGACAGCGGAGACTTTGTCAATAAATATATCAATATCGGAATTGTATTTGTAATTATCATAGCAATATTTAAGGATAGCAAAATTTTCAGGTCTATAAACATCATCATCAAAACCTTCATACTTTTCAAACAAAGATTCAATTTCATAAGCACCCTTAAAAGCAACAAATTCTTCTATTCGTTCCACATCATAGTAATCATATCTACCATTAGCATAAGAAGCTAAGGTTTCATTTTCATTAAATTTGCATGAAAAGGGAAGGTGTGGAGCCTTCATCCTAGAGCAATAAGTATAATCATACCTCTGGCATAAATTCCAAGCATACCAATGCAACATATCAATTTGACCCCATAACAATTTCCCTTTTTGTGTCAAGCGATAATCACTAAAATATTCACGTTAATCCAACATTACTCCCATTATCAAGTTGAATGGGGTTTTCTCAGGATTATCAAAGTAGTGCATAATATTTTCCACATAACGAGCATCGAGGGTTTTAGGAGGTTCCCCATCTCCATGAGTAGCAAGTACCACTAATTTTTTTGGTGTTTCGTGTTCCATATCCATAACTAAAGATAGAGAACAACTTAGAATAGAAAATAAAATCTACTTAGTGAGAAAGCAAACAAGCAAACACGAGAATATTCACCTCGCGCTATTGCTCCCCGGCAACGGCGCTAGAAAACTGTCTTGATAACCCACAAGTATAGGGGATCGTTTGTAGCATTCTTCGATAAATAAGAGTGTCAAACCCAATGCGGAGCTAAAGGTAGAACAAATATTCCCTCAAGTTCTATCGACCACCGATACAACTCTACGCACACTTGACGTTTGCTTTACCTAGAACAAGTATGAAACTATTTTGCGAGAATAAAACTACGAGTACTTTGCGAGAATAAAACTATGAATAAATTGCAAGGTAATAAAAGTGGATAGCTTTTGTCAACAAGAAAGTCATTTGTCCCTAGGCAATCGATAACAAGTGCCGGTAATCTTTCTTGTAATTTTATATGAGGGAGAGCCATGAGCTAACATACTTTCTCTACTTGGATCATATGCACTTATGATAGGACCCCTAGCAAGCATCCGCAACTACTAAAGATCATTAAGGTCGTGAAACCCAACCATAGCATTAAGTATCAAGTTCTCTTTACTCCCATGCGCCATAACCCACTTATCCGCGTTTAGGCTGCTGTCACCCCCGCAACACCGACAATAAGCAAACCATGAACATATTGCAACACCCTACAGCGAGGATCCCTCACGTTTGCGCGAGATGGAGGGCACCATAGGACAGCACCATAAATAAAATGTACAATCATACCAACCAAGATCACGATTAACCCATAGGACAAAACGGATCTACTCAAACATCATAAGATAACCATAGATCATTGGGAAATAATATATGGAGTTGAGCAACATGTTTAAGTAGAGATTATAGCGGGGAGAAGAGGTGTTACACCACTGCATAGAGGGGGAGAAAGTTGGTGTTGACGGTAGCAAGATTGTTGATGTAGATCACCGTCACGATCCTTGCCCCGGCGGCACTCCGACGCCACCGGGAGAGAGGGGGAGAGAGCCCCCCTCCTTCTTCTTCTTCCTTGGCCTTCCCCCTAGATGGGAGGAGAGTTCCCCCTCTGGTCCATGGTCTCCATGGCGGCGGAGGGGCGGGAGCCCCTCCGAGATTGGATCTCCCTCTCTGTTCTCTTCTGTTTCGCGTTCCTGTTTTCTGGCCGAAAACTGTTTCTTATATTCCCGGAGAACCGTAACTCCGATTGCGCTGAGATTTTAACACGATTTTTTTTCCAGATATAAGCTTCCTTGCGCCCGAAGTAGAGCTCCAACCGACGTACGAGGTGAGCACAACCCACCACGGCGCGCCTAGGCCCTGGGGCACGCCCATGTGTCTTGTGGTGGGTGTAGGCCCCCGTTTGCGTTGATTCCAAGTCCCAAAAATCACATATATTCCAAAATAATTCTCCGTAAATTTTTATCGCGTTTGGACTTCGTTTGATATGGATATTCTGTGAAACAAAAAACATGCAAAAAAATAGGAACCGACACTGGGGAACTGATCAATAGGTTAGTCCAATAAATCATATAAAATGTTGCCAAAAGTATGTGAAAGTTGTATAATATTGGCATGAAACAATCAAAAATTATAGATACGACGGAGACGTATCAGCATCCCCAAGCTTAATTCTTGCTCATCCTCGAGTAGGTAAATGATAAAAAAGATAATTTTGATGTGGAATGCTACCTAGCATAAACTTGATCATATTTCTAATCATGGCATGAATATTAAGACATAAGTGATTCAAAGCAATAGTCTATAATTTGACATAAAGGCATCAATACTCAGGCATCCCAACAAACAATCGTGTCTTTCATAATATCAAAGCTAAAGAAAGCTATCCCTACAAAATCATATAGTCTTGTCATGCTCTGTCTTCTTAACACAAAGTATTTATCATGCACAACCCCGATGACAAGCCGAGCAATTGGCTCATACTTTTTAACGCGCTTCAGTTGTTTCAACCCTCACGCAATACATGAGCGCAAGCCATGGATATAACACTATGGGTGGAATAGAGTATGATGATAGGGGTAAATATAGAGAAGACAAAAAAGTAAGAAAGTCTCACATCGACGCGGCTAACCAACGGGCTATGGAGATGCCCATCAATTGATATCAACGTGAGGAGTAGGGATTGCCATGCAACGGATGCACTAAGAGCTATAAATGTATGAAAGCTCAATATGAAAACTAAGTGGGTGTGCATCCAACTTGCTTGCTCTTGAAGACCTCGGGCATTTGAGGAAGCCCATCATCGGAATATACAAGCCAAGTTCTATAATGAAAAATTCCCACTAGTATAAGAAAGTGATTAAATAGGAGACTCTATATGAAAAATATGGTGCTACTTTGAAGCACAAGTGTGGTAAAGGATAGTAACAATGCCCCTTCTCTCTTTTTTTTCTTTTTCGTTTTTTTCCTCTCTCATTGTCCGGAGTCTCATCCTGACTTGTGGGGGAATCATAGTCTCCATCATCCTTTCCTCACTGGGACAATGCTCTAATAATGAATAATGATGATCATGACACTTCTATTTACTTACAACTCAAAAATAAATAAAAATTACAACTCGATACCTATAACAAAATATGACTCTATATGAATGCCTTTGGCAGTGTACCAGGATGTGCAATGATCTAGCATAACAACAATATCAAAAAATGGACAAGCCATGGAAATATCATGATAGCTATCTTACGATCATGCAAAGCAATATGACAATGAATGCTTAAGTCATCAAAACGGAGGCGCTGGAAGTTGCATGGCAATATATCTCGGAATGGCTATGAAAAGGCCATAATAGGTAGGTATGGTGGCTGTTTTGAGGAAGATATAATGAGGCTTATGTGTGATAGAGAGTATCATATCACGGGGTTTGGATGCACCTGCGAACTTTGCACCACATCTCGAGGTGAGAAAGGGCAATGCACGGTACCGTAGAGGCTAGCAAATTGCGGAAAGGTAAGAGTGCGTATAATCCATGGACTCACATTAATCATAAAGAACTCATATACTTATTGCAAAAGTTTATTAGCCCTCGAAGCAAAGTACTACTACGCATGCCCCTAGGGGGATAGATTGGTAGGAAAAGACCATCGCTCATCCCCGACCGCCACTCATAAGGAAGACAATCAATAATAAATCATGCTCCAACTTCATAGCATAACGAGAGACTATATGTGCATGCTTCGGGAATCACAAACCTTAACACCAATATTCTTACTAACCACAACCGTTTACTAGTACCTCCCACATATTATCATCTCTATATCACAAAATTATTGCAAGAAATCAAACATATCATATTCAGTGATCCATAAGTTTTATGTAGGATTTTATGACTAACCATGCAATTGACCAATTCCTGTTGACTCTCTAAATAGACATAAGTGAAGCAAGAGAGTTGAATTCTTTCTATAAAATACCAAACTCTAATAAATATAAGTGAAGCAAAAGAGCATTCTACAAATAACGGTTTTCCATGTGAAGAGAAACAGGCAATCCAAACTTCAAATGATATAAGTGAAGCACATGAAGCATTCTATAAAGCCATACTCAAAAGATATAAGTGAAGTGCAATGAGAATTCTATAAATCAACCATGGAATATCTCATACCAGCATGGTGCATAAAAGAAAAATGAAAACTAAACACAAAAGACACTCCAAGATTTACACATATCACAAGCACGAAACGAAGACGAAAACATACCGATACTTATTGAAGAAAGATGGGATGCCTTCGGGGTATCCCCAAGCTTAGACGCTTGAGTCTCCTTGAATATTTACTTGGGGTGCCTTGGGCATCCCCAAGCTTGAGCTCTTGCCTCTCCTCCTTCTCCTCATATCGAGACCTCCTCGATCTTTGATCATTTCATCCACACAAAACTCAACAGAAACCTCGTGAGATCCGTTAGTATAATAATGCAAATCACTACTTTAAGTACTGTTGCAAACCAATTCATATTTTGTTTTTGCATTATAGCTACTGTATTATAACTTCTCCACGGCTCATACCACCGATAGAATCGATAGTTTCATCAAAACAAGCAAAACAATGCATCAAAAACAGAATCTGTCAAAAACAGGATAGTCTGTAGTAATATGAACATTCACCATACTTATGTAACTCTAAAAATTCTTAAAAATTAGGAAAAAATAAAAATTATATATATAAATACTGTGCAAAACGTTTCAGAAGCTTTTGATGTTCCAGTAAAAAATGTAAAATCACGCACTACAGCCAAAGTTTCTGTTTCTGCACCGCACATACCTACAAGCAATCTAATCATCCTAAAGACAAATCTTGGCACATTATTTTTATAATACAATGGATTTGTACAAGGGGATAATTATTTTTTTGAAAATTTGCTGTAATTAAGATTCACAAAGTTTCCATGGGCATAAACAAAGTTCAAGGCTAGCTCCCACTTTCACAATGCTCGTCTCTCTCACTTTCACTTTTCTTTTTGTGAGGTTGTAAGTTCCCCTCTATATTTTTTTTGTTTTTAAACTTTATAAAAGCACTCAACAGAATAAAATGACTATCTAAAACTTCTGGGTTGTCTCCCTAGCAGCGCTTTCTTTAAAGGCATTAAGCTAGGCATAAAGTGCTCAAGTAATGAATCCACCCGGATCCCAAGGTATATCAAAGCCAATTTTAATTAGCAATGATTTGGCATTTAGTAGTGAGCACAAAGCAACATATATCATGCAATGATGAAGTATAACTCTCTTCCTATGCATCGGCATGTCATAATAGAATAATTCATGCACATCAAGTAAAGGCCAATACATAGCAAAAGCAGTTTCTTGCAATTTAATCGTGTTGGAAACATAGAGAGGGGGAGATGTAGTTCCTCTCTCATAATAATTGCAAGTAGGAGCAGCAAGCACATGCATATTATGTTCATCAAAATCATCATGTGCAAGGGTAAAAGGCAACCCATCAATGTAATCCTTAATAAGTGCAAACTTCTCCGATATAGAGTAGTTAGGAGAATTCAAAAATATAATAGGATTATCATGTGTAGGTGCAATAGCAACAATTTCATTCTTAACATAAGGAACTATAGCAAGTTCATCTCCATAAGCATAATTCATATTGGCATCTTTGCCACAAGCATAGCAAGCATCAATTTCATCAAAAAGGGATATTTCAAATGAATCAACGGGATCATAGCAATTATCATAGCATTCATCCTTCGGTAAGCACGAAGGGACATTAAACAATGTATGAGTTGAGGAGTTACTCTCATTAGAAGGTGGGCACGGATGATCAATCCGCTCTTCCTCCATTTGTTCTTCGCTCTCCTCATCATCTTTTTCATCTAATGAGCTCACAGTTTTGTCAATTCCTTCTTCCATAGACTCCTGCAAAATATTAGTCTCTTCTTGGACAGCGGAGACTTTGTCAATAAATATATCAATATCGGAATTGTATTTGTAATTATCATAGCAATATTTAAGGATAGCAAAATTTTCAGGTCTATAAACATCATCATCAAAACCTTCATACTTTTCAAACAAAGATTCAATTTCATAAGCACCCTTAAAAGCAACAAATTCTTCTATTCGTTCCACATCATAGTAATCATATCTACCATTAGCATAAGAAGCTAAGGTTTCATTTTCATTAAATTTGCATGAAAAGGGAAGGTGTGGAGCCTTCATCCTAGAGCAATAAGTATAATCATACCTCTGGCATAAATTCCAAGCATACCAATGCAACATATCAATTTGACCCCATAACAGTTTCCCTTTTTGTGTCAAGCGATAATCACTAAAATATTCACGTTAATCCAACATTACTCCCATTATCAAGTTGAATGGGGTTTTCTCAGGATTATCAAAGTAGTGCATAATATTTTCCACATAACGAGCATCGAGGGTTTTAGGAGGTTCCCCATCTCCATGAGTAGCAAGTACCACTAATTTTTTTGGTGTTTCGTGTTCCATATCCATAACTAAAGATAGAGAACAACTTAGAACAGAAAATAAAATCTACTTAGTGAGAAAGCAAACAAGCAAACACGAGAATATTCACCCCGCGCTATTGCTCCCCGGCAACGGCGCTAGAAAAATGTCTTGATAACCCACAAGTATAGGGGATCGTTTGTAGCCTTCTTCGATAAATAAGAGTGTCGAACCCAATGAGGAGCTAAAGGTAGAACAAATATTCCCTCAAGTTCTATCGACCACCGATACAACTCTACGCACACTTGATGTTTGCTTTACCTAGAACAAGTATGAAACTATTTTGCGAGAATAAAACTACGAGTACTTTGCGAGAATAAAACTATGAATAAATTGCAAGGTAATAAAAGTGGATAGCTTTTGTCAACAAGAAAGTCATTTGTCCCTAGGCAATCGATAACAAGTGCCGGTAATCATTCTTGTAATTTTATATGAGGGAGAGGCATGAGCTAACATACTTTCTCTACTTGGATCATATGCACTTATGATTGGACCCCTAACAAGCATCCGCAACTACTGAAGATCATTAAGGTCGTGAAACCCAACCATAGCATTAAGTATCAAGTCCTCTTTACTCCCATACGCCATCACCCACTTATCCGCGTTTAGGCTGCTGTCACCCCCGCAACACCGACAATAAGCAAACCATGAACATATTGCAACACCCTACAGCGAGGATCCCTCACGTTTGCGCGAGACGGAGGGCACCATAGGACAGCACCATAAATAAAATATTCAATCATACCAACCAAGTTCGTGGCTTACCTCCGGCTGGAGGAGCGTCGGATGAAGCAGGTCAAGGCGCGGGCTATCCACACCGCCCTCACTGTCGGCACCACCCGTGGAGGCCCTCCTCCACCACCCGCCGCCCCCGCCGCCCCTCCACAGCCGTGGCACCCGGCTCCCTACCAGCAGCAGCAGCCGCCGCTGCTGCCCCTGCCACCGCCTCCCTACAGCGCGCCCGCCCCTCCCGCGCCACCCGCCGATCGGCGTCGGGGAGGCCGGCGCGGTGGCCAGCATCAGCCACAGCAGCCCGCGGGGGCCCCTCGTCTTCATCAGCAGCTGCCGCAGGCGCCCCCCATGGGCCAGTGGGTACAACCCATGGACCGGCATTGTCCACGCGTACACCATGCGGGTCCCACGGGCGCCGGCCCCGACTCTTCCGGTGCCGCGACCCCCGACGCATCAGGCGTACTATGCGGCTCCGCAGCCCTATGGAGGATACCCACCATCGTAGCTGAGTGGTGGCTACGGTTTCCCGATGGCATCTTCGTCACCTCCGCCGGCGCTGCCACCAGCGCCTTGGGACCTGGCGTTACTCGCCGCACTGCACACCGCCCCTACGCCGAACAACTACACTGGCGGCGGTGATTGGTACATGAACACCGGGGCCACTGCTCACATGTTTGCTCATCCTGGTAATCTTGCCTCTTTCACTCCCATCACCACCGCCCACCGCATCATTGTCGGTGACGGTTCCACCCTCCCCATTACACATGTGGGGCACACTTCATTTCCTTCTAATTCCATGCATTTATCTTTGTCTAACATACTAGTGTCACCTCAGCTTATTAAGAATCTTATTTCCGTTCGTTGTTTTACCCGTGAAAATCCTGTTACTGTTGAATTTGACGAGCTTGGTTTTTGTGTCAAGGACGCTCGAACCAGGATGGTACTTCACCGATGTGACAGCCCCGATGAGCTGTATCTGGTGCATCCGCCTTCCTCCACCACCACCACACCAGTTGTTCTCTCCGCTGTCGTTGATCTCTGGCACGCTCGTCTGGGTCATCCCAATCCCGTCACTCTTCGTCATATTCTTAGGAGTTTCAATTTCAGTTGTAATAAGATAGAGGATCATACCTGTCATGCTTGTTGTGTCGGCAAACACGTTCGTCTTCCGTTTAATAACTCCACCACCATTGCTTCTTTTCCTTTTCAGTTGATTCATAGTGATGTGTGGACTTCTCCAGTTCCTAGTAATTCGGGCTATTTATATTATCTGGTTATCCTTGATGACTATTCTCATTATGTGTGGACTTTTCCTTTGCGACGTAAGTCGGATGCACTTTCCACCCTGACGGCTTTTTACTCCTATGTCAGCACGCAGTTTGGGCATCCCATTCTTGCTCTTTAGACTGACAATGGAAAAGAGTTTGACAATCTTGCTTTCCGTAGTTTTCTGTCGCACCATGGCACAATTTTTCGTCTCACTTGCCCATATACTTCACAGCAAAACAGTCGAGCCGAACGCGTCCTTCGCACTCTGAATGACTGCGTTCGCATGCTCCTGTTTCATGCTAACGTGCCGCCTCGCTTCTGGTCGGACGCACTTGCTACCGCATCACTCCTTCTTAACCTCCGGCCATGTCGCCCGCGGTGGAACTACGCACCTCACCATCTCCTCTTTGGTACGCCACCCTCTTATGACGGTCTGCGTATCTTTGGGTGTCTCTGTTATCCTAGCACTGCCGATACTTCTCCTCATAAACTTGCACCATGTTCTGTTGCATGCATCTTCATCTGCTACTCTTCTAACTCCAAGGGCTATCGGTGCTACGATCCCGTATCCCACCGCATGTTCACCTCCCGGCACGTTTACTTTGATGAGCATGTGTTTCCGTTTCAGCAGGTATCCCCGGTTGTCCCTCCCGTCGCTGACAGTGTGGGACCATCGGCGTCTCGCCCGGGGCGCTCGGGTGCCGCCCTCGGCCCGCCCACTGGCTCTGAGGCGCGTCACCCGCCGCCTGCAGCTGCCTCCGGGTCCAGCACCGGGCTTCCCAGCCCCACAGGCCCCGCCTCGACACCGCCTTCTAGCTCGGCGTCCGCCTCGATGCCTTCTGGCTTGGCGTCCGCCTCACCGCCGCCCTCCGACGCGGCGGCCTCCCCTGCCGGCCCGATGTCTGAGCCGGCCTTCGCCACTCCATCGCTGCCGTCGCCTGGTGGGAAGGCCCCGACTACGGACACGGCTCCCGCGGCGCCGCCCTCGGCCGTGGCCTCGACGCCTCCTGGCGCCTCTTCACCGGTGGCTGCGAGCTCACCACCCGCGGTCAGTCCGATCACTCGCGCCCGTACGGGCGTCTTTCGCCCGAGCTCGCGCTATGCTTCGGACAAGTACGTCCGCACGACATCCACCTCTACGCCATCGCCTTTGCCGTCCTCCGTTCGAGCCGCTCTTCGTGACCCGCTCTGGATGGCTGCGATGCAAGAGGAGTTCGATGCCTTGCTGCGCAACCGGACGTGGCAGCTTGTTCCCCGTCCCCGGCACGCCAACGTGATTACCGGGAAGTGGGTCTTCAAACACAAGCTTCATCCCGATGGTACCCTTGACCGCTATAAAGCGCACTCGGTTGTTTGTGGCTTCCGGCAACGTGCTGGCGTTGACTTCACCGACACCTTCGCTCTGGTTGTTAAGCTCGAGATGATCCACACGGTTCTCCACCTTGCGGTCTCCCGTGCCTGGCCGGTGCACCAGATGGACGTCTCCAACGCCTTTCTCCATGGTCACCTCGAGGAGCAGGTCTTTTGCCAGCAGCCCACGGGGTTCGTTGATCCAGCACATCCCGACCACATGTGTCTGCTCTCGCGGTCCTTGTATGGACTCAAGCAGGCTCCTCGCACTTGGTACCAGCGCATCACGACGTTTCTGCACCAGCTCGGGTTTCGCTCTACCCGCTCGGACGCGTCGCTGTTTGTCTACCACCAGGGCTCTGACACTGCATATCTGCTCCTTTACATCGACGACATCATCCTGATGGCATGTACGGCTGGCCTTCTCAGTCAGCTCACTGATCATCTTCGCGCTGAGTTTGCCATCAAGGACTTGGGTCCTTTGCACTACTTCCTCGGTGTTGAGGTGGTGCGTCGTCCGGATGGCTTCTTCCTTCACCAGCAGAAGTACACTCACGAGCTCCTCGATCGTGTTGGCATGCTTAATTGCAAGCCCGTCGCCACGCCTGTTGATACGAAGGCCAAGCTCTCTGCCACGGATGGTTCTCCTGCTTTGGATGCTGCTTTTTACCGGTCCATTCTTGGGGCTCTTCAGTACCTCACTCTCACTCGGCCAGAGCTCCAGTATGCAGTTCAGCAGGTGTGTCTTCACATGCATGCTCCTCGGGACGTTCATTGGGCCGCTGTCAAGAAGATTCTCCGCTATATCAGTGGCACTCTAGACCTTGGCGTCATGTTGCACGCCTCCACCGACACTGTCCTCACCGCCTACTCCGATGCCGACTGGGCCGGCTGCCCCGACACTCGTCGCTCCACTTCGGGCTACTGTGTTTTCCTTGGACCCTCGCTTATCTCGTGCTCGTCCAAGCGGCAACCTACGGTCTCCCATTCTAGTGCTGAGGCTGAGTATCGCGTTGTGGCCAATGTCATCGCCGAGTGTTCGTGGCTTCGTCAGCTGCTCCAGGAGCTTTCATGTCCTTTCGACCGAGCAACGGTGGTCTACTGCGACAATGTCTCGGCTGTCTACCTCTCCGCCAACCCAGTTCATCATCGTCGTACCAAGCATATTGAGTTGGATATTCATTTTGTTCGGGATCAGGTGGCCCTTGGCCATATTCATGTTCTACACGTTCCTACTTCCCAACAATTTGCAGATATCATGACCAAAGGCTTGCCTACGGCGTCCTTCGAGGAGTTCCGGTCCAGTCTTTGTGTTAGCAATGGCGCTGCTTCGACTGCGCGGGGGGGGGGGGGAGGGGTTGGGTGTTGTGCATATTGTGTATTGGGCCCACCTCCTAGTTTCCTTGTATAGTTGAGGTCGTGGTCCACCGTTGTACATCATATATACATGCGATTGCACCTGATCAATACATTGTGCAATTCCATCAACATATAGCCATGTCCATGGTGAAATTTTACCTTGCTGGCCTATATAAAATCTGAAAAACTAAAGGCAATACCTGCATGACGGTCGTCTTGAGATGGCGATAGATAAGATCCATCGAGGACAGTTGCAGTACCCTAGTTTCCTGCGCAATTTTTTCTGGCGGAGATCATGGGGTGAGGTTTGATTGAGGATTCGTCTCCTTGGCGAGAAATTAGATCTTAACCAGAAAATCATCTAATCCCCCCTCATTGGCACCATCGACCAATTGTCACTGTTGCCTCGCACCACCACGATAGAAGGAGTGTAGGGGTTTCGCCGCCGTGCAGTCGAGTGAACCACAGGGCAAGGATGAGAGAAGAGGATGCGCGTAAGCGACATGATTAGTTGGGAAGGAAGGAGGAGGCGGTGGGGGTGGCGGCGGCGACACTACCCACGGGAATGGGGGTGAGGGAGAGGAGTAGGAGATTCGTCTCCAGGGTCAAGATGGGATTGTCTGGTGCTACCGCAATCTGATGCGGCGGTCGACGACGCCAGAAGGACTGTGAGCGGTTGTGACGCCCCAGCTCAATCGTGCACTAATCATACACGCAAATGCACACGATCAAGCCTAAGGACTCAAGGGAAGATATCACAACACAACTCTAAAACATAAATAAAGACATACAAGCTTTATATTACAAGCCAGGGGCCTCGAGGGCTCGAATACATAAGCTTGCGTACAAGCGTCAGTGGAAGCATCAGATATCTGAGTACAGATATAAAAGAAAACACAGAAAGGCCTTTAGAAAGGCGGGGCAAAATAAAACACTACGATCGAAAGGCGCAGGCCTCCTGCCTGGGACCCTCCGAACCTACTCCTGGTCGTTAGTCAGCTCGTAGTAGTAATCATCCTCGGGGTAGTAGTAGTAGTCGATCGACGGGGCATCTGTCTCAGGGGGCTCCGTCCTCTGGTCACGACAAACTGATGTGGGGAGAAAAAGGAAAACAAAGTAACTGTGAGTACTCAGAAGTACTCAGCAAGCAAGGATCTACACTACATATGCAACATTTTCAAAGAGAGGCTGTATATGTGGACTGGGCTGCAGAAATGCCTAAATAGAGAGGAAAGCCTAGTCCTATCGAAGACTAGCATCCTCAGCGGTCTTGCAGCAATAGAAGAGAGTAGCACAGTACAATATAATGTAGCAGTATCATTAAGTCTCAACCTCACCCAGAGATCCTTTCTCGACTCCCTGCGAGAAAGCAATCCCAGAGCCATACAGTCATCAACCTCGTCCTGAGATCCCTTCTCGACTCCCTGCGAGAAGCAATCCCAGAGCCATAGTATCCAAGTATCCAGTTCTAATTGTATCAATCAGGATACAACTCCGAGTGTCCGTTACCGTAGGACCGGCTATCGATAGAAGTTTTCTTCCCTGCAGGGGTGCACCAACTTACCCACCACGCTCGCTTAACTCCGGCCGGACACACTTTCTGGGTCCTTCCCGGCCTCGGCCAAACAACACACCGCAACCCTACCTACAGCTCAGCAGAGAGGTCCCCGTCGGTCTACATCCTAAGCACAAGGGGGTCTTGGCCATCGCCCCTCGCCCTCCGGGTCGTTGCGCACAGGGTGGATACCAGCATCGCCTCGGGTGGCCGACACGATCCGACCGTGCCGCCATGCTGAACTGGACGTCTGACAGAGCTTTCGGCTGATGCATACGATGCAGAACGCCCATACTATGCCCACGTGATGGTTAGCGCTATCAGGCCAGAGGCCTGCTCGGATCAAATATCCAAATCGTTAGTACCTTGGGCTTGCGGTAACGAGCAGAGACACACGAAAGATGTGACCCCGTCGCCTCGTCTCGAGGACTTGCGGCAAGGGCCAAGAATGCCCGGCCACGCCTCATATTCTCACTCGGGCACCATACAGGCAACCCGTCTTCACATCACACGCGGATACCCCTCAGGGTCGACCCGCCTTTCCAAGTAACAATAATACAGTCCAAGTATCCGTGTGTCCATAACATCAGGGGAATCCGAGGTATCACCCTCATTGGATTCCTACTCGATGTATCCATCAAGGTGAACTCGGAGGAATCACCCTCGCTGGGTTCACACTTGAGGTGTTGTACGACGGCGTCGTTATCGGAAGCGGTGAAGGAGGAATCACCCTCGATGACCACGACCGAATAGCTACTCTACAGAGTTAACATCAGAAGTGCTACAAGAGGTTTCACCCTCGGCACTCGATAGTAACGCTGCAGTGTCATTACAAAACTAAGGGGGTGATGTGCGGTGTCGTGGCCTGGTCTTCAATCCCGTTGAGCGGGTCTTCGGATAATCCAGCGGGGCAATCGGGATAAGTGGGGTCACTGATAGGTCTCTACCCAGCCTAAACTAAGCAGTCTAGGTTATGCAGGTAATTACCAACAACAGGTTATAATAAACAGGCTATGCATCAGAATAGGTAAAGCAGTAGCAGCAGCAATTCTAATGCAAGCATGAGAAATTAAAATGGGCGATATCGGGATGATCAAAGGGGGGCGCTTGTCTGGTTGCTCGGCGGCAAGGGCAAGGTCGTAAATGGTGTCGTCGGGCTCCGGAGCTGCGTCGGTACCGGGAACTGCGTCGGGGTCGAACAAGAGAGAAGAGGGGAGGTAATAGTAAATATAAAGCAAACAAGAGTATGACATGACAATACGCAGTGTCGGGTGTGTCCTAACGTATGGTTACACGTCACCGAGGAAGGGGGAATCCATCCGGGAATGTTTTCCCAGTTCCGGACATTTGTCAGATAGATGACCGGAGGGGAACGGTTCCATGTTCGGGTAGCTAGGGACGTGTGACGGATGAACGGACAGCGTATTCGGATCCGCCTCAAAATTCTGAGCAACTTTCATGTACAAAGTTTTTCGATCTGAGTTACGGATTATTTTATATGATTTTTCAAAGTTTTAATAAAATTATAAAATTCTTTTAATTCGAAAATAAAACAGAAATAGCTAAATGCACCCAAAAGGGTACCCAGCTTAGTCTGTCATGTGGGGCCACTGATGAGTTGACCCAGTCAATGCTGGACTGGTCAAAGGGTGAACAGTGTAGGGTGGGTCCAACCTGTCATAGAGTCATTATACTAAATATCTCTTTTTTTTATCTAAACTTTTCTCTTCTTTTTTTTTAGACGGGCCCCACTTATCATTGGACAGGTTGCCTTATCGGGCGTGCGGGCACGCGGGCTACGGGCGCTGACGCCGGGTGCCCGATGGGGGTGACCCCGGGCATGCGGGCGATGGCTGCCGGGGCGCGGCGGGGCGCTGGAGTTGGCCGCGGGTGCGACGATGGCCCACGGGGCTGGAGGGGGAGGCGGGGCACGGGGCGACGGCGCCAGTGCAGGGGAGGGCGGAGTGGCACCGGGCAGGGGGCGGCGCCGAGCGCGGCAGGAGGTAGCAGTGGGTCCTGCGCGCGCGGGCCGAGCGGCGAGCGCAGCTACGGCTGGGCAAAGCCGCAGCAGGGGGCGGGCGGCGGCGGCCAGGCGCGGCCATGGACTCGTGCGGGGGCGAGGGTGCAAGGCCGTGGGCCCGAGGCCACGGCGCGGACGGGACGCGCAAAAGCGCTTGTGCGCGGGCGGCGCAGAGCGCGGGCGAAGCGCGAGCAGCGCGCGGCTGTGGGCGCGAGTGCGGATTCGGCAAGCGGGCTCGGTCGTGCGCGGCGTGCACAGGGGGGAAGAGGAGGGGCGGGGCGTCGGAGGCCGTGGCCTCACCGTACGTTGACGGGGAGAGGGGCGGCGAGGCTCGATGGAGCCTTTGGGGAGGAGGTTGGGGAGGCGCTCGGGGGCGGCGAGGCAACGACGGTAACGAGGCGGCGACGGCGTCGGGCGCGGGGCGTCGACGGGGGCGCGCCCCGATCCAGTCGAGGAGAGGAGGAGGAGGGAGGAGTGCAAGGGGGGGAATGGGGATCGGGCTAGGGTTCGGTGCCCCCAGGGGGTATAGGCCAGGGGAGGGAGTGGGCCGGCCTGGCAGGCCGTGGCCCAGTTGGGCCGGTGGGGGGGGGGGTTGTTTTCTTTTTATTTTTGCTTCATTTCCTTTTGCCTTTTTCTTTTCTCATATTTTCCTGTTATGCAAATAGTTTGGCACCCAAATGAATTTTGTAAAATATGTGACCTGGTCCATAATTAGCAGTACAATGTACCCTACCACCAAAAACTAGTTTGGGCAAAACATCATTTCATATTTGACTTAGATTAATTAAAAGGTTATTAAATATTATTTTCAGCCACTGTTAGAGGAGGTTTGGGTTACCTAATTAATTTATTAAATGTTGGTTACAATTTTAGAATGGTCTCTGGAATATTAGTCATTTAATGAACATTTTAGTTTCTGATCTGAACAACTTTTATTTTCACTTTTAGTTTTGAATTTCCATTTGAACTTGAATTTTAAAATGAGATATGATCCAATTAATATTTAGGCACTGTTGATCATGATGACATGGCACAATCAAAAAGGGTGATTACTATAGTTAACCACTGGGGGTGTTACAGCGGTGAGCCGGGGAACGGTGGTCATGGCAGACACAATCATGGTCGCGAGATCGAAGGCATGGCGAGATTGAAGAAACAGAAGGGGCGCATGAGGTCGTCCTGCCTGAACCGTCGCCTGCCCACACGAAGTGCTCTGCTTTTCTTAGGAGACGAAGCGCTTTGCCTGTATGTTTTTCCAGCTGGGAAGAGCCCATCAGGCCCAATTCACAGCATGGTTCCGAAATTGTCGCCGGAGCAGCGGCCCATTAGGGAATCTGCTCTCTCGCACCAAGATCGAAGCGATGCGACGAGGGATTAAGATGAAATCGGATGGCCAGAAAAGTCCAAGGATGAAGATCCGATGGCTGCGAACGCTAATGACCTGAGATGGTCTGAAACTTGCACAGTTATAATGTATCTAAATGATGAAGCATTCATGCACGTGACAAATGACGTAAACGGAGATTATTTCTCTCAAGAGTATGCATCACAAGAATATGATACTCAATTTGATGATGATAATCTCGACATGGATGATGAGGGCTTTATGTGGTGCTATGTCTGCTCCCACGCTCTACTTTACTTTCTTACGAAATATGACTTCCCTTCTAGACTTTTTTTTAGGAACCCTTCTAGACTTCTAGTAAAGCTTCATGTCTCATTTGCTCTATAGTTTTCAAGCTTATATATGTTTTAGTATCATTTTATTTTTTGCTTTTAGTAGGAAGGCTGCCAAAAACACTACTGCTTTTAGTATCATTTTATTTTCTGTAGATTTCAGTCCGATGCTACATGTTATTTATGTTGCTGGTATATTTTGCTGACCGTCAGCTCGCATCCGATGGTAGAGCTTCTTTTGAACCGAAGACGCTGTAAGTTCCTTTGGAGTATCTCCACAAACTCTCCGTGTATGTCCGGGCAGGCGGTCAGTTAGCAATCGGTCGCAAAATGTCGATCAAGCCGTACCCTTCATATCGGTCCTATACGCTCGGACTGATCGGCATCATGCTTATATCCAACCCATATTTGTGGCGGATATGACGAGGCCCGGGCGTGTCCGTCATGTCGGATCCAGCCCATGCTGGGCCATCCTAATCCCACATATATTCGTCCCTATTCCTTCCGGATCAAACTTTAGTCACTCCACTCCACTCTAGTCCACTCCGCCTCCAAGCTCCGTTCCGGTGATCTCCACTCAGATCAGCGCACTGGTGGCTTGAGGCGCGTGACCGCGGCCTCGCCGGACACTGTGACCACCATCTGGTGCCCAAGTTCAAGGTGGCGGTGCAACCCCTTCGGTGGCGCCTCGTCTCCGTGGTGTCGGGCTCCAAGTCGAAGATCAATGCCGGTATGCGTGATGGGTCATTCGATGTTGTGGGGTGTACCCGCAGTGTGAGGTAGAGGACACGGAAGGCCGAGATAGTGGAGGCAGAGTCACATGCCGCCTTGGACGAGGAAGCCATCCGTGCTCGCATCCTCAATAAGCAGGAAAGGAGCAGGACGCGCGCCCACGCCCGTGAGCAAAACCGAACGGTTCGTGCCATGGCCGGACTGCCTCCCAAATAAGAGAAGGGAGAGGGCGGTGACGGGTCTGACAACTCGACAGTGAGCAGATTTGGCTCGATCCATTTTGCGTCTTCAACTGCTACTTTCGCGACAAAGACTACAAGGATGACAGCAAGGGCAAGGGCAACCGTGGATGACTTTCTCCACGCTTTAGTATGTAGAACGTGTCAATTTTTGATAGTCCGGTTGCATGCATGATGTAGTATAGCATGTTAATTTTTAATAGTTTGATGGCATGCATGATGAAATAGCCGGACATTATATGCGGGATCGAGATGTTCACGTAGAGTTAAGTTTATGTTGCATATAATTTTATGAATTTGAGGATTTGCTAATATGGTACCCGGTTGTGAAACCGAACATTTGAGAGGTGATCGGTCATTGTTCGTGGACGCATCTGGCCGGATTAGGTAGGTCCAGCTGCATATGCTCTAAGGGCATCTCCAACGCTGACTCGCAAATTTGCTCCCGCTTCCGTCCGTGGATAAGAGAGGACCAGTCCACGGACACTGATACGAGGGCCAGCCATCCAAAGCTAGCCGCATATGTCCGCTTACATTACAAATGAAATTCAACGAAAATAAAGAAATCTGAATCAAACTCAAACAAACCGAACAATATTAATTCACCCTTGGATGCGGGAGCCGACTTGGAGCGGCCACTTGCTCCTCCGCACGCAAGCTTGCAGCCTCGCCCATGGTACTAACGTCCTCGAGCGGCGAGGGAGGTGCAACAGCGAGTTGCCTAGTTCATATTCGGCGGGCTTGACGGGCCACCCAACATGCTTTTATGCCGGAGAACCCCTCTTCTTGCTCGCGGATGCCATGGAGAGTGTGGATAATATGGTGCAAGGAGGAGATGGGGAGCGGAGGTGTGGTGCGCTTCTTGCTCGGCGTCTGGCCTCATTTAAATAGCTGGTGGATGCGAGGAGCCAACCGGCATTGTGTTTAATGCCGGCCGGCTCGCGAACGAACGTGTGGTCGGAGTAGGTTTCTCGGTACACGCGTGGCTTTAGTGGAGGTAGGCGAGGAGGCGTGTTCAGCTGAGCGTGCAACGAGCGCCGCTCTCTCGACCGGCGCACCGCTTCATTTTCTGCGCCCGTGAGAGGCCGCGTTCACTCTAGGCCGGCGTCAATGCGGAGCGGACGCTCATAGCGGCATGAATGCGGGCAGCTAGCGCCAGGCGAGAAAGCACGCGTGCGATGGAGAAGGGTTTTGGGTGGCCCACGGTTGCCAGGCGCGGACATGGCAGCGGTCCGGACAAATGCAGAACCCCCACTTTGTCTCCGGTTTGCGGGGAAAAATGCGTCTGAACCGGCCTGTGGACCGATACAGGACCGCGTTGGATGGCAAAATACATCTGGAACATGCGGTCCGAACAGTTGCGGGCGGTTCGAGAGATGCCCTAAGGCCAACTCCAACGGGCGACCCCATATTGTCCGGACGTGTCCGTTTGGGTCGAAACGGACACGATCAACGACCCAATGTGTGAGAGCAAACCCAAAAAACGTCTGTCCCACGTCCTTTCTGACCCAAACCAGGATCATTTTCGGGCCGGCTTTGCGTCCAAACGGACACTGGACAGGCGCACACGTGTCGGCTCGTCGTCCGCCTTCGGGCCTGCATGTTGGCCCCCAACTACTCCCCACCAGCCCCATTAAATCCACACGGGCACACAGGCCCGCATGTCAGTCTCCCAGACGCCCACGGCCGTGTCCTTTTTAATGGAAAACCCGTGGACAGGCTTATAGCCCATAAGTATAGGGGATCGCAACAGTTTTCGAGGGTAGAGTATTCAACCCGAATTTATAGATTCGACACAAGGGGAGCCAAAGAATATTTGCGAGTATTAGCAGTTGAGTTGTCAATTCAATCACACCTGGAGATTAAATATCTGCAGCAAAGTGATCAGTAGCACAGTAATATGATAGTTTTGATAGCAGTGGTAACAGTAATAGTAACAGTAGCAGTGATAGCAATGATTTTGTAGCAAGTGTAACAGTAACAGCAGCAGTAGTAACTTTGCAAGAACAATATGTGGAAAACTCGTAGGCATTGGATCGGTGAATTTGTTGGATGATATTCATCATATAACAGTCATAACCTAGGGCGATACAAAACTAGGTTCAGTTCATAAATATAATGTAGGCATGTATTCCGTAAATAGTCATACGTGCTTATGGAAAAGAATTTGCATGACATCTTTTGTCCTACCCTCCCGTGGCAGCGGGGTCCATAAGGAAACTAAGGGATATTAAGGCCTCCTTTTAATAGAGAACCGGAACAAAGCATTAACACATAGTGAATACATGAACTCCTCAAATTACGGTCATCACCGAAAAGTATCCCAATTACTGTCACACTGGGGTTTACGGATCATAACACGTAATAGGTGAATATGACTTGCAAGATCGGATCTAGAACATAGATATAATGGTGAAAACATAAACGGTTCAGATCTGAAATCATGGCACTTGGGCCCTAGTGACAAGCATTAAGCACAGCAAAGTCATAACAACATCAATCTCAGAACATAGTGGATACTAGGGATCAAGCCCTAACAAAACTAACTCGATTACATGATGAATCTCATCCAACTCCTCACCGACCAGCGAGCCTACGAAGGAATTACTCACTTCCGGTGGGGAGCATCATGAAATTGGTGATGAAGGAGGGTTGGTGATGATGAAGACCGAAGATTCCCCTCTCCGAAGCCCCGAACGGGCTCCAGATCTGGCCTCCCGATGAAGAACAGGAGGCGGCGGCTCCGTATCATGAAACGCGATGAAACTTCCTCCCCTATTTTTTCTCCAAAAATAGGATTTTATAGTGCTGGAATTAGGGTCTGTGGGGCCACGAGGTGGGCACAACTCACCAGGGCACGCCAGAGGGGGGGGGGGGGCGCCCTGGTGTCTTGTGCTTAGCCAGGGCCCCCCTCCGGTGGTTCTTGGCTCCAGTATTTTTTATATATTCTGAAATAATTCTCCGAAAAGTTTTGTCCAAATCTGAGAACTTTTATTTCTGCACAAAAACAACACCATGGCAGTTCTGCTGAAAACAGTGTCAGTCCGGGTTAGTTTCATCCAAATCATGCAAATTAGAGTCCAAAACAAGAGCAAAAGCGTTAGGAAAAGTAGATACGATGGAGACGTATCAACTCCCCCAAGCTTAAACCTTTGCTTGTCCTCAAGCAATTCAGTTGACAAACTGAAAGTGATAAAGAAAAACTTTTACAAACTCTTTTGTTCTTGTTTACATAAATAAGCTTAAGTAGCACCCAGGTTTTCAACAAAGATTATGACTAACCATGTCAACAATAACGCTTAAAATTATATTAACTCATATCAATGGCATAAGCAACTAACGAGCAATAATAAGATATCTCAAATGACAACACTTTGTCGAAACAACCATGATATAATATGACAATAGTGGTATCTCGCTAGCCCTTTCTGAGACCGCAAAACATAAATGCAGAGCACCTCCAAAGTTCAAGCAGCGACTAAACATTGTAATTCATGGTAGAAAAGATCCAGTCATGATGCATCCAACATTAACTATACACAATGCATGAGGATGACAATAGTGCTCTCAGGTCTGGCGCTTGTTTGAGAAGGTGATGACTCAACATAAAATTAAGTAGATAGTCCCTTCGCAGAGGGAAGTAGGGATTTGTAGAGGTGCCAGAGCTCAAAGCTTAAATCAGAGATAAATAAAATTTTGGGAGGTGCACCATTCCTGTTTACATTACGACCAAGAGTTATCAATATCTTCCATGCTAAACACATTAGCGGCAGTTCCCAAGCGATAAAGTAAATGTTTACTCCCCCTCCACCAACAAACACACTCCACGGCTAGACGAATCCATGGGTACAGTCCATACCAACAACAATCCTGGGGGAGTTTTGTTTAATTATTTGCAATTTTTGATTTCGGGACTGGGCATCCCTATTACCGCCCCTCTCGTGCGAGGACGGGTGAATAAACACTCATAATGAGAATAACCTGCTTAGCATGGAAGATACCGACCACCCCCTGTCGCTCTATGAACAATCCAGGCGCACAAAACAGATGTTCATTTGAAATTTTAGAGGTGGCACATGCAAATTTACTTGGAACGGCAGGGTAATACCGCATATAGGTAGATATAGTGGACTCATCTGGAATAACTTAGGTTTAAGGATTTTGATGCACAAGCAGTAATTCCGCTTAGTACAGGCGAAGGCTAGCAAATAGGTTGAGAAGAGGCCAGCTAGAGAGCGAAAACGGTCATGAACATGCATTATGCATAATAAACATTGAATACTAGCATGAGTAGGATATGAACACCATGAACATAAATATCATAGAGGCTATGTTGGTTTTGATTCAACTACATGCATGAACATGTGCCAAGTCAAGCCACTCGAAACATTCAGAGGAGGATACCATATCATCATACTACATCACAATCATTTTAATGCATGTTGACACTAAGATAAATCATTATCCACTCCTAGCTACTTAAGCATGGCATGGAAAACTATAATCTCTAATTGTCATTGCAAACATGTTTGATCATAATATGTTGAATCATGGATACTAGGTTAAACATATTTACAAAAATAGAACAAGTTGAGTTCATACCCGCTTCTCTCAGCCACAGTCAATTCATCAATTATCGTCATTATTGCCTTTTACTTGCACAACAGAATGATATGAAAATAATAATAGTGCAAGTGTGCCCTGGACTAAGATGGAATCTGCAAACATTTTATTCAAAAGGAGAAGACAAAGCAATTTGGGCTCTTTGTTAGATAAAAAATAATACATATGAGAGCCACTCAACATTTTCATCGTGGTATTCTCCTTGGTATGACTCAATAAAAAAGAAAAGAAATTCAGAGAAACACACTGAAATATTTTTGGAGTTTTTAGTTTTTCTTGAAGAAAGCAAATTAAAGAAGGGAAAACAAAAACGAGAAAAACTATTTACACGGGAAAGCTCCCAACAAGCAAAAGAAGAATAAAGAAATCTTTTTTGGGTTTTCTTTTAACACTACAACTAATTAAGCTAGAAAGAAAAACCGAAAAGAAGCGAGAAATATTTTTGGGTTTTCTCAAAGTTTTTCAAACACACAAGAAGAAAGCGAGAAATAAATCTAGCATGGATAATACAATGAAAAAGTGTGGACACCGACAGCTGGAATGAAATGTGTGAATCATGAATGTGATGTTGTTGGAAATACGTACTCCCCCAAGCTTAGGCTTTTGGCCTAGCTTGGAAATAACCATCCATAGTAGCCTTCCGGTCCCATGTCGAAGTGCTGTGGCGGCGGCACCTGAGCATCCCACTCCTGGGGCTCCTGCTCTGCCGCTGCCTGGGCGTTCTGGTGGGCAATGATGTCCTCTGGCATGACCCTGTATCCGCCCCTGGCAATAGAGTCAAACAAAGTAGGTGCAGGCAACGGAATAATATCATGGGAATCTACACTGAAAACCAAGTTGTAACGAATATTATGAAGAGAGTCAGCATCATCAGTAAACTGGTGTGCTACCATTGCCTGGTGATCTAGATAAACTCGAGACAAAGGATAATCATGTTGGCATATCTGAACATTAAAGTGACTCGCTAAGCAAGTAGTATAAATACCACCATGGATTTTGCCCTTAGTCCTGTTGAGGTGCAAACGACGTGCAATAATAGCCCCTAGGCTAAAGGTGTGATCATTGTGTAGTGCACGGCATAAAATGGCGAAGTCGGGGGCACTGAGTGCACCGACCTTCTCTCTAGCAGTTAAACACTTCACGATGAATAAAGCAAAGTAATGCACAAAAGGAAACTGCAAACTAGTGGCAGTGACATTCGACACACCTCTCTCATCCCCCACTGTCAGAGAATGATAAAAGTCCTCAAACTCTGCAGGTCTAGGCTCTCTTAATTCCCCGTCGGAGGGAATCAAACATATGTTACAAAAGTCAGTGAGTGGTATCTGATGGGGTTCAACATATAAGTTAAATTGCACCTCAGGAGGATTATTCCTACTTAGAAAATGAAAATTTTGCACAAAGGAATTTGTAAGGAGGTGGTGTTGGTCACACTCAGCTGCGAGGAACTCGGTCAGTCCAGCATTTGCAACGAATTGGGCAAACTCTTGATGGATCCCGCCCCCCTCCATGAAGGCATTATGCGGCCATTCGCACGGCCGCACCTCCGCCCTTCTCTGAGTGTTGAGGTCATTGTCCAATGATTCCCCAATGACTCCTTTTGCATTTTTCTTGGAGGCAAACTTCCTAAAGAAACTCATCTTATTCCTATAGATAAAATTCTGAAAAAATTTGTCCACAAAATTTTTGTCAACAAGACTTCACAAGATTGATAGCAGCTACTCATAAGGATGCATAGAGGCTATATTAAGCATTCAAACTACTTAGAACTCTAAGAATTCAACATGCAAGCCCATCTACAGCAGCACCAAGAGTAGCTAATTATTCAAAATATAAACCACTAAAGCTAAAACTAATTGGAGCAATGGAGGAGTCACATACCAAGTAGCAATCCCCCAAAACAGTTTCAGAAATGGAGCTTCGAGCAAAGAGATCGAAATCCACGGGTTTGAGAGCAAGAACACGGGAGAGAGAGAGCTATGGTGATTTTTTTTGGAGGTAGGAGATGACATGGGCTAAAGAAGTAAGTGAGGGGACCCACGTGGGGACGACAACCCACCAGGGCGCGCCTGGGGTTGCTGGCGCGCCCTGGTATCTTGTGGTCACCAGGTGCACCCCCCTGACGTTATTTGCACTAAAAATTCAGAAATAATAAAAAAAAGCGTATTAAATTTTCAGGGCATTCTGAGAACTTTTATTTTTGGGTCATTTTTTTATTGCACGGGAAATTCAGAAAACAGACTAATCATGGCATTTTATTTTATTTAACTAAGAAAAACAGAAAACAAAAGGTGGGAGCAGAAGGTTGTGCTTACTAAATTCATCAACCCCATACCTCTAAAAAATGATCCATTAATAAGGTTGATCAAGTCTTATTAACAACCACTTTCGATTAGCATGAAACCGAAGAACTTTCATAAAGCACTAAGTTACCTCAATGGGGATATGCATATCCCCAACAATAAGTATATCATATTTCTTTTTGGCAGTAGGTAGAGGTAGTTGAAAACTTCCAATAGTGAGTGTCGGAGATTTTTCAGTAACATTAATACCATTCACTTTGAATTGTTTCTTCGGAAAGTGCACCATATGCTCATTACCATTGATATGAAAAGTGACCTTGCTTTTATTGCAATCAATAACAGCCCCTGCAGTATTCAAAAAGGGTCTACCAAGGATAATCGACATGTTGTCGTCCTCGAGCATCTCAAGTATAATAAAGTCTATTAAGATAGTAACATTTGCAACAACAACGGACACATCCTCACAAATACCGATAGGTATGGCAGTTGATTTGTCAGCCATTTGCAATGATATTTCAGTAGGAGTGAGTTTATTCAAGTCAAGTCTTTTATATAAAGAGAAGGGTATAACACTAACACCAGCTCCTAAATCACACAAAGCAGTTTTGGCATAATTTCTTTTGATGGAGCAAGGTATAGTTGGTATTCCAGGATCTCCAAGTTTTTTAGGCACTCCATCCTTAAAAGAGTAATTAGCAAGCATGGTGGAGATCTCAGCTTCATGTATCTTTCTCTTATTAGTGATGATGTCTTTCATGTATTTTGCATAAGGGGGCATCTTTAAAATATCAGTCGAACGGGTACGCAAAAAGACTGGCCTAAGCATTTCAGCAGATTGTTCAAATTCTTCATCATCTTTTTTCTTAGTTGGTTTAGGTGGAAAGGGCATGGGTTTTTGAACCCATGGTTCTCTTTCTTTTCCATGTTTTCTAGCAACAAAGTCTCTTTTGTCATATCTTTTATTTTTAGGTTGTGGGTTATCAAGATCAACAGCAGGTTCTATCTCAACATCATTATCTGGTTCGTTAGCATTGTCTGGTTGGGTGTCTTCATGAACATCATCATTATCATTTTCATTATTGCAAGGTGAATGTTCATTACCAGATTGAGTTTCAGCATCTGAGATAGAGACATCACTATTAGCTTCAGGAGGTTTTCCTTTCTCAGGTTCACTTGAGGTATGCAAAGTCCTATCATTTTTCTTTTTCTTCTTCCTTTTAGAAGGACTAGGTGCATCAGTGTTAATTCTTTGAGAGTATTGTTCAATTTTTTTAGGGTGTCCCTCAGGATAAAGTGGTTCCTGGGTCATTCTACCTCCTCTAGTCATTACTCTAACAGCATGATCATTCATATTATTGTTCATTTCATTAAGCAACTCTGTTTGAGATTTAGCAACTTGTTCTAACTGAGTTTGAACCATAGAGGCATGTTTTCCTACACCTCTAACATCATTAGTGATTCTAAATAACAAGTCACTCAAGCGAGCAATCATATTAGAATTATATTTCAATTGTTTCATAACATTTGCATTGAAGTGATCTTGTTTTCTAATGTAATTGTCAAACTCATAAAGGCATTGACTAGGGTGTTTATTATAAGGGATGTCACCTTCATCAAACTTTAATAAAGAATTTAATTCTACCACCTGTGGAGGTGGTGGTGTGTCAAGTCCATGTATTTCTTCAATAGGTGGTAAATTCTTAACATCTTCAGCTTTAATACCTTTTTCCTTCATACATTTCTTTGCCTCCTGCATATCTTCAGGACTGAGATATAAGATACCCCTCTTCTTCGGAGTGGGTTTAGGCGGTGGTTCAGGAAGAGTCCAATCATCATAATTTTTCAGTAAGTTGTTCAATAGTTCCTCAACTTGTTCAACAGTTTGTTCCCTGAAAACACAACCAGCACAACTATCTAGGAAGTCCCTAGAAGCCTCGGTTGGTCCATTATAGAAGATATCAAGTATTTCATTTTTCTTAAGAGGATGATCAGGCAAAGCATTAAGCAATTGGAGAAGCCTCCCCCAAGCTTGTGGGAGACTCTCTTCTTCAATTTGCACAAATTTAAATATTTCCTGTAGGGCAGCTTGTTTCTTATGAGCAGGAAAATATTTTTCAGAGAAGTAATAAATCATATCCTGGAGACTACGCACACAACCAGGAGCAAGAGTATTGTACCATATCTTAGCATCACCCTTTAATGAGAATGGAAATAATTTGAGAATATAATAGTAGTGAATTTTCTCATCATGGGCAAAAAGGGTGGCTATATCATTTAATTTAGTGAGATGTGCCATGACAGTTTCAGTTTCATAGCTATGGAAAGCATCAGATTCAACCAAAGTGATTAACTCTGGGTCGACAGAGAATTCATAATCCTTATCGGTAATAAAGATAGGTGAAGTAGCAAACTTGGGATCACATTTCATTCTAGCATTCAAAGATTTTTCTTTCAGTTTGCATAGTAATTTCTTAAGATCATCCCTATCATTGCAAGCAAGAAAATCTCTAGCTATCTCCTCGTCCATAACATAACCTTCAGGTATCTTAGGCAATTCATATCTAGGAGAGCTAGGTCTAACAGGTGTTTCAAGATTTTTAGTTTCAAGTACTTCATCAGTTTCAGTAATTTCATCAGTTTCAATATTTTCAATATCTTTAGCTCTAGCAATTTGTTCATCAAGAAATTCACCTAGTGGCACATTATCATCAAGCAAGGTACTAGCATCATCATGAGTATCATTCATAGCAGAAGTAGCTGTTGGGGAACGTTGCATGGGAAACAAAAAATTTCCTATGCTCACCAAGATCAATCTAGGAGATGAACATCTACGAGAGGAGAGATTGCATCTACATACCCTTGTAGATCGCTAAGCGTAAGCATTAAGAAACACGGTTGATGTAGTTGAACGTCTTCGCGATCCAATCACGATCCGTCCCGCGAACTCCCGATCCAAGTGTCGAACAGACGGCACCTCCGCGTTCAACACACGTATGGCTTGATGACGCCTTCACCTCCTCGATCCAGCGAGCGATGGTGAAGTAGTAGCTCGAGTCCTCTGGCAGCACGACGGCGTGGTGGTGGTGGTGGTGGTGGAATCTCATAGAGCTTCGCTAAGCACTACGGAGAGGAAGAGGGCTATGAGGGAGAGGGAGGGCAGCGCCGTGGCATCGATGGGTGCGGCTGCCCTCCCTCTACCCCTCTATAATAGGGGAAGGGGGAGGAGGAGGCGCCCTAGGGTTTCCCTAGGGGGGCCGGCGGCCACAAGGGGCAACCCTAGATGGGTTTTGGGTGGCCCCCCTAGGTGCCTTGCCCCCCAAGCAAGGGGAAGGCAGCCCTAGGGGGGCGCACCAACCCTCCTGGTGATCATGAGCTGAGGTGAGGGGGGTGCACAGCCCCTTAATGGGCTGGTGTGCCTCCCTCCCTTGGCCAATGAGGCCCCCCAACACTTGTCGGGGCCCCCGAAACCCCTTTCGGTTCTCCTGGTCATAACCCGGTACCCCCAGAACACTTCTAGACTCCGATTCCCTTCTTCCTATATATCGATCTTCACCTCCGGACCATTCCGGAGTTCCTCATCTTTTCCTAGATCTTATCCGGGACACCAAACAACCTTCGGTTACCACCAAAACAACTCAACTATACTTATATCGTCACCAAACGTTAAGTGTGTAGACCCTGCGGGTTTGAGAACTATGCAGACATGACCGAGACACCTCTACGGTCAATAACCAATAGCGGTACCTGGATGTCCATATTGGTTCCCACATATTCTACGAAGATCTTATCGATCGAACCTCGATGTCAAGGATTCAGCTAATCCCGTATGCAGTTCCCTTCGTCTATCGGTATGTTACTTGCCCGAGATTCGATTGTCGGTATCTCCATACCTAGTTAAATCTCGTTACCGGCAAGTCTCTTTACTTGTTTCGTAATACAAGATCCTGTGGCTAACCCATTAGTCATATTGCTTGCAAGCTCATTGTGATGTTGTATTACCGAGTGGGCCCTGAAATACCTCTCCGTCATACGGAGTGACAAATCCCAGTCTTGATCCATGCCAACTCAACAGACACCCTCGGAGATACCTGTAGAGCACCTTTATAGTCACCCAGTTACGTTGCAATGTTTGGTACACACAAGGTACTCCTTCGGTGTCAGTGAGTTGCATGATCTCATGGTCATAGGAACATATACTTGACATGCAGAAAACGATAGCAATAAACTCGATACGATCATATGCTACGTTCATAGTTTGGGTCTTGTCCATCACATCATTCTCCTAATGATGTGATTCCGTTATCAAATGACAACTCATGTCTATGGCTAGGAAACCACAATCATCTTTGATCAACGAGCTAGTCCGGTAGAGGCTCACTAGGGACATGTTGTTGTCTATGTATCCACACATGCATTTGAGTTTCCGGTCAATACAATTATAGCATGGATAATAAATGATTATCGTGAACAATGAAATATAATAATAATCACTTTATTATTGCCTCTAGGGCATATTTCCAACAGTCTCCCACTTGCACTAGAGTCAATAATCTAGTATTACATGGTAAAGAATCTAACACCCATAGAGTTATGGTGTTGATCATGTTTTGCCCGTGGAAGAGGTTTAGTCAACGGACCTGCAACAATCAGATCCGTATGTACTTTGCAAATGTTTATGTCCTCCTCCTTGACTACATCACGGATGGAGTTAAAGCGTCGCTTTATGTGTCTGGTCCTCTTGTGAAACCTTGGTTCCTTGGCTAGAGCAATGGCACCGTTGTTGTCACAGAATAGAGTCATTGGATTCAGTACACTGGGCACAACTCCAAGATCTGTCATGAACTGCTTCATCCAGACACCTTCCTTCGCTGCCTCCTAGGCAGCTATGTACTCCGCTTCGCATGTAGAATCAGCTACTACCCTTTGCTTGGAACTGCACCAGCTTACCGCTCCCCCATTTAGAATATATACGTATCCAGTTTGAGACTTAGAGTCATCTGGATCAGTGTCAAAGCTTGCATCGACGTAACCCTTTACGACGAGCTCTTGATCACCTCCATAAACGAGAAACATTTCCTTAGTCCTTTTCAGGTACTTAAGGATATTCTTCACCGCTGTCCAGTGATCCATTCCTGAATTACTTTGAAACCTTCCGGCCATATGATACGTCTCCAACGTATCTATAATTTTTGCTTGTTCCATGTTATTATATTATCATTCTTGGATGTTATACAATCATTTTATAGCAACTTTATATCATTTTTTGGGACTAACCTATTTTTTGCAACACACGAGCATATGTGCTAGTACCTACCTATATGCGGTATTTCCGTGCCATTCTAAGCAAATTTGTATGTGCCATCTCTAATTTTCAAAATAAATTTCCTTTTTGTGTGCCCGTACCACTCATGAAGCGGCAGGGGGTGGCCAATATTTTCCATGCTAGATGTGTTATTCTCAACACAAGTGTTTATTCACTTGTCATTGCATGAGAGTGCGGCGGTATTAGGTATGCCCAGTCCCAAAATGAAAAAGAAATTTACTTTATGTTGTCAAATAATAAATTCCTTGGAAAGTGTTGGTATGGATGGTACCCGTGGATACGGCTAGCCGTGGAATGTGAAAGAATGGTGGAAAAAGGAATAAACTTTATTTTCTGTTTGGGAACCGCCTATGATATATCTAGTATGGAAAGTGTTGGGAATTACTCGGTCATTTTCGTTGACGGGAAAAGTATGCCTCCCAAAAAATATTATCTCTCAATTTAAGCTTTGAGCTCTGGCACCTCTATAAATCCCTACCTCCCTCTGCGAAGGGCCTATCTATTTACTTTATGCAATTTTTATTTTTATTTGAGTCTCCATCTTCTCTTATGAAGCACCAACTAAGGGGCACTATGATCGTACTTGAGCATTTGGTATAGCTTATATGCGAGTGTGTTTCATGAATGGATCAATGATTGAGCATTATGGGCTTGGGATAACTTTCTTTAGTGTTGATATTTTGAAAGACATGGTTGCTTGTTGATATGCTTGAGTATTGAAGTCTTCATGTCAAAACTAGACTATTGCTTTGAACCATATAAAAGTCCAAATGTCCATGCTACAAAAGAAAAGAATATGTGATGAACATGTTAGGCAGCATTCCACATCAAAAATTATGTTTTTATCATTTACCTAGTCGAGGACGAGTAGGAATTAAGCTTGGGGATGCTGATACGTCTCCAATGTATCTATAATTTTTGCTTGTTCCATGGTGTTATATTATCATTCTTGGATGTTTTACAATCATTTTATAACAACTTTATATCATTTTTTGGGACTAACCTATTGACATAGTGCCCAGTGCCAGTTGCTGTTTTTTGCTTGTTTTTTACTTCGCAGAATATCAGTACCAAACGGAGTCCAAATGCAGTGAAACTTTTTGGAGAGTTTTTTTGGACCAGAAGACACAAGATGGGCCAAAGAAGTACCAGAGGGGAGGCCCGAGGGGGCCTCCCGCACCGCATCTTTGCCCTATGAATACCCAAATATTCCAAAAACCCTAGGGGAGTCGATGAAACACAATTCCAGCCGCCGCAAGTTCCAGAACCACGAGATCCAATCTAGACACCATCACGGAGGGGTTCATCATCCTCATTAGTGCCTCCCCGATGATGCATGAGCAGTTCATCATAGACCTACGGGTCCGTAGGCAGTAGCTAGATGGCTTCCTCTCTCTCTCTTTTGATTCTCAATACAATGGTCTCTTGGAGATCTATTTGATGTAACTCTTTTTTGCAGTGTGTTTGTTGGGATACGATGAACTTTGAGTTTATGATCAGATCTATATCCATGAATGTTATTTGAGTCTTCTTTTGATCTCTTATATGCATGATTATTTATAGCCTCGTATTTCTTCTTCGAATCTTTGGTTTAGTTAGGCCAACTAGATCGATTTTTCTTGCCAAGGGAAGAGGTGCTTTGTGATTGGTTCGATCGTGTTGTGTTCTTTCCTAGTGACAGAAGGGGCGGCAAGACACACATGTATCGTTGCTATTAAGGATAACAAGATGGGAGCTATTCCTACATGAATAGATCTCGTCTACATCATGTCATCGTTCTCATTGCATTACTCCATTTCTCCATGAACTTAATACACTAGATGCATATTGGATAGCGGTCGATGTGTGGAGTAATAGTAGTAGATGCAGGTAGGAGTCGGTCTACTAATCTCGGACGTGATGCCTATATATTGATCATTGCCTTGGATATCGTCATAATTATTCAATCTTCTATCAATTGCCCAACAATAATTTGTTTACCCACCGTGTGCTATTTTCTTGAGAGAAGCCACTAGTGAAATCTACGGCCCTCGGGTCTATTCTTTATCATATTTGCTTTGAGATCTATTTTTATTCGCTTTTATTTTCAGATCTATTATTCCAAAAACCCAAAAATACCTTGCTGCACTTTTTTGTTAATTATTTTATTTCGCGTTTTACCGAGAGCTATTTATCCAATCCACCACAAATTTATCTATCTTTTTACCGTGGAGGGATTGACAACCCCTCTTACACGTCGGGTTGCAAGTATTTGTTCTTTGTATGCAGGTACCGTTTACATAGTATTGCTTGGTTCTCCTACTGGATTGATACCTTGGTTTCATACTTGAGGGAAATACCTACCGCAGCTGTGCTGCATCATCCCTTCCTCTTTGGGGAAATACCGACGTAGTTCAAGCGACATCACCATACTTATGGCAAGGCTGACATCTGGTCTTGTGCACGGCATCGCATACATGATAGAGCCTATGGCAGAAGCATAGGGGATGACACTCATCTTTTCTCTATCCTCTGTAGTCACTGGGCATTGAGTCTTACTCAACTTCACACCTTGCAAAACTGGCAAGAACCCCTTCTTGGACTAATCCATTTTGAACTTCTTCAAAATCTTATCAAGGTATGTGCTTTGTGAAAGTCCTATTAAGTGTCTCGATCTATTTCTATTGATCTTGATGCCTAATATGAAAGCAGCTTCACCTAGGTCCTTCATTGAAAAACTCTTGTTCAAATATTCCTTCACGTTTTCCAAAAGTTCTATATTGTTTCCAATCAGCAATATGTCATACACATATAATATTAAGAAACGCTATAGAGCTCCCACTCACTTTCTTGTAAATACAAGATTCTCCAAAAACCTGTATAAACCCAAACGCTTTGATCACCTCATCAAAGCAAAGATTCCAACTCTGAGATGCTTGCACCAGTCCATAAATGGATCGCTGGAGTTTGCACACTTTGTCAGCATTCTCTGGATCGACAAAACCTTCCGGTTGCATCATATACAACTCTTCCTTAAGGAAACCGTTAAGGAACGCTGTTTTGACATCCATCTCCCAGATTTCATAATCAAAAAATGCAGCTATTGCTAACATGATTCTGAAGGACTTAAGCATCGCTACGGGTGAGAAAGTCTCATCATAGTCAAGTCCTTGAACTTGTGAAAACCCCTTTGCCACAAGTCAAGCTTTATAGACGGTGACATTACCGTCCGCGTCCGTCTTCTTATTGAAGATCCATTTATTCTGAATGGCCTTTCGCCCTTCAGGTAATACTTCCAAAGTCCATACTTTGTTTTCATACATGGATCCCATCTCGGATTTCATGGCCTCTAACCATTTGTCGGAATTCGGGCCCACCATCGCTTCTCCATAGCTTGTAGGTTCACCGTTGTCCAACAACATGACCTCTAAGACAGGGTTACCGTACCACTCAGGAGCTGTACATACCCTTGTCGACCTACGAGGTTTGATAGTAACTTGATCCGAAGCTTCATGATCATCATCATTAGCTTCCTCTTCAACTGACGTAGGTGCCACAGAAACATCTTTCTGTGCTGCGCTATTCTCTGGTTGAAGTAAAGGTTCAACAACCTCATCAAGTTCTATCTTCCTCCCACCCAATTCTTTCAAGAGAAACTCTTTCTCGAGAAAGGACCCATTCTTAGCGACAAACACTTTGCCTTCGGATCTAAGATAGAAGGTATACCCAACCGTCTCTTTTGGGTATCCTATGAAGACGCATTTGTCCGCTTTGGGTTCGAGCTTTTCCGGCTGAAGCCTTTTGACATATGCATCGCAGCCCCAAACCTTAAGAAACGACAACTTAGGTTTCTTGCCAAACCACAGTTCATACAGTGTCGTCTCCACGGACTTAGATGGTGCCCTATTTAAAGTGAATGCAGCTGTCTCTAATGCATAACCCCAAAATGAAAGTGGCAGATCGGCAAGAGACATCATAGAACGCACCATATTCAATAGGGTACGATTACGACGTTCGGACACACCATTACGCTGTGGTGTTCCAAGTGGCGTCAACTGTGAAACAATTCCACATTGTTTTAAGTGTTTGCCAAATTCATAACTCAGATACTCTCCCCCTCGATCAGATTGTAGGAACTTGATCTTCTTGTTACGATGATTCTCAACTTCACTCTGAAATTGCTTGAACTTTTCAAACATCTCAGACTTGTGCTTCATTAAGTAAATATACCCATATCTACTCAAATCATCGGTGAAGGTGAGAAAGTAACGATATCCACCACTCGTGTCAACGCTCATCGGACCGCACACATCAGTATGTATGATTTCCAACAAGTCATTTACCCGTTCCATTGTACCGGAAAACAGGGTCTTAGTCATCTTGCCCATGAGGCATGGTTCGCATGTGTCAAGTGATTCAAAATCAAGTGACTCCAAAAGTCCATCAGCATGGAGTTTCTTCATGAGCTTTACACCAATATGACCTAAGCGGCAGTGCCACAAGAAAGTGGTAGTATCATTATCAACTCTACATCTTTTGGCATCAATGTTATGAATATGTGTATCATCACTATCGAGATTCAATAAGAATAAATCCCTCACAATGGGTGCATGACCATAAAAGATATTACCCATATAAATAGAACAACCATTATTCTCTAATTTAAATGAGTAACCGTCTTGCATTAGACAAGATCCAGATATAATGTTCATACTCAACGCAGGCACTAAATAACAATTATTCAGGCTCATCACTAATCACGATGGTAATCGAAAAATGAGCGTGCCAACGGCGATCACATCAACCTTGGAACCATTTCTCACGCGCATCATCACTTCGTCCTTTGCCAGCCTCCGTCTATTCCGTAGTTCCTGCTTTGAGTGGCAAATGTGAGCAACCGAACCGGTATCAAATACCCAGGCACTACAACGAGAGTTGGTAAGGTACACATCAATAACATGTATATCATATATACCTTTGTTGATGTTGGCCCCCTTCTTGTTGGCCAGATACTTGGGGCAGTTCCACTTCCAGTGGCCAGTTCCCTTGCAATAGAAGCACTCACTCTCCGGCTTGGGTCCAGCCTTGGATTTCTTCACGGGAGGAGCAACTGCTTGGCCACCTTTCTTGAAGTTTCCCTTCTTTCCCTTGTCTTTCTTGAAACTAGTGGTTTCATTCACCATCAACACTTGATGCTCCTTCTGGATGTCTGACTCAACGAGTTTTAGCATCGCGAACAGCTCGGATACTGACTTGTTCATCCCTTGCATGTTATAGTTCAACACAAAGCTCTTGTAGCTAGGTGGTAGCGATTGAAGAACTCTGTCAGTGACAGCCTCTGGCGGGAGCTCAACTCCCAACCCAGCCAGACGGTTGTAGTACCCAGACATTCTGAGTATGTGCTCATTGACAGACCCGTTCTCCTCCATCTTGCAGGCATAGAACTTATCAGAGGTCTCATACCTCTCGATCCGGGCATTCTTCTCAAAGATAAACTTCAACTCCTGGAACATCTCATATGCTCCATGACGTTCAAAGCGCCTTTGAAGTCCTGGCTCTAAGCCATACAACATGGTGCACTGAACTATTCAGTAGTCATCAACACGCGACTGCCAGGCATTCACAATGTCCACAGTCGCTGGAGGGGGTGGCGCACCAAGCGGTGCATCAAGGACATAAGACTTTTGGGCAGTCGTGAGGATAATCCTCAGATTACGGGCCCAGTCTACAAAGTTGCTTCCATCATCTTTTAGCTTAGCTTTCTCTAGGAACGCATTGAAATTCAGGGGAGCTACTGCGCGAGCCATTGATCTACAAAATAAATTTGCAAAGATAACATAGACTATTGTTCATGATAAATGAGTTCAATTAATCATATTACCTAAGAACTCCCACTCAAATCAACATCCCTCCGGTTGTCCGAGTGTAACACGATCCAAATTCACCAACCCAAGTCCGACCATCACGTGAGATGAGGTGGGTTCAATGGTGAACATCTCTATGTTTATCATATCTACTATATGACTCGTGTTCGACCTTTCAGTCTCTTGTGTTCCGAGGCCAAGTCTGTACATGCTAGGCTCATCAAGTTTAACCCAAGTGTTCCGCATGTGCAAAACTGGCTTGCACCCGTTGTATGCGAACGTAGAGTCTATCACACCCGATCATCACGTGGTGCTTCAAAACGACGAACTTTCGCAACGGTGCACACTTGGGGAGAACACAATTTTATCTTGAAATTTTAGTGAGGGGTCACCTTATAATGCTACCGTTGTCCTAAGCAAAATAAGATGCATAAAAGGATTAACATCACATGCAAATCATAAGTGACATGATATGGCCATCAACTTGTGCTTTTGATCTCCATCTCCAAAGCACCGGCATGATCTCCATCGTCACCGGCATGACACCATGATCTCCATCATCGTGTCGCCATTGGGGTTGTCACACCAACCATGCTTCTACTACTATTGCTACCGCTTAGCGATAAAGTAAAGCATTACATAGTGCTTAATGATTGACACGCAGGTCATACAATAATTAAAGACAACCCTATGGCTCCTGTCGGTTGCCGTATGCATCGACATGCAAGTCGATATAAACTATTACAAACATGATCATCTCATACATCAAATATAGTTCATCATGTCTTTGGCCATATCATATCACAACATACCCTGCAAAAACAAGTTAGACGTCTTGTTAGGACCGAGAGTATATCAACCAGAGGGGGGGTGAATGGGAGATTCAAATTTTCTTTCGAAAGCTTTGAAACTTAACCCAATCACAGCAGCGGAATAGAGTATCAAAGGAAATATACTGAATCAATCTTCTTTGTCAGAAGCATATTCTTCGAGAAAAGCATTGACAATAGTACGAGCTTGATCAATCATAGGTTTAACAACAATGAGGGTTATGCAACAAGCAAACAGATGTAACAAAATAAGACCCAACATGACAGAGACTAAATAAATTGCTACTCGCATATTTCACAAGTAAAACAGAGGTACAGGATGGTAAAAAATAAATACAGGTGATGATGAAGAACAGGGAAGAATACAGACACACGGTATGATGATAACAGTACAGACTGATCAAGAAATCTATCGGCACATAGCACGAATAAGAACTACTGAAGGAAATGCAGTAGAATAGAAATAACCAGTGAGGCTCGACAGCGACAGAGAGATTTGGTAGACCAGTTCACCCTTCTGCCAAAGGGCTACATCTGGTTGGAGGGGCTGTGACTTAACACGAAAGATAAACTCTCTTCACCCTATTCTCCTTCAACACAGAGCTGATCAGACTCAGGTTGATTTCACTTGTGGTAGATCCTTGTCGGTGATCTCCAAACCTTCGGTCGACCTTCGCGAACCACAATCACTCTTGGTTGCTGAAGATCAGGCTCAGTGAAGACAACAACTCTTCATCACTTGAAGCCGAAACCTATCCGTCTAGAGAGTGCGCGGCTCTCAAGAGTAATAGGTACAAGAACTCTCACTCAGAACTACTGTGATGCTAAACCACTGTCTAAGTTTGGGCTCTTGATTTTTCTCTCAGTGGATCTTAAACTCAAATCACTCGAAGAGGGGTTACTCAAATTAATCTTCTCAGAAATCTCAAGCGGAGCAGCCCACGGACAACGTTGGAGCGGGGTGGCTATTTATAGCCGCAGCCTTCCCTGATGAGAAATGGCCAAATTAGACATCGGGCTCAGCCAATGGCCGAACGACACGATTCCAACGGTCAGATTTGAGCACAACAGTAACATTTCTTGCGGAGCAAGAAATGCTAACTCCTCGGTCCGAGGCAAATCTCTCGCAGCGAAGAAGATCACGGTCTCTTGCTGGCAAGTATTTGCTCGGAGCTCAAAGAGATTTCTCTCGCAACTTTCATAGGTTTTGGCTAAGCATCACAACGGATCTAAGCATCGAGAACCTATACCCCTCTTAATAGTACGAAGGTCCTATGACACAAAAGAATGAAAGAAGAACAACTAGATGAATGCTACGTCTTCACATAGTCTTCGACTTCCATCGCTGCAGTCAATTTACTTCGGACGGTAGTACCAAATCAAAAGCTTCGCTTCAGCAGTAAACTTTTAAGGGGACGTTTTCTACTCATCAATCTTCTCGACTCTATCACTTCAACACATATAGCTCGTTCTTCTCTGCAACGCAGATGTACTTCAGTGAAGTTCCTCAAACTCAGCACCGGAGACAGCATATTCTTCGGTTGTGTATGGACTTTTTCTCTCTATATGCACTACCCGTATCTGTCAACAATCTCCAAAACATAAGGTAGGCAGATATTGCACCAATAATCTCCCCCTTTTTGGATGATTGTTGACAAAACAGATCACATGAATGATAGATAAGGAATGAAATGTAATGCGAAGAATAATGAAAAGACGAGAGATAATTACGAAGATAAAATATTCTCCCCCTAAAGATATGCTTCGGTTCATGAAGGATCAAGGGGAAAATGATATTTTTCTTCGTATGAGTGTCATTGACCACAGATCATACACTTGAGGTCTTTCAATGCACTCAACGATGTCTGAGGTAGTTCCTGTCACAAAAACTTCGACAAGGGTTAGATGTGAAACAAGCGTTGAGAGATTTGTGACAAGGATAAGTCATGAAGGTTTTCTCAGAACAGAATTTGAATCCACACGAGATGTAGTTGTCCTGCATGTTAGGCATTCGATAAGATCAGAGCAGGAACAAATGATAATACGTTGCTCAGAGTGGATATGCTTTGAAGGTGATTTTCCTACAATATGGATGACGCAAATGATATATGCGAGGAAAAACACTTTGTGAGTCATATAGATAGCCTTCAATAAGGTACTTTGTGCATAGGCTGACTTTAACTTCCTGCAAGGTTATATAATGAGAGATAGCAATAAGAGCATATCCAACCACAATAGTTATAGATCATTTAGTATGTGTCCCTCTGTTCTTCTTCGAGGAGCAGTTATGTGTCCCTGTAAGATAGATAATTGTCTGTGATAAGTATTCACAGCACAAACTCATTTAAAGGTACCTGCAGACACATAATGCGGAGCAAAAGATATTGCAGGCGGGGGTTATTAATGTTACATGACGATCGAGTGTTTCAGCACCACATGCGATGCGATAAAGTTCTTGAAGCAAATTGTTCAAGGGAAAAACCAAATGGCAAAAGAAAAACACACACCCTGCAAACCCTGATAAACTATCACTCGATGTAATTCTCCCCCGTTTTGTCAACAAGTGTCAAAAAGGAAAGAGAAGACATTCAAGGAATTACTCCGTGGGAGAATCTTCTGAATCAGAATTGAAACCACTCATAGAATCGGAGTTAGAAGAATGCGGAATGGTCGAGGCAGAAGCAGGAGTGGCAGCCTTGGCCTTGGAAGGCTTGGAAGGATGAACATCAGGCTTGTAGATACGAGTACATGCTGTATCTGCAATTTCATCATCATGATTGAGAAACAGCAGATCCGTTGAAGCAGAACGCTATGGGAGCACTAGAGTTTGTCTTCGCATACTCGGTACTTCAAGCAAGTCCAGATGATCATATTCCTTGAAGAGGCCCTTCTTGGCTAGATCCTTGCGAGAGTAATGCTTCCGCAGCAAGGTCCATGATCGCTTTCTTGCATCCTTCTCATGCAGAAGAATTTGGCGAGTGTGATTAAGAATCAGATTCAACTCAGCCATCAATTCCACTTTTTCTTTTCTGTCCATCTTGATGTGTCTTTCCAAAGTCTGCTGCGTGCGAATACAAATCTCATAGATTGATGGATTTTCTTCGTGAGGGATTTCAATCCTAGCTTCCTTGACCTTCGGTGCATTTTCAGATGCAGAGGCGTTTACAGCAGCATCGACCGGTTCCTTCCCCTTTCTGTTATCCTTCACAATGCGCAAAGTGTCACGAACAGGTGGCATGAATACTTTTGGCTCGTAAGCCTAGAAGAATTTCTCATTTGTGAGCTGCTCAATGGCGAACATAATCCATGGAGCATACAGTTTCAGCGATTGAGGGCTATCTGCAGCACATGCTAGGTTCCGAATGAAAAGATCAGGAATGTCAAACTTGATTCCCTGAGATATTGCTACAAGAGCATTTCCTACGATGCCTTTGATGGAGTTGGGCCGGTTTGTTGGCGTGATGGTATTGCACAGAATGTGGAATAACACTTTGTTGTCATAGGCCAACTTCTTCGGATCAACCTCAATGCATTCGTCACCCACCATAGTGGGATCCATCAGGACATGGAGTTGTGCTTCAGATACTTCCCAGAAGTGCAGTCTGTGCTCTCTGTCATTCTCAAATTCACATCGAGGCAAATTTATCAGGGCCAGAAAATGATCTGCCGAGTATTTGATTCTCTCTCTGCCAGTCATCCACTCAAGCGTCCATGTTGAGGTATTTCCCAAGTCTCCTGTGATGTACAGCGTAGCATAGAATTGAAGAATAACTTCCTTGTTCCAGCCATGATTGAAGCGCATGAACCCCTTCAGAAGAGCATGTTCAATATGATCAATTGCATTAAGGAAACAAGGCATTTCTTCGAGCTTGGCGAAGTTCAACATCTTATGATTGAAAATCATGTGCTTGCCAAACAAGATTCGAGCATAATAGATTGCCTGCTCTTCTTTCCAGAACCTGGGTGATAATGAAGTCCTTTCTCCTTCACACGGGCTGACTCCAAAGAATGCAAGCTTCAATGAATGAAGTTGTTCATTGAATGCGGGGCCATTGGGGCCATACTTAGCTGAAAATAGCGGGAATGACTCTTGAGGATTTTTCTTGAGTTCTTCCTCGCTAATTTCCATCGGTTGTACTCCTTCAAAGGCTGCAGCATTCTCATCAGTGGGCTTCAATGGAGCAAGAGGCTTTGACACCTTTTCTGAGGCAGATGGCGTAGAATCACTAGACTGACCATCATTTTTCTTCGCTGGAACTCCTTCAGCGGCTTTCTCAAATTCAGGCACTAGGGCCATTTCTTTTGGTGAGGTCTCAACTGTGGGTGGCACAACAACCTTTTTAGACTCTTGAGTCACAACTTGATCTCCTTCAGTCTGCTGAGGCAACACTAGTGGTACAACTTGGTGTGGCAAAACTAGTGGTGCAACTTCTTGTCCTTTCTCTTCGGGAGCCATGGGCTCTTCAAATTTCTTCTCTTCCTGCTCTGGCTGTGAAGCCAAAGAGCTAGGAGTAGGGTCAACCTCCATCAGAGCAGGAGCACCAGATGAGGAGACCGTAGGGATATTACCTTAGGAAGCGATTAGCTCCCCCTCAACTTTCTCACCCTCCTTGGTGGATCCAGAGGGTTCAACTTGTGTTTCCTTCAAAGGCGATGAAGTTGCCTTTTCCATCTCAATCTCTTCGTCAATCTTTTCTTCGGCAGCATTTTGCTCGGGCACAACGTTCACTTCATCAGGATTGACAAGATACATGTCCACAACATCAGCTTCTTGTTCGACTGGGGTAGGAATGATAACTGTCGCAGGCACAGACTGTTGTTCGGTAACTTCCTCGGGACGAGGGGATGGTGGAATCTGTTGCAGTGGGACACTTGTATCAACGGGTGCGTCAGAAGTCACAGATTGGATACGACGATCATTAATCTCTTTCGGCTTATTGGCTCTAGCCTGAGCTCTCTGACGTTTTTCTTCTCTTTCTCTACGTCGAGCAAGATCTGCTTGACGCTTTAGCTCATCATTCCTTTGATCGCAAAGTTGGGAGACATCCATCTTCATCTTGGAGTGCCAGTCAATCTTATTATTTCTCATGGTAGTGAGGGCTTTGGTGATCTCGAGAATTGCCTTGTTTACGTCTTTTCTTTCAGACACAGATTTAGCTTCCCTTCTCATTTTCTCAAGAAGCTTTTTATCATCAACAGCTTGATTGAGTTCTTTGGTGATTTCTCTTAGCTCGGAGAAGTGCTTTGCTACCATCTTGGTAACATCTTCAGGTAGACCCAAACTGCTCAGCTCAGCTGGATTTGCTTCATAGGAGGCACCTTCAATGATGTCAAATATCAGATCAAAATCATATTCCTCTGTGGGAGCAGGAATGATTTTCTTTGCCTTCTTGGCAGGAGCAGCAGCTTTTTCATCAGTGATCAACTTTCTCTTTGCCACTGGGACAGCAGAACCCGAAGGTTTATCTGAGGGGATGGGCGCAAGCCTTGGTGAGGATCTCACTGGTGGTGAAATCTTTGCTGGAGATGGAGTTTGGTACGGCTTATCAAGCAGTGCCTTTTGATCATACATTGGAATTTCTTCGCCAGCATTATCATCGGACGAATCCTCATCAGACGAGGCAGATGCAACCTTTCGAGATTTACTTGCAACAGACTTCTTCTTCGAAGCTCGAGGGGAAACAGATTTCCTCTTCTTGTTTTCTGTTCGGGCAGACGCCCTTTCCTTCTCTAGCACATCCTGTTGAGTCAATTCAACATTTCGCTGTTCCACTTGATTTTTCTTCGCGAGTCTTGCCTCACGCTTGGCCTTGGCCTTTTCCCTCTTTGCAACCTCTTCGGGAAAATCAGCTATGGTTCTCAAGGAATCAGCATGAGCGTTGGGAGGCGGTGCTGGCCTTACTTTTTCATCGTCCTGGCCAAGGCAACCTTCTGCAATGCAGTCATTCCAGGGTGGAGTGAATACAAACAGGATCTGGTATTTCCTTCGGACATTCTCATAATTAAACCATTTCTTTGCCCAATGACGGCGAATCTTTTGCAGCCTGTTGTTCCTTTCCTGAGTAGTTTCTACTCCAGGTGGAGTCTTGTATGTTTCCTGATCAGACATCTCAGCCGCAGTATTCCTTTCTCTTCCGCGGCCACCCTTTTGGGGATTTCCATCAAAGAACATGGTTTTGGAGTCTGTGACTAGCTCATCCTCTGGATGACTTTGAGCTGAGGGAACATCATCATCTTCTTCAGCAGATTCTAATTCGACCTTTTTCTTCGGTGCTCTTGGCGGTTTTGCAGATTTTCTTTCAACCATCTTTGCTTTGTCAGCCACACGCGGCTGCTGTGGAATATCTTCCTCTGACCCAGAATGCTCATCCAAACTATTAGCCATGACCACTCCTAAGAAAACAAACGCAAATACGAAAGAAAACACAAGAAGAAGTCACAAACATGCACAGAAACATTTTAACTCAAAACAGATAAGTTTTCGGAAGAAGCATGGGATCCATGATATACACTTGCAAGATATCATCGAGAGAATTGCAATATGCCATAAGACAACATAACCATTTCTCTAATTTTTCGATGTATACACAGTGAACCCTAGATTCAAGAGACTAGTACGAGGAACAACTACAAACCGTACAAGTCAAGTCTTAGTGAATCCTAAAGATCTACCGCAAGAAAATAACACAGGATAAAAGGCGACGGGATGAACTGCCCTAGAACAGGAAGGGAATAGAGAAAGTTCTAGATCTGAATGCCCTAACTTGGCGAGACAGATCGACTATGGCAGTACGGGAAAGAAGAGTTACTGCACTGGCGCGACCAACGGTGACGGAGCTCTGCCGAGTTGCACGGCGAGGCTTGACGCTGATGCTGCTTCGAGCTCGAGCTCGGACGAAGAGTGAGAGGAGGGTTTGAGGCCAGATAGGGAAAGAACTGAAGAAGAAGAGACCCAGAGAGGGGGTTTATATAGCCTGAGGGACAAACCGCCCACTCTGAGATCTATGGACGAAAAAACTCGGGACGTTCCACATTCAGGACGGGATCACGATCAAGAGATCGTGGGCACGTGTCAGCCGTTTCCTGCGAAAATCTCGGTAACTGAACTGGATGCCGAAAGGTTTGAGGAAGCGCAAGCGCCAAAATAGATGAAATAGAGAAGTTGATTTGATTCACGACCAAGGACATCAGAAAGAAATCTTCTTCAGATCAAGTTGCATGTTTATGACACGAAGACATGAGAACAAACCAGAAAGAGAACAGAATCGAAGCACAAAACTATCGAAAAAGAACACAAACACTCCGAGAGAAAACTCAGAAGGATAAGCACCAACAATAATTGATCTCAGGGCTTGAGATAAACATGAGATATCCCTGAGAGGGTTTCCTACAAGAGGTGATTAGTTCTTCTTCACTACCCACACTTGTGTGGGAGGTGAGGATCTCATCTGCTTTGCCTTGCTTGGAATATTTCCTCGGTGAGTCCTGCGAGACACCTATGCATTATGATAATAATCATATGAATAGGCATTGAAGTTGTTTCCTGATACATGAGTGTAATGATTTGAGGATGTACACAAGTACTCCTTCTGATGTAGTACAGGGTGGTAATCATTCGAGAATGATATTCGAGTAGACTTGGAATGGTAACCATTTCCTCGTGGATGATTATCCTGCAAAGTCAGGTTAGCAGTAACAGCTAAATTTTCAACGGTGCACTTCTTTACCCAAATTTGCTTCTTGGGTGAACCTGCCCTGCAGTTAGTTCCAACATATCGAGTGAAAACCTTACCATTCTGTTGCTTGAAAAGTTTGCAATTTGAGTCATTTAACTCATCAATATCTACAAAAATGGGCGAAAGATAACCAGTTAAAGTTTCAGGTTCGAGAGTTTTACTCTTTGCACGAACCCAAGTCGTTTGAGGATATTGTTCGGGAGTCCAATAGGATCCATCCACATTAAGTTTCTTTTCGAAACCTAATCCTTCCTTCTGAGAATTTTTGTGAAGAATGGACTTCTTGAGCACACCACATAAGGTTTGATGCCCTTTTAGGCTCCTTAGCGTTCCAGTCTCAAGTAAGCCCTTTAACCTGCAATTTTCTTCAGCAATGGTGGCAAAATCCTCGGAAGAGGGGTCAGTAGTGGTACCAACTTCAGTAGTAGCAATATTCTCTTTGGCAACATTAAAAGTTTCAACATGAGATTCAGCATTGCTACATTCTAGACATTTTAAGCACGGGGGTACAAAACCATCAAGAATTTGAACAAATTGCTCGGCGAAGAGAGAAGCTTTCTCTAAAACCAGCTCGTTATGAGACTCTTTCAGTGACACGAGGTCTTGATTCCTGTTGAGGAGTTCATTTGATAAACCCTCGTAGTCAACTGAGAGTGAGTCATATCGAATGGTGAGATCATCAATAGTTGATGAAAAAGCATCTTGCTCTTCAATCAAATTTTGATTCTTCTCCATCTCTTTGACCAGTAATCCTTCAGTTTTCCTGAGATTTCTTTCAAGCATTTCAAGTTCATCATGTTGGGATTTCGCAATCTTGACCACCTTGGCATAGGATATATATTCAGGTGAATATTCATTCATGGATCTTAGGTGTTTTGATGATACCTGATCTTTTGATGATTTTGCCATAAGACAGAAAGCGACTTGTTCATCAATGCTTGAATCATCACTACTTGAAGCATCATCATCAGTATCTGATTCACTGAAGTTCTTTGATGATTCAATGGCAACATATGCATTACTTCTACCAATCCTTTTGTAGAATTCTTCGTCATCTGATTCAGTGTCCGTGGCTTCTTCTTCAGAGTCCACTGTCAAATCCGCATATGCTCTGTTTAGCCATGACATCCTCTTCATATTTGATTTGATGACTGCTCTGGCTTTCACATCAGTGACTGGTCTCATCAAAGAAGATGATGAAGTAGCAATTTCCTTTGAGAGCTTAGTATGATGATCCATTCGAGTAAAACCACTGCAGTGAAGGTATTTCCTCTGCTGCTAGGTTTTCCTTCCCAACCAGGGCAATCAACGATGACATGGCCATCTAACTTGCACTTGAAGCACTTCCTATCTTTCGGAGGCAATCTTCTTGTAGATGATTCAGGCTCATCATTGTTTGTGAGATAGAGATTGTGCCTTTTTAGATCACTTAGCCTTTGAGTGAGGATCTCTAGTTCTCTGGTGATGGTGTGTTGATTCTCGACATCTTCTTTTTCTGAACTGCCATAGTGTGAGAGAATTTCTCCTTCACCTTCCGAAGAAGATTCTTGATTAGCATTTTCCAGCTCTATCTTTTCTTCGTGAATGGACAGCAGTGTCATGACCTCAACATAGTGAAGCTCTTCATAGTCAGGTCTTTGTTTGATTTCAGACACAATGGGATCAAAGGATTCATCAAGTGCGCTTAGAAGCTTGTTGACTACATCTCTATTGGTGATATCAGTTACTCCTTGCTGTTGTAATCTTTCGACATGTTTGTCAATCGATGAGTGAGTTCCATGACACTTTCTTTTCTAAGGCTTCTGAATCCAGTGAACATAGCTCGAAGCATTTTAGTGTGAGGATCTGATCGGATGACAAATTCTTCATGGGCACTGTTTAGAGCATCCCAAATTTGCTTTGCTGTGTTGAGCTTGTGGAACCGAAGGAAAATGTCTTTTGATAGACTACCACAAATGATATCTTTTGCTGGAGCATCCAACTACAGATTTGCTTTATCATCGGAAGTCAGATTATTTTGTTGCTGAATGGTGTAGCCATCTTCCACAATCTACCATAAATCATAGTAGATAGCTTGAATTCTGATTCTCATTCGTTCCTTCCAGTATAGATAGTCATTTCCATCGAAGATGGGAAACCTTTCAGAGTGCGAGGATCTACCTGCAAGTGACATACTCAAAACCCCAAGGACGTTAGACCTTTAATAAACAGAGATAGGGAGAACCTGCTCTGATACCAATTGTTAGGACTGAGAGTATATCAACCAGAGGGGGGTGAATGGGAGATTCAAATTTTCTTTCGAAAGCTTTGAAACTTAACCCAATCACAGCAGCGGAATAGAGTATCGAAGGAAATATACTGAATCAATCTTCTTCGTCGGAAGCATATTCTTCGAGAAAAGCATTGACAACAGTACGAGCTTGATAGATCACAGGTTTAACAACAATGAGGGTTATGCAACAAGCAAACAGATGTACCAGAATAAGACACAACATGACAGAGGCTAAATAAATTGCTACTCACACATTTCACAAGTAAAACAGAGGTACATGATGGTAATGAATAAATACAGGTGATGACGAAGAACAGGGAAGAATACAGACACACGGTATGATGATAACAGTACAGACTAATCAAGAAATCTATCGGCACAGAGCACGAATAAGAACTACTGAAGGAAATGCAGTAGAATAGAAATAACCAGTGGGGCTCGATGGCGACAGAGGGATTTGGTAGAACAGTTCACCCTTCTGCCAAAGGGCTACGTCTGGTTGGAGGGGCTGTGACTTAACACTGAAGATAAATTCTCTTCACCTTATTCTCCTTCAACACAGAGCTAATCAGACTCAGGTTGATTTCACTCGTGGTAGATCCTTGTCGGCGATCTCCAAACCTTCGGTCGACCTTCGCGAACCACAATCACTCTTGGTTGCTGAAGATCAGGCTCGGTGAAGACAACAACTCTTCATCACTCGAAGCCAAAACCTATCCATCTAGAGAGTGCGCAGCTCTCAAGAGTAATAGGTACAAGAACTCTCACTCAGAACTACTGTGATGCTAAACCACTGTCTAAGTTTGGGCTCTTGATTTTTCTCTCGGTGGATCTTAAACTCAAATCACTCGGAGAGGGGTTGCTCAAATCAATCTTCTCAGAAATCTCAAGCGGAGTAGCCCACGGACAACGTTGGAGCGGGGTGGCTATGTATAGCCACAGCCTTCCCTGATGGGAAATGACCAAATTAGACATCGGGCTCAGCCAATGGCCGAACGACACGATTCCAACGGTCGGATTTGAGCACAACGGTAACATTTCTTACTAAGCAAGAAATGCTAACTCCTCGGTCCGAGGCAAATCTCTCGCAGCGAAGATCACAGTCTCTTGCTAGCAAGTATTTGCTCGGAGCTCAAAGAGATTTCTCTCGCAACTTTCATAGGTTTTGGCTAAGCATCACAGCGGATCTAAGCATCGAGAACCTATACCCCTCTTAATAGTACGGAGGTCCTATGACTCAAAAGAATGAAAGAAGAGCAACTAGATGAATGCTACGTCTTCACATAGTCTTCGACTTCCATCACTGCAGTCAATTTACTTCAGACGATAGTACCGAATCAAAAGCTTCGCTTCAGCAGTAAACTTTTAAGGGGACGTTTTCTTCTCATCAATCTTCTTGACTCTATCACTTCAACACATATAGCTCGTTCTTCTCTGCAATGAAGATGTACTGCGTCGAACTCAGCACCGGAGACAGCATATTCTTCGGTTGTGTATGGACTTTTCTCTCTGTATGCACTAGCAAACAAATTAGTCCATACTTGTATCTGTCAACAATCTCCAAAACATAAGGCAGGCAGATATTGCACCAACACGTCCTCTAATTGTTGTTGCATGTTTTACGTGGCTGCTATGGGTATCTAGCAAGAACGATTCTTACCTACGCAAAGCTGCAACGGTGATATCCAAGTTCCTATTTAACCTTCTACAAGGACCGCCTTTGTCGAATCTGATTCAACTAAGGTGGGAGAGACAGACACCCGCCAGCCATCTTTATGCAACAAAGTCACATGTCAGTCAATGGAACCGGTCTCATGTACGTGGACATGTAAAGTTGGTCCGGGCCACTTCATCCCACAATACCGCTGAATCCAAAAAAGACCAAGGAAGGAAGCAATCTAAATATCAATGCCCACAAACTCCTTTGTGTTCTCCTCATGATGTCATCTACACGAGACCTAGCTCATGATGCCACTGTTGGGGAACGTTGCATGGGAAACAAAAAATTTCCTATGCTCACCAAGATCAATCTAGGAGATGAACATCTACGAGAGGAGAGATTGCATCTACATACCCTTGTAGATCGCTAAGCGAAAGCGTTAAGAAACACGGTTGATGTAGTCGAACGTCTTCATGATCCAATCACGATCCGTCCCGCGAACTCCCGATCCAAGTGCCGAATGGATGGCACCTCCGCGGTCAACACACGTATGGCTTGATGACGCCTTCACCTCCTCGACCCAGCGAGCGATGGTGAAGTAGTAGCTCGAGTCCTCCGGCAGCACGACGATGTGGTGGCGGTGGTGGTAGTGGAATCTCAGCAGAGCTTCGCTAAGCACTACAAAGAGGAAGAGGGCTACGAGGGAGAGGGAGGGCAGCGCCGTGGCATAGATGGGTGCTGCTGCCTGATGACCCACAAGTATAGGGGATCAATCATAGTCCTTTCGATAAGTAAGAGTGTCGAACCCAACGAGGAGCAGAAGGAAATGACAAGTGGTTTTCAGCAAGGTATTTTCTGCAAGCACTGATATAGTAGGTGACAGATAGTTTGATAGTAAGATAATTTGTAATGAGCAAGTAATGGTAACGGTTTATAATATGCAGCAACGTAGCCCAATCCTTTTGTGGCAAAGGATAGGCCAAAACGGTCTCTTATGATAAGCAAAGCGTTCTTGTGGTACACGGGAATTTCATCATATCACTTTCATCATGTTGGTTTGATTCGTGTTCGCTACTTTGATAATTTGATATGTGGGTGGACCGGTGCTTAGGTGTTGTTCTTACTTGAACAAACCTCCTACTTATGATTAACCCCCTCGCAAGCATCCGCAACTACGAGAAAAGTATTAAGATAAAATCTAACCATAGCATTAAACTTTTGGATCCAAATCAGTCCCTTACGAAGTAGCGCATAAACTAGGGTTTAAGTTTCTGTCACTCTAGCAACCCATCATCTAATAACTACTCCACAATGCATTCCCTTAGGCCCAAGTATGGTGAAGTGCCATGTAGTCGACGTTCACATGACACCACTAAGGGAATCACAGCATACATATCATCAAAATATCGAACACATATCAAGTTCACATGATTACTTGCAACATGACTTCTCCCGTGACCTCAAGAACAAAAGTAACTACTCACAAATAATAATCATGCTCAAGATCAGAGGGGTATTAAATAGCATAATGGATCTGAACTTGTAATCTTCCACCAAACAAACCATATAGTAATCAACTACAAGATGTAATCAACACTACTAGTCAGCCACAAGTACCAATCTAAGGTTCCGATACAAAGATTGAACACAAGAGATGAACTAGGGTTTGAGAGGAGATGGTGCTGTTGAAGATGTTGATGGAGATGGCCCTCCCAAAGATGGGAGAGTTGTTGGTGATGACGATGGCGATGATTTCCCCCTCCGAGAGGGAAGTTCCCCCGGCGGATTCGCTCCTCCGGAGGGCAAAAGTGCTCCTGCCCAAGTTCCGCCTCGAGACGGCGGCGCTTCGTCCCGAAAGTCCTCTCCTTATTTTTTCTAGGTCAAAATGACTTATATACCAGAAGAGGGGCACCGGAGGTGGGCCGAGGAGGGCACAACCCACCAGGGCGCCCTCTGGTAGTTATTTGCTCCAATATTCTTCATATATTGCAAAACAATTCTCCGTAAATTTTCATCTCATTTGGAGATGTGCAGAATAGGTAACTCTGACATAGCTTTTTCAGGTCCAGAATTCCAGCTGCCGGTATTCTCCCTCTTTGTGTAAACCTTGCATATTATGAGAGAAAAGGCATTAGAATTACTCCTAAAAGCATTATTATGCATAAAAACATTATAAATAACAGTAGGAAAACATGATGCAAAATGGACGTATCACTGCCCTCCCTCTACCCCTCTATATATAGGGGGAAGGGGGAGGAGGAGGCGCCCTAGGGTTTCCCTAGGGGGGCCGGCGGCCACAAGGGGCAACCCTAGATGGGTTTTGGGTGCCTCCCCTAGGTGCCTTGCCCCCCAAGCAAGGGGAAGGCAGCCCTAGGGGGGCGCAACACCCCTACTGGTGATCGTGAGCTGAGGTGAGGGGGCGCACAGCCCCTTAGTGGGCTGGTGTGCCTCCCTCCCTTGGCCCATGAGGCCCCCAACACTTGTCGGGGGCCCCGAAACCCCTTTCGGTTCTCCTGGTCATAACCCGTTACCCCCGGAACACTTCTGGACTCCGATTCCCTTCGTCCTATATATCGATCTTCACCTCCGGACCATTCTGGAGTTCCTCGTCATGTCCGGGATCTTATCAGGGACTCCGAACAACCTTCGGTTACCACCAAAACAACTCAACTATACTTATATCATCACCAAACGTTAAGTGTGTAGACCCTGCGGGTTCAAGAACTATGTAGACATGACCGATACACCTCTACGGTCAATAACCAATAGCGGGACCTGGATGTCCACATTGGTTCCCACATATTCTACGAAGATCTTATCGGTCCAACCTCGATGTCAAGGATTTAGCTAATCCCATATGCAGTTCCCTTTGTCTATCGGTATGTTACTTGCCCGAGATTCGATCGTCGGTATCTCCATACCTAGTTCAATCTCATTACCGGCAAGTCTCTTTACTCGTTCCGTAATACAAGATCCCGTGGCTAACCCATTAGTCACATTGCTTGCAAGCTCATTGTGATGCTGTATTATCGAGTGGGCCCTGAAATACCTCTCCGTTATACGGAGTGACAAATCCCAGTCTTGATCCATGCCAACTCAACAGACACCCTCGGAGATACCTGTAGAGCACCTTTATAGTCACCCAGTTACATTGCGATGTTTGGTACACACAAGGTACTCCTCCGGTGTCAGTGAGTTGCATGATCTCATGGTCATAGGAACATATACTTGACATGCAGAAAACGATAGCAATAAACTTGATACGTGATAACCCACAAGTATAGGGGATCGCAACAGTTTTCGAGGGTAGAGTATTCAACCCAAATTTATTGATTCGACACAAGGGGAGCCAAAGAATATTCACGAGTATTAGCAGCTGAGTTGTCAATTCAACCACACCTGAAAGACTTAATATCTACAGCAAAGTAGTATGGAAGTAACGGTAACAGTGGCAAAAGTAACAGTAGCAGTTTTGTAGTGATTGTAACAGCAGTAGCAACGAAAGTAACTTAGCAAAGATCAATATGTGAAAAGCTCGTAGGAAATGGATCGGCAATGATAATTGTGTCAGATGATATTCATCATGTAGTAGTTATAACCTAGGGTGACACAAAACTAGCTCCAATTCATCAATATAATGTAGGCATGTATTTCGTATATAGTCATACGTGCTTATGGAAAAGAACTTGCATGACATCTTTTGTCCTACCCTCCCGTGGCAGCGGGGTCCTAATGGAAACTAAGGGATATTAAGGCCTCCTTTTAATAGAGAACTGGACCAAAGCATTAGCACTTAGTGAATACATGAACTCCTCAAACTACGGTAATCACCGGAAAGTATCCCAATTATTGTCACCTTGGGGTATGTGGATCATAACTCGTAATAGGTGTCTACAACTTGCAAGATAGGATCAAGAACACACATATATTCATGAAAACATAATAGGTTCAGATCTGGAATCATGGCACTCGGGCCCTAGTGACAAGCATTAAGCATAGCAAAGTCATAGCAACATCAATCTCAGAACATAGTGGATACTAGGGATCAAACCCTAACAAAACTAACTCGATTACATGATAAATCTCATCCAACCCATCACCGTCCAGCAAGCCTACAATGGAATTACTCACTCCCGGCAGTGAGCATCAAGAAATTGGTGATGGAGAAAGGTTGGTGATGATGATGGCGACGAATCCCCCTCTCCGGAGCCCCGAACGAACTCCAGATCTGCCCTCCCGATGAAGAACAGGAGGTGGTGGCGGCTCTGTATCGTAAAACGCGATGAATCCTTCTCTCTGATTTTTTTCTCCCCAAATAGGGTTATATAAAGTTGGAGTTGAGGTCGGAGGAGGTCCAGGGGGGTCACAAGCCCTCTAGGCGCGCCCCAGGAGGGGGCGCCCCCCAGGCTTGTGGCCTCTGGGTTGACCCCCTCTGGTTAATTCTTGCGCCAGTATTTTTGATATATTCCAAAAATATTCTCCGTAAATTTTCAGGTCAATCCGAGAACTTTTATTTCTGCACAAAAATAACACCATGGCAATTCTACTGAAAACAACGTCAGTCCGGGTTAGTTCCATTCAAATCATGCAAATTAGAGTCCAAAACAAGGGCAAAAGAGTTTGGAAAAGTAGATACGATGGAGACGTATCAACTCCCCCAAGCTTAACCCATTGCTTGTCCTCAAGCAATTCAGTTGACAAACTCAAAGTGACAAAGAAAAACTTTTACAAACTCTATTTGATCTTGTTGTTGCAAATATCTAGCCAGTGTCCAGGTTTTCAGCAAAGATTATGAACTAACCATATTCACAATAACATTTAGGTCTCACATTTACTCATATCAATGGCATAATCAACTAGCGAGCAATAATAATAAATCTTGGATGACAACACTTTTTTCAAAACAATCATGGTACAATATGACAAAATGGTATCTCGCTAGCCCTTTCTGAGACCGCAAAACATAAATGCAGAGCACCCCTGAAGATCTAGGACTGACCAGACATTGTAATTAATGAAAAAAGAGATCCAGTCACAGTCATACTCAACATCAATTAATAACAAAGCATACAATGACAGTGGTGCTCTCCAGCTGGTGCTTTTTATAAGAAGATGATGACTCAACAGTAAACGTAAATAGATAGGCCCTTCGCAGAGGGAAGCAGGGACTTACAGAGGTGCTAGAGCTCGGAGCTTTAAAACAGAGATAAATATAATTTTGAGTGGTATGCTTTCATTGTCAACATAACAACCAAGAGATCTCACTATCTTCCATGCTAGATACATTATAGGTGGTTCCCAAACAGAATGGTAAAGTTTTTACTCCCCCTCCACTAACAATCACACTCACGGCTAGCCGCATCCACGAGTACCGTCCATACCAACAACAGTCCTGGGGGAGTTTTGTTTTATGATTATATTTTGATTTGATTTCGAGCATGGAACTGGGCATCCCGATTACCAGCCACTTTCTCGTGAATGACAAGTGAATAAACACTCATCGTGAGAATAACCCACCTAGCATGGAAGTTACTGACAGCCCCCAGTCACTACATGAGCGATTCGGGCATACAAAGCAGATTATTATTTGAAGGTTTAGAGTTTGGCACATGCAAATTTACTTGGAATAGCTGGTAAATACCGCATATAGGTAGGTATAGTGGACTCATATGGAACAACTTTGGGTTTAAGGAAGTGGATGCACAAGCAGTATTCTCGCTTAGTACAAGTGAAGGCTAGCAAAGGATTGAGGAGCGACCAACTAGAGAGCGACAACGGTCATAAACATGCATTGAGATTAATCAACATTGAGTGTAGGTATGAGTAGGATATAAATCACCATGAACATAAATATCATGGAGGCTATGTTGTTTTTGATTCAACTACATGCGTGAGCATGTGCCAAGTCAAGCCACTTAAATCATTCAAAGGAGGATACCATCCTATCATACTACATCACAACCATTTTAAAATGCATGTTGGCACACAAGACAAACCATTATCGACTCCTAGCTAATTAAGCATGGCATGAGTAACTATAATCTCTAATTGTCATTGCAAACATGTTTCATTCATAATAGGCTGAATCAAGAACGATGAGCTAATCATATTTACAAAAACAAAATACGTCGAGTTCGTACCAGCTTTTCTCCATCTCAATCATTTCATCATATCTCGTCATTATTGCCTTTCACTTGCACGACCGAACGATGTGAGTAATAATAAGAGTGCACGTGCATTGGACTAAGCTGGAATCTGCAAACATTTATTCAAAGGAGAAGACAAGGTAATATGGGCTCTTGTTTAGATCAACAATAATGCATATGAGAGCCACTCAATATTTTCATCGTGGTCTTCTCCTTACGACCCAAAGAAAAGGAAAAGAATTTCAAAGAAACACACTGAAATATTTTTGGAGTTTTTGTTTTTCTGAAGAAAGTAAAACAAAAACGAGAAAACTATTTACACGGGAAAGCTCCCAACAAACAAAAGAAGAACGAGAAATCTTTTTGGGTTTTCTTTTAATACTACTACTAAATAAACTAGAAAGAAAAACTAAAAAGAAGCGAGAACTTTTTTTTTTGGATTTTCTCAAAGTTTTTCAAACAAACAAGAAGAAAGCAAGAAAAATAAACTAACATGGATAATACAATGAAAAAGTATGAACACCGACAACCGGAATGAGTGCGTGAACATGAATGTAATGTCGGTGAGAAATACGTACTCCCCCAAGCTTAGGCTTTTGGCCTAAGTTGGTCTAGGGCCACGGCTCGAAATAATCCTCTCCTCGATACTCCGGAGGGTCCTGGGGGTTCCACTGGTTGGTGAGCTCCTATGGCTCCCACTGATAAACTGGCTCCTGATACAGATCAGGAACTGGTGCTGGCTCAGGTGTTGGGGGTTGTGAAAGACCCCAAAATCTGTAGATGTGCTCGAGCATAATAGTGTACCTGCCTGAATAAATATCAAACAAAGAAGGTGCAGGCAGAGCAATAGTCTCACAAGTACCCTGACTAAATACTAAGTTGTAGAGGAGTCGTTTGTTATCGTATTTCTTAATAAAATCGTGTGCTACCATGCTAGCATAGTTCAAATATTTAGTGGGTAGTAGCACCTCCTCCTCATCATCATGCCTAATGGGTATCTCAAAACGTCTAGCAAGTCGGGAGGCATAGATACCTCCAAAAATAGGATCCTTCGAGCGGTTTGTGTTTAACCGTCGAGCAACCATAGCGCCCAAACTGAAAGTTCTATCAGTATATAAAGCATGGCGCAAAATGGCAAGGCCAGGAACACTGAGTCCTCCACTCTCCCCACGACCAATCAAACATCTCCCAGCAAATAATGAATAATAGCGTAAAACAGGAAAATGTAAGCTAGCCACTCTCACTTCCGACACCCCTCTCTCTTCCCCCACAGTATGTTTTAGCAATAATGTCCTCCACGTCTCTAGGACGTGGTTCACTGACACTGCCCTCATAAGGTAATTTGCAAACATCGCAAAAATCATATAATGTCATCACCTTAGGCTCATCATACAAATGAAATTCTACCGTGGGTGGTGATTTCCTAGGATAGAAACGAAAGTTCTGCACAAAGGTATTAGTGAGCAGGAGGTATTGGTCGAACTTATCTTGGAGGAAGTCAGTGATGCCGGCATTCTCCGCCAAGTAATAGAATTCATCATAAATTCCAGCCTCCCTCAAGAACACATTGCTTGGCCATTCACATGGCCGAACCTCCGCCGCACACGGAAGGTTGTACTTGGGCTTCTTCTTCTCCTCATTTTAATTTTCGTTTGAATTCCGGCTTGAAGAACCCCTTAACCATCTCTTCATCATTTCTTTTCTTTTCTCTGAAAATTTCTGATATTTTTAGTGACTCAAAATAAAAGTGAACAAAACTCAACAAGATTGATAGCAACTACTCCTACAAGTGTCTAGAGGCTATATCATGCAACAAAACTACTTTAAACCATATAAATTTGACATGCAAGCTCAAGAACAAGGTCACCACAGCAGCAAAAATTTGCAATATATAAAGCACTAGAACAAAAACTAATTGGACCATTGGAGGAGTCACATACCGAAGAACAATCCCCCAAAACAGTTTTGGAAATGGAGTCCCAAGCAAGGTGATTGAAAACGGCAGCAAAATGAGCCAGAACACGGGTTTGAGCAATGGTGGGATTTTTTCTGGAGGAAGACGAAGTGGATGGGTGCTGGCATAAGTGAGGGGGACCCACGTGGGACCCACAAGCCCTGTAGGCATGCCCAGGGGGGTGGGTGTGCCCTGTGGGCTTGTGGCCCACTGGTGCACGGATAATTTTCAGGGCATTTGGAGAATTTTTATTTTCTGAACATTTTTTATTGCATGGATAATTCAGAAAATAGAGAAATAACAGTATTTTTGCTTTATTTATTCTAAATAACAGAAAGTAAAAAGTGGCTACAGAGAGTTGTGTTTACTAAATTCATCCATCTCATGCCCATCAAAAGGAATCCATCAACAAGGTTAATCAAGTCTCGTTAACAAAATTCTTTCGAATGACATGAAACCGGAGAATCTTCGTATAACACTAGGTTACCTCAACGGGGATATGCATGTCCCCAACAATAAGAATATCATATTTCTTTTTGACAGTAGGTAGTGGAAATTCAAAACCTCCAATAGTAATTGTTGAAAATTTTCCAATAGAGTTGATACTATTCACTTGAGGTTGTTTCTTCGAAAAGTTTACGGTATGCTCATTACCATTAACATGAAAAGTGGCATTGCCCTTGTTGCAATCAATAACAGCCCCTGCAGTATTCAAAAAGGGTCTACCAAGGATGATCGACATACTGTCATCCTCGGGTATATCAAGAATAACAAAGTCCGCTAAAATGCAACCACGACAGGCACATCCTCACAAATATCGAAGGGTATAGCAGTTTATTTATCAGCCATTTGCAAAGAGATTTCAGTTGGTGTCAACTTATTCAAATCAAGTCTACGATATAAAGAGAAAGGCATAACACTAACACCGGCTCCAAGATCACATAAAGCAGTTTTAACATAGTTTCTTTTAATGGAGCATGGTATAGTAGGTATTCCTGGATCTCCTAGTTTCTTTGGTATTCCACCTTTAAATGTATAATTAGCAAGCATGGTGGAAATTTCAGCTTTCGGTATCTTTCTTTTATTTGTAACAATATCTTTCATATACTTAGCATAAGGAGACATTTTCAGAATATCATTCAAACGCATACGCAAAAAGACAGGTCTAAGCATTTCAACAAAGCGCTCAAAATCCTCATCATTCTTTTTCTTGGATGGTTTAGGAAGAAAGGGCATGGGTTTTTTAACCCACGGCTCTCTTTCTTTACCATGTTTCCTAGCAATGAAGTATCTCTTATCATACCTTTTATTCTTAGGTTGTGGGTTATCAAGATCAACAGCAGGTTCTATCTCCACATCATTATCATTACTAGGTTGAGCATCAACATGAACATCATCATTATCATTATTACTAGGTTCATGTTCATCACCAGATTGTGTCTGAGCATCAGAAATAGAAATATCATTTGGATTCTCATGTGTGTCTACAACAGGTTCACTAGAAGCATGCAAAGTCCTATCATCTTTCTTTTCCCTTTTTGAAGGACTAGGTGCATTAGTATTAATTCTCTGAGAATCTTGTTCAATTATCTTGGGATGGCCCTCTGGATACAAAGGTTCCTGAGTCATTTTACCACCTCTAGTCATAACTCTAACAGCATGATCATTGTTCTTACTATTCACTTCATTAAGCAAATCATTTTGTGCTTTGAGAACTTGTTCTACTTGAGTTTTTATCATGGAAGCATGTTTACTAATAATCTTGAGATCATCAACAGTTCTACACATATAGTCACCCAAGCAGTCAAGCATATAAGCATTACATTTCAATTGCCTACTAACATATGCATTGAAGTTTTCTCGTTTAACAATAAAGTTATCAAATTCATCCAAGCATTGACTAGCAGACTTATTATAAGGGATATCACCTTCATCAAATCTATAGAGAGAATTTACCTCTACTACCTGTGTCGGAGTATTAAGACCATGTATTTCTTCAATAGGTGGTAAATTATTAACATCTTCAGCTTTAATACCTTTTTCTTTCATAGATTTCTTTGCCTCTTGCATATCTTCAAGACTGAGAAATAGAATACCTCTCTTCTTCGGAGTTGGCTTAGGAGGTGGTTCAGGAAGAGTCCAATCATTATCATTACTCAATATGTTAGTCAATAAGACTTCAGCTTGTTCAACAGTTCGTTCCCTGAAAACACAACCAGCACAACTATCTAGGTGGTCCCTAGAAGCATCGGTTAGTCCATTATAAAAGATATCAAGTATTTCATTTTTCTTGAGAGGATGATCAGGTAAAGAATTAAGTAATTGGAGAAGCCTCCCCCCATCTTGTGGGAGACTCTCTTCTTCAATTTGCACAAAGTTAAATATTTCCTGTAAAGCAGCTTGTTTCTTATGAGTGGGGAAATATTTTTCAAGAAGTAATATATCATATCCTGGGGACTACGCACACAACTAGGAGCAAGAGAATTAAACCATATCCTAGCATCACCCTTTAATGAGAAAGGAAACAACTTAAGAATATAGTAATAGCGAATTTTTTCCTCATGAGCAAATAGGGTGGCTATATCATTTAATTTAGTAAGATGTGCCACAACAGTTTCAGATTCATAACCATGGAAAGGATCAGATTTAACCAAAGTAATTAACTCAGGATCGACAGAGAATTCATAATCCTTATCAGTAACAAAGATAGGTGAAGTAGCAAACTTAGGATCATATTGCATTCTAGCATTCAAAGTTTTTTCTTTCCACTTGCATAGTAATTTCTTAAGATCATCTCTATCCTTACAAGCAAGAAAGTCCCTAGCTACCACTCCATCCATAACATAACCCTCAGGTATAACAGGCAATTCATATCTAGGAGAGCTAGGTCTAGCAGGTGTTTCAAAGTGTTCAGTTTCAATAATTTCACTAGTTTCAGAAATATCATCACTTTATGCATTCTCAATATCTTTAGCTCTAGCAAGTTGTTCATCAAGAAATTCACCCAGTCGCACAGTATTATCAAGCAAAACAGTAGTATCATGATCATGATCAAATGGCAGGCATTCTTTTAAAACCAGAATGGGCCAAACCCAGGGCATCCAGATGGGCTTTTGTCTATCTGACTTGATTGAGCCAGTTGACGGCCTGCATGATCTTTCACGGCCTTTCTCTCAGGTGAAAATTGACTAGGTTCTGAAGGAGCTTCCACCTGATAGGGCACCAGGCCCTGATGGTTTTAATGGCCTTTTTGTTAAGAAATGCTGGCCTATCATTCAAAAAGGATTTCTTGAATTTGATCCAACAGTTTGCAACTGGTACTCTCAGCCTGGAGGGGATTAATGGGTCTTTGATTACCCTCATTCCTAAAATGCTTGCTCCTCAAGGTCCGGGGGATTTTTGACCGATCTCCTTGACAAACACATGTCTGAAGTTTCTCACCAAGTTGCTTGCCAACAGAGTCATCCTAAAATGCATTCATAAGAATCAGTATGGGTTTTTGAGATCGAGATCCATCCAGGACTGTCTCACGTGAGCTTTTGAGTACATTCATCAGTGTAAGCAATCCAAGAGGCCTATCTTGATTTTAAAGCTTGACTTTGCTAAAGCCTTTGATACCATTGAGCATGAAGCCATCTTGCTAATCCTGAAGCACAAAGGTTTTGATGTTAAATGGTTAGCTTGGATCAAGGAAATTTTATACTCTAGCTCTTCTTCAGTTCTGTTGAATGGCGTGCCTGGTAAGTGATACGTCTCCATCGTATCTACTTATCCAAACTATTTTGCCCTTGTTTTGGACTCTAATTTGCATGATTTGAATGGAACTAACCCGGACTGACGTTGTTTTTAGCAGAATTGCCATGGTGTTATTTTTGTGCAGAAATAAAAGTTCTCGGATTGACCGGAGAATAATTTTGGAATATATAAAAAATATTGGAGAAAGAATCAACCAGAGGGGGGCCACCCAGAGGCCACAAGCCCTGGGGGCACGCCCTGCAGGCTTGTGGGCCCCCTGGAGACCCTCCGACCTCAACTCCAACTCCATATAACCCTATTCGGGGAGAAAAAAATCAGAGAGGAGGATTCATCACGTTTTATGATACGGAGCCACCGCCACCTCCTGTTCTTCATCGGGAGGGCAGATCTGGAGTCCGTTCGGGGCTCCGGAGAGGGGGATTCGTCGCCATCATCACCAACCTTCCTCCATCACCAATTTCATGATGCTCACCACCGTGAGTGAGTAATTCCATCATAGGCTTGCTGGACGGTGATGGGTTGGATGAGATTTATCATGTAATTGAGTTAGTTTTGTTAGGGTTTGATCCCTAGTATCCACTATGTTCTGAGATTGATGTTGTTATGACTTTGCTATGCTTAATGCTTGTCACTAGGGCCCGAGTGCCATGATTTCAGATCTGAACCTATTATGTTTTCATGAATATATTTGTGTTCTTGATCCTATCTTGCAAGTTGTAGACACCTATTACGTGTTATGATCCACATACTCCAAGGTGACAATAATTGGGCTTCTTTCCGGCGATTACCGTAGTTTGAGGAGTTCATGTATTCACTAAGTGCTAATGCTTTGGTCCGGTTCTCTATTAAAAGGAGGCCTTAATATCCCTTAGTTTCCATTAGGACCCCGCTGCCACGGGAGGGTAGGACAAAATATGGCATGCAAGTTCTTTTCCATAAGCACGTATGACTATATACGGAATACATGCCTACATTATATTGATGAATTGGAGCTAGTTCTGTGTCACCCTAGGTTATAACTGTTGCATGATGAATGCCATCCGACATAATTATCCATCACTGGTCCGATGCCTATGAGCTTTTCACATATTGATCTTTGCTAATTACTTTTCCATTGCTACTGTTACAATCACTACAAAACTGCTACTGTTACTTTTGCCACCGTTACCATTACTTCCATACTACTTTGCTACTAAATACTTTGCTGCAGATATTAAGTCTTTCAGGTGTGGTTGAATTGACAACTCAGCTGCTAATACTTGAGAATATTCTTTGGCTCCCCTTGTATCAAATCAATAAATTTGAGTTGAATACTCTACCCTCGAAAACTGTTGCGATCCCCTATACTTGTGGGTTATCAAGACCTTTTTCTGGCGCCGTTGCCAGGGAGCAAAGCTTTATTCTCCGAGTCACTTGGTATTTATATCTGTTGATCACTATGAGGAATCTGAAAGATAACAAAACCAAGATTTTTTACTCTACTACGAGGGGAGGTATGGAACTGCCATCTAGCTCTGCACTTGATTCACCTTCTGTTTTGAGTAAGCTTGCGACACCACCACTTGCTTTTCATTCTGATATGTCGCAAGTAATTGATGATGCTACTTCTGCTATGCATGATGCTTATGATGATAGTACTGCTTTGCTTGATAATACTGTGCCACTGGGTGAATTCCTTGATGAACAACTTGCTAGAGTTAATGCTGAAACTGATGAAATTATTGAAACTAAACACTTTGAAACACCTGCTAGACCTAGCTATCCTAGATATGAATTGCCTGATATACCTGAGGGTTATGTTATGGATGGAGAGGTAGCTAGGGACTTTCTTGATTGTAAGGATAGAGATGATCTTAAGAAATTATTATGCAAGTGAAAAGAAAAATCTTTGAATGCTAGAATGCAATATGATCCTAAGTTTGCTACTTCACCTATCTTTGTTACTGATAAGGATTATGAATTCTCTGTCGATCCTGAGTTAATTACTTTGGTTGAATCCGATCCTTTCCATGGTTATGAATCTGAAACTATTGTGGCACATCTTACTAAATTGAATGATATAGCCACCCTATTTGCTCATGAGGAAAAAATTCGCTATTACTATATTCTTAAGTTGTTTCCTTTCTCATTAAAAGGTGATGCTAAGATATGGTTTAATTCTCTTGCTCCTGGTTGTGTGCATAGTCCCCAGGATATGATATATTACTTCTCTAAAAAATATTTGCCTGCCCATAAGAAACAAGCTGCTTTACAGGAAATATTTAACTTTGTGCAAATTGAAGAAGAGAGTGTCCCACAAGCTTGGGGGAGGCTTCTCCAATTACTTAATGCTTTGTCTGATCATCCTCTCAAGAAAAATGAAATACTTGATATCTTTTATAATGGACTAACCGATGCTTCTAGGGACCACCTAGATAGTTGTGCTGGTTGTGTTTTAAGGGAACGAACTGTTGAGCAAGCTGAAGTGCTATTGAATAATATATTGAGTAAAGATAATGATTGGACTCTTCCCGAACCACCTCCTAAGCCAATTCCAAAGAAAAGAGGTATTCTATTTCTCAGTCCTGAAGATATGCAAGAGGCAAAGAAATCTATGAAAGAAAAAGGTATTAAAGCTGAAGATGTTAAGAATTTACCACCCATTGAAGAAATACATGGTCTTGATAACCCAACACAGGTAATAAAGGTAAATTTCTCTATGGATTTGATGAAGGTGATATTCCTTATAATAAGTCTGCTAGTCAATGCTTGGATGAATTTGATAACTTTATTGTTAAACAAGAAAACTTCAATGCTTATGCTAGTAGACAATTGAAACGAAATGCTTATATGCTTGATTGCTTGGGAGACTATATGTGTAGAACTGTAATGATCTCAAAATTATTAGTAAACATGCTTCCATGGTAAAAACTCAATTAGAACAAGTTCTTAAGGCACAAAATGATTTGCTTAATGAGATGAATAATAAGGTGAATGATAATGCTGTTAGAGTTATGACTAGAGGTGGTAAAATGACTCAGGAACCTTTGTATCCTGAGGGCCATCCTAGGAGAGTTGAGCAAGATTCTCAGAGAATTAATACTGATGCACCTAGTCCTAGTAATAAAAAGAAAAAGAAAACTGATAGGACTTTGCATGCTTCTAGTGAACCTGTTGTAGACACACCTGAGAATCTGAATGATATTTCTATTTCTGATGCTGAGACACAATCTGGTGATGAATGTGAACCTAGTGATAATGTTAATGATGATGTTCATGTTGATGCTCAACCTAGTAATGATAATGATGTGGAGATAGAACCTGCTGTTGATCTTGATAACCCACAACCTAAGAATAAAAGGTATGATAAGAGAGACTTCATTGCTAGGAAACATGGTAAATAAAGAGAACCATGGGTTTAGAAACCCATACCCTTTCCTCCTAAACCATCCAAGAAAAAGGATGATGAGGATTTTGAGCGCTTTGTTGAAATGCTTAGACCTGTCTTTTTGCTTATGCGTTTGAATGATATTCTAAAAATGTCTCCTTATGCTAAGTATATGAAAGATATTGTTACAAATAAAAGAAAGATACCGAAAGCTGAAATTTCCACCATGCTTGCTAATTATACATTTAAAGGTGGAATACCAAAGAAACTAGGAGATCCAGGAATACCTACTATACCATGCTCCATTAAAAGAAACTATGTTAAAACTGCTTTATGTGATCTTGGAGCCGATGTTAGTGTTATGCCTTTCTCTTTATATCATAGACTTGATTTGAATAAGTTGACACCAACTAAAATCTCTTTGCAAATGGCTGATAAATCAACTGCTATACCCATCGATATTTGTGAGGATGTGCTTGTCGTGGTTGCAAATGTTACTATTTTAACGGACTTTGTTATTCTTGATATACCCGAGGATGACAGTATGTCGATCATCCTTGGTAGACCCTTTTTGAATACGGCAAGGGTTGTTATTGATTGCAACAAGGGCAATGTCACTTTTCATGTTAATGGTAATGAGCATACGGTACACTTTCCGAAGAAACAACCTCAAGTGAATAGTATCAACTCTATTGGAAAATTTTCAACAATTACTATTGGAGGTTTTGAATTTCCACAACCTACTGTCAAAAAGAAATATGATATTCTTATTGTTGGGGACATGCATATCCCCGTTGAGGTAACCTAGTGTTATACAAAGATTCTCCGGTTTCATGTCATTCAGAAGAATTTTGTTAACGAGACTTGATCAACCTTGTTAATGGATTCCTTTTGATGGGCATGAGATGGATGAATTTAGTAAACACATCTCTCTGTACCCACTTTTTACTTTCTGATATTTAGAATAAATAAAGCAAAAATACTGTAATTTCTCTGTTGTCTGAATTATCCGTGCAATAAAAAATGTTCAGAAAATAAAAATTCTCCAAATGCCCTGAAAATTTAGTATGACTTTTTCTAGAATATTTAAGAATTTTTGGCACTGGAAATACATCAGGGGGGTGCACCAGTGGGCCACAAGCCCACAGGGCGCGCCCACCCCCTGGGCGTGCCTATAGGGCTTGTGGGTCCTACGTGGGTCCCCCTCACTTATGCCAGCACCCATCCACTTCGTCTTCCTCTAGAAAAAATCCCACCATTGCTCAAACCCGTGTTCTGGCTCATTTTGCTGCCATTTTCGATCACCTTGCTCGGAACTCTGTTTCCGAAACTATTTCAGGGGATTGTTCTTCGGTATGTGACTCCTCCAATGGTCCAATTAGTTTTTGTTCTAGTGCTTTATATATTGCAAATTTTTGCTGCTGTGGTGACCTTGTTCTTGAGCTTGCATGTCAAATTTATATGGTCCAAAGTAGTTTTGATGCATGATATAGCCTCTAGACACTTGTAGGAGTAGTTGCTATCAATCTTGTTGAGTTTTGTTCACTTTTATTTTGAGTCACTAAAAATTTCAGAATATTTTCATAGAAAAAGAAAAGAAATAATGAAGAGATGGTTAAGGGGTTCTTCAAGCCGGAATACAAATGAAAATGAAAATGAAAATGAGGAGAAGAAGACGCCCAAGTACAACCTTCCTCGCACCGCGGAGGTTCGGCTGTGTGAATGGCCAAGTGATGCATTCTTGAGGGCGGCCGGAATTTATGATGATTTCTATTATTTGGCGGAGAATGCAGGCATCACCGACTTCCTCCAAGATAAGTGTGAACAAGTCCTCCTACTCACTAATACATTCGTGCAAAATTTTCACTTTCATGCTAGGAAAGATCCTCCTATTGTAGAATTTCACTTGTACGATGTGCCCAAGCGAATGTCACTTTATGATTTTTGAAATGTTTGCAAATTACCTTATGAGGGCAGCGTCAATGAACCACGTCCTAGAGACTGATACGTCTCCAACGTATCTATAATTTATGAAGTATTCATGCTGCTATATTATCATTCTTGGGTGTTTTACAATCATTTTATAGCAACTTTATATCATTTTTTTGGACTAACTTATTGACATAGTGCCCAGTGCCAGTAGCTATTTTTTGCTTGTTTTTTACATCGCAGAAAATCAATACCAAACGGAGTCCAAACACAGTGAAACTTTTTGTGGATTTTTTATGGACTAGAAGACATCCAATGGGCCAGAGCAGCACCTGGGGGTGCCCCGAGGGGGCACAACCCACCAGGGCGCGCCCTGGTGGGTTGTGCCCACCTCGGTGGCCTCCCGCACCGCCTCTTCGCCCTATAAATTGCCAAATATTCCAAAAACCCTCGCGGTAACCCTAGATCAGAAGTTCCGCCACCGCAAGCCTCTGTATTCACAAGATCCAATCTAGACCCTGTTCCGGCACCCTGCCAGAGGGGGAGATCATCACCGGTGGCCATATTCATCATACCGGCGACCACCACGATGAGGAGGGAGTAGTCCACCCTCGGGGCTGAGGGTTTGTACCAGTAGCTATGTGTTTAATCTCTCTCTCTCTCTCTCTCTCTCTCGTGTTCTTGATGGCATGATTTTGATGTATCGGGAGCTTTGTTAATGTAGTTGGATCATATGGTTTTTCTCCCTCTCTATCTTGTTGTGATGAATTGAGTTTTCCCTTTGAGATTTCGTTTTATCGGATTGAATACTTTTATGGATTTGAGAGCACTTGATATATGTCTTGCATACGAATACCCATGGTGACAATGGAGTATTATATTGATTCACTTGATATATGTTTTGGCACTCAACTCGCGGGTTCCCGAGGTGACATTGGGGTAATCTATGCATAGGGGTTGATGCACGTTCTTGTCTTTGTTTCTCCGATAGAAATCTTGGGGCACTCTTTGAGGTTCTTTGTGTTGGATTGAGCATTACGAATCTGAATTTGCTTTGGTGTTATTTTAGTACAAACTCTTGGATAGATCGATCGGAAAGAATAGCTTTGAGGTGGTTTCGTACCCTACAAACAATTTATTCTTATGTTCTCCGTTAGATAGGAACTTTGGAGTGATTCTTCATCGCACTTTGAGGGATGGTTATATGATCCAATTATATTAGCATTGTTGAGAGGTTGCACTAGTGAAAGTACGGACCCTAGGCCTCATTTTCAAGCATTGCAATACCGTTTGTGCTCCGTTTTATCAATTGCTACCTTGCTGTTTTTTATTGTTCGTATTACAAAAATCAATATCTACTATCATTACTACGCTTGTATCACCATCTCTTCGCCGAACTAGTGCACCTATACAAATTACCATTGTATTTGGTGTGTTGGGGACACAAGAGACTTTTTATTATTTGGTTGCAGGGTTGTTTGAGAGAGACCATCTTCATCCTACGCCTCCCACGGATTGATAAACCTTAGGTCATCCACTTGAGGGAAAATTGCTACTGTCCTACAAAACTCTGCGCTTGGAGGCCCAACACGAGTCTACAAGAACAAGTTGTGTAGTAGACATCAAGCTCTTTTCTAGCGCCGTTGCCGGGGAGGTGAGTGCTTGAAGGTATATCTTTAGATCTTGCAATCGAATCTTTTAGTTTCTTGTTTTATCACTAGTTTGGTTTATAAAAACAAAACTATAAAAAATGGAATTGAGGTTGCATCATATTATTCATCTTTATAATGTCTTTGGTGAAAATGATGGAAAGGAAAATTCTGCTCAACTGATAGAAGAAGAATTCAATAAAATGTTTGGCATAATTGATGAGCATGATTGCAATATTTTTGGTATAAACTCTATGAATATCCATGATGCTAATGATATGCAAAGCTACAAGCTTGGGGATGCTATGTTTGATGAAGATGATATTTTTAGTCCCCCAAGATTTGATGTGCAAATTTGTTATAATGGTAGTATGCCTCCTATTTATGATGATTATGATGATGACATAGAGAATAATGATAACCATGAAACTTGTCATCATGACTTTAATGCTCAAATTGATCATGCCAATCAAGTGTCTCATGATAGTTATTTTGTTGAGTTTGCTCCCACTACTATTCATGAGAATAACTTTGCTTATGTGGAGAGTAATAAAATTTCTATGCTTGTGGATCATGAAAATAATGCTTTATGTGATAGCTATATTGTTGAATTCATTCATGATGCTACTGAAAATTATTATGAGAGAGGAATATATGCTTCTATATATTTCAATAATATCAAGTTTCCTCTCTTTATGTTGAAAGTTTTGAAGTTGCACTTGTTTTGCCTTCCTATGCTAGTTGATTCTTGTTCCCATAACTTGTTTTCTCACAAAATCCCTATGCATAGGAAGTGGGTTAGACTTAAATGTGCTAGTCATATGCTTCATGATGCTCCCTTTATGTTTCAATTCTTATCTTTTATGCGAGCATCATTGAAATCATCATGCCTAGCTAAAAGGCATTAAAGAAAAGCGCTTGTTGGGAGACAACCCAACATTTACCCCTACTGTTTTGGTGTTTTCACATGATTAGTCTACTGTAGTAATCATGTTTTATAGGTTTTTTTTCAATAAAGTGTCAAGTAAAGCCTTTGGGATAGTGTGGCTGATAGTTGACTTGATTCTGTGCAAAAACAGAAACTTTTGCGTCCAGTATAGAAATTCCTATCTTTTACTGGAACGTGGAAAAATTCTGATTTTTTTACATTTTATGGGTATACAAATTTTCTACGTTGTCCTAAGTTTTCATAATTTTTGGAGTTACAGAAGTATGACCTTAATACAGATCTTTACGTACTGTTCTGCTTTTGACAGATTCTGTTTTCAATGCATAGTTTGCTTGTTTTATGGTTTCCACGGCTTATATTGCTTAATATAAGTTGTAGAAATTGTAGGGTACAGTAGGCATTGTGTGAGAACAATTATTAATCTTATCTTGACAGTACCAAAGTGAATGATTTATCTTTATCATACTAACCTATCTCACGAAGTTCCGTTAAGTTTTGTGTGATTGAAGTTTTCAAGTTTTGGGTGAGATGTAGATATGAGAGAATAAGGTGTGACAAGACCCTAAGCTTGGGGATGCCCAAGGCACCCCCAAGGTAATATTGAAGGAGGATCCAAGCAACTAAGCTTGGGGATGCCCCGGAAGGCATCCCCTCTTTCATCTCCAACATTATCGGTAACCTCACTTGGAGCTACATATTTATTCGTCACATGATATGTATTTTGCTTGGAGCGTCATTTTCTTGTTAGGATTTGCTTGCTGTTATTTATAATAATGTTTTGCATCTTTATTTTCAATAAAAATGTCAAGGATAGCCTTTACCATGCTCATTTTGCAAGTATATGAGTTGCTGTTTCAAAACAGAAAGTTTATCGATGTTGCAAAAATTCCCGAGAAAAGTCAGAATGTGATAAAATGTTGAAACTTTTTGTACAGAAAGATCTGAAATTTTTTATACAGTTTGGTAAATTTTCATAATTTTTGGAGTTAAATAAGTATTGATACTCTTGCATTCTTTATAGACTGTACTGTTTTGGCAGATTGCTGTTATGTTTGCATATGTTTGCTTGTTTAATGATTCTATTTGAGGATAGGAGTATTAAATATGCAGAGGCATTTAGTATGCAATGTTGAATAATAATTTTTGTGATTTGCTACAGTATATAATGATAAGGTTTTTGCATTGGTTTATACTAACTTATCTCACGAGTTCTTGTTGAGTTTTGTGTGTATGAAGTTTTTAAGAATTAGGAAAACCGTGATATAAAAGGAATTAAGGAGACGCAAAAGCTCAAGCTTGGGGATGCCCAAGGCATCCCAAGGTAATATTTCAAGAAGTCTCAAGCATCTAAGCTTGGGGATGCCCCGGTAGGCATCCCACCTTTCTTCATCAACAATTATTGGTTAGTATCGGTTGAGCCTAAGTTTTTGCTTCTTCACTTGAGTTGTGCTATTCTTGGAATGTAATTTTGTTTTGTTTTACTTGCTGTTTTAATAAAATACTTAGATCTGAAAGTTTTTAAATAAGAGAGAGTCCTCAATTAGCTACCCCTTTACTTAACTACTCGCTTGATCTTCACTTATATCTTTTTGGAGTAGTTTGTCATTTACTCTCATGCTTCACTTATATCCTATGAGTAAATTATTGAATGAATTGAATATCATGAAGTTGAAATTATATGTTCATATCATGCCCAGTGGTAGCTTCACATTGGGTTTATAAAGTGAAATCCTTTGAAGCTTGACAATCACAATATTGGTCATACAAGCAATTCATGAATAATTACTATAAGGAAGAGAACTTTCACATGCAAATACACTATCTTGGAAATGTTTTGTGATTGTGAGCCCCCATCAAAATATTATATGCCAAAATTGTTGACGTTGGACAAGGAAGACAACGTAATGATTTATGTTTGTTCATATTCACATAGAAGTTATATTGTCATAGATCCTTCAACATGTGGTGCTTGTCCCCCATCTTTGCTAGCCAAAAATTCCGCACCAAGTAGAGATACTACTTGTGCATCCAAAAACCCTTAAACCCAAATCTTATTTTCAAGAGTCCACCATACCTACCTAAGGATTGAGTAAGATCCTTCAAGTAAGTTGTCATCGGTGCAATAAGGCAATAAAAATTGCTTCTAAAAGTGTTAAATCATTTAGTGTAAGAGAAAATTGAGCGTTGTACGAACTTGTGATGGCAAAGAATAAAAGCGACAGACTGCATAATAAAGGTTGCTATCATAAGGGGCAATATAACGTGATGTTCTTTTGCACTAAGGGATTGAGCATACAAACAAAAAGCGCATGGCAACCTCTGCTTCCCTCTGCGAAGGGCCTACCTTTTACTTTTATGTATTTGCTTTCATGCAAGAGTCAAAGTATGTCTCCCGCCTTGCTAAACATTTTGAGATACCTATTAGGCATGATGAGGAGGAGGAGATGTTGTTAGCTACTAGATATTTGAACTATAATAGTATGGCAGCGCACGATTTTATTAAGAAGGATAAGGACAAGAAACTCCTCTATAACTTAGTATTTAGTCAGGGTACTTGTGAGACTATTGCTTTGCCTGCTTCTTCTTTGTTCGATATTCGTTCGGGCAGGTACACTATTATGCCCGAGGACATCTACAGATTTTGGGGTCTTGTACAACCCCCAATACCTGAGCCAACACCAGTTCCTGATCCATATCAGGAGCCCGTTTTTCAGTGGGAGCCATAGGAGCTCGCCAACCAGTGGAACCCTCAGGACCCTCCGGAGTATCGAGGAGAGGGTTATTTCAAGCCATGGCCTAGACCAACTTAGGCCAAAAGCGTAAGCTTGGGGGAGTACATATTTCTCACAGACATTACATTCATGTTCACACACTCATTTTAGTTGTCGGTGTTCATACTTTTTCATTGTATTATCCATGTTAGTTTATTTCTTTTTCTCGCTTTCTTCTTGTGTGTTTTAGAAACTTTGAGAAAATCCAAAAAAAATTAGTTCTCGCTTCTTTCTAGTTTTTCTTTCTAGTTTAATTTAGTAGTAGTATCAAAAGAAAACCCAAAAATATTTCTCGTTCTTCTTTTGCTTGTTGGGAGCTTTCCCGTGTAAATAGTTTTTCTCATTCTTGTTTTACTTTCTTCAGAAAAAGAAAAACTCCAAAAAGATTTCAGTATGTTTCTTTGAAATTCTTTTCCTTTTTCTTTGGGTCGTAAGGAGAAGACCACGATGAAAATGTTGAGTGGCTCTCATATGCATTATTGATGATCTAACAGAGAGCCCATATTACCTTGTCTTCTTCTTTGAATAAATGTTTGCAGATTCCAGCTTAGTCCAATGCACGTGCACTCTTATTATTATTCACACTGTTCAGTCGTGCAAGTGAAAGGCAATAATGAAGATATATGATCAAATGATTGAGATGGAGAAAAGATGGTATGAACTCGACCTATTTTGTTTTTGTAAATATGATTAGCTCATTGTTCCTGATTCAGCCTATTATGAATGAAACATGTTTGCAATGACAATTAGAGATTATAGTTACTCATGCCATGCTTAATTAGCTAGGAGTTTATAATGGTTTGTCTTGAGTGCCAACATGCAAATTAAAATGGTTATGATGTAGTATGATAGGATGGTATCCTCCTTTGAATGATTTAAGTGGCTTGACTTAGCACATGTTCACACATGCAGTTGAATCAAAATCAACATAGCCTCCACGATATTTATGTTCATGGTGATTTATATCCTACTCATGCTTGCACTCAATGTTGGTTAATCTCAATGCATGTTTATGACCGTTGTCGCTCTCTAGTTGGTCGCTCCTCAATCTTTTGCTAGCCTTCACTTGTACTAAGCGGGAATACTGCTTGTGCATCCATTTCCTTAAACCCAAAGTTGTTCCATATGAGTCCACCATATCTACCTTTATGCCGTATTTACCTGCCGTTCCAAGTAAATTTGCATGTGCCAAACTCTAAACCTTCAAATAATAATCTATTTTGTATGCCCGAATCGCTCATGTAGCGACTGGGGGCTGTCAGTATCTTCCATGCTAGCTGGGTTATTCTCAAGATGAGTGTTGATTCACTTGTCATTCACGAGAAAGTGGCTGGTATTCGGGATGCCCAGTTCCATGCTCGAAATCGAATCAAAATATAACTACAAACAAAACTCCCCCAGGATTGTAGTTGGTATGGACGGTACCCGTTGTTTCGGACCAGCCGTGGAGTGTGATTGTTGTTGGAGGGGGAGTAAAAACTTTACCATTATGTTTGGGAAGCGCCTATAATGTATCTAGCATGGAAGATAGTGAGATCTCTTGGTTGTTATGTTGACAATGAAAGCATATCGCTCAAAATTATATTCATATCTGTTTTAAAAGCTCGAGCTCTGGCACCTCTGCAAATCCTTGCTTCCCTCTGTGAAGGGACTATCTATTTACTTTTATGTTGAGTCATCATCCTCTTATAAAAAGCACCAGCTAGAGAGCACCACTGTCATTTGTATGCGTTGTTATTAATTGATATTGAGTATGACTGTGACTGGATCTTTTTTGCCATGAATTACAATGTCTAGTCAGTCCTTAATCTTCAGGGGTGCTCTGCATTTATGTTTTGCGGTCTTAGAAAGGGCTAGCGAGATACCATTTTGTCATATCATATCATGATAGTTTTGAAAAAAGTGTTGTCATCCGAGATTTATTATTATTGCTCGCTAGTTGATTATGCCATTGATATGAGTAAATGTGAGACCTAAGTGTTATTGTGAATATGGTTAGTTCATAATCTTTGCTGAAAACTTGAATGCTGGCTATACATATTTGCAACAACAAGATCAAACAGAGTTTGTAAAAGTTTTTCTTTGTCACTTTCAGTTTGTCAACTGAATTGCTTGAGGACAAGCAATGGGTTAAGCTTGGGGAGTTGATACGTCTCCATCGTATCTACTTTTCCAAACTCTTTTGCCCTTGTTTTGGACTCTAATTTGCATGATTTGAATGGAACTAACCCGGACTGATGCTGTTTTCAGCAGAATTGTCATGGTGTTATTTTTGTGCAGAAATAAAAGTTCTCGGATTGACATGAAAATTTCCGAAGAATATTTTTGGAATATATAAAAAATATTGGCAAAAGAATCAACCAAAGGGGGGCCACCCAAAGGCCACAAGCCCTGGGGGCACGCCCTGCAGGCTTGTGGGCCCCCTGGAGACCCTCCGACCTCAACTCCAGCTCCATATAACCCTATTCGGGGAGAAAAAAATTAGAGAGAAGGATTCATCGCGTTTTACGATATGGAGCCATCGCCACCTCCTGTTCTTCATCGGGAGGGCAGATCTGGAGTCCGTTCGGGGCTCCGGAGAGGGGGATTCATCGCCATCATCATCACCAACCTTCCTCCATCACCAATTTCATGATGCTCACCGCCGTGCGTGAGTAATTCCATCGTAGGCTTGCTAGACGGTGATGGGTTGGATGAGATTTATCATGTAATCGAGTTAGTTTTGTTAGGGTTTGATCCCTAGTATCCACTATGTTCTGAGATTGATGTTGCTATGACTTTGCTATGCTTAATGCTTGTCATTAGGGCCCGAGTGCCATGATTTTAGATCTGAACCTATTATGTTTTCATGAATATATTTGTGTTCTTGATCCTATCTTGCAAGTTGTAGACACCTATTACAAGTTATGATCCGCATACCCCAAGGTGACAATAATTGGGATTCTTTCCGGTGATTATCGTAGTTTGAGGAGTTCATGTATTCACTAAGTGCTAATGCTTTGGTCCGGTTCTCTATTAAAAGGAGGCCTTAATATCCCTTAGATTCTATTAGGACCCCGCTGCCACGGGAGGGTAGGACAAAATATGTCATGCAAGTTCTTTTCCATAAGCACGTATGACTATATATGGAATACATGACTACATTATATTGATGAATTGGAGCTAGTTCTGTGTCACCCTAGGTTATAACTGTTGCATGATGAATGCCATCCGACATAATTATCCATCACTAATCCGATGCCTACGAGCTTTTCACATATTGATCTTTGCTAAGTTACTTTTCCATTGCTACTGTTACAATCACTACAAAACTGCTACTGTTACTTTTGCCACCGTTACCGTTACTTCCATACTACTTTGCTAATTAATACTTTCCTGCAGATATTAAGTCTTTCAGGTGTGGTTGAATTGACAACTCAGCTGCTAATACTTGAGAATATTCTTTGGCTCCCGTTGTGTCGAATCAATAAATTTGGGTTGAATACTCTACCCTCGAAAACGGTTGCGATCCCCTATACTTGTGGGTTATCAGTAAGCAGTTTTAGTGCAAGAGTGGGGTTAGGCAAGGGGACCCTTTATCTCCTCTACTCTTTGTGCTTGCTGTAGACCTCTTGCAATCGGTAGTTAACAGAATGCTAGCTGATGGAATTTGAACACTGCCAATCCCATCCCATGATCCACACTTCCCTATCATTCAATATGTAGACGACACAATCCTCATTGTGCCTGCGGTTGATTCCCAGCTCATTGCCCTTAAGGACATGCTTGATGTTTTTTATGCTACAACCGGCCTTAAAGTAAATTTTCACAAATCCACCATGGTGCCTCTCAATGTGGATGATGCTAAAGCTGCTAGACTAGCTGTTGTGTTTGACTGCTCTTTGGGAAAGCTTCCTTTCACATACCTGGGCCGCCCTATGGGAACTACCAAACCAAGGATTCAAGATCTTATGCCTTTAGTTGACAGAGTTGAGAGGCGACTCACTGCAAGCTCTTCAATGCTAAACCAGGGCTCAAGGTTGCAATTGCTCACATCAGTTCTGTCTTCTATGCCCATATATTTCCTCTGTACATTGGACATCCCAATTGGTATTATTAAACAGCTGGAAAGAATTGAGAGGCAATGTTTATGGCGTGGTAATTCAGACACCCCAAAATAGTCCCTTGTAGCCTGGGATTTGGTCTGCAGACCCAAGAACAAGGGTGGCCTGGGAATTATAAACCTACACTAGCAGAACCAAGGCTTGCTTATTAAGCACCTTCATAAGTTTTTCAATAAGGATGATGTAACATGTGTCTCCCTAATTTGGAACACGTACTATGATGGTGTGGTCCCACAAGCAGCAGTCTTATGTGGCTCATTTTGGTGGAGGGATGTTTTTAAGATTGCGGATTCTTTTAGAGCTATCTCTTCTGCCACAGTTAACCAGGGAGATTCAGTATTGTTTTGGTCTGACAGTTGGAAGCTGAATGACTCCACCAGGCCACTCAGAGATAGATTGCCTCATTTATTCTCTTTTGTTAAAGATGATAAGATCTCTGCCATGGATTTTTTGGATTTTGAGGATGTTACTTCAATGTTCCACTTGCCAATTTCAAGCACAGCTGCACTTGAGTTACATCACCTGCATCACTGGGTGACATCTATGCACAGAGATCCCTCAATACCAGATGTGTGGACCTGGCCTTCCAAATCTGGATACTCAGCAAGGAGTTACTATGCCATCATCCACTCACACCTACCAACTCTCCAGCCATGTGTTTGGCTATGGAAAAGTTCTTGCACGATGAAGATCAAAGTATTTGGATGGTTGTTGTTCTTTGATTGATTGAACACAAGAGATATTCTTCTTAGGAGACACTGGAGGACAGACCAGGATGAAAACTTCTGTGTTCTTTGCCCCACACACTTGCATGAAGACAGGATGCACCTTTTCTTCAATTGCAATTTTAGCCTAAGGGTCTAGTCTTACCTACAGATTGATTGGTCTGGGGGCCAGGACTTGACATCCTGCCTGCTGCATGCTAAGAGGAGTTTCCAACACCCTTTCTTCTTTGAGGTTATGCTCACTGCTGCCTGGTGCATTTGGACTACCAGGAATGGGAAGATCTTCATATCAGAAAGGGCATCCTTTGGTGTTTGGAGGAGTAAATTTGTGCACGATATCTCCCTGTTGTATCATAGAGTGAGGGAGAAATATAAACCTGTATTTTTGTCTTGGGTTAATAACCTACCTTAGCTTGTATCATAGGTAAGTAGGTAAGTCTTTGTACATTCTCTTATCTCCTCTTCCCACTTTGTAAATATTTGGACTCCTCCTTTATTATTTCAATAAAAGACTGTGGAGCTGTTGCTTCACAGTAAATAGTCAAAAAAAAGTAGTAGTATCATCATAAGCATCATGCATAGCAGAAGTAGCATCATCAATTACTTGTGACATATCAGAATTAATAGCAGGTGTAGGTGTTGCAAGCTTACTTAAAATAGAAGGTGAATCAAGTGCTGAGCTAGATGGCAGTTCCTTACCTCCCCTCGTAGTAGAGGGGGAAATCTTGGTTTTGGTATCTTTCAAATTCCTCATAGTGATCAACAGATATAAATCCCAAGTGACTCAGAGAATAGAGCTATGCTCCCCGGCAACGGCGCTACAAAATGGTCTTGTTTACCCACAAGTATAGGGGATCGCAACAGTTTTCGAGGGTAGAGTATTCAACCCAAATTTATTGATTTGACACAAGGGGAGCCAAAGAATATTCACGAGTATTAGCAGCTGAGTTGTAAATTCAACCACACCTGAAAGACTTAATATCTGCAGCAAAGTATTTAGTAGCAAAGTAATATGGAAGTAACGGTAACAGTGGCAAAAGTAACAGTAGTAGTTTTGTAGTGATTGTAACAGCAGTAGCAACGAAAGTAACTTAGCAAAGATCAATATGTGAAAAGCTCGTAGGCAATGGATCGGCAATGATAATTGTGTCGGATGATATTCATCATGTAGCAGTTATAACCTAGGGTGACACAGAACTAGCTCCAATTCATCAATATAATGTAGGCATGTATTCCGTATATAGTCATACGTGCTTATGGAAAAGAACTTGCATGACATCTTTTGTCCTACCCTCCCGTGGCAGCGGGGTCCTAATGGAAACTAAGGGATATTAAGGCCTCCTTTTAATAGAGAACTAGACCAAAGCATTAGCACTTAGTGAATACATGAACTCCTCAAACTACGGTAATCACCGGAAAGAATCCCAATTATTGTCACCTTGGGGTATGCGGATCATAACTCGTAATAGGTGTCTACAACTTGCAAGATAGGATCAAGAACACACATATATTCATGAAAACATAATAGGTTCAGATATGAAATCATGGCACTCGGGCCCTAGTGACAAGCATTAAGCATAGCAAAGTCATAGCAACATCAATCTCAGAACATAGTGGATACTAGGGATCAAACCCTAACAAAACTAACTCGATTACATGATAAATCTCATCCAACCCATCACCGTCCAGCAAGCCTACGATGGAATTACTCACTCCCGGCGGTGAGCATCATGAAATTGGTGATGGAGGAAGGTTGGTGATGATGATGGCAACGAATCCCCCTCTTCGAAGCCCTGAATGGACTCCAGATATGCCCTCCCGATGAAGAACAAGAGGTGGCGGCGGCTCCGTATCGTAAAACACGATGAATCCTTTTCTCTGATTTTTTTTCTCCCCAAATAGGGTTATATAGAGTTGGAGTTGAGGTTGTAGGAGGTCCAGAGGGGCCACAAGCCCTCTAAGCGCGCCCCAGGGGGAGCGCCCCCCAGGCTTGTGGCTTCTGGGTGGACCCACTCTGGTTAATTCTTGCGCCAGTATTTTTTATATATTCCAAAAATATTCTCCGTAAATTTTCAGGTCAATTCAAGAACTTTTATTTCTGCACAAAAATAACACCATGGCAATTCTGCTGAAAACAACATCAGTCCGGGTTAGTTCCATTCAAATCATGCAAATTAGAGTCGAAAACAAGGGCAAAAGAGTTTGGAAAAGTAGATACGATGGAGACGTATCAACTCCCCCAAGCTTAACCCATTGCTTGTCCTCAAGCAATTCAGTTGACAAACTGAAAGTGACAAAGAAAAACTTTTACAAACTCTATTTGATCTTGTTGTTGCAAATATCTAGCCAGTGTCCAGGTTTTCAGTAAAGATTATGAACTAACCATATTCACAATAACATTTAGGTCTCACATTTACTCATATCAATGGCATAATCAACTAGTGAGCAATAATAATAAATCTTGGATGACAACACTTTTTTCAAAACAATCATGGTACAATATGACAAAATGGTATCTCGCTAGCCCTTTCTGAGACCACAAAACATAAATGCAGAGCACCCCTGAAGATCTAGGACTGACCAGACATTGTAATTCATGACAAAAGAGATCCAGTCACAGTCATACTCAACATCAATTAATAACAAAGCATACAAATGACAGTGGTGCTCTCCAGCTGGTGCTTTTTATAAGAAGATGATGACTCAACAGTAAACGTAAATAGATAGGCCCTTCGCAGAGGGAAGCAGGGACTTGCAGAGGTGCTAGAGCTCGGAGCTTTAAAACAGAGATAAATATAATTTTGAGCGGTATGCTTTCATTGTCAACATAACAACCAAGAGATCTCACTATCTTCCATGCTAGATACATTATAGGTGGTTCCCAAACAGAATGGTAAAGTTTTTACTCCCCCTCCACTAACAATCACACTCCACGACTAGCCGCATCCACGAGTACCGTCCATACCAACAACAGTCCTGGGGGAGTTTTGTTTTATGATTATATTTTGATTTGATTTCGAGCATGGAACTGGGCATCCCGATTACCAGCCACTTTCTCGTGAATGACAAGTGAATAAACACTCATCGTGAGAATAACCCACCTAGCATGGAAGATACTGATAGCCCCCAGTCACTACATGAGCGATTCGGGCATACAAAACAGATTATTATTTGAAGGTTTCGAGTTTGGCACATGCAAATTTACTTGGAACAGCAAGTAAATACCGCATATAGGTAGGTATGGTGGACTCATATGGAACAACTTTGGGTTTAAGGAAGTGGATGCACAAGCAGTATTCCCGCTTAGTACAAGTGAAGGCTAGCAAAGGATTGAGGAGCGACCAACTACAGAGCGACAATGGTCATAAACATGCATTGAGATTAATCAACATTGAGTGCAGGTATGAGTAGGATATAAATCACCATGAACATAAATATCATGGAAGCTATGTTGTTTTTGATTCAACTACATGCGTGAGCATGTGCCAAGTCAAGCCACTTAAATCATTCAAAGGAGGATACCATCCTATCATACTACATCACAACCATTTTAAAATGCATGTTGGCCCACAAGACAAACCATTATCCACTCCTAGCTAATTAAGCATGGCATGAGTAAATATAATCTCTAATTGTCATTGCAAACATGTTTCATTCATAATAGGCTGAATCAAGAACGATGAGCTAATCATATTTACAAAAACAAAAAGGTCGAGTTCGTACCAGCTTTTCTCCATCTCAATCATTTCATCATATCTCGTCATTATTGCCTTTCACTTGCACGACCAAACGATGTGTGCAATAATAAGAGTGCACGTGCATTGGACTAAGCTAGAATCTACAAACATTTATTCAAAGGAGAAGACAAGGTAATATGGGCTCTTTGTTAGATCAACAATAATGCATATGAGAGCCACTCAAAATTTTCATTGTGGTCTTCTCCTTACGACCCAAAGAAAAGGAAAAGAATTTCAAAGAAACGCACTGAAATATTTTTGGAGTTTTTGTTTTTCTGAAGAAAATAAAACGAAACAAGAAAAACTATTTACACAGGAAATATTAATCTCCCAACAAACAAAAGAAGAACGAGAAATCTTTTTGGGTTTTCTTTTAATACTACCACTAAATAAACTAGAAAGAAAAACTAAAACGAAGAGAGAACTGATTTTTTTGGATTTTCTCAAAGTTTTTCAAACACACAAGAAGAAAGCAAGAAAAAAGAACTAACATGGATAATACAATGAAAAAGTATGAACACCGACAACCGGAATGAGTGCGTGAACATGAATGTAATGTCGGTGAGAAATACGTACTCCCCCAAGCTTAGGCTTTTGGCCTAAGTTGGTCTAGGGCCACGGCTCGAAATAATCCTCTCCTTGATACTCCAGAGGGTCCTGGGGGTTCCACTGGTTGGCGAGCTCCTGTGGCTCCCACTGATAAACTGACTCCTAATACGGATCAGGAACTGGTGCTGGCTCAGGTGTTGGGGGTTGTGAAAGACCCCAAAATCTGTAGATTTCCTCGAGCATAATAGTGTACCTGCCTGAATAAATATCGAACAAAGAAGGTGCAGGCAGAGCAATAGTCTCACAAGTACCCTAACTAAATACTAAGTTGTAGAGGAGTCATTTGTCACCGTCTTTCTTAATAAAATCGTGTGCTACCATGCTAGCATAGTTCAAATATTTAGTGGGTAGCAGGATCTTCTCCTCCTCATCATGCCTAATGGGTATCTCAAAACGTCTAGCAAGGAAGGAGGCATAGATACCTCCAAAAATAGGACCCTTCGAGCGGTTTGTGTTTAACCGTCGAGCAACCATAGTGCCCAAACTGAAAGTTCTATCAGTATATAAAGCATGGCGCAAAATGGCAAGGTCAGGGGCACTGAGTCCTCCACTCTGCCCACGACCAATCAAACATCTCCCAGCAAATAATGAATAATAGCGTAAAACAGGAAAATGTAAGGTAGCCACTCTCGCTTCCGACACCCCTCTCTCTTCCCCCACAGTAGTTTCAGCAATAATATCCTCCATGTCTCTAGGATGTGGTTCACTGACGTTGCCCTCATAAGGTAATTTGCAAACATCGCAAAAATCATATAATGTCATCTCCTTAGGCTCATCATACAAATGAAATTCTACCATGGGTGGTGATTTCCTAGGATAGAAACAAAAGTTCTGCACAAAGGTATTAGTGAGTAGGAGGTATTGGTCACACTTATCTTGGAGGAAGTCGGTGATGCCGGCATTCTCCGCCAAGTAATAGAAATCATCATAAATTCCAGCCTCCCTCAAGAACACATCGCTTGGCCATTCACATGGCCGAACCTCCGCCGCACGCGGAAGGTTGTACTTGGGCTTCTTCTTCTCCTCATTTTCATTTTCGTTTGAATTCCGGCTTGAAGAACCCCTTAACCATCTCTTCATCATTTCTTTTCCTTTCTCTGAAAATTTCTGAAATTTTTAGTGACTCAAAATAAAAGCGAACAAAACTCAACAAGATTGATAGCAACTACTCCTACAAGTGTCTAGAGGCTATGTCATGCAACAAAACTACTTTGGACCATATAAATTTGACATGCAAGCTCAAGAACAAGGTCACCACAGCAGCAAAAATTTGCAATATATAAAGCACTAGAACAAAAACTAATTGGACCATTGGAGGAGTCACATACCGAAGAACAATCCCCCGAAATAGTTTCGGAAACGGAGTTCCGAGCAAGGTGATCGAAAATGGCAGCAAAATGAGCCAGAACACGAGTTTGAACAATGGTGGGATTTTTTCTGGAGGAAGACGAAGTGGATGGGTGCTGGCATTAGTGAGGGGGACCCACGTGGGACCCACAAGCCCTACAGGCGAGCCCAGGGGGGTGGGCGCGCCCTGTGGGCTTGTGGCCCACTGGTGCACCCCCCTGATGTGTTTTCAGTGCCAAAAATTCTTAAATGTCTAGAAAAAATCATACTTAATTTTTAGGGCATTTGGAGAACTTTTATTTTCTAGACATTTTTTATTGCACAGATAATTCATAAAACAGAGAAATAACAGTATTTTTGCTTTATTTATTCTAAATAACAGAAAGTAAAAAGTGGGTACAGAGAGTTGTGTTTACTAAATTCATCCATCTCATGCGCATCAAAAGGAATCCATTAACAAGGTTGATCAAGTCTCGTTAACAAAATTCTTCCGAATGACATGAAACTGGAGAATCTTCGTATAACACTAGGTTACCTCAACGGGGATATGCATGCCCCCAACAATAAGAATATCATATTTCTTTTTGATAGTAGGAAGTGGAAATTCAAAACCTCCAATAGTAATTGTTGAAAATTTTCCAATAGAGTTGATACTATTCACTTGAGGTTGTTTCTTCGGAAAGTGTACCGTATGCTCATTACCATTAACATGAAAAGTGACATTGCCCTTGTTGCAATCAATAACAGCCCCTGCAGTATTCAAAAAGGGTCTACCAAGGATGATCGACATACTGTCGTCCTCGGGTATATCAAGAATAACAAAGTTCGTTAAAATAGTAACATTTGCAACCACGACAGGCACATCCTCACAAATACCGATGGGTATAGCAGTTGATTTATCATCCATTTGCAAAGAGATTTTAGTTGGTGTCAACTTATTCAAATCAAGTCTACGATATAAAGAGAAAGCCATAACACTAACACCGACTCCAAGATCACATAAAGCAGTTTTAACATAGTTTCTTTTAATGGAGAATGGTATAGTAGGTATTCCAGGATCTCCTAGTTTCTTTGGTATTCCACCTTTAAATGTATAATTAGCAAGCATGGTGGAAATTTCAGCTTCCGGTATCTTTCTTTTATTTGTAACAATATCTTTCATATACTTAGCATAAGGAGACATTTTCAGAATATCAGTCAAACGCATACGCAAAAAGACAGGTCTAAGCATTTCAACATAGCGCTCAAAATCCTCATCATCCTTTTTCTTGGATGGTTTAGGAGGAAAGGGCATGGGTTTTTGAACCCACGGCTCTCTTTCTTTACCATGTTTCCTAGCAATGAAGTCTCTCTTATCATACCTTTTATTCTTATGTTGTGGGTTATCAAGATCAACATCAGGTTCTATCTCCACATCATTATCATTACTAGGTTGAGCATCAACATGAACATCATCATTATCATTATTACTAGGTTCATGTTCATCATCAGATTGTGTCTCAGCATCAGAAATAGAAATATCATTTGGATTCTCAGGTGTGTCTACAATAGGTTCACTAGAAGCATGCAAAGTCCTATCATCTTTCTTTTTCCTTTTTGAAGGACCAGGTGCATCAGTATTAATTATCTGAGAATCTTGTTCAATTCTCTTGGGATGGCCCTCAGGATACAAAGGTTCCTGAGTCATTTTACCACCTCTAGTCATAACTCTAACAGCATGATCATCGTTCTTACTATTCACTTCATTAAGCAAATCATTTTGTGCTTTGAGAACTTGTTCTACTTGGGATTTTACCATGGAAGCATGTTTACTAATAATCTTGAGATCATTAACAGTTCTACACATATAGTCACCCAAGCAGTCAAGCATATAAGCATTATGTTTCAATTCCCTACTAACATATGCATTGAAGTTTTCTTGTTTAACAATAAAGTTATCAAATTCATCCAAGCATTGACTAGCAGACTTATTATAAGGGATATCACCTTCATCAAATCTATAGAGAGAATTTACCTCTACTACCTATGTCGGAGTAAATTCTTAACATCTTCAGCTTTAATACCTTTTTCTTTCATAGATTTCTTTGCCTCTTGCATATCTTCAGGACTGAGAAATAGAATACCTCTCTTCTTCGGAGTTGGCTTAGGAGTTGTTTCGGGAAGAGTCCAATCATTATCATTACTCAATATGTTATTCAATAATACTTCAGCTTGTTCAATAGTCCATTCCCTAAAAACACAACCAGCACAACTATCTAGGTGGTCCCTAGAAGCATCGGTTAGTCCATTATAAAAGATATCAAGTATTTCATTTTTCTTGAGAGGATGATCAGGTAAAGCATTAAGTAATTGGAGAAGACTCCCCCAAGCTTGTGGGAGACTCTCTTCTTCAATTTGCACAAAGTTAAATATTTCCTGTAAAGCAGCTTGTTTCTTATGAGCGGGGAAATATTTTTCAGAGAAGTAATATATCATATCCTGGGGCCTACGCACACAACCAGGAGCAAGAGAATTAAACCATATCTTAGCATCACCCTTTAACGAGAAAGGAAACAACTTAAGAATATAGTAATAGCGAATTTTTTCCTCATGAGCAAATAGGGTGGCTATATCATTTAATTTAGTAAGATGTGCCACAACAGTTTCAGATTCATAACCATGGAAAGGATCATATTCAACCAAAGTAATTAACTCAGGATCGACAGAGAATTCATAATCCTTATCAGTAACAAAGATAGGTGAAGTAGCAAACTTAGGATCATATTGCATTCTAGCATACAAAGATTTTTCTTTCCACTTGCATAGTAATTTCTTAAGATCATCTCTATCCTTACAAGCAAGAAAGTCCCTAGCTACCTCTCCATCCATAACATAACCCTCAGGTATAACAGGCAATTCATATCTAGGAGAGCTAGGTCTACCAGGTGTTTCAAAGTGTTCAGTTTCAATAATTTCATCAGTTTCAGAAATATCATCAGTTTCAGCATTCTCAATATCTTTAGCTCTAGCAAGTTGTTCATCAAGAAATTCACCCAGTGGCACAGTATTATCAAGCAAAGCAGTAGTATCATCATAAGCATCATGCATAGCAGAAGTAGCATCATCAATTACTTGTGACATATCAGAATTAATAGCAGGTGTAGGTGTCGCAAGCTTACTAAAAACATAAGGTGAATCAAGTGCAGAGCTAGATGGCAGTTCCTTACTTCCCCTCGTAGTAGAGGGAAAAATCTTGGTTTTGGTATCTTTCAAATTCCTTGTAGTGATCAACAGATATAAATCCCAAGTGACTCAGAGAATAGAGCTATGCTCCCCGGCAACGGCGCCAGAAAATGGTCTTGATAACCCACAAGTATAGGGGATTGCAACAGTTTTCGAGGGTAGAGTATTCAACCCAAATTTATTGATTCGACACAAGGGGAGCCAAAGAATATTCACAAGTATTAGCAGCTGAGTTGTCAATTCAACCACACCTAAAAGGCTTAATATCTGCAGCAAAGTATTTAGTAGCAAAGTAGTATGGAAGTAACGGTAACAGTGGCAAAAGTAACAGTAGCAGTTTTGTAGTGATTGTAACAGCAGTAGCAACGAAAGTAACTTAGCAAAGATCATTATGTGAAAAGCTCGTAGGCAATGGATCGGCAATGATAATTGTGTCGGATGATATTCATCATGTAGCAGTTATAACCTAGGGTGACATAGAACTAGCTCCAATTCATCAATATAATGTAGGCATGTATTCCGTATATAGTCATACGTGCTTATGGAAAAGAACTTGCATGACATCTTTTGTCCTACCCTCCTGTGGTAGCGGGGTCCTAATGGAAACTAAGGGATATTAAGGCCTCCTTTTAATAGAGAACTGGACCAAAGCATTAGCACTTAGTGAATACATGAACTCCCCAAACTATGTCAATCACCGGAAAGAATCCCAATTATTGTCACCTTGGGGTATGCGGATCATCACTCATAATAGGTGTCTACAACTTGCAAGATACGGTCAAGAACACACATATATTCATGAAAACATAATAGGTTCATATCTGAAATCATGGCACTCGGGCCCTAATGACAAGCATTAAGCATAGCAAAGTCATAGCAACATCAATCTCAGAACATAGTGGATACTAGGGATCAAACCCTAACAAAACTAACTCGATTACATGATAAATCTCATCCAACCCATCACCGTCCAGCAAGCCTACGATGGAATTACTCACTCCCGGCGGTGAGCATCATGAAATTGGTGATGGAGGAAGGTTGGTGATGATGATGGCGACGAATCCCCCTCTCCGGAGCCCCGAACGGACTCCAGATCTGCCCTCCCGATGAAGAACAGGAGGTGGCGACGGCTCCGTATCGTAAAACGTGATGAATCCTTCTCTCTGATTTTTTTCTCCCCGAATAGGGTTATATAGAGTTGGAGTTGAGGTCGGAGGAGGTCCAGGGGGCCCACAAGCCCTCTAGGCGCGCCCCGGGGCGGCGCCCCCCAGGCTTGTAGCCTCTAGGTGGACCCCCTCTGGTGAGTTCTTGTGCCAGTATTTTTTATATATTCCAAAAATATTTTCTGTAAATTTTTAGATCAATCCGAGAACTTTTATTTCTGCACAAAAATAACACCATGGCAATTCTGCTGAAAACAGCGTCAGTCTGGGTTAGTTTCATCCAAATCATGCAAATTAGAGTCCAAAACAAGGGCAAAAGAGTTTGGAAAAGTAGATACGATGGAGACGTATCAATACGATCATATGCTACATTCATAGTTTGGGTCTTGTCCATCACATCATTCTCCTAATGATGTGATCCCGTTATCAAATGACAACTCATGTCTATGGCTAGGAAACCACATCCATCTTTGATCAACGAGCTAGTCCGGTAGAGGCTCACTAGGGACATGTTGTTGTCTATGTATCCAAACATGCATTTGAGTTTCCGGTCAATACAATTATAGCATGGATAATAAATGATTATAATGAACAAGGAAATATAATAATAACCACTTTATTATTACCTCTAGGGCATATTTCCAACAGTAGTATTATCAATAACTTGCGACATATCAGAATTAATAGCATGTGGTGGTGTTGCAAGTTTACTCAAAATAGAAGGTGAATCGAGTGTAGAGCTAGATGGCAGTTCCTTACCTCCCCTCATCTTAGAGGGAAAAATCTTGGTTTTGGTATCCTTTAGATTCTTCATAGTGATAAATAGATATAAATCCCAAATGACTCAACAAATATAGCTATGCTCCCCGGCAATGGCGCCAGAAAAATGTCTTGATAACCCACAAGTATAGGGGATCGCAACATTTTTCGAGGGTAGAGTATTCAACCCAAATTTATAGATTCGACATGAGGGGAGCCAAAGAATATTTGCGAGTATTAGCAGTTGAGTTGTCAATTCAAACACACCTGGAGATTAAATATCTGCAGCAAAGTGATCAGTAGCATAGTAATATGATAGTTTTGATAGCAGTGGTAACAGTAATAGTAATAGTAGCAGTGATAGCAATGATTTTGTAGCAAGTGTAACAGTAACAACAGCAGTAGTAACTTTGCAAGAACAATATGTGGAAAACTCGTAGGATTTGGATCGGTGAATTCGTTGGATGATATTCATCATATAATTGTCATAACCTAGGGCGATACAAAACTAGCTCCGGTTCATAAATATAATGTAGGCATGTATTCCGTAAATAGTCATACGTGCTTATGGAAAAGAACTTGCATGACATCTTTTGTCCTACCCTCCCATGGCAACGGGGTCCATAAGGAAACTAAGGGATATTAAGGCCTCCTTTTAATAGAGAACCGGAACAAAGCATTAACACATAGTGAATACATGAACTCCCCAAACTACGGTCATCATCGGAAAGTATCTCAATTACTGTCACACTGGGGTTTACGGATCATAAGACGTAATAGGTGAATATGACTTGCAAGAACGGATCTAGAACATAGATATAATGGTGAAAACATAAACGGTTCAGATCTGAAATCGTGGCACTCGGGCCCTAGTGGCAAGCATTAAGCATAGCAAAGTCATAACTGAAGGAAATATGCCCTTGAGGCAATAATAAAGTTGTTATTTTATATTTTCTTATCCATGATAAAGGTTTATTATTCATGCTAGAATTGTATTGATCGGAAACTTAAATACATGTGTGAATACATAAACAAATACCGTGTCCCTAGTAAGCCTCTAATAGACTAGCTCATTGATCAAAGATGGTTAAGGTTTCCTAACCATAGACATGTGTTGTCATTTGATAACGGGATCACATCATTAGGAGAATGATGTGATGGACAAGACCCATCCGTTAGCTTAGCATAATGATCGTTCAGTTTATTGCTATTGCTTTCTTCATGTCAAATACATATTCCTTCGACTATGAGATTATGCAACTCCCGGATACCGGAGGAATACCTTGTGTGCTATCAAACGTCACAACGTAACTGGGTGATCATAAAGATGCTCCACAGGTATCTCCGAAGGTGTTTGTTGAGTTGGCATAGATCGAGATTAGGATTTGTCACTCCGAGTATCGGAGAGGCATCTCTGGGCCCTCTCGGTAATACACATCATAAGAAGCCTTGCAAGCAAAGTGACTAATGAGTTAGTTACAAGATGATGTATTACGAAACGAGTAAAGATACTTGCCGGTAATGAGATTGAACTAGGTATGAAGATACCGATGATCGAATCTCGGGCAAGTAACATACCGATGGACAAAGGGAATTACGTATGTTGTCATAAGGTTCGACCGATAAATATCTTCGTGGAATATGTAGGAACCAATATGGGCATCCAGGTCCCGCTATTGGTTATTGACCGGAGAAGCGTCTTGGTCATGTCTACATTATTCCCGAACTCGTAGGGTCCGCACGCTTAACGTTCGTTGATGATATAGTATTATATGAGTTATGTATGTTGGTGACCGAATGTTGTTCGGAGTCCCGGATGAGATCACGGACATGACGAGGAGCTCCGGAATGGTCCGGAGGTAAAGATTGATATATTGGATGATATGGTTAGGCCAAGGGGTGAGGCCCACGGGGCTTTAGGTCGGTGCAAAAGGATGTTTTGCAGAGGTCAGGGACCAAACGCCGGAGACCCTGGCGTCTGGCCCTGGGCCAGACACCGAGGCCCATGGCGTCTGGGCCAGACGCCGAGGCCCATGGCGTCTGGGCCAGACGCCGAGGACTGTGGCGTCTGGTCCTGGAAGTCCGAGAAGGACTCTTCCTTGCGGGCAAAACCGACTTTGAGGAGGCTCTTTCTCCAAGTTTCGACCCCAGGGCTCAACATATAAATAGAGGGGCAGGGCTAGCACCCGGAACACATCAAGATTCACCAAACCGTGTGCCGGCAACCCCGTCCCCTCTAGTTTATCCTCCGTCATAGTTTCCGTTGTGCTTGGCAAAGCCCTGCGGAGATTGTTCTTCACCAACACCGTCACCACGTCGTCGTGCTGCCGGAACTCATCTACTACTTCGCCCCTCTTGCTGGATCGAGAAGGCGAGGACGTCATCGAGCTGAACATGTGCTGAACGCGGAGGTGTCGTACATTTGGTACTTGATCGGGACGGATCATGAAGGTGTACGACTACATCAACCGCGTTGATAAAACGCTTCCGCTTAGCGATCTTCAAGGGTATGAAGATGCTCTCCCCCTCTCGTAGCTATGCATCTCCATGGATAGATCTTGTGTGTGCATAGAAATTTTTTATTTTACACGCAACGTTACCCAACAGTGGCATCAGAGCCAGGTCTATGCGTAGATGATATGCACGAGTAGAACACAAAGAGTTGTGGGCGGTGATAGTCATACTGCTTACCACCAACATCTTATTATGATTCGGCGGTATTGTGGGATGAAGCGGCCCGGACCAACCTTACATGTCCACGCACATGAGACCGGTTCCACCGACTGACATGCAACTAGTTTTGCATAAAGGTGGCTGGTGGGTGTCGGTTTCTCCTACTTTAGTTGAATCAAATTTGACTACGGCCGGTCCTTGAAGAAGGTTAAAACAGTAAACTTGATAAATCACCGTTGTGGTTTTTGCGTAGTTAAGAACGGTTCTTGCTCGAAGCCCGTAGCAGCCACATAAAACTTGCAACAACAAAGTAGAGGACGTCTAACTTGTTTTTGCAGGGCATGTTGTGATGTGATATGGTCAAGACGTGATGTGATATATGTTGATGTATGAGATGGTCATGTTTTGTAATATCGACAACCGGCAGGAGCCTTAGGGTTGTCTCTTAATTATTGTATGAAGTGCAAGTGCCATGTAATTGCTTTACTTTATCGCTATGCGTTAGCAATAGTTGTAGAAGCAATAGTTGGCAAGACGACCCCGATGCAATGATGGAGATCAAGGTGTCGAGCCGGTGACGATGGAGATCATGACGTTGCTTTGGTGATGGAGATCAAAAGCACAAGATGATGATGGCCATATCATGTCACATATTTTGATTGCATGTGATGTTTATCCTTTATGCATCTTATTTTACTTAGAACGATGGTAGCATTATAAGATGATCCCTTCACTTAATTTCAAGATAAAAGTGTTCTCCCTGAGTATGCATCGTTGCCAAAGTTCATCGTTTTGAAGCACCACGTGATGATCGGGTGTGATAGACTCTACGTTCACATACAATGGGTGTAAGACAGTTTTGCACATGCAGAATACTTGGATTAAACTTGACGAGCCTAGCATGTACAGACATGGTCTCGGAACACTGGAGACTGAAAGGTCGAACATGAGTCATATAGTAGATATGATCAACATAGAGATGTTCACCATTGATGACTACCCCATCTCACGTGATGATCGGACATGGGTTAGTTGATTTGGATCACGTATCACTTAGATAACTTGAGGGATGTTTATTTAAGTGGGAGTTCATTAGTAATTTGATTAATTGAACTTAAATTTATCATGAACTTAGTCTTAGTAGTTTTTGCATGATTATGTCATCGATCAATAGCTCGCGATGTAGCTCCCCTGTTTTTGATACGTTTCTAGAGAAAACTAAGTTGAAAGATGATAGTAGCAATAATGCGGATTGGGTCCGTGATCTGAGGATTATCCTCATTGCTGCACAGAAGTATTATGTCCTTGATGCACCTCTAGGTGACAGACCTATTGCAGGAGCAAATGCAGACGTTATGAACATTTGGCAAGCTTGATATGATGACTACTTAATAGTTTAGTGTGCCATGCTTTACGGCTTAGAACCGGGACTTCAAAACGTTATGAACGCCACGGAGCATATGAGATGTTCCAAGAGCTGAAATTGGTATTTCAGACTCATGCCCGTGTCGAGAGGTATGAGACCTCTGCAAGTACTTTGCCTACAAGAGGGAGGAGAATAGCTCAGCAAGTGAGCATATGCTCAGAATGTCTGGGTACTAAAATCGCTTGAATCAAGTGGGAGTTAATCTTCCAGATAAGATAGTGATTGACAGAGTTCTCTAGTCACTATCACCAAGCTACTAGAACTTCGTGATGAACTATAATATGCAAGGGATGACGAAAATGATTCCCGAGCTCTTCGCGATGCTGAAATCGGTGAAGGTAGAAATCAAGAAAGAGCATCAAGTGTTGATGGTTAACAAGATCACTAGTTTCAAGAAAAAGGGCAAGGGAAAGAAAGGGAACTTCAAGAAGAATGGCAAGCAAGTTGCCGCTCCCGTGAAGAAGCCCAAAGCTAAACCCAAGCCTGAAACTGAGTACTTCTACTGCAAAGGAAATGGTCACTAGAAGCGGAACCGCCCCAAATACTTGGCGGATAAGAAGGATGGCAAAGTGAACATAGGTATATTTGATATACATGTTATTGATGTGTACTATACTAGTGTTCGTAAGTAACCCCTGGGTATTTGATACCGGTTCAGTTGCTAAGATTAGTAACTCAAAACAGGAGTTGCAGAATAAACGGAGACTAGTAAAGGGCGAGGTGACGATGTGTGTTGGAAGTGTTTCCAAGATTGATATGATCACCATCGCACACTCCCTTTATCTTCGGGATTAGTGTTAAGCCTAAATAAATGTTATTTGGTGTTTGCGTTGAGCATGAATATGATTAGATCATATTTATTGCAATACGGTTATTCATTTAAGTCAGAGAATAATTGTTGTTCTGTTTACATGAATAAAACCTTCTATGGTCATACACCCAATGTGAATGGTTTATTGAATCTCGATCGTAGTGATACACATATTCATAATATTGATGCCAAAAGATGCAAAGTTGATAATGATAGTGCAACATACTTGTGGCACTGCTGTTTAGGTCATATTGGTGTAAAGCGCATGAAGAAACTCCATGCGGATGGACTTTTGGAGTCACTTGATTATGAATCATTTGATACTTGCGAACCATGCCTCATGGGTAAGATGACTAAAACTCTGTTCTCCAGAACAATGGAGCGAGCTATGACTTATTGGAAATAATACATACTGATGTATGCGGTCCGATGAGTGTTGAGGCACGCGGCGGGCATCGCTATTTTCTGACCTTCACAGATGATTTGAGTAGATATGGGTATATCTACTTAATGAAACACAAGTCTGAAACATTTGAAAAGTTCAAAGAATTTCAGAGTGAAGTGGAGAATCATCGTAACAAGAAAATAAAGTTTCTACGATCTGATCGTGGAGGCGAATATTTGAGTTACGAGTTTGGCCTTCATTTAAAACAATGTGGAATTGTTTCACAACTCACGCCACCTGGAACACCACAGCGTAATGGTGTGTCCGAATGTCGTAACCGTACTTTATTAGATATGGTGCGATCTATGATGTCTCTTACTGATTTACCACTATCGTTTTGGGGTTATGCATTAGAGACAGCCACATTCACATTAAATAGGGTACCGTCTAAATCCGTTGAGATGACACTGTATGAACTGTGGTTTGGCAAGAAACCTAAGCTCTCGTTTCTTGCAGTTTGGGGTTGCGACACTTATGTCAAAAGGTTTCAGCCTGATAAGCTCGAACCCAAATCGGAGAAGTGCGTCTTCATAGGATACCCTAAGGAAACAATTGGGTACACCTTCTACCACAGATCCGAAGGAAAGATCTTTGTTGCCAAGAATGGAACCTTTCTAGAGAAGGAGTTTCTCTCGAAAGAAGTGAGTAGGAGGAAAGTAGAACTTGATGAGGTAATTGTACCTTCTCTCGAATTGGAAAGTAGCACATCAGAGAAATCCGTTCCCGTGATGCCTACACCAACTAGAGAGGAAGCAAATGATAATGATCATGAAACTTCATATCAAGTTGCTACTGAACCTCGTAGATCGACCAGAGTACGATCCACAACAGAGTGCTACGGTAATCCTGTCCTGGAAGTCATGTTACTAGACCATGGCGAACCTACGAACTATGAAGAAGCTATGATGAGCCCAGATTCCGACAGATGGCTTGAGGCCATGAAATCTGAGATAGGACCCATGTATGAGAACAAAGTGTGGACTTTGGTGGACATGCCCAATGATTGACAAGCCATAGAAAATAAATGGATCTTCAAGAAGAAGACTGACGCTGATGGTAATGTTACTGTCTACAAAGCTCGACTTGTCGCAAAAGGTTTTCGACAAGTTCAAGGAGTTGACTACGATGAGGCTTTCTCACCCGTAGCGATGCTTAAGTCTGTCCGAATCATGTTAGCAATTGCCGCATTTTATGATTATGAAATCTGGCAAATGGACGTCAAAACTGCATTCCTTAATGGATATCTTGAAGAAGAGTTGTATATGATGCAACCAGAAGGTTTTGTCGATCCTAAAGGTTCTAACAAAGTATGCAAGCTCCAGCGATCCATCTATGGACTGGTGCAAGCATCTCGGAGTTGGAATATACGCTTTGATGAGGTGATCAAAGCATATGGTTTTATACAGACTTATGGTGAAGCTTGTATTTACAAGAAAGTGAGTGGGAGCTCTGTAGCATTTCTGATATTATATGTGGATGACATATTGCTGATTGGAAATGATATAGAATTTCTGGATAGCTTAAAAGGATACTTGAATAAGAATTTTTCAATGAAAGACCTCGGTGAAGCTGCTTACATATTAGGCATCAAGATATATAGATAGATCAAGACGCTTGATAAGATTTTCAATAAGTACATACCTTGACAAGATTTTGAAGGAGTTCAAAATGGATCAGTCAAAGAAGGAGTTCTAGCCTGTGTTGCAAGGTGTGAAATTGAGTAAGACTCAAAGCCCGACCACGGCAGAAGATAGAGAGAGAATGAAAGTCATTCCCTATGCCTCAGTCATAGGTTCTATAAAGTATGCCATGCTGTGTACCAGACCTTTTGTGTGCCTTGTCATGAGTTTGGCAAGGGGGTACAATAGTGATCCAGGTGTAGATCACTGGACAGTGGTCAAAAATTATCCTTAGTTACCTAAGAGGACTAAGGAAATATTTCTCGGTTATGGAGGTGATAAAGAGTTCGTCGTAAAGGGTTACGTCGATGCAAGCTTTGACACCGATCCAGATGACTCTAAGTCTCAATCTGGATACGTATTGAAAGTGGGAGCAATTAGCTAGAGTAGCTCCATGCAGAGCATTGTAGACATAGAAATTTGCAAAATACATACGGATCTGAATATGGCAGAACCGTTGACTAAACTTCTCTCACAAGCAAAACATGATCACACTTTAGTACTCTTTGGGTGTTAATCACATGGCGATGTGAACTAGATTATTGACTCTAGTAAACTCTTTGGGTATTGGTCACATGGTGATGTGAACTATGGGTGTTAATCACATGGTGATGTGAACTAGATTATTGACTCTAGTAAACTCTTTAGGTGTTAATCACATGGCGATGTGAACTAGATTATTGACTCTAGTGCAAGTGGGAGACTGAAGGAAATATGCCCTAGAGGCAATAATAAAGTTGTTATTTTATATTTCCTTATTCATGATAAAGGTTTATTATTCATGCTAGAATTGTATTGATCGGAAACTTAAATACATGTGTGAATACATAAACAAATACCATGTCCCTAGTAAGCCTCTACTAGACTAGCTCGTTAATCAAAGATGGTTAAGGTTTCCTAACCATAGACATGTGTTGTCATTTGATAACGGGATCACATCATTAGGAGAATGATGTGATGGACAAGACCCATCCGTTAGCTTAGCATAATGATCGTTCAGTTTATTGCTATTGCTTTCTTCATGTCAAATACATATTCCTTCGACTATGAGATTATGCAACTCCCGGATACCGGAGGAATACCTTGTGTGCTATCAAACGTCACAACGTAACTGGGTGATCAAAAAGATGCTCCACAGGTATCTCCGAAGGTGTTTGTTGAGTTGGCATAGATCGAGATTAGGATTTGTCACTCCGAGTATCGGAGAGGTATCTCTGGGCCCTCTCAGTAATACACATCATAAGAAGCCTTGCAAGTAAAGTGACTAATGAGTTAGTTACAGGATGATGTATTACGAAACGAGTAAAGAGACTTGCCGGTAACGAGATTGAACTAGGTATGAAGATACCGACGATCGAATCTCGGGCAAGTAACATACCGATGGACAAAGGGAATTACGTATGTTGTCATAAGGTTCGACTGATAAAGATCTTCGTGGAATATGTAGGAACCAATATGGGCATCCAGGTCCCGCTATTGGTTATTGACCGGAGAAGCGTCTTGGTCGTGTCTACATTATTCTCGAACCCGTAGGGTCCGCACGCTTAACGTTCGTTGACGATATAGTATTATATGAGTTATGTATGTTGGTGACCGAATGTTGTTCGGAGTCCCGGATGAGATCACGGACATGACGAGGAGCTCCGGAATGGTCCGGAGGTAAAGATTGATATATTGGATGATATGGTTAGGCCAAGGGGTGAGGCCCACGGGGCTTTAGGTCGGTGCAAAAGGATGTTTTGCAGAGGTCATGGACCAAACGCCGGAGACCCTGCCTTCTGGCGGGCCAGACGCCGAGGCCCATGGCGTCTGGGCCAGACGCCAAGGACTGTGGCGTCTGGTCCTGGAAGTCCGAGAAGGACTCTTCCTTGCGGGCAAAACCGACTTTGAGGAGGCTCTTTCTCCAAGTTTCGACCCCAGGGCTCAACATATAAATAGAGGGGCAGGGCTAGCACCAGGAACACATCAAGATTCACCAAACCATGTGCCGGCAACCCCGTCCCCTCTAGTTTATCCTTCGTCATAGTTTCCGTTGTGCTTGGCGAAGCCCTGTGAAGATTGTTCTTCACCAACACTGTCATCACGCCGTCGTGCTGCCGGAACTCATCTACTACTTCGCCCCTCTTCCTGGATCGAGAAGGCGAGGACGTCATCGAGCTAAACGTGTGCTGAACGCAGAGGTGCCGTACATTCGGTACTTGATTGGGACAGATCGTGAAGGTGTACGACTACATCAACCGCGTTGATAAAACGCTTCCGCTTAGCGATCTTCAAGGGTATGAAGATGCTCTCCCCCTCTCGTAGCTATACATCTCCATGGATAGATCTTGTGTGTGCGTAGATTTTTTTTGTTTTACATGCAACGTTACCCAACAATAACAACATCAATCTCAGAACATAGTGGATACTAGGGATCAAGCTCTAACAAAACTAACTTGATTACATGATGAATCTCATCCAACTCCTCACCGACCAGCGAACCTACGAAGGAATTACTCACTCCCGGTGGGGAGCATCATGGAATTGGTGATGAAGGAGGGTTGGTGATGATGAAGACCGAAGATTTCCCTCTCCGGAGCCCCGAACGGGCTCCAGATCTGGCCTCCCGATGAAGAACGGGAGACGGCGGCGGCTCCGTATCATGAAACGCGATGAAACTTCCTTCCCTATTTTTTTCTCCAAAAATAGGATTTTATAGTGCTGGAATTAGGGCCTGCGGGGCCACGAGGTGGGCACAACCCACCAGGGCGCGCCAGAGGGGGGGGGGTGCGCACCCTGGTGTCTTGTGCTTAGCCAGGGGCCCCCTCCGGTGGTTCTTGGCTCCAGTATTTTTTGTATATTCTGAAATAATTCTCCGAAAAGTTCCGTCCAAATCCGAGAAGTTTTATTTCTGCACAAAAACAACACCATGGTAGTTCTGCTGAAAACAACGTCAGTCCGGGTTAGTTTCATCCAAATCATGCAAATTAGAGTCCAAAACAAGAGCAAAAGCGTTAGGAAAAGTAGATACGACGGAGACGTATCACCGGCCAGTGCACTTCCTGGCCGCGTCCACATACTTCAACTCCCCTGCCCCTGCCCCAACCAGCAAATCCTAGCACCGCCCAGCTCGCCCCTCCTCGCCCCCCGTTGGCCGCCGGATTGGACATGTGGAAATGGGTGCCCGGTAAGAAGGCAAAGCACGACCACTAGGCGGGGTCGTCATCCGCGTTGTTGGGCAGCGCCGCCGTGTACTCCACCTCGTCGCCCGCATTTTCCATCTCTCTCCAGCGGCCCCTCCACGCTTTCGCCCGTACATGAAAGTGGAGATATGTCGGTGCTACTGGGAGACCAGCACCCCAGTATGCCCACCTTCCCAATGGGTGGCATCTGAGCCCGGATCAGGTGCCGATCCTGGCCGTCCCGGCGACCGGCCGCGCCTGCCTCGTGGAGATCAATCGCCAGCGCGCTCGCATCCGGCGCCACCTCCTCGCGGACCCAAGGTACGACATGTCCTCGCCGCTCTGGGACACTTGGTTCTAGGACGAGCACGACATGCGTCGGCAAACGTTCTTTGCCGGCCGTGCCCGTAGCCCACCCCGTGAGCTGCGTGCGCGCGCACCGAGCCCACCCAAAGCATGCGGTCGTGCACGACGACACGCCCCACTTCTCGTCCCTGCTGCCACCACCTCCTCCCACCATGACCACCGAAGAGGAGGAGCACTTGTGCAGGCTGTAATGGAGGACTCCGAGAGCGAGTTCAAGCGTAGGCATGAGGAGGAGTGGGAGGGCTTGGAGGAGATGACAACATTGTCGGCTGGCGACGATTATTATGTCCCCGAGCTCGATGTGAAGCGGGAGGTGATGGAGGACCTGTCGTCCATCCCGGAGTGGAACCCAGCCTTATATGGGCAGTCGTGGACAACCATGGTGCCATGCAGCCCGCCCTTACCACCACTGGCAGCGCCGCCGGCCTCGTGGGCACCGTGGCCACCACCTCCACCACCACCACAACCTGCCCCACAATGCAGCCACAGGAGGCGCCCACCCCAGCTTGGGGGCCGCCAACCCACCTCTGGCAGTTGCCGCCCTACATTGACCTCACCATGGACGACGAGGACGAGGACGGCGGCGACATCGTAGGCGGCCACAACGCCGGCGGGCAGATATACTTTTTTTGTTTTTTTTTCAGATTAAGTTTTAGTGTGCGGCCTTGACTTTCATGGACTTTTTAAGTTTATTGTAATATATGTCTGTTTTTTTAACTATTTACAATGCCTTTTTTGTTTTTGAAGTCCAAACCACACATATGTTTTGAGATGTGGCCGCCGGTTGGGCCCACCTCGGCCAAAACGGACGCGGCCATCCGATTTTCCAGCGCAAACGGACGCAAACCGGACAACGACGGTCCATTTGCTCTCGAAGTTGGCCTAAGAGCAACTCCAACGCGCTGACCCAAACTGTCCACGCGTGTCCGTTGTCAGTTTGGGTCAAAACGGATACAAAAGTCGGCCCAACACGGCGACCCAAACGGACGAGCGTCCGCTTTTTGTCCGCCTGCGTTCCATTTCAAGCCCAAATTTGCACCGTGTTTGCGTCGGCACGGACACGCGCAACGCCCTCCCTTGTCCTCCCCTGGCCCGCCAGTCGGTGGCACATTGGCCATCCCCCTTCCTCCCATAGACAGCTAACACACCCGGCCGCCTCACCCGTAGCCGCGCCGCCCAGTTCCTGTGCCAAGGTCGTCCGCCCGCACCCACACCTCCCCAGCAGCACGCCACCCCCGACGGCCCCATTCATGAATATCGGCCGCTTTCATGAAGCTGAAGGGGGATTTTGTGTGGAACGACATGACTCGTTCATGAAAAACTTGCTGGACATCTGGGATCTAGTCGAATTAGAGACATTGTTGTGCTAGATTTAATTTGCATGCTATGTATGGATGATTTGTGCTATTTTCTATCCGAACTTTGATGAATATCGGCCGCATTCCATGAATTTCACCCACTTAGTTAAAATGCGGTTTGAAATGTATGCGGCTAGTGTTGGATGGCGTCTTCCCGCATCCGTGTCCGTGGACTGGTCCCCTGTCCGCGGACGGATGAGGGATGATTTTTGCGGGTTGCCGTTGGAGATGCAAATTTGGAGATGTAAAAGTTTACATCTTCAAAAAATGCTTTTTGCATCTCAAAAAAGTGCCAACTCCAACAAACAATGCAAAACAGAGATGTAAAACAGCTACTCCAACAGAAGATGCAAACTAGAGATGTAAAACTGGCCGCGCGGCTGCTGTTCAGACACTGAACAGCCGCATTTGCACATTGAATTTTCATATTTCTAGCAACAAAAGTGCATCATCAACCATAGTTTTAATTCCTACAAGCAAAAGTCAATTGTCTCAAACGAAGTTGTTGGTCCAACAAATGAAAATGCATGTAGACATCACTCAATTTGCTTCCTCTCTATCGTCACTAGTGCCATTGTGGACGGTGGTATGATCATCATCAATGGGTTCTTTTTCGACGTTTTCTTGTGTTGAAGTCTCGTTGCCGCGAACTCCACCAGCAGCACCTTCATTGCCACCTCCCATATCATCGAACACATTGGATGCAGTTGTCGTCGACGTGGACACATCTTCCTCCATGGCCGGCGGCGGTGGCGGAGGAGGTGGATCAGGAGCTCCGTAACCGGAGGAGGACGCCAAGGTCGGCGGCGACTGCAAATCACCCGCCATAGCCGTGTCCGGCCACGAGATTTTCGCTGACCGAGGTTGGTTCCCCGCCAGGTTGCAGCCCCGCGCCGTCGGCCGCTTCACGCCTCCACCGCGAGGCTTGGCGGCCCGCTACTTCTTTGCAGCCTCCGGCGCGACGGCGACCAGCCGTGGTGGGGCAAATCCAGGACGGCGGAGGCGGCCGCATTGGGGAAAGTTGGCGCGGAGGTGGCGGCCGCGACGAGATGGGTCAGGGCACCGACGGCGGAGTCGGAGAAAGTGGCGGGGTCATCGGCGGCGGCGGGCGGGAGGCGGACGACTACTGGTTGCGCGGAACTGGAATGAACGACAGTTGGGCAGTTGGCGGACGGTTGCATTTTTACATCTCCTAGAGATGAAGATGTAAATTTACACCGCAAGATGTTATAGTTTACATCTCCGAAAAACGAAGATGTAATTTTTTTATCTACATCATATGTTGGAGAGGTGTTTTTGCGCCTCAAACATGCAAACTGTTGTTATTTTTGCGGCACATCAAGAAATCAGCCACCTGGAGTGCAAAAACCCTACAGTTACAACACCATCCCCAAACGCCCAGCGGTCAATCCGCCGCCGCCGCCGCCGCGACGCGATGCTCCATCTCCGGAAGCTCTTCCTCTCCGCATCTCATGTCCGCACACCCTCCCTCTCTCCCCTTTCCCCGCTCCACCGCCTCCTCGCCGTCACCGCACCCGCATCCCCAGAACCGTTCGCCGTCGAGGACTATCTCGTCACCACCTGCGGCCTCTCCCGACCCAAGGCGCGCAAGGCGTCCAAGAAGCTCGCCCACCTCAAGTCCCCCTCCAAGATCGACGCCGTCCTCGCCTTCCTCGCCGCGCTCGGCGTCTCCCCCTCAGGCACCGCCGCCATCGTCGCCGCCGACCCGCAGCTCCTCTGCGCCGATGTGGAGCTGAACCTGGCCAAGCGCGTCGCCGAGCTCACGGGTCTGGGCCTCAAGCGCTCCCAGATCGCGCGCCTCATCCCGCTCGCCCGCTCCACCTTCCGCAACTCCTCCCTCGGCCCCAACCTCGCCTTCTGGCTCCCGGTCTTCGGCTCCTTCGGGAAGCTCCTCGGGGCCATCAAGGTGAACGGCGCCATCCTCGGAGCGGACCTCGAGAAGGTCGCCAAGCCCAACCTGGCCATCGTCCAGCAATGCGGGATAAATGTCCGAGATTTTTCAGATACATATCTTACTCGGGTGCTTACTAGGCTCCCCGAGCACGTCCAGAATGCCGTGCTGTACATCGATAAGCTTGGGGTGCCCCGGGATTCCCCAATGTTTCGCTATGCGCTTCTGGCGTTCGCGATTCAGAGCCAGGAGAAAATTGACAGGAAAATGGGTATCCTTGAAATGCTTGGTTGGTCGCAGGATGATGTGTTGACTGCTGTGAGGAAGATGCCAGGTATCCTCACCATGTCTGAGGAAAGGATACAGACAGCTGTGAATTTCTTGACAAGGGATGTTGGGCTTGAGATACCCTATATAGCTCAAAGGCCAGTGCTGGTCATGTATAGCTATGAGCGCCGGTTGCTGCCACGGCATTCCTTGCTAAATATTCTCAACTCGAAGGATTTGCTTTATCCTGAGCTTGACTTCTATTCTGTTATCGCGCTGACTGAGAAGAAGTTTCTGGACAAGTATGTGCATCCTTATGAGAAGAGTATTCCAGGCCTTGCTGCGACTTATGCATCTTACTGTGCTGAGAAGGTGCCGAATGAAGTTTCTACCTGAAAAGACAAGATGGAAAAAGAGACTCTGTGCATGCTTGGTCTGGGAGCACGTTCTGGATTGTCGTGTTGGAATAACATTTTGAGGTTTGTCACGCCCTTGACCCATGTTTTGAATGTTAAACAGTTTGCTGTGGGTGATCTTGTGTAACATCGCTAGTTAACGAATAGCAAAGCGAGGGACAGCACCTAGATAGATATGGATCGTGGAGTGCCATTTCCAGTTTTCCAGTGAACATGCTTGATTTATATGAATTAATTTGGCCTTAGGTTTACACAGCTAATTGATAAATTTGGATATGGACTTGTCTGCAATGCTTCTGGACCTGATGCTATATTATATGTGGAATTGCTCTGCAGAGATGAGTTTATTTAATAATATTATAATTTGTTGTCACTGTTAGTGGTTCTAGTTTTTTTAGAAACTTGCAATTGTTGAAATCATGGTTACCATATTTAGAATTTGCTCCTTTTTTATTAGCCACTTATCATTTTGCTGGGGGTATACATGTTTGGTTCATGAACCTAGTGATTTTGGTCCGCCGACTCTGATTCACGAACATATTATTTGACTCGTGAACCCAATTATATCGCTTTGTGATTTTGGATGTTGATTCGTGAACCCAATCATTTTGGTTTGACATAAATAGAGTGACCATACCAGCAAAATACTCCCTCCGTTCCTAAATATAAGTCTTTTTAGAGATTTGAATATGGACTACATACGGATGAATATAGACGTATTTTAGAATGCAGATTCACTCATTTTGCTCCATATGTAGTCCATATTAGAATCCCTAAAAAGACTTATATTTAGGAACGGAGGGAGTACTAAGCTAAATTGATGCTGGTTGCAAAATTTGCTTAATGGAATAACGAATGGACCGATAAACAACAAGCCCATGAGCTTAGGTGTCACTGTTTAGTCTCAAAATTTAGTACTTCAGTATAGGTACCTTTTTGCTTTGCTTTTCCAGCCCATGAAACATTTGTGTTTATGAAGAGCCTGCAGCTATTGTTGTATCTTATATCTCTTATTCATTATTGAAAGCAGGACAAGTATGATCATCATTGCGTACATCCTCCAGGTTCCTTGCATTGCATTTCTTTGTTGCAATCCTTGTTTGGTTGTGCTCCATTTTAGTTTTCAGTCTCAGTTTGCTACTTATAAAAGAGACCTTCCTTGTAACTTCAGAGAATCTTGATACACGTTGCGGTAGGGATGCAAATTTGGTATCCTCCGACCCTCCTTAGTTCAACTAAATGAACTAAGTTTTCAGAATTGACATTACTTTTGAAATTTTAGTTCCTTTGGTTGAATTATATTAAATAGGGTCGGAGGGTACCCTAAAGATTCCAAATTTGCATCACTATGTTGCGGATTTGAATAAAAAGTTTCCTTCTGTCTTTGCCTTTCATCGGATTTGTTTCACATAATGAAATGTACAAATACAAATTGATACCTTATTTCTACTGTGCCAATGAAAGACTAATGACAAAAAAATAGTTTTCTTTGGCATCTCCACTACGCCGATAATGCTGCAACATGTCGAGCTGAATGATATGGGGCACAAAGTCCAGAACTAGCGGAGATGGAAAAGAAAATTCTTCCGCAACCCATGTGTAGCTCATCTATAAAGCGGAATTGGATCATGTATTCATAATGTGAAAAGTAAAACGATTAAATGCAAAGACAATGGGTAAACTTATTTTTATCATCAAAATTGGCGACGTTACAAGGACGGCTCCTGTGAGTAGGAAGTTGACCCTGAAAATTCAACCAAATAGAGAAAAGCCTACCTCCATGCTTGAAGAGTTGCAATGCAGGAACCTTGAGTATGTAGTCAATGATGATGATTAGGGGTGGGCGTATAAACCGCTGACTGAAGTACCGAGCCGAACTAACCGAGACCGAACCTAATGATGATGATGACGCCTGTCATGCTTTAGATGATGAATGCACTTTCAAGCCTCCAAATTCTAAAATCCGAAATCTAGTCCCATTTCAATTTTGAAGACAGGTCACCGTCTTTTTGCTAAGCTAATGGCCTTGCTTGTCAGTATTGTATTTTTGCTTTGCTCTTACATCCGTTCTCAGTCTTAAACAACTGTTGTTTTTTCCAGGCACCAGTTGGTAACCTGAAAACCAAGAAATGGAAGAGCTTCTGGAAAACCATCAAGGTCTTCTGATGGTTGATTTGATCTGCGCAACAACGGCGAGTTCAGACTGGACAAATTTTGGTTGGTAGATTTAGTTTAGTTGGGGACGGCTGATGGAGTAATAGTGGTGCTGGTGCACATGTTGAGTTGTATTTTACCGAAATTGCCTTGGTGACGAACAAGACCCAAGAATTTTTTTTTTTGAAAGGAGGCAGAAGATTTGCCATTTTCATTGATTAAGAAGAAGAGAATTGCCCGGTTAATTAGAGGAAAACCGAGCGACAACCTAGATACAAACCCCACAAGGGGCATATGCGAATGACCTGGCCACAACATCGCCAAACAATCGACCACAGCTTTGAGGACATGGTAGCTGAGCTTCACAGAAGAAAGTTGGAAGCCTCGCACCGACCTAGACCTAAGTACTATTATTATATCAACAAAATCAGTAAATAGAAACATAACAACTCAAAACATAAATAGATGAACATACCACCTCAAAATATACAGCCATGTATGAAAAAACCCACTTCAATATGCAACCATGCATGGATAGAGACTTCTCATTCAGTTATGTTAGTTTGCCAACAGATGTTTAACAACTATACAATAGATTCATGTTTCGTATGACAGATCTCAGATGAACTATACTGCAACCAATTCCTGCAGCAACACACGCGATATCATGATCACAAAGTTCATCTTCACTTATTAGTGACGGCCCCAAGTATGCAATATGTCAAAGCCATAGTCTGCATCCAACCGGAAACACGTACCGGATGAGGTTTACAAACAGCAAGAGAAGTGATCCATGCCGTATATCAGACCTATCAACTAATCGCCATTCAGTTCAGGCCTACGACCAGCCAAACTTGTAGTCGAGGATGTAAACCAAGATCAGCGACAGTGGGTACAGAAGGAATGCGACGAAGCACGTCCACAGCGGGAACATGGCCCGGAAGCTGGTGAAGAGGCCCATTATGATGCACACGAGGAAGATGACGAGCACCTCTGAAGAGAAGTCCCAAGTCAAGCCCCTGACGTAGACGAGAGCCAAGAACACTGCCAGGCAGAGCGTGTTGTTCATGGTCACTCCACCGTAGACCTGCAGTTGAAATGATGGCATCGCATGAAATTCCCTTTTTGGAACTTTTGAGAAGTACAAATACTGCGGTATGACCAGATTTTTGAGTTGCGATACTCCTGCCTTTCTTATTAAAGAAAGATGTGGCCACGCTATCTTACAATGACATGCTGATGGAAAATAAAATAGAAATATTTCCAAAATAAGCAGAGCGACACTATTTTCATGTGGTCAGTCTTGTATACAACATATATCCATGTACCCCTGAAATAACATGCATCCATGTTCGACTGCAAAGATCAGACAGCGACTTATACGTACTGATGCCGAAAATCATTCAATGAAATAAGATACTGCACAAAGATCCGAGAGTGACTTGAATGTAGTGATGCCAAAAATCATTCAATCAATCAGATTTTCCATACTGCCATTTGAGTAGAATTTCTTTTTGCCATTTGAGTAGAATTTTTAATCATCTAAAGTATATTTTTACAAATATCTTCTAGTAAACTGCACTCAACAATTTGGATCTCAAACCCTTGCTACCATCACGACATTCATTTTGTATTAACTCCTTAAAAGTACCCTACACCTTCTAAGGCTCAGTTTAAGCTTTCTTGTGATGTGATGTGTTCTGCTTACGTCTACAAGTGTTGATAAAATTCTATTACTATGTTCTGTAAATTAGACTAACGTTTGTACAAAATCTAACATCCACTGATTGTCCTATCACATTTGGTCTCATATGTATCTGAACGGACAAATATTTGGTTGTAGCTTGACCAAGAAAAAAGAAGAATACAGCAAAATGCTCATATATCTAAAAGCGACTGCACAAAACAAACAAATATTTATTCACCATACATCCCATATCCACTTAAAAAAAGACTCACAAAACAAGAAAAAATAGAATCCATGATAACAACAAAACACCAAGGAAGCCTAAGTCTACAGTATGTAAGAACTTTCAGTTCTTAAAAACTCTTTCTAATTTCTTCCCCAGAATACCTTGCAATATACTCCGTATAAGGTTATCAAATAACTAGGTTAACAGTATAGGAGAAACAAAAACAAGCAAAATTTAGAGAAGGAAAAAAAAACATTGAAACTAAGAAATCAATCAGAATAAAGGTATTTATATGACTGCACCAAATAGTCAACAGTAAACACAAGGTATCCAACAGACATACCTCAGAGAATGTTAGAGACAAAGTGCGTTGCTTCTTTCGGCTGGCAAAGATAATTGCTGAGACAGCCTCACTGGAATTGGTAGCCAATGGCATCACAATGAAGGAAATGAAAAAAGATGGTATACTGGTAGCACTTGAAAAGTTGTGCACAGCATCAACAAGTGGGTCTGCAAATGCAGCTGCCATTGCAGTTCCAAGAAGCAACAGTGAAATGGCCTTGAAACATGTCCAGGTTGGATTTTCAATAGATTCATCATCCTCTTCATGCTTGTCAAGCAGTGCATTATGTTCTTCCCCTGTTGCCTGCACAATTGTAGGATGATGCAATTTATCTTTGTGGACAAAGTAACAGCATAAACATGTGTCTTTAAACTTACAATGTGAAAATCATCCATAAATTTTTTTGAGTAGGCACCAGAAGCAGCGACAGCACGCTTAGCTTCTTCCAACCATCTAAGGACGCCATCAACAAATTCTCCCTTTTCAATGGAACTATTCCGAGACCTATCAAAGTCAGCCATGACTTGATCTGCAGCTAGGTTACTATCCAACTCAATATTTTCAAAATTCACACCAACGATGAAAGCTTGTAGTTCACCACGCCCTATCCTTCCATCATTGTCCAGATCAATTTTGTGAAATAACCTGCCAATTTTTACGGTATAATTTAGAAGATGCTTTTTGGGATGAAAATATAAGTAATAAACTAAAAATGAATTGCAAATCAGTAGCATACTTCTCTATGACAGAAACATTTGGTGTGCCATCATCATCAATAAGGTGACCAAAAGTATGCATTTGAGCATGTTTCAGAAGCCCAGACATTACATGCTTCAGTCTTGAATATTCTAATTTCCTCCTCTGGATCCATGGCTGAAAGATCTGTTTGTGGAGTATGCAAGTATTGTTCAATGGGGCCATATAGATCAAAATAAGATGATAATAAATGTAAGTAGTGTGTGATTGCCCCTTGGAAAATTAGCAACACATAAATTAACACCTGCCACAAGATTTCAGCTCCTGACCAAATGAAATGCCTAGAGGAAAGTCAGATGGGTGGTAGAGAGGCATCATTTATTCTTGTTAAATTTCCTTACCTCCAAGATTTTATAAAGTGTCTTGATAAAAAAAAATCATAACGTTTTCAGACGAAATGTACATACTAGAGAGAAATGCACTATTAAAGCAGAAAAAGGTGGGAAAGTGTAGAGTTCATTTTCCCATGAGGTCAGTATATACCTGGTATAGGCAATAAGTAAGCAGAAGTAGCACTGCAACTATAAGCCCAAGCAGTAGAGTTAAGCGATGACCAGATTGGAGCTTCAGAATTTGCGGTATCTGAACAACGATAAAGGGGAGAACAGATATCGCCATGATTCTTGCTGCATAGCTGGTCTGCAAATCAGTGGAAACACCAGAGACTAACAGCACAGATGTTATTTAGCAAAATATCAGAAGGGGTCTAATGGATCACGTATGTACTGATGCAAGCAAGCCATCATACTGATATATCATGTCCAAAATTCATGTTTGTGATATAGAGGTAAAAAGAAATCAAATTTTCTTATACTGCGTGACTCAACAAGCGCCTATAGTTTCATGAAGTAACTCAAAATAGTTTCATATGAAGTGTAAGCTGAAGAAGTGGAGCCCCTATCTAAACTAGTGTAGTGATGTCGAGCATCACATTCTAAGTAAATATACAAAGCTATTAGGTGGTAATACTGTTCAACGATTTGTTTGGAAGTCCACATGTCAGGTGTACTTAATTACATTCAATTTCTTAGGTAGGACCCCCAGACTGGAATTTGAGAAATAACAACATACCAAAAAGACTGAAGGCTTTGGTATCTTGGGAATCGATTGTAGTTGAATTCTCTGACAGATCACATTTACCGACAATAACACAAGATCCCCAAAGTATGGTTAAAAGCATGATCGTCGATCCCGCCAGCAGGCCCATTCCGATCAAAACCTGACTTTGAGCAACCTCCTTAGTGCCAGAGAGGCCAGAAACTGAAATGCAAGAAACAGACACATTATGCATTTTGCATCTACATATCACTCGAGTGTTCGTAAAAATGGGACAAAAAACATACTGTATTGTAAAATTATTTGATGCTATGTCATTCCAAATAATGACTTCCTTGTATACTATGCATGTTCGCTGAAAGTAAACTATATCATCCTTATAAGTTATAATGCATACTATTTTATTATATATTAAATTTTATTTTGGAAGGAGGATAACCCCGGCCTTTGCATCAAGCAATGCACACAGCCATCTTTATTATATATATATTGCATATTAAAGTAACTTTTTTTTTCTTTTTGTCACACCCTTCGGTTTTGAAAAAAAAATCATGTGGTTTATATTTAATATCTAAGTATTGTGTTTTTATATAATAATATGCATATTGGCATTTTTGTATGTGTGTGTGGTGCAAATCACTGAAATATAGTTTGTCTAAATTACTTACGTGACAAATAATCAATATACTTATGTACTTAAAACCGCACATAGTGATATTAGTAATTTCCGGCAAAAAATAGAAAAGAACGCACGCATTAACATAACAAAATAAACACTACACGTTGCTCCGTTGTGTTGAAAGGTAAACTGGAAGCTACAGACCTAGATTGATTACTAAACGGTAATGTTACCTGGCGGACGCCAGGAACACGTGGCATTTCAAATGATTTTGACAGCATTTTTTAATTTTTAGTGGTATGTGGGTGGCAGTTTCTTCGGAGCGACATGTCGTTTTCTGGGATGAAAGTCTCAAAACTGTCATGTCGCTTTGAAGAAACTGCCACCCACATACCACTAAAAATGCCATGAAAATCGTTCGAAATGCCACCCGTTCATGGCAAACATTCACCAGATATGAGGGTCCTTGGTAAAACATTAATTAGGGATTTTTATCTTTCCTTATTTACCATCAAGATTTAAGGAAACTATAATCACTTTCCTAGTTATCTGCAAAAACAATACTAATCTCTTTCCTATTTTGTAGAAGTAAAATGTCCATAATAGCCCTGCACGATCATGGACATTATCTTAACTAGTAGAGGTAATATAACACTATTAGCTATTGGATGATAAACATTTCATGGTTCCTATCGATTGGGAGCATCGAACGATGAAACGATCCGAAAACTAAAAGATGAGTCATCAAACAGACACAGCGAAGCGAGGAAATGAACAGAGTTTTTTTTTTTTTTTTGAAAAAAAGAAAGAAGGAGATGAACAGAGTTCACGGGAAGAAGAAGAAGAACGAACCGAGGATTAGCAAGGCGTCTGGCAGCGCGCCGAGGATGGGGAGGAAGAGGCCGCCGACGATCCCCGGGCCGAGGATCTCGAGCAGCAGCTCGCTGCCGGCGGAGAGGTACGTGGCGGACTTGAACATGAGGAAGCCGTAGGCCAGCGCGAGGAAGAGGTTGCCCCCCGCCGTCTCCGTGCACGGCAGGAAGCCGTAGGTCATCTCGCACCCGCCCTCCTCCGCCTCCCCGACCGGCTGCCCCGCCGACGGGAGGCGGAGCACGGTGGCGTCGGACGCGCTCCCCTGGCCCGGGAGACCGTGGGAGGCGAGCAGGCGGCCATGGGCCGAGACGCCGACGACGACCATGACGGCGAGGAGGAGGACGAGGGTACGCGGCGGCATCGGGTGAGGGATGGCTGGCGAGAGTGGGATGGAATAATGGCGGCCGCGGTGTGGCATAAGTGGTGGGGCAGAGTATGGTGCGGCTCGGATGCTTGGGCTGTGCCGGCCGGGGTTAAACGGTCGCGCCGGCGCGCGCGAATCTGACGGCTACGTGCATACGCTTCGCGATGCTGGGAGGCGGCACGTGGCTCGTGGCTGCGAAATTTAGGCCGGGCAGGCGGAATTTGTTATCGAAAGAGCACATAATATGTGGGCTCCCAATGGGCTGCTCGGATAAAGAAAAATATAAAATCGAGCAGACTGGGGGACGGCAGCCACAGGCAGGAACGCACGCGGCGCCGGGGCAGGTGTGCAGCCTAGTAGCCTCTTCGCTTTTGCTGTTGCCATGCTCAAGCCTCTTCGTTCACTTTTTGAGGCTATGAGAGTAAGTGAGACGCAATGTAAAGCCAGCACCTCTCGTTTTCTCTCGAAGCTACGTGAGGCCGTCAGACGTTATCTTTGGGCTCTGTTGGCGTTACATGATGATGATAATCAGAGATTCGTCTCTGTTAGGCATCCGCTGACGCCCTTGCATATTCGCTTAGGCTGAAGAGACCAAACTAATTACTTCTGCACGTGGGTTACCCAACTATAAAACGATTCCCGACGCCTTTCAAGCCTAATCTCATTTATTTACATACGATCCGATCTCTGTTCTCACTATATGTGGGCGGTGTATGATCCTCATCACTAGACTAACTGGACTGTGCCCTGTAATGGACACAATTTTATATGTTGCGCATTGTTGCCATTGATGTGATTCACTTCATTGCATTTATCGGCTCGTGTGGATGGACTTCTCTTCATTTTCAGCTCATGCAACTCGCTTCTTTAAGTCATGATTATCTATCTTCAACCACTATCGTACCATATTTTTTGAATGCTATCGGCTGACATGCATTTGATATGAATGCAAGACGATTATCATGTGCTAGACCTGGGAAAAATCCACATACCGAGGATACGCCACCTGCCCTCATCAAACAGCTTGTACATTCTCAAAATGTGTAACAGAAAATTGTTCAATTTAACTACAACTTCTGCATTTTACGAGTGATATTTTTGTGTACTCTTTGTATATGAATTCGTAAGGCTTATGCTGTCATGAAGTACTTATCATTATGTGAAAATTTTCATTAATCATACACAAGCTTAATTTCTTCCAAGTAATCATGTGTCTATTGTCTAGTCCTAAATCTATACTAAAATTGTATTAACTTCCATTGTTTTCAGAAAGAATTTATCTTTACGTTGGAGTTATTCCTTGTTTTAGCTATCTATGGATCTCTAAGGTTGTTGGTTTTATAATGTAGGACTGTCCAAAGTCTCAATAGTTCAGTGTGTTTGTACATGTCTCCGTTTCGTATGGAGTTTTAAGATCCCGGTCAACAACGATTTTTAGTGGAATCTCATACATGGAAGACTGAGGCACACAATAACAAGTCTAAGGGTATATTTGAGCATATACCACTATATACATTGTTCCCTTGAGATTTACTTTTGTGCCTATCAAACTTAAGATACTAGAAGCTAAAGATGGTGAGGATATATATTCTCTTACATTTGATGATCACGAATATATGAAATAAGAATGCTACTAATAATTCTCGAGCTCAGCTCTAGTATGTCAACCTAGAGCCACCTGAAATGTGGTGCAACTATGATTGTTGCCACAAGTATTCCAATGTGATCACACCACAAGGAACTTATTAGCTCAAGAGTGCTTAATGTAGCAACATCAAGGCAAACTTTTGGAGTTCAAGATGGGGGGGTGGATGCCATGGACATCGCTAGCATCCTTGAGTCCCAAAATGTCATCTGGTTGCAAGCTAATATCATGGTGGCACCTAGGGATATGTTGCCTAACCTAAAGGGACTGAACTAATCGCACAAATGGATTTCCCAGCGCCTTTCAATCCTAGCAACTAATTGATCTACTCTCTGAAAACATATATGGATGATCTTGATGATCGTTGTTCGACATCACTAGAGTAATTGGAACCGTGAGGCTTGGAATGGACATGTGTTTCTACGATAGGCATTGTTATCGTGAAGTGAAGCTACTCCACTACATCGAATTTATGTGCCTTTGTGGATGCATGCTTCTTCAATTCTAGCACATGTCGTAATATAATCAAGCTAGCTTTGATATGATATCTTCGTCTTTTATCTTTATTGTGAAACCTCTTTTATGGCATAGGGTCACATGCCTTCGATATGATTGCACCTGCATGAGGATTGTGAAACCTCTATTCTGGCATTACCTGGACATCTCTAGGTCAGCCAAAAACATATTTTCATTTGCTTCTAAAACAGGGGTTTTTGGCTCTAGAAGTTGCATATATTACCTCAGATTGAGATTATCCAAAAATAAAAGTTGTTTGACTCAATGAAACAAACAACTTTTATATTGAGATTTTTTCTATTTTGGTCATATTGAGGATGATTTTATGGAAGCCAAAAATTAGTGCCCACGCATGCTCCCTTTTCGGCATTTCGAGTTTGATGTAAATCTAATCTACTCGATAAATTGTCCCAGGTCGCAATATTCCTCGGTGATCCAGGCGTACTGCAGGCAGACTTCGAAGAAGACCTCCGGCTTCACCTCATTCCCATTTGGTGCCCTTGGGATTCACAGTAACAATGGGGCTGAGGTCCAGACTTGGGAAGTGGGCCTTCAGCGTCACCTATGCTTGGTGGGCTCCCTCCTGGGCTGCTGAGGTCTTCCACTCTGTGATCCGGGAAGCAGCCCCTCGCAGGCAGATCAAAGAAGTTGTCCGGGGTGGCTTCCCGGGCCACAATGTCATGAAGATGGACTCCATTGCCGGCCTTGCAAGCGCCACCAGCTCAGCGATCTGCTTCATATTATCAGAACGGATGACAACTCGGGTGGTATCCTGGAATTGCACCCACAAATCCCAAGTTGCCCTTGCTCCGGATCATAAAATCCCTGGTAGAACTCGTGGGCGCGGGCTGAGCTTGGTGTGGAGATTTGTAAAGATATCTATGTCGTGACATATCTGAGTTAGCTCTGTATAGCCTTAAGAACCAAATATGCACTGATGGAGATAGGGATTACCAGTTGCTATCTCGTTAGCCTACCTTATCTCCTTGTCAGTGCTTTCCGGTACATCTTGGCCTGTTGGAGGGTGTGTTGTATCTGCTTCACCTCCTCGGCTAGGCCGGTCTTCTCAACCTTCAGCTTCATAGTCAGCCTGGCTCTTGTCGAGATCCTGCTGAAGAAAGCGAGAAGCATCACAGACAGCCTGACTCGCCCCTTGTTCTTGCACAAGTTGGGTGGCGGTTTTCTTGGCCTCTTACTGTGACAACCTCAGTCTGCTAGTTGCTAGCGTCGAGCTAGGCCTCCGGTTCGGTGATGCACTTCTCGGCTGCTGCAGGCAATGTGGAAGTGATCTCATTAAGTTATGAACATCTCATCAAGGGAGAAGTGACGGCTTACTAATGACATCACCAACATTTTTCTCAAGGTTCTGCGCCTTGAGCTTGGAGTCAACCAACATCTTCTTCACCTTCTCCACCTCTTTGGAGCGGCGGCTATTCTTCCGGGCTGCATTCTATACATGGAAAGTATGAAAACATTTAAAGACAACCAGAGAAGCTTCCAGAAGATTCGATCCTCACGTCGGCTCTTCAATCCAGTCCAGCGACTGATGAGGGCAGTGGCGGCGGTGCTTGGAGTGCTTGTGTGCATGGCATCGCGGAGCTACACCGACATTTTCTTCATGCATGGTCTCCGGATTGTTGATCCCCGGAGCCCGAGGTTGGCCTTGGTCGCTGCGTTGGCAACAATCGTACTTCTTAGGGTGGTGCCTTGAGATGGTGCCACGATCTCTGGAGCGACCAGGTCAGCTTCCTCGGCCTCCTCCTCCTTGGCAGCCGCGAAGACTGAGACAAACTCGGGTTGAGTAGGTGGAGCAGCTTGTGCGACCGGTGCCGCCAACAGAGCCCCCGTCTCGGTACGAGGGTGGTTGCAAGGGTCATGGCCAGATTGTCTCCGGGGCAGTTCGACCTCTATGAGTCGCGCACGCCGTCCCTGCCATCCCTCGACAAGGGCCGCCATCTCGTGCTTCCGCGTCGTTGAGAACTGCTTCCACATCTTGCTACCGCTCGTCGTCATTGCGTCAAAGGAAGCTTGAGAGCGGAGGATGATGGAAGTGGAGGAAGGGAAGCATTGGTGCTGTTTGTGCCGTGCGTGGTCGTGTTTATATAGCGGTCGTTGGCCAGGCCAAGCAAAGGTTTAAATGCAGGCGCACTTAGTGGGTTTCTCAATCGCCAAACATGTTCAATGCCGAGCAGGCGGACGGGCGACATCTGGCTTCAATGCAGTAGGAAGCCACCGCTTAGTCCGGACACCTCGTTCTAAGTCGGCATCGAACACGATGCGGAGAGCGAGCGAGCAGACGCGGCGCAGGTATCGCTCTCAGCCGGCATACCACTTCAATGCCCGGTGTGTTGCAGAGCGATCGTGTTCGCTCTGGACCGGCAATGAATGCAGAGTCTCTTACCGGAAGGATGGTTGGAACGGTCGTGTCAGAGAGTGAAGCAGTAGCACATGAGAGGTTTTGAAGTGGACCGCTTGTCGGGCGTGTACGTGGCGGAAGTGCCGACGCCCGCATCCCCAGGTTTGGTGCCGATTTGTTGGAATTAGGACACGCAGATGCGTCCGCAGACGTTTACGGCACCACGTTGGATGGCAGAAAAACATCCGAATGCGTTGGCCCAGACGTTTGCGGACGTTTTGAGGTACGACGTTGGAGATGCCCTTAAAGCTATTAGGGTCAAACGACATTATAACAATGCAAGCCCCTAGATAAGCAGCTTCGCTCTCGGTCTCTCCAGAGGACTACAGTACAAAAAGGAGAAAGAGGGGAGAAGCGAGAGGTGAGTTCCTCCGGCGGCGATTCCGCTGCTCCCCTCCGCCTCCGGTGGCCATTTCGGCGCCGGGAGGTTGGAGGGAGCGCGGATCTCTGCTCGGAGGGAGGATTTAGGCAGTTAGGTGTTAGGGATAGGGTCTCTACCGGCGGCGTCCATGCGAGGATGGAGCCGCTGTGGGGTAGACTAAGAGGTTCCCTTGGGCCTCGTTCTCGTGCCGCCGGCGTCTGCTCCGTCGTCGGTGGAGGGCCAGCAGGGGTGGAGTGCTGGGCTTCGGCTTGCAGGTGCTCGTGTACAGGAGTTTTGTTGTGTTGTTCCCGGCTGGAGGTGCGTGTTCTTCTTCCCCGACCTCGAGTCTATCCGTGCTTGCTTCCTTTCTCTTCTTCCTGTGGTGGAGGCGAAGGAGTTGCCTGCTATGCCCGGGATGGTGTCCCGGCCGATGATCCGGAACCGGATTTTAGTTCCTGTCCTTTGGGATGGGCACATATGCGGTACAAAAAGCCCATCGAGGCGAAGGCTACTGCAGGTTGGTGGGCGCCTCGCGTTCATCGTCCTTCTGCAGCCGCATCGAAGAAGAGAAACAGGAGCTCGGGCATCTCACAGCCGAGGTCGAAGTTGATGTACTGTGCACTCAGGGACCAGGAGGGTTTAGCTGTAATTTTCTGTTTCTTAGGGTTGTGTGTGCAAATGTGCTGAGACAGCTGTCCTGAAAGTTTCCAGTGTGTATGCGTGTATGTGCTGTGTTGTTTTGATCTGGAATGCACGTATGCCTTCTCAAAAAAAACAATGCAAGCCCCTAGAACATGCTATCGAATGTGATTGCTGGAGCTATGAGTTCGCAACCAACACGCTAGTTAAAGGTGCACACCAGTCAGGCCACCGCACACAAACCAACCCAGGCCTTCTCGGCGCATAAGGAGATCAATGCCCTCGGTCTACAGGGAGGACGAAATGGCACCACCCCAGCCTCCACCATTGAACGGAACCCGCTACACGGCACAATTAGTAAGACTACGCCCGAGGATATAAAATTTATCCCAAGTCAAATTTCATAAAGTTTGACCAACTATATATGAAAAAATATCGACAATCACAATACCGAATCAATATCTATATGAATCATGGAACTAATTTTCATATTCTATATCTTTACTACTACAAATGTTTATAATTTTTAGTACAAGGTTGATCAAACTTTATAAAGTTTGAGTCGGGACAAAACTTATATGGGTAGTAAAAGGGATGGGAGAGAGTACCATGCATAAAATAGTTGTAGCCTCTTCTAAGACTCCTAATAATATAATCTCTAATCTCATTTCATTCCAATCTTTTTGCATCATATTGATGCTGCATTGTCTCCGTAAGTCGACAAAGCACATTCTCTTGCTATGCTCATGACCTTGTTCATCCGTATTATATTTCTGCTCTGCTTTTACATTCGTTCTCAAAGACTATCAAGGTCGTCGAGCACGTGTTGTTAGGAAGCACAGCTTGGCCCTGTGGGCTGTGGCTTTGATCGATAAGCCTCACTCCTATGATGATTGACTCGATTTGCTCAGCAATGACGAGTTCAGACCGGACAAATTTTGGTTGGCAACTTCTTTTTATTTAATGGGGGCGTGATTGAGCATAGTGGTGCACATGCATGTTGAGTGGTATTTTACCGAACCTGTCTGCTAAGGAGCGAGACCTAAGTATAGCACTTGTATTTTAAGAGTGCAGATAGAATGATTTTCCTTTTAAAAATTGAATTGTGTTAGAATAAATCCGAGGCGCTCCGTCAATTGTCCGAGGACCAAGCAATCACACGAGGCATGGCACCAAGATTTGTTAACGAGGTTAACCATCATGGCTACATCACCGGGGCCTGACTACGGGTGCTCCTCCACATGATACCGCTACAATATCGCACACCTGCCGCCCGGGCGCCGGCACACGCCGCCGGCTCCCCCGCATGACTGTGCTATTGTGTTGGCATATGTTACATCGTGTGTCTACACTCTCATTATATAAGAGGCCTAGGATACAAGTGTCCTACTTGGACACGACTCCTACCCTGTCTATACACAGTCCAAAACCAAGTTCAACTATAACCTACCTTGTACAATAATATTCGACACAACTTTAACAAACTCCACCTTGGCGAATATTTTTCACCACCTTGAATTCATCTATGCGTCGAACCTCCATGTACATTGCACTTGAGATACATACGCCATGAGCACCGCTGCTACTCCCATACTCCATGTGACTCCACCTGCAATTGTAGTCCCTTCTCGTCTTCTTCACAGTCAACACTCGAGCAAAATTAAATTCCTCATTACTCTACTTTGTGCTCCAATCTTCCGGAGAATCCGTTCAACGCCATCACACACCGACCACTGTCTGCGTGAAAATAAACAACCCACATATTGGACGCCACATATAAGAGTTACCTGAACTCAACGTCACCACTCTTTCTTGACTGCTTGTCTGAAACTTGAAGGAATTTCACCGTCGCCCTGTGTCACTCTGAGTCAAATTCGCAGTTGTCTCACCCTTCTTCCGGATAGTCTTTGGCATGTCCCACAGCTATAGCACTCCGCCTCCTTCTGTATTTGTCATCCGCACTTTGCCATGTGCACTGAACACCACAGAATATACGGCCATATACTCTCTCAGCTTTTGACAATTTCAGACTCTTCGCCACTTTCTCAGATTCTCCATGGTCAACTCCTGTCCATCTGTTGACACCAGATTTTGGCATGGAATGAAATGCAATTAAGATGGTCTCAAATGGAGAAGTGATCTTCAAGAAAAAGTTCCGTATTGTCTACATGAACATCTTTGAAGTTTGGGCCATCGCCATCCGATCTCATCTCGAAGGCCAAAGTTGTGTTCGAAATACTGAGATTTTGTATCCAGAGCACTCTTCGTTCAATTACGCCTCAAGGGAGGCCTCAAATGAGAAAACATTCTACATGAATTGTCTTTGTCTTGTCGAAACGGTCGATTTTGATATAAAAAGCGTATCAATCCGAGATCATATGTAAAAGTTACAGCCACCTGAGTGCGGCCCTGTCACGGGGCAAAAGTGGCGCGCCCCATCAGACACGGTGTCTGATGGGTAGCGTGAGTAACAGTCTATTTTGTGCGAGCGATTCGGCCCTGAAGATGGCCTCGAATTGAAAAATATTCAACATGAAAGTTGTTCTTCTCATCGAAACGGTCAAATTTGCTTTTGGGCTCATCTTCATCCGAGGTCGTTTGTGGCCTGTGGGATATAAAAACCGAACTGATGTTCCAGACTTACCTAAATCCGAGTTCGGTTAATTTTGGAAAGATTTGGACGTGATTTGGAGTCCTTTTCTTGTACGGGAAGTCCATCTGCCTCCTATATACCTAAGGGGTGACGGCCGATTGAACAACACACAATCGAACAAAATCATCTACCACTTTTTACCTTTACTTTTATCTCCTCCGTTTGTTCTTCTTCTTCCTCGTTCTTCGTTCGTTCTTCTTGTTGCAGGGCGGCGAACCTCGAGGCCCAAGGGGCGATCAGGTCGACCTAGGGCAGCCCATAGCCGCCGCACGCCCTGACGGAGTCCCTCCCGGGTGTGTGGGGTTTCGGGTCTACAAAAGCGCCCACCGGATTGCTTGCGTACCGCGCTTCCGGACGGGTCTCCTTCGACGTGAGCTGCGGTACATCACCCTCGGCGTTGGAGGTACACGGTGACGTGTTCGTGTGCGAACACACTTTTTGGCAACTCCGCTGGGGATGAAAGATCAAGAATCATCATCAACCATGTCGGATCTCCCCAAGCCTTCAGAAGTTAGTGCCGATAACATCATTAAGCCCGGTCTTGATGAACTATCGGATGAACATCGCCAGGCCTACGAAGCGCTCAAGAAGCAGCGTGAAGAGGCTTTTGAGGCGCTCAAGAAGAAGTGCGAGGAGCAAGATTTGGAGGCGTTTCTTTCAAGCTTCAAGAAGGACCGTCAAGGCAACATCACCCCGGTTGGAAACATCAATTTCCCTCCTCTCATTGACGAACAAGATGTAATCATTGTGAGTAAAGTTTTTTTCTCCAGAGCAAGTGGCTGTGATTGAAAGTCTTGTTAGCAAGGGTAACGTGATGACATACAATTCCTTCATAGCAAATACTAATGCTCAGAAAAATATGCCTCCGTCATCTAGTGGTACTGTTGGTTTATCTGAAAACCCTAGTCCAACTTTACCTATTTCATCGGCACCTCCTATGCAACAACAATATAGTATGCCGTAGAATTTTTACCCTAGTCAAACCAACCAGCTTGTGGCTGCACCTACATATCGTAATCGTATTATGAGTGTGCCCAATTCGGCGTCAACGCCGAATTGCTTTGTCACACCACCCATAGGCGCAAGCATGTTTGGTCTTTCGCCGAATTATGGTTCGGCGTCCATCCCGCAAGTTGCACCACTAGCTAGTACTCAGGTTGCTCCTATGTCATTGCCACAAACATCTTCATCTACCTCGGATCCAATTTTAGCTAAATTAAGGGAGGATTCACTACTGGAATCAGGATCTTTACCGTCAGTCGTCTCTTTGCCGTCTGTTTGCTGATGGCAAAGATGGTCTTTGCCATAAGCTTACAGAAAACTGACGGCAAAGAAGGAGCGGACGACAAAGATATTGTTTGCCGTCAGCCGTCTCTTTGCCGTCTGCCAGCAGATGGCAAAGAATCTTTGTCGTCCGCTAGCAGATGGCAAAGAGGGAGGGTGGCCCACTAGCGAGAGCCACCTAACGGCCACTTTCTTTGCCGTCTGCTAGCAGACGGCAAAGAAAGTGGCCAAACTAACGTCCGTTAGCTAGGCTCTTTGCCGTCTGCTAGCTGACGGCAAAGAACCGTGCCCTAACTTAAAAGCCAATGCCCGCGCACCACCCCTCTCTCTGTCCCCTCTCTCTCTCCATCCCATGCCCGAGCCGCCGCCGCCCCGCGCCACCCCCGTTGCCGGCCGCCCCGCGCCAGCCCCATCGTCGCGCTGCCCCCGCCGCCCCGGCGACCCCCTCCTCCGCCCCGCGCCACCCCCGTCGCCGTGCCGCCCCTTCCCGCCCCCGTGCCCGAGCCGCCGCCGCCCCGCGCCACCCCCGTCACCACGGCGCCCCCCCTCCTCCAATCCGGCGGCCCCGGCGCCCCTCTCCTCCACCACCACGGCCGCCCCGCCGCTCCGGCGCCCCTCCTCCACCCCGGCCGCCCCGGCGCCCCTCTCCTCCACTCCCGCGGCCGCCTCGCCGCTCCGGTGACCCGTGCTCCACCCCGGCCGCCCCGGCACCCCTCTCGTCCACCCCCGCGGCCGCCCCGCCGCTCCGGCGACCCCTGCTCCGGTGAGACCTTGTATTTTTTTAGATTTAGTTTAGGTTTAGTTTTTCACTTGTCGATGTGCTGGGCAATGTGTGTGCTGGTTGATGTCTATATTTTTATGGAGCTGGGGTGTTTGTTGATTTTCCTCCTCACCGGCTGTATGATCAAGAATTTAACTTAATCAGTACATTTGATGTAAGAGGTACTGATCTTACCGACATATTTTATTTAGATAACTAGAACGGTTCTACATGTAATCTAATTGTAGCTATGAACATTAATTTTAAGGATCCTGTAGTTATAGAAAAATTGGTTATATCACGTTACAATTATGAATAATTGACAATGCTGGATGATGTTTATGTGTAGTTCTACTAAAATTAGTTGTGATATATCTCGTTAAAACTTAGGAATATCTATCGGGTGCGGTATATAGAGCAGTCAGAAACGGTAATGACATGTTTTGATGTAGTTATGATCATTTGTCAGCTATTTGGTTTGTCACAATTATGATAATTTATTGGTTTACACTCATGAGATTTATTGACTGTGCCCTGCTATGAAAAGAGATCTATCAATTATTGATTCGATGTTATAATCATACAATGAAGTTGCGGTACCTTTGCTTCCACTTTCCCTTTAATCTAGATAGCTTAGCAAGGAGGAGGATTCTGTATTTCCATCTTTGTCAAAGGCTTCTGAAGTTTTGATTAACTATCATTAAAATGGGGAAGAATTTAAGCATGCTATTACCATGTATAGTGTGGTATCTTGCCTTGGAGTATTCATATCTAGTAGCAGATCATTGCAGGCATGGATGTGAAGAACTTGAGCCAAATTTAGTTTAAGTTAAATTGTAGATGCCTATATTTCACCAAATTTCAAATAATTTTTCTACCAAAAATAAATGAAAAAATATTGGTTACACTTGAACCTTGTGTTATCTTTGAATATCACCATCAATTGGTAGTGGTAATGTTTTCCTATTGGTATCACTATCAATTTGGTTTACATTTTCAGTTTTCTTCATGTCTAAAGAAATCCCTAGTTTTGAAGGGTGCCAATTGCCATTGCGAACTAACCTACCAAATTAATTAAGTGTTGTTGAGCACAAGTGCATTGCTTTTTTTTTCTCAGTTTTCTTTCATGTCTAAAAACTTGGCTCTGTTTCAACTATGTCCATTTATCAAATATGATAGAGTTGAATTAGAGCCAAGTTGGATTAGGGCCAAGTTTCTGTAGATATGCAAATGGTCCATTTATCAAATATGGTTCTAGCTGTGTTTATAGATATGGTCCATTTATAGTAGATATGATTCTAGCTGTTGCCATCATAAATGTCCACAAGTGCATTGCTTTTTGAATGTGAAATGATAACTTGGTGTAGTTAATTATCTTCTGCTCAAAACTTTTGCTGCTGTAATGTTGTATGATAATGTTGTAAGGGTAGTAATTGGTCTCTTCTGCTGCTTATCAGAGATGGGGGGAGGCCACCACCGCAGGCTGCGCTCTGCCACACCGGAGTGCTACTTGGAAGGTTTCGAGTTCTTCACGATCATACTTGAGAATTCCTCCAGGAGGCAGGTATATAAAAGGAGACATCTCCCCTTCACCCATCTCTTTATCATAACTCTGCTGTTTGCTACATCACTGCTTGACCCACGCTGCAGAGGCTGCCTGACACTTTTATGAAGATGCTGGATGGCCATCGGCCAAAGAATGTGAAGCTGCGACAGGCTGGCAGCGGGCTTCGCAGGCTGTGGGACGTGGAGGTGGTGTTCAGGTATGACCACATGTACCTGTGTCGTGGCTGGGAGCAGTTCATCCGTGCCTACGACCTGCGGCACGGGTACTTCCTTGTCCTCAGGTACTACGGCAACGCCACGCTTACCGTGAAGGTGTTCAACATGACTATGTGCCGCATGCGCTATCAGGACGACGACGACGATGCCAGTACGCTCTGCCGCTTCTTCCTCTCCATTTGGCTTTGTCTCACACGGATAGTTAAAAAAACTTTGTTGCATTTGGTCAGGCAATGGGAGCAGCAGCAGCGACTCGGGCTACAGCAAAAGCAGCAGCGACTCTAGCTACAGCAAAAGCAGCAGCGACTCTGGCTACAGCAAAAGCAGCATAGAGGATGAGGAGGAACGGAGTGGGGAAGAAGAGGAGCAGAGTAGGGATGAGGAGGTGCAGCCTATTCTGTCTGACGATGACCTCGCGATGGTGGTGGCTGACGATGGGCAAGCGATGGTGGTGGCTGACGATGACCTACCGATGGTGGTGGCTGACGACGGGCAAGCGATGGTGGTGGCTGACGATGACCTAGCGATGGTGGTGCCTGAAGATGGCCTCGTGATGGTGGTGGTGCCTGACAATGACCTCGCGATGGTGGTGGCGCCGGCGATCCCACAGCTGGGCGACAGGACCATGCCAATTGTGGTAGAAGAGTACATCCCACTGCCTCGCCGCTCTAAGCGCATCAGGATGATGAAGGAGAAGGAGAAGAAGGAGGAGTGAAGATCCTTCACCTCCGTGATGACGGTAAGTTTTCTCTAGTGTTTTCCTTACGAAATGCATAAAGACCTAGACTTAGCTTTATTTTCTCCAAAATGCTTACCATAATGACCTAGACTTAGCTTATCTTCCTCCAAAATGACATAATTAGCTTACTTAGCTCCAAAATGATCTATACTTAGCTTTGTTTCCTCCGAAATGACCTAAGTTAGCTCTAATATGCTAAGTTATCTCTAATATGCTTAGTTACCTAGGTTTGCTCAATAATGACATACACTTAGCTTACTTATGTAAAAAATGGCATAATTAGCTTACTTAGGTTTGAAATGGCATAACAGTCTTGGTAACCTCATATATGTCATATAGTTAGCTTATTTTCCTCGAAAATGACATAATAAGCCTAATTAGCTCCAAAATGATCAATTTTACCTAAGTTAGCTCCAAAATGACCTAAGTTAGCTCTAAGTTAGCTCTAAAATGCTAAATTAGCTCTAATATGCTTAGTTACCTGGGTTAGCTCAATAAAGAACTATAATTAGCTTACTTATGTCAAAAATGGCATAATATTTTTACTTAACTAAAAAATGGCATAATTTGCTAGGTTAGCTCCAAAATGACCAAGTTTTCTCTAGTGTTTTGCTTTACAAATGGATACTTAGCTTATTTTCCTCCTAAATGGCATAATTACCTAAGTTAGATAAAAAATAAGCTATACTTAGCTTATTCAGTTCATTTATGACATACTTAGGTAAAAAATGGCATGATAATCTTTGTTAGCTCCAAAATGATATAGACTTAGCTTATTTTCCTCGAAAATGACATAATAACCTTACTAAGCTCCAAAATGACCTATTTACCTACCTTAGCTCTAAAATGACCTACACTTAGCATTTTTACCTAGCTTAGCAATAAAATGACATTTTTACCTACCTTAGTTAGAAGAAGAAGAAGATAAAGAAGAGGAGAGGAGAAAAAGAAAGAGAAGAAAAAAAAAATCTTCTTCTTCTTCTTCTTCTAACTAGTCTTCTTCTTCTTCTTCTAACTTTCATCTTTCCCAATTTGCAGATTTGCTTTATATGAGGAAGCTTGGATTCATGGAGTGTACTAATCTTGTGGTGCTTCCTTTTTGTTTATGAAAACTTGTTTGGATATGTATGTCTATATGGATATGTTGTTGGAAACTTGTTTCTGGTTATGTATATATGGATATGTTGGACTTTGTTGAACTATGTTGTTGGATTGGATGAAATATGTTGTTGGACATGCTGTTGGATATGTTGGATATGTATGCATGTATATCTGTGTTTGAAACCATGTCTAATTAATGGGATTTAAATAAAAACAGGGGATATATAGCCTCTTTGCCGTCCGCTAGCGGACGGCAAAGAGCTTAGCCGTCCGCTAGCAGACGGCAAAGAGGACACGTGGCAGTCACCTGTGCAAACTGGGAACACTGGCTGCCTATTTGCCGTCTGCCAGCAATGATTCAAACCTCTTTGCTGTCTGCTGGCGGACGGCATATCTCGACACGTGGCAGCTTCCCAGTGCTGCCTAGCTGGGCTCTTTGCCGTCCGCCAGCGGACGACAAAGATCTTTGACTCTTTGCCGTCCGCTGGCGGACGACAAAGAGCGCCGTTAACCCCCTAACGGCTCTCACGCCACCGCACTGCCGTCAGCTGTCTTTGCCGTCTGTTGGCCTCGGATGGCGGACGGCGTAATCCTTTGCCGTCCGTTTCTAAGAAGCGGACGGCAAAGAAGGCCTTTGCTGGCAGGCTTTCATCCGGACAGTTTGCCGTCCGCTAGCGGACGGCAAAGCATTTTGCCGTCCGTGATCTATGCCTTTGCCGTCCGGCATGGCGGACGGCAAAGAAGCTGATTCCAGTAGTGATTTGCATAAGATGTTTCTAGAAACTTTCAGAAACGAGCCGAAAGTAAAGAGTCGTGTGTACCAAAAACCTTATCCCGAACACTTTGATGCAGTTTTGTACCCTCAAGGTTATAATGTTCCTGATTTTGTCAAATTTAGTGGAGAGGGCACGAAAACAACATGGGAGCATGTTAGTCAGTATCTAGCACAGTTGGGTGAAGCAGGTTCCATAGAAGAATTGAAAGTGCGTTTATTTCCATTAGCTTTAACTGGCACCACATTTTCATGGTTTGCTGCTTTACCACATGATTCAATTCTCTTATGGTCGCAATTAGAGTAAAAGTTTCATGATCACTTTTATAGCGGCGATAATGAGCTTAAGTTGTCACATCTTACATCGGTTAGGCAAAAACATGATGAATCGGTCACCGATTATGTCAAGAGATTTAGAGATATAAAAAACCGATGTTATAGCTTGGTGATAACTAAGAGAGACTTGGCGGATCTTGTTCTTAATGGTTTAAAAACTCACATTAAAGAGAGGCTAGAAAGTTATGAGTTTTTGAATATTAACCAAGTCTTACAAAAAGCTTTGGCTCAAGAGAGTCGAAGTAAAGAGGTTCATAGGTCTACAACCGATCGTCCTAGAATGCATATGGTTGAATACAATGATGATAATTCGGACGATGAGGTTGATGTCTATACTACTGAGTTTGTTTGGTCCTCAAAGGCCAAACCCTATACATGCAATGCTCTTAAGCCGATTCGCAAGAATCGTGATGATGAGATGAAGTTTACTTTTGATATATCTAAGTGTGATAAAATATTTGATGCTCTCTTGCAAGATAAGATGATTAGAATATCACACACCATACCGCCGTTTGAGGAGCTAAAACGGCATGCTTATTGCAAGTATCATAATTCATTTTCTCATGCTACTAACGATTGCAATGTTTTTCAACGACAGATACAATTGGCCATTAATGACGGACGATTGAATTTTGCTGAGATGCAAGTTGATAAACAACCCTTCCCGATAAACACCATGGACTTGGAGGGAAAGAAAATGTTAATTCGGCCTAACATAGCCGAATCTGCTAATAAGGATAATGTTGTTATTGGTGAACCCAGGAAAGGCAAGGAGGGCGACAAAGTCTTGGGAAGAGAGGTTGTGCTTGATAAGCAACCCGATGGCAAGGAAGTATTGAAGATCACCATAAAAAATCCCGCACTCAGAAGGTAACCACTAGTACAAGAAGATATTCATGTTAAATTTATCAAGCCCAAGAATTCAGAAGTTGGCAAGCGAGAAAAGAGTGAAGCTAAGCGCAAGCGAATCAAGCCAACTTTTGATATGTTGCTATCCAAATATGCAAGTCAAGCGGCCGGTTCTAACTCTAATCGGCCATCACATTCAAAGCGTTCAAGATCGCCTCCGAAGCAAGAGTTTCGACGCTATGCAAGGCCATATAGGTCATGGACACCGACACCATGGATGTCACAAACCCCGTATGCGCCATATTACATGAGAGACTTCAATGGAGGATGGGGGCAGCCCCCAATGGTTCCTTATGTTTTTCATATGGGGTAGACAACACCTAGAAGGCCTGCTCGCAAGAGGCTTTATTATCCCACACAAGGCCGTTTGAGCTATGGTGCTAATCGGCCAACAAAAATTTCTCCAAGCAAGGCCAATAAAAAAGTATGGCGTATTAAGTCACCTAATGCGGAAATTTCAGAATGCGACAAGCAAAAGGAGATCAAAAAGCCGATTGTTGGTAATATGGCTAACTCTAATGGTGATATTGTTATTGTTCAGCAGGGTTCCATGGTTAATGATCATGAGGCTAGCACAAGCAAGGCCAAACCTAGGGATCCCAAATATACCCAACCTAAGTGGTGTCCTCTCAGTTTAACTAAGACCATGAAAAGAAGATTACAACGCATGAGGAACCACGAGAAGGTAGAGCGCAAAGAAGAGAAGCAAAGGGACGAATTGTTCAATGAAGTTCGACCCATGGCACTCACAAAACAAGTGTGGAGGCCTAAACAAAAAGAAATTGCAGATGCTTGTACATTAGCTACAGCAACACCTTCACCACCAAAAGAGGATGATGCGACCCCTATTACATTATCTACACCACCTGAAACATCCCCTTCAATTGAGGAAACTTTAACCCCAATATACACATTGGGAGATGAAGATGAGATGGTGGATTACGAATCTACGCCGGTTTGGGAAGGTATGGATATTAATATGGTGTATTACTTACCTGCCGAGTTTCGTGCTATAGGTGAAGAAGGGGATGTGGCCCAGTTGGATTTTGGTCCTAAGAACGCTATCTTCGAGAAGCCAAAAGAACCGGTGAAACACTTGAAGCCATTGTACCTCAAAGGTCATATTAACGGATCGCCAGTTGCTAGGATGCTCATTGATGGTGGTGTTGTGGTAAATCTTATGCCCTATTCGGTCTTCAAGAAGTTGGGGTTAGATGATGATGCATTGATGAAGACCAATATGGTACTTAAAGGATTTGAGGGTAAAGAAAAGACAGAGGCCAAAGGTGTGATGTGCATGGAACTCACTGTGGAAAGCAAAACTTTGGCCACCACATTCTTCATCGCCGAGGTGCAAGGTAACTATAATGTTATATTAGGCCGCGATTGGGTTCATGCTAACCAATGTGTGCCATCTACCATGCATCAATTCTTAATACAATGGGTCAATGATGAGGTAGAAGTCATTCACGCGGATAATCCGGCCTGTGTTGCTTTGGCCGATGCATCGGTGGATTGGAATCATCCCGATGTTACTTGCTTAACAGGGCGTGACCTCTCAGAGTTTGATTTCCTTAGTGCTACAAGCAACGTGTTCATTCCCATCTCTTTAAAGCCGATTGGTGGTAATCGGTTCCAAGGTATGATGTAAACAAGAAGTTAAAATCAATGGCCGATACATAATTATCGCCCTGAGAAATATAAATGGCCGATGGAGTGTTGACATCGTACTTAGAACAAACACGGTGTAAATTATTTTTCGGCATTCAAGCTTTGCCGAAAAACAGGGGGGCATGTGTTGACACAGATTTTGGCATGGAATGAAATGCAATTAAGATGGTCTCAAATGGAGAAGTGATCTTCATAAAAAAGTTCTATATTGTCGACATGAACATCTTTGAAGTTTGGGCCATCGCCATCCGATCTCATCTCGAAGGCCGAAGTTGTGTTCGAAATACTGAGATTTTGTATCTAGAGCACTATTCGTACAATTACACCTCAAGGGAGGCCCCAAATGAGAAAACATTCTACATGAATTGTCTTCGTCTCGTCGAAACGGTCGATTTTGATATAAAAATCGTATCAATCCAAGATCGTATGTAAAAATTACAGCCACCTGAGTGCGGCCCTGTCACGGGGCAAAAGTGGCGCGCCCCATCAGACACGGTGTCTGATGGGTAGCGCGAGTAACAGTCTGTTTTGCACGAGCGATTCGGCCCTAAAGATAGCATCGAATCGAAAAATGTTCAACACGAAAGTTGTTCTTCTCGTCGAAACGGTCAAATTTTCTTTTGGGGTCATCTTCATCTGAGGTCGTTTGTGGCCTGTGGGATCTAAAAACCAAACTGATGTTCCAGACTTACCTAAATCTGAGTTCGGTTAATTTTGGAAAGATTTGGACGTGATTTGGAGTCTTTTTCTTGTACGGGAAGTCCATCCGCCTCTTATATATCTAAGGGGTGACGGCCGATTGAACAACACATAATCGAACAAAATCATCTACCACTTTTTACCTTTACTTTTATCTCCTCCTTTTGTTCTTCTTCTTCCTTGTTCTTCGTTCGTTCTTCTTGTTGCAGGACGGCGAACTTCGAGGCCCTAGGGGCGATCAGGTCGACCTAGGGCAGCCCATAGCCGCCGCGCGCCCTGACGGGGTCCCTCCCGGGCGTGTCGGATTTCGGGTCTACAAAAGTGCCCGCTGGATTGCTTGCGTACCGCGCTTCCGGACGGGTCTCCTTCGACGTGAGCTGCGGTGCATCACCCTCGGCGTTGGAAGTACACGGTGACGTGTTCGTATGCGAACACCATCTTCCGGCACCGATAGACCCAGTCACCAACTTGAATCCGGTACTTGTCAACACTGCTTCAGCACCCCCTGCACAATTTGTTTGACCACATGTCTGACCACCAGTGACTTAGCCTGTCGCTGTGTCCCGTGCTTACCGCACGCCTCGCCGCTATTACTGCGTCGAGGCTCTGCTGTCCCGGTCGAATCTCCTGGGTCGCGAACCCACACCATTCAAACCCCTACTGCAAAAAACCACCGATCATCACCGACCAATGCCGAGTATCACGTCTCCATCAGACCATTGGGCCCCAGTCCGATCCACGTGTCTCTCGCTTTTCCTGCTGAAATAGGCTTCGACTCTCCATGCATTTACGCCGTAGCCCCTCCATCAACTCAGAGTGTAGTCATACATAAGACTCCAGCTCCACCTTCAACATGACTCCATGTAGCTGGCCGTGCTACCCTGCGCCCTGTCGACTTCAAGCTCTCTCATGTGTACACCTCCTTGAATCAACCCTGCGACATAGTCTTGTCGAAGCCGCACAAGCCCTCAGACATGCATCACGTGTTTCCACGCCCCAGAAGTCGGCCACCATCAGCATCACGCTCCTATGTCGTCGTCGCTGAAATCACCGCCGTCTTTTGCTTTGACCAACATCCCCGTCGATCCATCAGACTGTCCAGTCCGACCCAGTCAAAAAAATATCCGACTGCAATCATGCTCCACCTTGCGTCGTGACTGCCCGCACATCTCCGTGCATTGCTTGACGCCCTGTGTATGCATGATCCCTGCACATGCGCTCCAGGCTCTCAAATTATCTTCCGCGAATTTTCATCCAATACATAATACTTCTATCTTAGCTGTCCTGGCTTCTGCAACGCCTTCAAACATCACTGCTATGCCAACTGAGCTACTCCTCCTACCGTAAAATCCAACCATGAAAATATCATTTGGTCCTCACGTGGTGGTGCTTCTCTTGGCACAATCCCCGATGCTTGATGTTGCCTTTTTCAGCCAACGTAACTGCCACCAGATGCAAAGCTACCCATGTATACTAGCTTCCCTTCGCTGATTAATTTCCTTCTAGCCTCATGCACGTGCCTTTTTTCACAAACAAATCTCACGCCTCGCATCTAGCTTTTCTGTGCGCTTCGTCTAGCCAACTCGTACAGCTCCTGTCAAAGCCTTTCCGCTCCGGCCACAAGTTCCTCATGGACCACATCCCTTGAGCCACGTGCTACCCGTGGGATCTCCGTGCACCTTGAGCCACGCTAGTGCTGCATCTCGGCCTCACGCCCTTGCTGCTCCGTACACGTACACCTCTTGGGCAGCCACGCCTTGACCCAGCGGCCCACCTGGTACTACTTGCTCTGTTTGGCTCGGCCAGAGCATGCGCGAGCGCTCCACTAGGCCTCGGCCGATGCTGCTGCCCGACCACGTGCCCGAGCTCACGCGCTGCATCGCTCGCCCAATCGATCGCGCCGCCGTCGTATGCTAGGTCACCAGCCACCATGCGCACTTGGGATCGAACCAGACTCCTGCCGCTTCACGATCCGATCGATCGATCTCGCCGAGACTTTCTCCTCCCATCGCACACGCATAGAACACCGCTGATGCTTCCGATTGCTTTACACGCGATGATCTCAGATCGCTGCCGCACGTCGCCGTGCCTCCACAGCCGCCGGTCTTTATCGCTCTCCTCTAAATCAACTTCCACGGCCTCTTCGAACCTTGCTCATGATACCATTTGTTAGAATTAATCTGAGGTGCATCATCGACAGTCCGAGGACCAAGCAATCACACGAGGCATGACACGGAGATTTGTTAACGAGGTTCACCATCATGGCCACATCCCCGGGGCCTGACTACAATATCGCACACCTGCCGTCCGGGCGCCGGCACACGCCGCCGGCTCCCCGCGTGCCTGTGCTATTATGTTGGCATATGTTACATCGTGTGTCTACCCTCTCATTATATAAGAGGCCTAAGATATAAGTGTCCTACTTGGACACGACTCCTACCCTGTCTACACACAGTCCAAAACCAAGTCCAACTGTAACCTACCTTGTACAATAATATTCGACACAACTCTAACAAATTGGATTATTTCCTATCGAGTAGCATGTGATATAAAGGCCAGTTCACTGCTCCTACCCTACGCCTGTGCACACAGGTGCTAGGGTTTCTCGTGCCTCCCGTCGGCGTCGCTGCCGGTCCGCCGCTGTCTTTTGTGGTCTTAGGGTCATGGAGGCGCGGTGGATCCCGGCCCTTGCCGGCGGGAGGGCTCCTTTTTTATGTTTCTTCGAGTTTTGTTAGGGTTTGTGTCCTGCTCAGAGATGCGATGCGGCGGCGGCTCTCTGAAGATGGAATAAGTCTCCCCGCCTAATTCCCGTCACGGTGTTGCGTCTAGTATCGTCGGTGGGCGTGTGGAGATGTGTCTCCGGCTGATTTGTCCTTGGTGGATTTGCTCGAATCTGGTCGTAGTTCGTCTACGTTTGTGTGTTTTTAGGTTAGATCCTTCCGATCTACGCTATTCCTCAACGGCAGCGGGTGCTGTTCTGGTGCGCTGGTTCTATTGGGCCTTAGCACGATGACTTCTCGACTGTCTACTACAACAAGTTTTGTCCGGCTCCAGCGAGGGAGGGGCGATGGCGACGGCGCGCCTTCGGCTCGGTTTAGTGCTTGTAGTCGTCGCTAGCTGGTCTACGGATCTGGATATAATTTTTACTATTTTTGTTGTTCATTGTACTGCTATAATTGGAGATGAATAGATTGGAAGTATTCTCGCAAAAAAAAGTAGCGTGTGTTGAATTTCCTGTATTTCACTTTCTTTGGTATACTTTTGAGATTTTGATATGATAATAACAATTTATTTTGTGTTAAAGTCATTTTGTTATGTTGTGATCCAAATTCAAGTATAAAGAGAAAGTCTAATTTTTGACGAGCGAGTGGAGCGAGACCCGTCGCCGATAGGCATGGGCCAAAGCGGAACGAAGTGACATGATTTTTTATACATGTTTCACTTCTTTAAAATACACAATCGACATGGTTTTTCCATCCACATTGTATATTTTTTTACGTAGGTTTTATATACATGACAAACATTTTTTTCATACACATTCAACAATTGTCAGTTTCTTTGTTGATTTTCATCGGTATTCTTTTTGTTCAATACATAACAACCTTTTCAATACAGATTCTACATTTTTTGTATACATCAGAAACATACTTTATATACACGTTTACATTTTTGAAATACATGATTAGAAGTTTTTTAAAACTAATTTTTGGGTCTATTTTTTTCATACGCGCTGTAATTTTTTAGTATATATATCTAATACTTTTTTATATACATGTTTAATCATTTTCAAATATAAGATTAACATTTTTTTAAACATGGTCAACACTTTTAAATGCATGGTGAGTATTATTTTAGTAGCAATAAATATTTTTCACAAATAATGTACATTTTTCAGATACAATTGGATCATTTTTAAATACATAATCAACATTTTTTCATACACATAGTATTTGTTTTGTATATATTTTTTGTATTCATGATGTTTTTTTTTCTATACTTGATTAACATTTTTCATATACTTGATGAATTTTTTTTAATACGTGATCAACTTTTTCCATACATTTTTTTTATCTTTTATATACATGAGAAACATTTTCTCTATACACATTTCACATTTTTCAAATGCCTGGTTATCATTTTCTCTATTTAGAATATTTTCAAGTTCACCCGCAAAAAAATATTTCAAGTTTATATAAAAATAAAAAAGAAAGAAAGAAAGAAAAACAAAAAACCTGAAATAGCATAGGGTAAAAAAGGAGGCAGCGGCTTGTGGCCTCCCGCACGCTGGCCTGCGCATTTTACGGAGGCGCGTCTGTTTCAGGGAGCATGCGGGAGCTCCTATACGGCGCTGCCATTGGCGCTCCTGGCGCCTGCAGCGCCCCGCGCTGGGCCGGCCAATGAAAAGTGCAAACCAGTGAACGCAAAAAGCTCGCAAAACAAAAAACTGGTAAAAATAATGCTCTCCTCAGGATTCGAACTCGTCACCGTGTGACGACAAACAAGTGCCACCAGCCACACGAGCTACTTCCTATTTGTGACTAGTAACAGAGGCTGGAGCTCAATAACAAGGCCGCAGTGCTATTTTATTGAACATAATCATTCATCTATGGTACCACTTAAATTTTTTGAATTATTTGGAAAAAAGATCGTGATTTTGAAAAAAGTTCTTCATTTTGGAAGAAAAAGTTCACAAACCTGAATAAAGTTCATTGACTTTCAAAAAAAAGTTCATACATTTTGCAAAAAAAGTTCATCAAATTTGAAAAATGTTCACAGATTTTGAAAGAAAATATAAAATTTGAAAAAAATTCATCTAATTTGATAAAGGTTCATCAATTTTGGAAAAAGTTCATTGAATTTTAAAAAGAGTTAATCAATTTTCAAAAAAGTTCATTGAATTTCAAAAAAGTTCATAAAACTTGAAAAAAAAGTTAATTGATTTAAAAAAAAGTTCATCAAATTCCAAAAAAGTTCATAAAATTTGAAAAAGAGTTAATCAATTTTCAAAAAAGTTCATTGAATTTCAAAAAAGTTCATAATACTTGAAAAAAAAGTTAATTGATTTAAAAAAAGTTCATCAAATTCCAAAAAAGTTCATAAAATTTGAAAAAAGTTCATCAAATTTGAAAAAAGTTCATCGATTCTGAAAAAAGTTCACAAATCTAAAGAAAGAGATCATCAATTTTATTTTTTTTGCAAAAATTGAGAAAAGTTCACGCATTTGCAAAACAAAAAGAAAACAAAAAAGAAACAGAAAAAAAACCGGTCGCGTTCTGGGAAAAAAATAGAAGGAGAAAAAATGAGCAACTTGTCACATGTTGTGGGTTGTCCCGAGTGGTTGGTGCGTTGCTACCGTGTGGTGCAGGTTGCAGGTTAGAATCCTTCCCTGTGCACCTTTTTTTCCACGTTTGACAGAAAAAGAGAAGGGAAGGGAAGGAACTGGGCCGGCCCAAAATCGCGGCATGGGTGCGCGCTGCAGTCGCCCGTTAGCAAAATGCCCTATAACGGGCGCCTGCAACCCTAAATAGGGTTTGCCAGCTTTGTTGTCTGTCTTTTTCTGGGTTTTCGGCTTTTTTTCGGTGGTGTTATAGGCCCGTTTCATGTTTTTTGTCCTTTATTTGAAAAAAAAGAGATGGAAGAGATGGACGCGCGTTGATATAGGGACGCACTGGCGAGGAACCGATCTCGCGACCTCATCTTCCTCTCACTCCTAAGCACTTGGACTGATGCTTCCCTGTGATTGATGGAATGCATGAAATATTTAAAACCACACTGCAAAGTCAAGTTTTGATAATATTTCTGAAAACTTTGGAAATATCTCTTGAAAATTGTGAACAATTTCGAAAACCCAAATATTTCTACAACGAAAACATTTCAAAATTCCAAACTTTTCTGAGAAACATGAAAAAATAAAATCCATGAACCATTTTCAAAGTGCGAACACTTTCCAAATATCTGTTTATGTTTTTAAAAACATGGAAAAAGTTTTGATAACATGAGCAATTTTTGAAACACAATTCTTTTAAAAAATGGGAATTTTGTTTGAAAACATGAACAAAATTCTAAAATTCCATATGTTTTTTTTTGAGAATGCAAACAGTTTTTGAAAAACATGAAATTTCACACATTTTAAAAATTGAAATTTTTTGAAAATTTGAAACTATAAAAAAAACCAAAAAAAGAAACAGAAAAAAGAGAGGAAACGAATACAAAAAGAAACAGAAAAAAAGAGGAAACAATAATGAAAAAAAAATACCGGTTGACCTCGCACGTATGACAAGTTGCCCGACCCATCACTACATCTCTCACAGCCTTTCTTTTAAGGATAAGTAGAGATTTTTTTTCAATGAGCAAAATGTCTGGTATACAAATGATGTCAGACACTACCCCTAGCCACAAATGGCGCCTAGTTACAAGATTCAAAGAAGCTTTAGCTAAATCACGAGCTTCGGAATTTGACTCACGAGGCTCAAACCAAAAGCAAACTTCATCAATTTCCTTCATACGGTGGTGATGTATTCCATTGAGAAGCGGCGTGTAGACTAAGTCTGCACCTTTGTTGATGCTTGTAACACCCTCAAGGTTGTCCGAAGCAATCACCACTTTGCGTAAGTTGAGATCGACGGCAAGAGCTAGGGCCTTATTGCATGCTTGCGCCTCAAAAGTTGGAGGATCGAGTAGTCTGCTGAACATAATAGTTGAGGCCCCAAGAAACGTCCAAGGGCTCCTAGCGATACGAGATCGTCAGCACCTCCTAGCGATACGAGATCGCCCAGGTCGCTCCCGCGGGCGCCTGGGCGAAACCCTAGCCGCTGCCCGCACCTCCTCCCCGCCTCCCCCTCCCCTCGCCACCGCCGGAGGGCGCCGCCGGGCGAAGCCCAGTTGGCGTCGGCGGCGGCGGGGCCCCTTATCCCTCCTCCCCTGGTGGCTACGGCGCGGGACATGGCGAGCAGGCGTGGAGCGTAGCGCCCCCGCAGGGCTCTGTGGCGGCGTCTCAAACGGCCGGGCCTTGGGCGTGGTGGTGCGTGGACACGGCGACGGCTGCGTGGCGAAGGTGGCGGGGCGGGCCGGCGCGGCGTGATGGCGGGGCGGCTGGTGCTGGTTTCATCAGATCTGGCGCTTGGAGTCGCCGCGAGGGCTGGTGTCCTCCGTCGTGGCAGCGATGGCGCCAATGTGATGGAGGCAACGGTGTGGTGGCGGTCCTTGTACTCTTGTCGCATCACGCCAACAATTTGCATGATCGGTCCTTCTTGATCTGGCTGTCGACATGTTCCGGAACTACTGCCGGAGATCTTGCCCAAGGTTATCTGGATCGGATAGTATCCGGTCGTGCGCGTCCATATCAGGCTACGTGGCTCCAGGAGGGCGCTTCGCGAAGCTATGTTGTTTGTTGACACCATGGGACATGTCGGCATCTCGATTTCCATGGCACAAACAACAGCGAAGAAAGTCTTGATGTCTAAGATCGGAGGATCGGTAAGGCGGAGGGGGCCTTGTAGGCGATGGAGTCAGCCAGATGTTTGATAACTTTCAGTAGCAGTAGTGTCAAGTGGGGATGGCAGCACAAGAGGATTACATTTTTGGTGGTGCCCCTCGGGTGCCGAGTCGTGACTTTCAGAGTGAAAACCTAAGGTCTGGTCTTCATTGGTTGTGCCTGGCAATTACCTTGTTGAAGGTATTGTTTTGAGAGCTCGCCTCTTTCTCTAGGGTGAAAACCTATGATCTTGGATCGGGCGACGACAGCGCTTGTGCACTGTTTTCTTCTTGAAGGCGTCGCTTTTGGAGGCCTTTTATGTTTTCCGGGTACTGTCTTTGGTGGTGGTTGTGTGCTGATGCTGAGAGGAGTTGATCACTTTGGCGAGACCAATTTTTTCCCTTTCTTTTTTCCTTTCCGGTTGTGTGCATCCTAGATGTCTTTGTGACTTCTTGTTGGTGCAGAGGTCAGATGTAATTGGTATCTTCACGATATTAATATATTCCTTAAAAAAAACATCCTGTCTCTACAGACTACTGCCACGGCACCTGCATTGCCTCGGTGAGAAAGGCCTGCATCACCAGATCGCTCGCTTCCTGTACCGCTCATTCACATGCTCTAAAATGTGGGTTTTCTTTCAACGGTTTTCTTTAGATTTTTTTATAGCGACAAACATACACTAAAAAATATTAAAAAAATTAGAAAATCGTTCATGAATTCATATTGTTTCAACAACAAATGTGCATGAATTCAACAAAATTTTTGTGAACTTGAAAATTGTCCATGAATTCAAAAACAAACGTGCAAATCTCAAAAGGTTCATGAATTAAAAAATGATCATGATTATAAAAAGAAGTCACGAAATAAAAAAAAGGAATTTTAAAAATGTCTGTGAATTTGGAAAAAAAATCTTGAATTTGAAATTTCTAACAATTGTAGAAATAGTGACCAGTTTTCTAAAATACACACTGAACTATTCTTCATGAATTTTTTTTTAGAAATTCAAATAATGTTGATGAACTCAAAAAAATTACGAATTTTAAAAATCATCATGTTTTTACTGATTCAATAAATAGTTCATGAATTTAAGATTGTTCAAAAAAAATTGAAATAAATACATGACTCCAATTTTTTCACGAATTCAAATGAAATATTAGTGAAAATCCAAAAAAACTGTAGAAAAAACAAAATAAGAAGAAAACCAGTGAAAACATAAAAGGAAATGAAAACAAAGAAAAATCGGAAACTAGTGTAAACCACTAAAAAAAAAAAAGAAAAACAAAAGGAAACCGGGAAAACACAAAGAAACACTAAAGCAGTAAGAAAAACCATAAAGCCAATAAAAATGAATGAAAATTTGTTCACAAATTCAAATAAATGTTCGTGAATTTATGAATGTTCATGTATTCTTAACAATACGAAATGATGAAATTTTTAGTCATACTTCTATAACTCCAAAAAATTTGAGCAAGTAGGATAACGTAAAAAAAAATCTGCCCAATATTGTGTAAAAATTTCATACTTTTATCACGTTCTAGTAAAGAATAAAAAATCAACTACTGGACGCAAAAGTTTCTGTTTCTGCACAGGATCAAATCAACAATCGTATAAATCATCCTAAAGGATTTACTTGGCACAAAAATCAAAAGCAAAGATACAAACATAATGATTACTGTAGCAATAATCATGTTGACAAAAAAAGATAAAGGATAACTATTGGGTTGCCTCCCAACAAACTCTTTCTTTATAGCCATTAAGATATGCTTGAGATTTTAGTGATGCTCACATCAAAGGCAAGAATTAAAGCACAAAAAGACCATCATAAAGCATGTAGCAAGCATATTTAAGTCTAACCCACTGTCTATGCATATGCATATTATAAATAAACAAATTATCAAGGCAAGCAATATTTAGCATATGCAAGGAAGAAGAATAAAACATTAACAAGTTTGACATAGAGAGAGATAACTTGGTAACATGAATATTTTTATAACCATACTTCCCTCTCTCAAAATAATTATATGTAGGATCATAATATAATTCAACAATATAGCTATCATATGAAATATTCTCTCCATGATCCACTTTTAGAACTTCTTCGTTAGTAAGGGGGATAAAAATATCATGTTCATCAAACTCATCATCCCCAAACTTGTAGCTTTGCATATCATTAGCATAATTGACATTCATGGAATTCGTACTAACATCATTGTAATCAAGCTTTTCATTAAAGGAACTATCATGAATCACTTTATAAACATCTTCTTTTAACACTTCATAACAATTTTCAGATTCATGATTTTAAGAAGAACTTCATAAAGATAATGAAGCCCGCTCAACTTCATCTTTTCTATCAACGAGCTTATAGCAATAGCATTTTCATCACTAGCAATTGGTTTATCATAATTAGAATTTTTGAAAAGTCCTGCTAGTGGAGAAGGATCCGTATCAGTTTTTAGCAAGCGAAGATGCAAGCAAATAGAGGGCACATGGAAACACAAGCATATATAGTGACACAAATATTTTTGGTATTTTTAATTTTTATAGAGAAGGATGAGGGCGATGAAAAAGAGAAGGCGAATAAAAAGGCAAATGGCAAAGAAAGTAAAAACAAGCAAATTGATAAATGTGAGCGAAGGAACCTGGATTGTTTGGGGAAGCCTCCCCGGCAACGGCTTCAAAAATTCTTCAGCTACTTGTGATAGGCCTTGGGATACCCCGAAGATGAAGGGTGATGTGGTATAGTAGCAGATAGTATTTTCTTACTTAAGAACCAAGGTTTATCGAACCAATAGGAGAAGCCACACAAACAAGATAAATGGTACCTTCACACACACAAAGAAAATGCTTGCACCCAATGAAGGCAAGAGGGTTGTCAATCCCCTTGTTTTCGCCAATTGCAAGGATTAAATCTGATAGAGGTAGATATATAAAATAAAATAAAATAAAAACAATGAGCAATTTTTAGGGTTTTAGTAAATATGGAAAATGGACCCGGGGGCCATAGGTTCACTAGAGACATCTCTCTCATAAGCATAGCAACGGTGGGTACACAAATTATTGTTGGGCAATTGATAGAAGAGCGCATAGTTATGATGATTCTTCATGGCATGATCAATATAAAGGTATTACATCCATGACAAGTAGACCATATAATCCAACTTCATCTACTACTATTACTCCACCACAAGATTGTTATCCAGCATGCATCTCAAAGTATTTAAGTTCATGACAATCAGAGTAATGCTTTAAGCATGATGACATAATGCAGACAAAGTAAGACCAAGTGATATGTTCGAACCCCGTCGTTTTATCCTTAGTAGCAACAATACAATATGTGCCTTGCAAATCCTCCTGTCATAGAGTAAGGACACCGCAAGATCGAACTTACTACCAAGCACCTCTCCAACTAAAGATAAATCAATCTAGTTGGCCAAAGAAGATGGATAGATAGGAGAGAAATACAAGGCTATAAATCACACATAAATAAATCTCAGAAAAGACTCAAATACTTTCAACGAGTAACTTGATCATAAACCCACAATTCATTGGATCCCAACAAGCACACCGTGAGAATTACATCGTATAGATCTCCGAAGTGATCATTGTATTGAAGATCAAAAAGAGAGAGAGCGAAAGCCATCTAGCTACTGCTATGGGACCCCATAGGTCCTGTGGGAACTACTCACACATCATCATGGAGGCAGGAAGGTTGATGAAGATTGCCTCCCCAATGGTTTCCCCCTCTGGCAGAGTACCAGAAAAGGCCTCCAGATGGGATCGTGGAATAACAGAGGCTTGTGGCAGTGATATAATTGTTTTGTGTCTCGCTTCGGAGGTTTTGTAATATTAGGGAATTTATAGGCCAGAGATTAGGTCAAACATAACCACGTCGGCCTCACAAGTGCTGATGGTGTGCCTCCCCTTAGGGCGCGCCCCTTGAGCTTTTTGTTCCCTCGTGCATCTTCTAGTCTCTCCGCAAAGCTTCTAGGGTCTCTTCTGGTCCAAAAAAATCACCGTAAAGTTTCATTGTGTTTTGACTTTGTTTAGTATGGTTTTTCTACAAAACAAAGAAATAGGGAAAAAAAACAAGAGCTGACATTGGGCACTAAGTTAATAGGTTAGTCCACAAAATGATATAAAATGGCATATAAAGAATACAAGATTGATAATATAATAGCATGGAACAATAAAAAATTATAGATACGTTGGAGACGTATCAAACTCCATACCTGATGATGCGCTTTGGAGTTATTCTAACGTCAGTCATTATAGGGTAATCTTATAACGGCAACTTACAGGTTCATCAAAATATATATGACGAGGGACAAGATAGCTCGATACTAGGATTTTGCTCCACCGACGATGGAGAGATATTCTATAATCCCACTCAATGTGATGACATCTATCATCGTCTGGCCAGACAAAGCATGAACTTGTTCACGGGAATGCGGGAAACAAGAATGAAAAAGAGAACAAAATCGATAACGAGGAGACTGGTATAGTGAGCATGTGTCGGACTCACAGGGATACCGATATATCCCACCTCGGGTTTTGGTAAGTATCGTGAAGCAAAAGGAATAGCATATGGCAGCTACAAGTTCACTCGATAAACTTTCGTGTGAGTATAGGGGTCAATATGGGTGTCCATGGTTCCGCTATTCATCATTGATCGAAACGTTTTTCTATCATGTTTATATTTCACCGAACCTGCAGGGTCACACACTTAAGAACCTTTGACCTGTTCGCGGATAATGGAAATTGTTTCGAGGGAGAACCATAAGTGTTTTGAGAAAACAAAGCGTTTTGAAGAAAACTAGATAAAACTAATTAGGTGGAAAAGTTTTGGAGGACTTAAGGAGGGCCCCAGAATTTAGCAGGAGCCCCCTGGAAATATTATAGGAACCATGGGCTGCTCCAAATAGGCTAGGCCTATTAGGGGAAGCCACATGGGGCTTAAAGCCCATGTAGGTGGCCCCCTTTTTGCCTTACCCTCCAAGTGGAGGGGCGGCTAGGGTTTGGGAAGGGGCCCCACCTCCTTGGCCGTTGCCCTAGGGGAGGAGAGCCCCTCCTCCAAGTCGGCCTCCCACCTTCCCACCTATATATACCCAAGGGGCACCCCCTCTATGAACACAAGTTCTCCCGCGAAATTAGGGCGCCCCTCTCTCTAGTTTTCCAAAGCTCTCCTCGAAGGGCTACTACTCCCTCTACTTCTACTTCGGCAACCTCAATCTCTGGACGACAAAGCACTGACGGATCTCTGGTGTCGTACCTTCGGTTCTAGTTCGAGGGATCTATTCGTGGGACTTCAAGAACACAATCTTCACCAACTCTTCTTTCGCTGCAACTCGTTGTTGGTAAGATTAGATCTATCTTGTGCATAATCTTCATAGCGATCTTGGTTTAGTTTTGTACGATGATTTTTCCATTTTCTACTACGATTGCCAACAAGGGACCCCTCAGCTAGGGCATCGCCGGTTTATTTCAAATTGGGCCACCTAAAGCACCCGGCCCGGACGGATTTCTCGGACGCTTTTATCTGCGGAATTGGTCATGTCTTAAACAGGATATCATTGCAATAATTCTTGCTTTTTTTGACACTGGCATCATGCCTCCCGGGGTTAATGACACTTCTGTTGGGGTAATTCCCAAAGTTGATCACTCGGTGGGCTTGAAGGATTTCCGTCTCATTAGTCTATGCAATGTTATTTATAAAATCGTCTCTAAGTGCTTGGTTAATCGTCTTCGTCCTCTTCTTGATGAGTTGATTTCTCCAAACCAAAGTGCTTTTATTACTGGATGGTTGATCTCGAATAACACTATTATTGTCTTCCCGTGTGTTCACTACATCAACACCTTGCGAGGTAATGATTACCCATATTGTGCTTCCAAGTTGGATCTTTCAAAGGCCTATGATCACGTTGACTGGATTTCTTTTGGAAAATGCCCTTCTCAAATGGGGTTTTGCACCCGCTTAGGTTTCTATTATCATGGAGTGTTTTACCTCTGTGAAGTACTCAATGAATTTTAATGGGAAGCTTTTAGAGCAATTTTCTCCCTTGAGGGGTCCTCATCAAGGCGATCCATTGTCTCCTTTCTTGTTCTTATTTGTGGCCGATGCACTTTCCGCTTTGTTAAATAACTTTAAAGGATCGATACGATCGACTAGAGGGGGGTGGGGGGTGGGGGGTGAATAGGAGACTACAAATTTTAATCTTTCTTGTCAATTTTAAGGTTTAGCGGATAAATATGGTTCACTAGATATGCAACTAGGTGAACACAACCTATATGACAAGCAAGCTTAAAGCTAAATATGCTAGGCAACAATCTAATTAGCAAGCCAACAAGCATACAAGGCAAAGTAAAGTGCGGGAAAGGATTAACCACAAGTGAGGCGAGGACGCGTATTTTATCCCGAAGTTCACTCTTCCTTGGGGAAGAGCTACTCTCCGTTTAGAGCGGTGCCAGAGCCAAAGCTTGTGGAACACCATGAAGGCTCACCATAATCTCTTTCGAGTCACCCCCAATGGATGAGCCTCAAATCACTCGGGGTTGGTCTTGAAGGCGACCACCACACCTTTACAAACTTCTCCGAAGCACACCACAAGCAAGGAAGCTTCCGGAGGAAACTCTAACCGCCTAGGAGCCCAAACTCCAAGAGTAACAAGTCAATGGGGAAGAAATGTTACGGGGAACGCGATTTGGTTTGGTCAAGATGTAGATCGGGTCTTGCTCTCCCAATCCCCAAAGTTTCAACAAGTTTGGGTGGAGGGATTGAGAGTATTGAGCAAAATGGAGTGTAGCAATGGTGGAGCTCAACAAGACATTAGGGTTAGGGATGGAGGAGGAAGAAGGGGGGGGGGGTTTATAGTGTTCTTGGCTGGATGGGGTTTTCTGCCCGTTGGATCCCGTGCGCACGGGGTACTTAGAGACTTATGCACCACTCCGTGCGCACGGGGGCCAAATGACCCCGTGTGCACGGGGTACCCAAAGAGTTTCTGACTACCTTGTGTGCACGGGGGTCAAAAGACCCCGTGCGCACGGGGTATCCAGAAACACTCTGTTGCAAACTTTCTGGGTACCCTGACTAGCACACTATGGTAAATAAGGTGGTAGGAGTAGGAAGGCTAGGTGTATAAGTTTCGGCAATGGCATTCCCACATCCCCAGAGACCCCTCTTAATAGTGCGGTCTTTCCTACGACTCGAATCGAACCAAAAATAAAACCTTCGAATCGCCGGTAGACCACGCCTTTGATCTTTTTGAATTGGGGGTGTCACACATCTCCATCGAGAACAATAAGGAACCAATATCATGAGATAAACTTTAGCAACCGATATTAGATCCACTAACCACATTGTCATCACACCAAAATATAATATAAGTGCCATTTGCACTTTCAATCTCCCCCTTTTTGGTGCATTGATGACAATGTGGTTAGAGCATGGCATCAAAGATATGAAAAAGTAAATAGCCATGCGACAAAGGTTGATCATGGGAGCTCCCCCTATATGTGTGCAAGGAAAAGAATATGCATTGAAAAGACATCAAGCACACACATATGAGGCTCCCCTAGATCAATATTTTCAAGGCATGTGATCAGCAGAATAAGACCTATAACAGTGCCTAGATCACATGCAAAGGTGGGGTGAGCAAGTAATGTGAGACAACATGGAAAAGGAACGATCACATCTCACAAGATAATAATAGCATGAGCATATAAGATTCACGAAGCATAAATAGGGTCTCACGAACTAACAAAGGTAGCTCACACCCACACAACAGAAAGCAAACAAGAGTTTCTCAAGCCAATTAAACACCAACAAAGCGAAATAACCACGAGGCTTGAGATCTCACCACACTCATACACTCACTCTAAGTGAAAACACACCACTTCTCCCCCTTTGTCATCAAGACAACAAAAAGGGAAAAGGCAACACAAAGACACACTAGCACTACAAAAAAAATACACTTCCGTGATGATACGTGTTTGTCACAGTAGGTCACGTTTTTTGTCATGCATGTATATCCATGACGATTTTATGACAGAATCAAGATAGTCATACCTGTGCTGTCGTAGAAGTGTTCCATGACAATACCAAAATTATCATCACGGAAGTGTCCACTCCATGACGATAAATGGCGCGTCATGGAAGTGTTTTCGTCAAGGGTAATCGACACGTGGCATCCACCGTAACGGGTCGCCGTTAAGCTATCGGGTTCCGGTTTGGATCCGATAACCCGTTAACAGCTCAGACCAATGGGGATTTTCCACGTGTAAAATTCTCATTCGCCGGAGGATCCACGTGTTGGCTTAGTGTTGGGGCAGATGTCATCCGTACATTGGAGGGAACGCGCCTATGTTACCTCGACACATGGAGGGCCCAACAGTAGCCCATTTAAGATAAAAAGGCCGGCCAAGCCAAGGGCCCACAAGATTTTGTCATACTCTACTAGGCCGGCCCGTTAACAGCCTGCCACGGTTTGGGCCAAATTACGGCCCGCGTAAGATTCGGCCCGTTAGATTTCTGTCACGTTTTGGGCCAAATGACAGCCCACATCAGATGCGGCCCGTTAACAGTCTGCCATGTTTTGGGCCAAATGACGGCCCATATAGGATCCGGCCCGTTAACTGCCTGGCATTCTTTGGGCCAAATTACGGCCCATATATGATCTGGCCCATTAACAGGCACTATGCTTTCGGCCCCATTGGGGGCCCATTTGAAGTATGACCTCTTAAAGGCCCATGTAATAGTTCAGCCCGATATTACTTTCGGCCTGTTAATGGCCATTGGTACATGTGGGCCTTTTTCTGGGCCGAAGTGACTTTCGGCCTCTTAAAGGCCCGTAGTCTTCGTGGATATATTTTAGCCCAACCTGACTATTGGCCCATTATAGGCTTGTGAGATAACTGGGCCTAATGATGGCCCGCTTTGCATCCGGCCTGCTTACGACCCATTATGTTATTCGGCCAATTGTGGCCTGACGAATATTTTGTCCTATTAACGGCCCGTCTTGTGGTTGAGCCAATCATGGGCCTTCTGTTGGAGATATGCCCTAGAGGCAATCATGTATGATGATATTTCCTATGTGTTTATGAATAAAGACAGACCCAACTATGAGACACAGCGATATGTCATCTGTGAGTCTCTAGTACAACATACGTTCTATGTCCTAAGAGCTGAGCTGGCGCATGTACTAGGGATGGTGACAGACTTGCTTTGGGCCAACCAAACGCTACTCCATGGCTGGGTAGTTACAAAGGTAGGTTTTGGGCTTGTCCAGACCCATGCTACGAGACATGGTCGGGCAAGATGGGATTTGCCCCTCCGATCAGGAGAGATGTACTCTGGGCCCCTCGTGTGATCTGACCAGGATAAGCATGGCCATGCAACAAGGATTATGAGATAATCCGATTTGTGGTCGGCATCACTAGAACGAGAAAGATGTCGGGCTAGCACAAGGATGACAGACTCGCCTTGAGCCCAACAACATATATCGTGTGGCAAAAGGAATGGAAGTGTGATGTACAAGTTCGCATAACCAGCTTCATAGTCTACTTGGTGCTCGGCACGCCTTGCTAGAGGCTGCTACCAACCATGCAGGTTGGAGGTGATCTGAACTGTGACCAAGCTGACTTGAACCTAAGGGGTCGCGCGCTTAAGGGAAGGAACCTACGAGGTCGGATCCGTGGACACTGATCGGATGTGATCCGAGCTGGGCTTGGATCGTGGCCGAGTAGACTTGTGAGCTTTAGGATTCATGCGAGGCCCAAGTGTTGAGCCCGCGATGAATGCCTATATATAGTGGGGGTGCGGCACACTCATGGGATTGATCGCTTCGGCGCTCTCACTAGGGTTTGCATGTGTTGCGAATAGCCACCTCCACTCGCCGCCGATTGTGTGATCGGACCTAGCAGTCCACCACATGACGTTCCTCCTGCACGCGCGGATACCGTTAGAGGCGGTGCACCTGCGCCGCTTCGGCGAACCTGTCCGCAGGAGATTGTCGTTCACGGGAGTTCACCGTTCCCGGGGTCTTCGCTGTTCGCGAGAGATCACCGACGTGAGGAGGAGACGTGCTGCCCCAACTCTGCTTCCGCTGCACGGCACTGCGCGTCTAGTGGTAACGATCTGTGATCCATCTCCTGTAGCATGTTCTTGGTTGTTCTACGCATAGGAAATTTTAATTTGCAGTCGACGCACCCTATCGTAGATCCCAACAGTGGTATCAGAGCCTCTGCTATAGGTTTTGGTTTCAGATCGGATGCATATTTGATATGTGGAGACGCAGATGAGATCTGTTGTCGTTTAGGAGATCGGGTATGTGCACGATTGATGAGATCAACTGCACATGGGGGTTGATGTGGCTATGTTTTCTAATGATTGGAATCGATGAGGTCGTGGCACAACCTACCCCTAGCGGTCGGTATCCTCGATCGGGGTTAACAATGAAACGTAAATCCGAATCGGATTCGCGATGATCGATAAGATCGGTCAGATCGGAAAATTCGGCGTGATCAGAGTTCAGATGTGATCTGTGATTTTCGAAAAGGTCGGGTGCTGCCCGCACCCACGAGGGACCGTCGTGTGCATAGCGCCTTGTATTTCGTACACGATCACTCAAACCGGTAGAATGCGATTCTATGCGTAACTTTGTTTTGCAGGTTTGATGTGAATAGTATGGCTTATGTGTATGTGATGCATGTGTGTAATTTATACATGGCCTGCGCGTCATGTTTGTCAGCCGGCAGGAGCCAAAGTGCTGTCATTATAATGTATAACGACCTGCGTGTCGACTTGTGACTCTATGTAAAATTCATTACTAGTTGTAGTAGTTGGATAATAGAGATCAGGTTGGTGGCTTGGCGTCCCAGCGTGACAAACAAGATGGAGTTCCTAGATGGTCATTGGAGTCGGAGCCGACCTGGAAGAACATCCATGAAGGAGCCATACTATTTCACAATATATGTTTATTGGTGATTGTTATGCTTCTTGTTTTCTATGCATGTTAGAATGGTAGAAAGATCCCTCGTTAATATCAAGCAATTTGCCATTCCCGATGTTGCACCTTCGCACGTCAAGTACGTCTAGTAGTGAGCTCATAAAATTGGGATACTGCTAGGTGTCCTTGAACTGAAGGGTTCGTGTCGGACACAGACATGCACTGCATCAGGTTATCTTGACAAGTCTATCAAAACGGTTTTGGGCCTTGTGGCAAAGGAGATCGGGAGCCGGGGTATAAGATACCTACCCGACCGAAAGGAGTCGTATAGAGATACGATTAGCAAAGAGTTGCTTACCGGATAGTCATGTTGGCTAGCAGAGATGCTAAAGCTCACTAGTCGCATGCGCTAGTCGGATCCTGAATCACTGAGAGTTTGCGGAGGGATGCCGACTTCAGTGGGAGTATTTCTGTTTAGGCTTGAATTACTCTACATAAACACATTGCTTAGTGATTGCATATTTTCTGTTGTAGATCAATGGCACCACCTGCTCAACCCAACTTTGCATTGAAATCAATTCTGGAAAAGGATAAACTGAATGGAACAAATTTTACCACCTGGTATAGAAATTTGAGAATTGTTCTCAAGCATGATAAAAAGGAACATGTTCTAGAGGATCCACTTCTAGAGGAACCTGCCGATAATGCTAATGCCACAACCAAGAATGCCTACCAGAAACTCATTGATGAATCAACGGAGATCAGCTGTCTGATGCTGGCTTGTATGGAGCCCGATTTGCAACAACATTTCGAAATTGTTGAGGCTTACGATATGATCGAGAGTCTCAAGAGCATGTTTCAGACACAGGCTAGGACCGAAAGGTTCAACGTCTGGCGATCCTTGATGGATTGCAAGCTGAAGGAAGGTGATCCACTAAGCCCACATGTGATCAAGATGATCGGATATGTGCAAGCTTTGGATCGGTTAGGCTTCCCGCTCTTGGATGAGCTGGCTACAGATGCAGTTCTGGGTTCTCTTCCGCCTAGCTATGGGACGTTCATCTCGAACTATCATATGCACGGCATGGATAAGAAGCTCACTGAATTGCATGGGATGCTTAAGGTGGTAGAGTAGGATATTAAGAAAGGCACGCATCAAGTGTTGATGGTGCAGAAATCGGCCAAGTTCAAGAAGAGTTGGTCCAAGAAAAAGTCTAAGGCAAAGGGCATGGAGATGGTAACCTCTGCCGCTGCGCCAAAGTCAGGACTGGACTCGAAGACCATTTGCTATCATTGCAAGGAGACCGGTCACTGGAAGAGGAACTGTAGCAAGTGGCTTGCAGAGCATGGCAAGAAGGCCGGAAATGCTTCTTCAGGCAAAGGTACACTTGTTGCATATGTTATAGACATTTACCTTGCTGACATACCTAGTAGCTCTTGGGTATTTGATACCGGATCGGTTGTTCATATTTGCAACTCGATGCAGGGGCTGGTAAGAACTAGGCGTGTGGCACAAGGGGAGATTGACATCAGGGTCCGCAACAAAGCAAGAGTTGCTGCGTTGGAGGTCGGCACGATGCAGCTCCAGCTTCCTGCTGGATTTATTTTGGAATTGAATAATTGTTATTACATTCCTGCACTTAGTCGGAACATTATTTCTGCCTCATGCTTGATGAGTCAGGGTTATGAATTCAATTTAAAGGACAATGGTTGTTCGTTTTATTTGAATGGTATGTTCCACGGCTATGCACCCATTGTTGATGGGCTTTTTATACTGAATCTAGAAACGGAACCGGTCTATAACGTGAATGTCAAGAGGCATAAGCCTAATGAGATAAATCCAACATACTTCTGGCATTGCCGGCTTGGACACATTAGTCTGAAACGCATGAAGAAGCTCCATGATGATGGGCTCCTAACTTCGTCTGACTTCAGGTCGTTCGAGACATGTGAATCATGCTTGCTAGGCCAGATGACTAAGTCTCCTTTTGCAAAGAGTTGCGAGAGGGCGTCCGAGCTATTGGAGCTTATACACAGTGATGTGTGTGGTCCAATGAGCACAACTGCTAAAGGTGGCTATCAGTACTTCGGACGACTTGAGTAGATATGGGTACATCTATTTGATGAGGCACAAGTCGGAAACTTTTGAAAAGTTCAAAGAGTTTCAGAATGAGGTCAAAAATCAGCTCGACAAGACTATAATGCTTCTACGATCAGATCGTGGAGGTGAGTACATGAGCCAGGAGTTTGATGATCATCTGAAAAGCCAAGGTATAGTACGTTAGCTTACACCTCCAGGTATGCCACAGAGAAACGGCATGTCGGAATGGAGGAATAGGACCTTGTTAGACATGGTCCAGTCAATGATGAGCAAATCGGATTTACCCTTGTCATTCTGGGGATACGCTCTAGAAACTGCTGCTTTCACACTTAACAGGGTACCATCAAAATCCGTAGACAAGACACTGCCTGAGATGTGGACTGGGAAGAGTCCCAGTTTGTCTTTTCTAAAGATTTGGGGTTGTGAAGCATTTGTCAAGCGACTTATGTCAGACAAGCTTACACCCAAGTCGGATAAATGCATATTCGTGGGATATCCGAGGGAAACCTTGGGATATAGCTTCTACAACCGCGAAGAGAACAAAGTGTTTGTTGCTCGGAACGGGGTTTTCCTTGAGAAAGAGTTTCTCGGGCGGGAAGCCAGTGGGAGGCAGGTGCAGCTCGAAGAAATTCGAAAACCACTTGGGAACAACTCGGTTGATGATGTGATCATACCGGAGTCTTTCAGGGAACCTGTAGTGGAAGCGGCACCAAAACCACAGAGGTCGGAAAGATTGCGCAGAGTGCGCGATGTGTTGTTGCTTGAAAGCGATGAGCCGGCTACGTATGCAGAAGCGATGGTAAGCCCAGATTCCGAGGCATGGCTGGAGGCCATGAGGTCCGAATTAAAGTCCATGGATGAAAATCAAGTCTGGGACTTGGTTGATCCACCGCCTGGCGTAAAAGCCATAGGTTGCAAATGGGTCTTTAAGAAGAAAACCGATGTGGATGGAAATGTTCAGATCCACAAAGCTCGGTTTGTCGCTAAAGGTTATGGACAAGTTCAAGGAATTGACTACGATGAGACTTACTCTCCGGTAGTGATGCTGAAGTCAGTGAGGATCATACTAGCTATAGCTGCATATTTTGATTACGAGATATGGCAGATGGATGTCAAAATGGCTTTCCTTCATGGAAATTTAACCGAGGATGTGTATATGATACAGCCCGAGGGTTTTGTCGATCCGACTAGCACTAGTAAGGTATGCAAGCTCAAGAGATCCATTTATGGATTGAGACAAGCATCTCGAAGCTGGAATATTCATTTTGATGAGGTCGTCACTAGTCTCGGTTTCATCAAAAGCGAAGAGGACGCTTGTTTATACAAGCAGTTAAGTGGGACCTCGATAGTGTTTTTGATCTTGTATGTGGATGACATACTACTGATCAAAAATGATGTTTCGATGCTGAACTTGGTCAACGAGTCATTGAATGGCAAGTTTTCAATGAAGGACCTCGGTGAAGCAGTTTATATTTTAGGTATCAAGATCTATAGAGATAGATCGAGGAGGTTGCTCGGCTTAAGCCAGAGCACGTACATAGATAAAGTGTTGAAGTGGTTCAACATGAGTGAGGCGAAGAAAGGGTTCTTGCCACCCTCACATGGTATAAGGCTAAGCGAGACTCAGAGTCCTTCGACATCTGATGAGCGAAGCAGGATGAGTAGTATTCCGTATGCCTCGGCAATCGGATCCATCATGTATGCCATGATATGTACAAGGCCTGATGTTGCTTTTGCAATAAGCCTAACAAGTAGATACCAGGCCAACCCAGGTGGGAGTCACTGGGCAACGGTAAAGACTATTTTGAAGTACCTGAAAAGGACTAAAGAGATGTTCCTAGTTTATGGAGGTGAGGAAGAGCTCGTCGTAAGGGGTTACGCCGACGCTAGTTTCCAAACCGACAGAGATGATTGTCGATCACAGTCCGGATTCGTGTACGTCATGGAGGAGCAGTGAGCTGGATGAGTTCCAAGCAAGATACGGTGGCCGATTCTACCACAGAAGCCAAATACATTGCGGCTTGTGAAGCTGCAAAGGAAGGTGTTTGGATCCGGAACTTTCTGGATGATCTTGGCATTTTCCCAGCCTCGGTAAAACTGTTGGACCTTTATTGTGATAATTCTGGTGCCATCGCACAAGCCAAGGAGCCGAGGAATCACCACAAGACCAGACACATAGATCGGAAATATCACCTGATACGAAAGATCGTAAAGAGTGGTGATGTAGAGTTATGCAAAATTCACACGGATGCAAATGTGCGGATCTGTTGACTAAGCCGCTTCCACAACCCAAGCATGAGGGGCACGTTAGAGCTATGGGCATACGATTTCTATTTGATTGACTCTAGTGCAAGTGGGAGACTGTTGGAGATATGCCCTAGAGGCAATCATGTATGATGATATTTCCTATGTGTTTATGAATAAAGATAGTCCTTGGACATTATCAATGATGTGTATCAACAAGTATGTGACTTGTTTGTGGGACTATGCATTGTATGATGACTGTCCTAAAAGGTCCCTAGTCGAAAGGGTTGTGTGGATGCGTAGCCGACTAGACTAGCATATGACACGGTCGATGGCTTGGTCTCACTAGCCATGGAGCATTGGATGCTAACCGGATAATATGGACTCGGAAGGATCTGGTCGGATTCGACGTAATCGGATCTGAGTTGAGATAAGGTCCGAGTCGGACAGACCCAACTATGAGACGCAGCGATATGTCATTTGTGAGTCTCTAGTACAACATACGTTCTATGTCCTAAGAGCTGAGCTGGCGCATGTACTCGGGATGGTAACAGACTTGTTTTGGGCCAACCAAACGCTACTCCGTGATTGGGTAGTTACAAAGGTAGGTTTTGGGCTTGTCCAGACCCATGCTGCGAGACATGGTCGAGCAAGATGGGGTTTGCCCCTCCAATCAGGAGAGATATACTCTAGGCCCCTCGTGTGATCCGACTAGGATAAGCATGGCCATGCGACAAGGATTATGAGATAATCCGGTTTGTGGTCGGCATCACTGGAACGAGAAAGAGGTCGGGCTAGCACAAGGATGACAGACTCGCCTTGAGCCCAACAACATATATCGTGTGGCAAAAGGAATGGAAGTGTGATGTACAGGTTCGCCTAACCAGCTTCATAGTCTACTTGGTGGTCAGCACGCCTTGCTAGAGGCTGCTACCAACCGTGCAGGTTGGAGGTGATCCGAACTGTGACCAAGCCGACTTGAACCTAAGGGGTCGCGCGCTTAAGGGAAGGAACCTACGAGGTCGGATCCGAGGACACTGATCGGATGTGATCCGAGCTAGACTTGGATCGTGGCCGAGTAGACTTGTGGGCTTTAGGATTCGTGCGAGGCCCAAGTGTTGAGCCCGCGACGAATGCCCATATATAGTGGGGGTGCAGCACACTCATGGGATTGATCGCTTTGGCGCTGTCACTAGGGTTTGCATGTGTTGCGAATAGCCACCTCCACTCGCCGCCGGTTGTGTGATCGGACCTAGCAGTCTGCCACACGATGTTCCTCCTGCACGCGCGGATACCGTTAGAGGCGGTGCACCTGCGCCGCTGCGGCAAACCTGTCTGCAGGAGATTTTCGTTCACGGGAGTTCATCGTTCCCGGGGTCTTCGTTGTTCATGGGAGATCACCGACGCGAGGAGGAGATGCGCTGCCCCAACTCTGCTTCTGTTGCACGGCACTGCGTGTCTAGTGGTAATGATCTGTGATCCATCTCCTGTAGCATGTTCTTGGTTGTTCTATGATGTCTACTACACAACTTGTTCTTGTAGACTCGTGTTGGGCCTCCAATCGCAGAGTTTTGTAGGACAATAGCAATTTTCCGTCAAGTGGATGACCTAAGGTTTATCAATCAGTGGGAGGCGTAGGATGAAGATGGTCTCTCTCAAACAACCCTGCAACCAAATAATAAAAAGTCTCTTGTGTCCCCAACACACCCAATACAATGGCAAATTGTATAGGTGCACTAGTTCGGCGAAGAGATGGTGATAAAAGTGTAATATGGATGGTAGAAATATATTTTTATAATCTGAATAAATAAAAACAGCAAGGTAGCAAGTGATAAAACGGAGCACAAACGGTATTGCAATGCTTGAAAACAAGGCCTAGGGTCCGTAGTTTCGCTAGTGCAATCTCTCAACAATGCTAATCTAATTGGATCATATAACCATCCCTCAACGTGCGATGAAGAATCACTCCAAAGTTCTTATCTAGCGGAGAACATAAGAAGAAATTGTTTGTAGGGTACGAAACCACCTTAAAGTTATTCTTTCCGTTCGATCTATTCAAGAGTTCGTACTAAAATAACACCATATGATACGCATCAACCAACTCTAATGTCACCTAGATACTCCAATGTCACCACAAGTATCCATGAGTTAATTATACGATACGCATCAAACAATTTCAGATTCATAATACTCAATCCAACACAAAGAACCTCAAAGAGTGCCCCAAGATTTCTACCGGAGAAACAAGGACGAAAACGTGCATCAACCCCTATGCATAGATTACCCCAATGTCACCTCGGGAATCCACGAGTTGAGTGCCAAAACATATATCAACTGAATCAATATGATACCCCATTGTCACCACAGGTATTCATAGCAAGACATACATAAAGTGTTCTCAAATCCATAAAAGTATTCAATCCGATAAAACGAAATCTCAAAGGGAAAACTCAATTCACAACAAGATAGAGAGGGGAAAACACCATATGATGCAACTATATTAACAAAGCCCGTGATACATCAAGATCGTGACATCTCAAGAACACGAGAGAGAGAGATTGAACACATAGCTACTGGTACAAACCCTCAGCCCCGAGGGTGGACTACCCTCCTCATCGTGGTGGCCACCGGGATGATGAAGATGGCCACCGGTGATGATTTCCCCCTCCGGTAGGGTGCCGGAACGGGGTCTAGATTGGTTTTTCGTGTCTACAGAGGCCTGCGGCAACGGAACTTCTGATCTAGGGTTACCCCCAGGGTTTTTGGAATATTTGGGAATTTATAGGGCGAAGAGACGGTGCGGGAGGCCACCGAGGTGGGCACAACCCACCTGGGCGCACCTGGGCCCCTAGGCGCGCCCTGGTGGGTTGTGCTCTCCTCGGAGCTCCCCTCTGGTACTTCTTTGGCCCACCGGGTGTCCTCTGGTTCAGAAAAAATCTCCAAAAAGTTTTGCCGCATTTGGACTCCGTTTGGTATTGATTTTCTGCGATGTAAAAAACAAGCAAAAACAGCAACTGGCACTGGGCACTATGTCAATAGGTTAGTCCCAAAAAATGATATAAAGTTGATATAAAATGATTGTAAAACATCCAAGAATGATAATATAACGGCATGAATACTTCATAAATTATAGATACGTTGGAGACGTATCAGCATCCCCAAGCTTAATTCCTACTGGCCCTCGAGTAGGTAAATGATGAAAGAAATAATTTATGAAGTGTGAATGCTAGCAAAATGCATAAGTTTGATCAATGATAATTTCAATCACTTTTTCCAGCATCATAACAGCAACTCTTTCTCATAAAACTTATCATGATAAAGTAGCAATTGAAAATGGAATTTTTGTTGTGGAAAGCTACCTATCATATTCATCACATATTCTTTTCTTTTGTAGCATGGACATATGGACTTTTATATGGTTAAAAGCAATAGTCTAGTTTTGACATGAAGATTTCAATACTCAAGCATATCAACAAGCAACCATGTCTTTCAAAATATCAACACTAAAGAAAGTTATCCCTAGCCCATTATGCTCAATCATTGATCCATTCATGAAACACACTCGCATATTAGCTACACCCAATACTCAAGTATGATCATAGTGCCCCTTAGTTGGTGCTTTATAAGAGAAGATGGAGACTCAAAAATAAAAATTGCATAAAGTAAATAGAAAGGCTCTTCACAGAGGGAAGTAGGGATTTGTAGAGGTGCCAGAGCTCAAAGCGAAAAAGATAGAGATAAAAACATTTTGGGTGGCATGCTTTTCCTGTTAACGAAAACGATCGAGTAGTTCCCACTACTTTCCATGCTAGATATATCATAGGCGGTTCCCAAACAGAAAATAAAGTTTATTCCTTTTTCCACCATACTTTCACATTCCACGGCTAACCGAATCCACGGGTGCCGTCCATACCAACACTTTCCAAGGAATTTATTATTTGATAACATAAAGTAAATTCATTTTTTATTTCGGGACTGGGAATCCCTATTACCTTTGCCGTACTCTCATGCAATGACAAGTGAATAAACACTCATCTTGAGAATAACACATCTAGCATGGAAAAATATCAGCCACCCCCTACCGTTTCATGAGCGGTACGAGAACACAAAAAGGAAATTATTTTGAAAATTAGGGATGGCACATGCAAATTTGCTTAGAATGGCATGGAAATACCGCATATAGGTAGGTATGGTGGACTCATGTGGCAAAACTGGGTGTAAGGATTTTGGATGCACAAGTAGTATTCCCACTTAGTGCAAATGAAGGCTAGCAAAAGATTGAGAAGCATCCAACCAAGAAACGAAAAATCTCATAAGCGAGCATTAAGCATAACTAATACCGAATAATGCACCGCAAGTAGGATGTAATTTCATTGCATAACTATTGACTTTCGTGCTTGCATAGGGAATCACAAACCTTAACCTCAATATTCTTACTAAAGCATAATTACTCACCAACATGACTCACATATTATATCATCATATCTCAAAACTATTATAAAGAATCAAGTTTATTTTGTCCAATGATCTTCATGAAAGTTTTTATTATATCCCTCTTGAATATCTATCACTTTGGGACTAGTTTAATATGTTGCTTTTGAAAGCTCAAACAAATCTAAGTGAAGAACATGAGCATAAATTTTTTCGTCTCTCAAAATAATATAAGTGAAACATGAGAGAATTTCTTCAAAAATAATAAAGCACACCGTGCTCAAAAAGATATAAGTGAAGCACTAGAGCAAATGACAAACTACTCCAAAAAGATGTAAATGAAGATCATGCGAGTAGTTAAGTAAATGGGTAGCTATGTGAGGGCTCTCTCTTATTTAAAAAAAACTTTCAGATCTAAGTATTTTATTAAAACAGCAAGAAAAACAAAAATTAAATGACATTCCGAGAATAGCACACATCATGTGAAGAAGCAAAAACTTAGGCTCAACCGAGACTAACCGATAATTGTTAATGAAGAAAGGTGGGATGCCTACCGGGGCATCCCCAAGCTTAGATGCTTGAGACTTCTTGAAATATTATCTTGGGATGCCTTGGGCATCCCCAATCTTGATCTTTTGTGTGTCTCCTTAATTCTTTTTATATCACGGTTTCCCTAAATCTCAAAAACTTCATCCACACAAAACTCAACAAGAACTCGTGAGATAAGTTAGTATAAATCAATGCAAAAACCTTATCATTATCTACTGTAGCAAATCACTAAAATTATTATTCAACATTGAATACTAAATGCCTCTGCATATTTAATACTCCTATCCTCAAATAGAATCATTAAACAAGCAAACATATGCAAACAATGCGAACATAACAGCAATCTGTCTAAACAGGACAGTCTATAAAGAGTGCAATTGTACTCATACTTCCCTAACTCCAAAAATTATGAAAATTTACCACACTGTATAAAATTTGTCAGAGCTTATTTTGAAAAAAGTTTCAACATTTTATCACATTCCGAATTTTCTGGAGAATTTTTGCAACAGAGATAAACTTTCTGTTTTGAAACAGCAACTCATATACTTGCAAAATAAACATGGCAAAGGTTATACTTGACATTTTTATTGAAATAAAAGATGAAAAACATTATTCTAAATAACAGAAAGCAAATCCTAGTAAAATAAAATGATGCTCCAAGCAAAACTCATATCATGTGACGAATGAAAATGTAGCTCCAAGTGAGGTTACCGATAATGTTGAAGACGTTAGAGGGGATGCCTTCCGGGGCATCCCCAAGCTTAGTTGCTTGGATCTTCCTTGAATATTACCTTGGGGTGCCTTGGGCATCCCCAAGATTAGGGTCTTTTCACTCCTTATTCTCCTCATATCGATATCTCACCCAAAACTTGAAAACTTGAATCACACAAAACTTAACGGAACTTCGTGAGATGGGTTAGTATGATAAAGACAAATCATTCACTTTGGTACTGTCAAGATAAGATTCATAATTGTTCTCACACAATGCATACTGTACCCTACAATTTATACAACTTATATTAAGAAATATAAGCCATGGAAACCATAAAACAAGCAAACTATGCATTGAAAACAGAATCTGTCAAAAACAGAACAGTACGTAAAGATCTGAATTAAGGTAATACTTATGTAACCCCAAAAATTCTGAAAAATTAGAAAAACGTAGAAAATTTGTATACCCAACAACTGTAAAACATTCAAAGTTTTTAGACACTCCAGTGAATTTAAACAACTCTGTTACTGGGTGCAAAAGTTTCTGTTTTTGCACAGAATCAAGTCAACTATCATCCACACTATCCCAAAGGCTTTACTTGGCACTTTATTGAAACAAAAGCTATAAAACATGATTACTACAGTAGCCTAATCATGTGAACACACAAAAACAGTAGGTAAAAGTGTTGGGTTGTGTCCCAACAAGCGCTTTTTTTTAATGCCTTTTAGCTAGGCATGAAGATTTCAATGATGCTCAAATAAAAGATAAGAATTGAAACACAAAGAGTGCATCATGAAGCATATAACTAGCACATTTAAGTCTAACCCACTTCCTATGCATAGGGATTTTGTGAGCAAACAACTTATGGGAACAAGAATCAACTAGCATAGGAAGGCGAAACAAGCAAAACTTCAAGGTTTTCAGTACATAGAGAGGAAACTTGATATTATTGCAATATGTAAAAGCATATGTTCCCCTCTCATAATAAATTTCAGTAGCATCATGAATGAATTCGACAATATAGCTATCACATAAAGCATTCTTTTCATGATCCTCATGAATAAATTTTTTATTACTCTCCACATAAGCAAATTTATTCTCATTCATAGTAGTGGGAGCAAACTGAACAAAATAACTAGCATGAGAAATTTGATTGGCATAATCCAATTGAAAATAAAAACCATGATGACAAGTTTCATGGTTATCATTATTCAATATAGCATACATGTTATCACCATAATCATCATAAATAGGAGGCATGCTTTCATCATAGTAAATATTCTCATCAAAACTTGGGGGGGCTAAAAATATCATCTTCATCAAACATAGCATCCCCAAGCTTATGGCTTTTCATATCATTAGCATTATGGATATTCAAAGAATTCATACTAACAACATTGCAATCATGCTCATAATTCAAAGATTTTTTATCAAACATTTTATAGAATTCTTCCTCTATCAATTGAGCACAATTTTCCTTTCCATCATTTTCATGAAAGACATTATAAAGATGAATAATATGATGCAACCTCAATTCCATTTTTTTGTAGTTTTCTTTTACGAACCAAACTAGTGATAAAACAAGAAACTAAAAGATTCAATTGCAAGATCTAAAGATATACCTTCAAGCACTCACCTCCCCGGCAACGGCGCCAGAAAAGAGCTTGATGTCTACTACACAACTTGTTCTTGTAGACTCGTGTTGGGCCTCCAAGCGCAGAGTTTTGTAGGACAGTAGCAATTTTCCCTCAAGTGGATGACCTAAGGTTTATCAATCCGTGGGAGGCGTAGGATGAAGATGGTCTCTCTCAAACAACCCTGCAACCAAATAATAAAAAGTCTCTTGTGTCCCCAACACACCCAATACAATGGCAAATTGTATAGGTGCACTAGTTCGGCGAAGAGATGGTGATAAAAGTGTAATATGGATGGTAGAAATATATTTTTATAATCTAAATAAATAAAAACAGCAAGGTAGCAAGTGATAAAACGGAGCACAAACGGTATTGCAATGCTTGAAAACAAGGCCTAGGGTCCGTAGTTTCGCTAGTGCAATCTCTCAACAATGCTAATCTAATTGGATCATATAACCATCCCTCAACGTGCGATGAAGAATCACTCCAAAGTTCTTATCTAGCGGAGAACATAAGAAGAAATTGTTTGTAGGGTATGAAACCACCTTAAAGTTATTCTTTCCGTTCAATCTATTCAAGAGTTCGTACTAAAATAACACCATATGATACGCATCAACCAACTCTAATGTCACCTAGATACTCCAATGTCACCACAAGTATCCATGAGTTAATTATACTATACGCATCAAACAATTTCAGATTCATAATACTCGATCCAACACAAAGAACCTCAAAGAGTGCCCCAAGATTTCTACCGGAGAAACAAGGACGAAAACGTGCATCAACCCCTATGCATAGATTACCCCAATGTCACCTCGGGAATCCGCGAGTTGAGTGCCAAAACATATATCAAGTGAATCAATATGATACCCCATTGTCACCACGGGTATTCATAGCAAGACATACATAAAGTGTTCTCAAATCCATAAAAGTATTCAATCCAATAAAACGAAATCTCAAAGGGAAAAATCAATTCACAACAAGATAGAGAGGGGAAAACTGTTGGAAATATGCCCTAGAGGCAATAATAAAATGGTTATTATTATATTTCCTTGTTCATGATAATTGTCTATTGTTCATGCTATAATTGTATTAACCGGAAACCATAATACATGTGTGAATACATAGACCACAGCATGTCCCTAGTGAGCCTCTAGTTGACTAGCTCGTTGATCAATAGATGGTTGTGGTTTCCTGACCATGGACATTGGATGTCGTTGATAACGGGATCACATCATTAGGAGAATGATGTGATGGACAAGGCCCAATCCTAAGCATAGCACAAGATCATGTAGTTCGTTTGCTAGAGCTTTTCTAATGTCAAGTATCATTTCCTTAGACCATGAGATTGTGCAACTCCCGGATACCGTAGGAATGCTTTGGGTGTATCAAACATCACAACATAACTGGGTGACCATAAAGGTGCACTACAGGTATCTCCGAAAGTGTCTGTTGGGTTGGCACGAATCGAGACTGGGATTTGTCACTCCGTATGACGGAGAGGTATCTCTGGGCCCACTCGGTAATGTATCATCATAATGAGCTCAATGTGACTAAGGAGTTAGCCACGGGATCATGCGTTACGGAATGAGTAAAGAGACTTGCCGGTAACGAGATTGAACAAGGTATAGGGATACCGACGATCGAATCTCGGGCAAGTAACATACCGATGGACAAAGGGAATTGTATACGGGATTGATTGAATCCCCGACATCGTGGTTCATCCGATGAGATCATCGTGGAACATGTGGGAGCCAATATGGGTATCTAGATCCCGCTATTGGTTATTGGCCGGAGAGGTGTCTCGGTCATGTCTGCATGGTTCCCGAACCTGTAGGGTCTACACACTTAAGGTTCCGTGACGCTAGAGTTGTTATGGGAAATTGTATGTGGTTACCGAAAGTTGTTCAGAGTCTCGAATGAGATCCCAGACGTCATGAGGAGTTCCGGAATGGTCCGGAGGTAAAGATTTATATATGGGAAGTCCTATTTTGGCCACCGGAAAATGTTCGGGATTTTTCGGTACTGTACCGGGAAGGTTCTAGAAGGTTCCGGAGTGGGGCCCACCTGCATGGGGGGACCCACATGAACGTGGGTAGTGGGGGAAAGGCCCCACACCCCTGGTCAAGGCGCACCAAGATCCCCCCTTAGAAGGAATAAGATCATATCCCGAAGGGATAAGATCAAGATCCCTAAAAAGGGGGGATAACAATCGGTGGGGAAGGGAAAGGATGGGATTTCTTTCCTCCCACCTTTGCCAACTTCCCAATGGACTTGGAGGGCAAGAAACCAGCCCCCTCCACCCCTATATATAGTGGGGAGGTGCATGGGAGCTGCACCCCTTGCCCCTGGCGCAGCCCTCCCCCCTCCTACTCCTCCTCCTCCGTAGTGCTTAGCGAAGCTCTGCCGGAGAACCACGAGCTCCACCGCCACCACGCCGTCGTGCTGCCGAAGCTCTCCCTCAACTTCTCCTCTCCCCTTGCTGGATCAAGAAGGAGGAGACGTCCCCAGGCTGTACGTGTGTTGAACACGAAGGCGCCGTCCGTTCGGCGCTTGAATCGGATCTTCCGCGATTTGAATCGCCGCGAGTACGACTCCATCAACCGCGTTCTTGTAACGCTTCCGCTTAGCGATCTTCAAGGGTATGAAGATGCACTCCCTCTCACTTGTTGCTAGCATCTCCTAGATTGATCTTGGTGACACGTAGGAAATTTTTGAATTATTACTACGTTCCCCAACAGTGGTATCAGAGCTAGGTCTATGTGTAGATTCTATGCACGAGTAGAACATAAGTAGTTGTGGGCGATGATTTATTCAATTTGCTTACCGTTACTAGTCCTATCTTGATTCGGCGGCATTGTGGGATGAAGCGGCCCGGACCGACCTTACACATACGCTTACGTGAGACAGGTTCCACCGACTGACATGCACTTGTTGCATAAGGTGGCTAGCGGGTGTCTGTCTCTCCCACTTTAGTCGGATCGGATTCGATGAAGAGGGTCCTTATGAAGGGTAAATAGCAATTGGCATATCACCGTTGTGGCTTTTGCGTAGGTAAGAAACGTTCTTGGTAGAAACCCATAGCAGCCACGTAAAACATGCAACAACAATTAGAGGACGTCTAACTGATTTTTGCAGGGTATGCTATGTGATGTGATATGGCCAAAAGGATGTGATGAATTATATATGTGATGTATGAGATTGATCATGTTCTTGTAATAGGAATCACGACTTGCATGTCGATGAGTATGACAACCGGCAGGAGCCATAGGAGTTGTCTTAATTTATTGTATGACCTGCGTGTCAATGAAAACGCCATGTAATTACCTTACTTTATTGCTAACCGTTAGCCATAGTAGTAGAAGTAATAGTTGGCGAGACAACTTCATGAAGACACGATGATGGAGATCATGATGATGGAGATCATGGTGTCATGCCGGTGACGATGGTGATCATGCCGCGCCTCGAAGATGGAGATCAAAAGCGCAAGATGATATTGGCCATATCATGTCACTTTATGATTTGCATGTGATGTTTATCATGTTTACATCTTATTTGCTTAGAACGACGGTAGCATAAATAAGATGATCCCTCACTAAAAATTTCAAGAAATGTGTTCCCCCTAAGTGTGCACCGTTGCGAAGGTTCGTTGTTTCGAAGCACCACGTGATGATCGGGTGTGATAGATTCTAACGTTCGCATACAACGGGTGTAAGCCAGATTTACACATGCGAAACACTTAGGTTGACTTGACGAGCCTAGCATGTACAGACATGGCCTCGGAACACGAGAGACCGAAAGGTCGAACATGAGTCGTATAGTGGATGCGATCAACATGGAGATGTTCACCGTTGATGACTAGTCCGTCTCACGTGATGATCGGACACGGCCTAGTCGATTCGGATCATGTTTCACTTAGATGACTAGAGGGATGTCTATCTGAGTGGGAGTTCATTAAATAATTTGATCAGATGAACTTAATTATCATGAACTTAGTCTAAAATTGTCTTTACAATCTATCTTGTAGATCCAATGGCCCACACTAATGTTGCCCTCAACTTCAACGCATTCCTAGAGAAAACCAAGCTGAAAGACGATGGTAGCAACTATACGGACTAGGTCCGTAACTTGAGGATCATCCTCATAGCTGCCAAGAAAGCATATGTCTTTGAAGCACCGCTAGGTGACGCACCCATTTTCCCAGCAACTCAAGACGTTATGAACGCCTGGCAGTTGCGTAGTGATGATTACTCCCTGGTTCAGTGCGGCATGCTTTACAGCTTAGAACCGGGGCTCCAAAAGTGATTTGAGCAACACGGAGCATATGAGATGTTCCAAGAGCTGAAAATGGTGAATAAGACCACTAGTTTCAAGAAAGACAAGGGTAAGAAGAACTTCAAGAAGGATGGCAAGGGAGTTGCGTGCCCGGTAAGTCAGTTGCCGGGAAGAAGCCAAAGAATGGACCCAAGCCTGAGACTGAGTGCTTTTGTTGCAATGGAAATGGTCACTGAAAGCGGAACTGCCCCAAGTACTTAGCGGATAAGAAGGCCGGCAACACCAAAGGTATGTATGATATACGTGTTATTGATGTGTACCTTACCAGCGCTCGTAGTAGCTCCTGGGTATTTGATACCGGTGCGGTTGCTCACATTTGTAACTCAAAACAGGAGCTGCGGAATAAGCGGAGACTGGCGAGGGACGAGGTGACGATGCGCGTCGGGAATGGTTCCAAGGTCGATGTGATCGCCGTCAGCACGCTACCTCTACATTTACCTTCAGGATTAGTTTTAAACCTCAATAATTCTTATTTAGTGCCAGTTTTGAGCATGAACATTGTATCTGGATCTCGTTTAATGCGAGATGGCTACTCATTTAAATCCGAGAATAATGGTTGTTCTATTTATATGAGAGATATGTTTTCTGGTCATGCCCCGCTGGTCAATGGTTTATTTGTATTGAATCTCGAACGTGATGTTACACATATTCATAGTGTGAATGCCAAAAGATGTAAGGTTGATAATGATAGTCCCACATACTTGTGGCACTTCCACCTTGGTCACATTGGTGTCAAATGCATGAAGAAACTCCATGCAGATGGACTTTTGGAGTCTCTTGATTATGAATCATTTGACATGTGCGAACCATGCCTCATGGGCAAAATGACCAAGACTCCGTTCTCCGGAACAATGGAGCGAGCAACCAACTTGTTGGAAATAATACATACTGATGTATGCGGTCAAATGAGCATTGAGGCTCGCGGTGGCTATCGTTATGTTCTCACCCTCACTGATGACTTAAGTAGATATGGGTATGTCTACTTAATGAAACACAAGTCTGAGACCATTGAAAAGTTCAAGGAATTTCAGAGCGAGGTAGAGAATCAACGTGACAGGAAAATAAAGTTCTTACGATCAGATCGTGGAGGAGAATACTTGAGTCACGAGTTTGGCATGCACTTAAGGAAATGTGGAATTGTTTCACAACTCATGCCGCCTGGAACACCTCAGCGTAATGGTGTGTCCGAATGTCGTAATCGCACTCTATTGGATATGGTGCGATCTATGATGTCTCTTACCGATCTACCGCTATCATTTTGGGGTTGTGCTTTAGAGACTACCGCATTCACTTTAAATAGGGCACCGTCTAAATCCGTTGAGACAACACCGTATGAATTATGGTTTGGGAAGAAACCTAAGATGTCGTTTCTGAAAGTTTGGGGATGCGATGCTTATGTCAAGAAACTTCAACCTGAAAAGCTCGAACCCAAACCAGAAAAATGCATCTTCATAGGATACCCTAAGGAAACTATTGGGTATACCTCCTACCTCAGATCCGAAGGCAAGATCATTGTTGCCAAGAATGGATCCTTTCTGGAGAAAGAGTTTCTCTCGAAAGAAGTAAGTGGGAGGAAAGTAGAACTTGACGAGGTACCCCATCTTGAACCGGAGAGTAGCGCAGCTCAGGAAGATGTTTCTGTTGTGACTGCACCGACTAGAGAGGAAGTTAATGATGATGATCATGAAACTTCGGGTCAAGTTGCTACTGAACTTCATAGGTCCACAAGGACGTGTTCCGCACCAAAGTGGTACAGCAACCCTGTCCTGGAAATCATGTTTTTAGACAACGGTGAACCTTCGAACTATGAAGAAGCGATGGCGGGCCCGGATTCCAACAAATGGCTTGAAGCCATGAAATACGAGATAGGATCCATGTATGAAAACAAAGTATGGACTTGCCCGATGATCGGCAAGCCATAGAGAATAAGTGGATCTTTAAGAAGAAGACTGACGCAGATGGTAATGTGACAGTCTATAAGGCTCGGCTTGTCGCTAAGGGTTATCGACAAGTTCAAGGGGTTGACTACGATGAGACCTTCTCACCCGTAGCAAAGCTGAAGTCCGTCCGAATCATGTTAGCAATTGCCGCATACTATGATTATGAGATCTGGCAAATGGATGTCAAAACGGCATTCCTTAATGGTTTCCTTAAGGAAGAATTGTATATGATGCAGCCGGAAGGTTTTGTCGATCCTAAGAATGCTGACAAAGTATGCAAGCTCCAGCGCTCCATCTATGGGCTGGTGCAAGCATATCGGAGTTGGAACATTCACTTTGATAAAATGATCAAAGCATTTGGGTTTATACAGACTTATGGAGAAGCCTGTATTTACAAGAAAGTGAGTGGTAGCTCAGTTGCATTTCTCATATTATATGTGGATGGCATACTGTTGATGGGAAATGATATAGAACTTTTGGAAAGCATAAAGGCCTACTTGAATAAGTGTTTTTCAATGAAGGACCTTAGAGAAGCTGCTTACATATTAGGCATCGAGACGCCTCATTGGTCTTTCACAAAGCACATACCTTGACAAGATATTGAAGAAATTGAATATGGATCAGTCCAAGAAGGGGTTCTTGCCTGTATTGCAAGGTGTGAGATTGAGCGCAGCTCAACGCCCGACCTCAGTAGAAGAAAGAGAAAAGACGAGTGTCATCCCCTATGCCTCGACCATAGGCTCTATTATGTATGCCATGCTGTGTACCAGACCTGATGTGAACCTTGCCATAAGTTTGGTAGGGAGGTACCAAAGTGATCCCGGAGTGGAACACTGGACAGCGGTCAAGAATATCCTGAAGTACCTGAAAAGGACCAAGGATATGTTTCTTGTTTATGCAGGTGACGAAGAGCTCGTCGTAAAGGGTTACGTCTATGCTAGCTTCGACATAGATCTGGATGACTCCAAGTCACAAACCGGATACGTGTATATTTTGAATGGTGGGGCAGTCAGCTAATGCAGTTGCAAGCAAAGCGTTGTGGCGGGATCTACATGTGAAGCGGAGTACATAGCTGCTTCGAAAGCAGCTCAGGAAGGAGTCTGGATGAAGGAGTTTATCACCGACCTAGGAGTGATTCCCAATGCATCGGGCCCGATGACTCTCTTCTGTGACAACACTGGAGCTATTGCCATTGCCAAGGAGCCCAGGTTTCATAGGAAGACCAAGCACATCAAGCGCCACTTCAACTCCATTCGTGAAAATATTCAAGATGGAGACATAGATATTTATGTAAACAAGAACAAAAGAGTTCGTAAAAGTTTTTCTTTTTCACTTTCAGTTTATCAACTGAATTGCTTGAGGACAAGCAAAGGTTTAAGCTTGGGGGAGTTGATATGTCTCTGTCGTATCTACTTTTCCTAACGCTTTTGCTCTTGTTTTGGACTCTAATTTGCATGATTTGAATGAAACTAACCCGGACTGACACTGTTTGCAGCAGAACTACCATGGTGTTGTTTTTATGCAGAAATAAAAATTCTCGGAATGTAACGAAACTTTTTGGAGAATTTTTATACAATAAAAGAAAAATACTGGAGCCAAGAACCACCAGAGGGGGCCCCTGGGTGAGCACAACCCACCAGGGCATGCCTCCCCTCCAGGCGCGCCCAGGTGGGTTGTGCCCACCTGGTGGCCCCGCAGACCCTGACTCCGACGCTATAAAATCCTATTTTTGGAGAGAAAAATCAGGAAGAAAGAATTATCGCGTTTCACGATACGGAGCCGCCGCCACCTCCTGTTCTTCATCGGGAGGCCAGATCTGGAGTCCGTTTGGGGCTCCGGAGAGGGGGATCTTCGATCTTCGTCATCACCAACCCTTCTCCGTGGCCAATTCCATGATGCTCCCCACCGGGAGTGAGTAATTCCTTCGTATGCTCGCTGGTTGGTGAGGAGTTGGATGAGATTCATCATGTAATCGAGTTAGTTTTGTTAGGGCCTGATCCCTAGTATCCATTATGTTCTGAGATTGATGTTGTTATGACTTTGCCATGCTTAATGCTTGTCACTTTGGGCCCGGGTGCCATGATTTCAGATCTGAACCATTTATGTTATTACTATTATATCTATGTTCTAGATCCAATCTTGCAAGTCATATTCACCTATTACGTGTTATGATCCGTAAACCCCGGTGTGACAGTAATCGGGATACTTTCCGGTGATGACTGTAGTTTGAGGAGTTCATGTATTCACTATGTGTTAATGCTTTGTTCTAGTTCTCTATTAAAAGGAGGCCTTAATATCCCTTAGTTTCCTTATGGACCCCGCTGCCACGGGAGGGTAGGACAAATGATGTCATGCAAGTTCTTTCCATAAGCACGTATGACTATTTACGGAATACATGCCTACATTATATTTATGAACTGGAGCTAGTGCCGTATCGCCCTAGGTTATGACTGTTATATGATGAATATCATCCAACGAATTCACCGATCCAATGCCTACAAATTTTCCATATATTGTTCTTGCTAAGTTACTACTATTGCTGCTACTGTTACAATTGCTACAAAATCATTGGTATCACTGTTACTGTTACTGTTACTATCATCACTGCTATCAAAACTATCATATTACTGTGCTACTGATCCTATTGTTGCAGATAATTAATCTCTAGGTGTGGTTGAATTGACAAATCAGCTGCTAATACTTACAAGTATTCTTTGGCCCCCCTTGTGTCGAATCTATAAATTTGGGTTGAATACTCTACCCTCGAAAACTGCTGTGATCCCCTATACTTGTGGGTTATCAAGACCTTTTTCTGGCACCGTTGCCAGGGAGCATAGCTATATTTGTTGAGTCACTTGGGATTATTATCTATTTATCACTACGAAGAATCTGAAGGACACCAAGACTAAGATTTTTCCCTCTAAGACGAGGGGAGGTAAGGAACTGCCATCACACTCTGCACTTGATTCACCTTCTATTTTGAGTAGACTTGCAACACCACCACATGCTATTAATCCTGATATGTCGCAAGTTATTGATGATGTTACTTCTGCTATGAATTCTACTCATGCTGATGCTAGTACCTTGCTTGATGATAATATGCCACTAGGTGAATTTCTTGATGAACAAATTGCTAGAGCTAAAGATATTGAGAATGCTAAAACCGATGAAATTGTCGAAATTGATGAAGTACTTGAAACTGAAAATCTTGAAACTCCTATTAGGCCTAGCTCTCCTAGATATGAATTGCCTAAGATACCTGAAGGTTATGTTATGGATGAGGAGACAACTAGAGACTTTCTTGCTTGCAATGATAGGGATGATCTTAAGAAATTACTATGCAAACTGAAAGAAAAATCTTTGAATGCTAGAATGAAATGTGATCCTAAGTTTGCTACTTCACCTATCTTTTTTGATGATAAGGATTATGAGTTCTCTGTCGACCCAGAGTTAATCACTTTGGTTGAATCTGATCCTTTCCATGGCTATGAAACTGAAACTATTGTGGCACATCTCACTAAATTAAATGATATAGCCACCCTATTTGCTCATGATGAGAAGATTCGCTACTACTATATTCTCAAATTATTTCCGTTCTCATTAAAGGGTGATGCTAAGATATGGTACAATACTCTTGCTCCTCGTTGTGTGCGTAGTCCCCAGGATATGATTTATTACTTCTCTGAAAAATATTTTTTTGCTCATAAGAAACAAGCTGCCTTACAGGAAATATTTAACTTCGTGCAAATTGAAGAAGAGAGTCTCCCACAAGCTTGGGGGAGGCTTCTCCAATTGCTTAATGCTTTGCCTGATCATCCTCTTAAGAAAAATGAAATACTTGATATCTTCTATAATGGACTAACCGATGCTTCTAGGGACTTCCTAGATAGTTGTGCTGGTTGTGTTTTCAGGGAACGAACTGTTGAACAAGCTGAGGAATTATTGAATAATATATTGAGAAATTATGATGATTGGACTCTTCCTGAACCACCTCCTAAACCCACTCAGAAGAAGAGGGGTATCTTATATCTAAGTCCTAAAGATATGCAAGAGGCAAAGAAAAGTATGAAGGAAAAGCGTATTAAAGCAGAGGATGTTAAAAAATTACCTCCTATTGAAGAAATACATGGACTTGACACACCACCACCAAAGGTGGTAGAGGTAAATTCTTTAATGAAATTTCATGAAAGTGACATCCCTTACAATAAACATCCTAGTCAATGCCTTTACGAGTTTGACAACTACATTAGAAAACAAGATCACTTCAATAAAAATGTTATGAAACAATTGAAATGCAATTCCAATATGGTTGCTCGCTTGAGTGACTTGTTATTTAGAATCTCCAATGATGTTACAGGTGTAGGAAAACATGCCTCTATGCTTCAAACCCAACTAGAACAAGTTGCTAAATCTCAAAGAGAGGTGCTAGATGAATTGAATAATAATATAAATGACTTTGCTGTTAGAGTAGCAACTAGAGGAGGTAAAATGACTCAGGAACCACTTTATCCTGAGGGTCACCCTAAAAGAATTGAACAAGACTCTCAAAGAATTAACACTGATACACCTAGTCCTTCTAGAAAGAAGAAGAAAAAGAAAAATGGTAAGACTTTGCATGCCTCTAGTGAACCTGGAGTAGAAAAACCTCCTAATAATGATAATGATGTTTCTATTTCCGACACTGAAACTCAATCTGGTAATGAACATTCATCTAGTGATAATGAAAAAGATAATGATGATGTTCATGAAGACACTCAACCAGGCAATGATAAACAACTAGATAATGATGTCAAAATAGAACCAGCTGTTGATCTTGATAACCCACAACCTAAAAATAAAAGATATGATAAAAGAGACTTTGTTGCTAGAAAACATGGAAGGGAAAAAGAACCATGGGTTCAAAAACCTATGCCCTTTCCACCTAAATCAACTAAGAAGAAAGATGATGAAGAATTTGAACACTTTGCTGAAATGCTTAGGCCAGTCTTTTTGCGCACTCGCTTGACTGATATATTAAAGATGGCCCCTTATGCAAAATATATGAAAGACATCATCACTAATAAGAGAAAAATACCGGAAGCTAAAATCTCCACCATGCTTGCTAATTATTCCTTTAAGGATGGAGTACCTAAAAAACTTGGAGATCCAGGAATACCAACTATACCTTGCTCCATCAAAAGAAATTATGTCAAAACTGCTTTGTGTGATTTAGGAGTTGGTGTTAGTGTTATGCCTTTCTCTTTATATAAAAGACTTGATTTGAATAAACTCACACCTACTGAAATATCTTTGCAAATGGCCGACAAATCAATGGCCATACCTATCGGTATTTGTGAGGATGTGCCCGTTGTTGTTGCAAATGTTACTATCTTAACTGACTTTGTTATACTTGAGATGTCCAAGGACGACAACATGTCGATTATCCTTGGTAGACCCTTTTTGAATACTGTAGGGGCTGTTATTGATTGCAATAAAAGCAAGGTCACTTTTCATATCAATGGTAATGAACACACGATGCACTTTCCGAAGAAACAATTCCAAGTGAATGGTATTAATGTTATTGAAAAATCTCCGACACTCACTATTGGAAGTTTTCAACTACCTCTACCTACTGCCAAAAAGAAATATGAAATGCTTATTGTTGGGGACATGCATATCCCCATTGAGGTAACTTAGTGTTTTACAAAAGTTCTTCGGTTTCATGCCAATCGAAGGTGGTTGTTAATAAGACTTGATCAACCTTATTAATGGATCATTTTTGAGAGGTATGAAGTTGATGAATTTAGTAAGCACAACCTTCTGCTCCCAACTTTTATTCTCTATTTTTCTTAGTCAAATAAAATAAAATGCCATGCTTTGTCTGTTTTCTGAATTTCCCGTGCAATAAAAAATGACCCAAAAATAAAAGTTCTCAGAATGCCCTGAAAATTTAATACGACTTTTTTGAATATTTCTGAATTTTTAGTACAAATAACACCAGAGGGGGGTGCACCATGTGGGCACAACCCACCTGGGTGCGCCAGCAGCCCCAGGCGCACCCTGGTGGGTTGTGGTCCCCATATGGGCCCCCTCACTTATCTCTTTAGCCCATGTCATCACTTACCTCCAGAAAAAAATCACCATTGCTCTCTCTCTCTCGTGTTCTTGCTCTCAAACCCGCGGATTTCGATTTCTTTGCTTGAAGCTCCGTTTCTGAAACTGTTTTGAGGGATTGCTACTTGGTATGTGACTCGTCGATTGCTCCAATTAGTTTTTGCTTTAGTTGATTATATTTTGAATAATTAGCTACTCTTGGTGCTGCTGTAGATAAGCTTGCATGTTGAATTCTTAGAGTTCTAAGTAGTTTGAATGCTCAATATAGCCTCTATGCCTCCTTATGAGTAGTTGCTATCAATCTTGTGAAGTTTTGTTAATAAAATTTTTGTGTCCCAGAAATTTTTCAGAAAATGTACGCGAATAAAATGAGTTTCTTTGGGAGGATTTCTTCGAGGAGGAGGTCCTCGGAGGCATCATCTAGCAATGGCTCAACTCGTCGGTCTTATGTTGAACCAAGTGCAAGCTTAGTACGAGAAGCCGCTATCAAATCATGCCTATGGCCGAGCGACGATTTCATGATGAGTGCATGTATTAAAGAAGAATTTGATCAATATATCCACAACGCCGAGCTCGGTCCCTACATTGAAGATAAGTGCCACCAACATCTCAGCCTCACAGAATCATTTACTAAGGAATTTAAATTTCATCCTCGTGAGCCTAGAGTTTTGCTTAAACTTTATGACCGTCCAATTACCATGCCTTTAGACGAGTTTAGTGGTGTGTGTAAAATTCCTTTTTGGGGTTCGCTGGACGAGCCACCAAGAGCTGAGTATGAGTCATTCTTCATCAATCTTTGTTACGGCGAGGACAGAGGAGTGACACAAGGTATAATAAAAAGTATTCATTTCCCATCAATTCAATACTTTGCACTATTTAATGGCAAATGCATCATAGGCAAGCAAGACTGTTGTACACTTTGTGCTCCTGACTTGAGCCTCATACACACTACTCTCACCAGTATTAAATGTTATAACCTTGGAAAGATTGTTACACGCAGACTGCAACACAACACTGGTAGTGGATATTTTTATGGTGGGATTTATGCTTCACGATTAGCAAAGGAGCTGGGTGTATCACCCTGGCCTAATGACCCTATCCTTCCCACTCAGTACTTAGACTTTGAGGCCATGAAGCGCCATAAGTTCCTTAAGGGCGAGATCAATGATTATACTTATAACTTGCTGTTTAATAAAGAATTCGTTGTGCATACCTTTTTGCCTGCACATGCTCTCTTTGATTTTCACAGCAAAAGAAGGTATTATGTTTTTGAGAACGAGGTCCGTGCACACAACGATGAGGTCATAGCTGCCCGGCAAGCCGAGGAGGCCGCACCAAGAGCCTTTGTGAGCTACCACTCTGACTATTATGCAGGCCGCGGGTGGTGATTTCCAAGCTAGGCCAAAAGCCTAAGCTTGGGGGAGTACGTATTTCCATCGACATTACATTCATGTTCACACATTTCATTCCAGTTGTCGGTGTTCACACTTTTTCATTGTATTATCCATGCTATATTTATTTTCTCGCTTTCTTCTTGTGTGTTTGAAAAACTTTGAGAAAACCCAAAAATATTTCTTGCTTCTTTTTAGTTTTTATTTCTAGTCTAATTTAGTTGTAATGTTAAAAGAAAACCCAAAAAGATTTCCTTGTTCTTCTTTTGCTTGTTGGGAGCTCTCCCATGTAAATAGTTTTTCTCGTTTTTGTTTTTCCCTTTAATTTGCTTTCTTCAAGAAAAAAACTAAAAACCCTAAAAATATTTCAGTGTGTTTCTCTGAAATTCTTTTCCTTTTATTGAGTCATACCAAGGAGAAGACCACGATGAAAATGTTGAGTGGCTCTCATATGCATTGATATTAATCTAATGAAGAGCCCATGTTACCTAGTCTTTTTATTTTTGAATAAAATGTTTGCAGATTCCAGCTTAGTCCACGGCACTCTTGCACTATTATTATTTTCATATCATTCGGTCGTGCAAGTGAAAGGCAATGATGACGAGATTTGATGAACTGGCTGTGGCAGAGAGAAACGGGTATGAACTCAACTTGTTCTGTTTTTGTAAATATGTTTAACCTAGTATTCATGATTCAGCCTATTATGATCAAACATGTTTGCAATGACAATTAGAGATTATAGTTTCTCATGCCATGCTTAAGTAGTTAGGAGTGGATAATGATTTATCTTGGATGTCAACATGCATTAAAATGATTGTGATGTGGTATGATGATATGGTATCCTCCTCTGAATGTTTCAAGTGGCCTGACTTGGCACATGTTCATGCATGTAGTTGAATCAAAACCAACATAGCCTCTATGATATTTATGTTCATGGTGTTCATATCCTACTCATGCTAGTATCCAATGTTACTTATGCATAATGCATGTTCATTACCGTTTTCGCTCTCTAGATGGCCGCTTCTCAACCTATTTGCTAGCCTTCGCCTGTACTAAGCGGGAATACTACTTGTGCATCAAAATCCTAAAACCCAAGTTATTCTAGATGAGTCCACCATATATCTACCTATATGCGGTATTACCCTGCCGTTCTAAGTAAATTTGCATGTGCCACCTCTAAAAACTTCAAATAAACATCCGTTTTTGTGTGCCTGGATTGTTCATAGAGCGACAGGAGGTAGTCGGTATCTTCCATGCTAAGCGGGTTATTCTCATGATGAGTGTTTATTCACTCGTACTTGCACAAGAGGGGCGGTAATAGGGATTCCCAGTCCCAAAATCAAAAATTGCAAATAATTAAACAAAACTCCGCCAGTAATGATGTTGGTATGGACGGTACCCGTGGATTCGGCTAGCCGTGGAGTGTGTTTTTTGGTGGAGGGGGAGTAAACCTTTACTTTTATCGCTTGGGAACTGCCACTAATGTGTTTAGCATGGAAGATATCGATAACCAATGGTCACGAAGTAAACAGGAAGGGTGCATTTCTCAAAATTTCATTTACCTATGTTTAAAAAATCTGAGCTCTGGCACCACTGCAAATCACTGCTTCCCTCTGCGAAGGGACTATCTATTTAATTTTATGTTGTGTCATCACCTTCTCAAATAAGCGCCAGATCTGAGAGCACTATTGTCATCCTCATGCATTGTGTAGCTAATGTTGGATGCATCATGACTGGATCTTTTCTACCATGAATTACAATGTTTAGTCACTGCTTGAACTTTGGAGGTGCTCTGCATTTATGTTTTGCGGTCTCAGAAAGGGCTAGCGAGATAGCACTGTTGTCATATTATATCACGATTGTTCTGACAAAGTGTTGTCATTTGAGATATTTTATTATTGCTCGCTAGTTGCTTATGCCATTGATATGAGTTAATATAAATTTTAAGAGTTATTGTTGACATGGTTAGTTATAATCTTTCCTGAAAACCTGGGTGCTACTTAAGCTTATTTATGTAAACAAGAACAAAAGAGTTCGTAAAAGTTTTTTTTTTCACTTTCAGTTTATCAACTGAATTGCTTGAGGACAAGCAAAGGTTTAAGCTTGGGGGAGTTGATATGTCTCTGTCGTATCTACTTTTCCTAACGCTTTTGCTCTTGTTTTGGACTCTAATTTGCATGATTTGAATGAAACTAACCCGGACTGACACTGTTTGCAGCAGAACTACCATGGTGTTGTTTTTATGCAGAAATAAAAGTTCTCGGAATGTAACAAAACTTTTTGGAGAATTTTTATACAATAAAAGAAAAATACTGGAGCCAAGAACCACCAGAGGGGGCCCCTGGGTGAGCACAACCCACCAGGGCATGCCTCCCCTCCAGGCGCGCCCAGGTGGGTTGTGCCCACCTGGTGGCCCCGCAGACCCTGACTCCGACGCTATAAAATCCTATTTTTGGAGAAAAAAATCAGGAAGAAAGAATTATCGCGTTTCACGATACGGAGCCGCCGCCACCTCCTGTTCTTCATCGGGAGGCCAGATCTGGAGTCCGTTTGGGGCTCCGGAGAGGGGGATCTTCGATCTTCGTCATCACCAACCCTTCTCCGTGGCCAATTCCATGATGCTCCCCACCGGGAGTGAGTAATTCCTTCGTATGCTCGCTGGTTGGTGAGGAGTTGGATGAGATTCATCATGTAATCGAGTTAGTTTTGTTAGGGCCTAATCCCTAGTATCCATTATGTTCTGAGATTGATGTTGTTATGACTTTGCCATGCTTAATGCTTGTCACTTTGGGCCCAGGTGCCATGATTTCAGATCTGAACTGTTTATGTTATCACTATTATATCTATGTTCTAGATCGGGTCTTGCAAGTCATATTCACCTATTACGTGTTATGATCCGTAAACCCCGGTGTGACTGTAATCGGGATACTTTCCGGTGATGACCGTAGTTTGATGAGTTCATGTATTCACTATGTGTTAATGCTTTGTTCCGGCTCTCTATTAACAGGAGGCCTTAATATCCCTTAGTTTCCTTATGGACCCCGCTGCCACGGGAGGGTAGGACAAAAGATGTCATGCAAGTTCTTTCCATAAGCACGTATGACTATTTACGGAATACATGCCTACATTATATTTATGAACTAGAGCTAGTGCCATATCGCCCTAGGTTATGACTGTTATATGATGAATATCATCCAACGAATTCACCGATCCAATGCCTACGAATTTTCCATATATTGCTCTTGCTAAGTTACTACTGTTGCTGCTACTGTTACAATTGCTACAAAATCATTGTTATCACTGTTACTGTTACTGTTACTATCATCACTACTATCAAAACTATCATATTACTGTGCTAATGATCCTATTGCTACAGATAATTAATCTCCAGGTGTGGTTGAATTGACAACTCAGCTGCTAATACTTACAAGTATTCTTTGGCTCCCCTTATGTCGAATCTATAAATTTGGGTTGAATACTCTACCCTCGAAAACTATTGCGATCCCCTATACTTGTGGGTTATCACTCACCGCTGATCATGGAGATTTGGGAGGCCATGGATTTTGGAGGCGGGTTAGGAGAAGTGGAACTAGTGTAATGTGAAAGGACGGGACGACTGGGAGCGAACTGTTGTAAGGTAGAAGACGGGGACGAGTAGGGCATGCGAACGGTGTGGGGTGCTGGCTTGCCCAGTGGATAAACGGCTGCATGCCCCCAAAGAGTTCTTGAGTACTATGCAGGACCCACTAGATGTCATGTCTACTAGACCCAAATCGTAGGCCTAACGGTATAGCTTCTGCGTGTTCGCACGCCATGCCGGCGCGTGCATGTAACTTTCACTTAATTCCGTCAACCGTCGCGCCTCCCACGACCTTCGCCTCCCTCGCGTGGTCGCGCCCTTTGAGACTTCGGATGGCTATAAATGAGCAATTTTTTTGCCTACTCCGCATCCATGATACTCCCTCTGGTCCTTTTTACTACGCGTAAGATTTGTGTCATGTCAAAGTTTGACCAAATTTATACTAAAAATATCAATATCTACAATACCAAATATATATATATATATTATGAAACTACATTTCATAATGAATATAAAAATATTGATTTGACATTGTGAATGTTGATACATTTTTCTATAAGTTTGGTCAAAGTAGAGGTACTTTGACTTCAGACAAAACTTATATGCACTATGCAGACTAGTTCCTTCGTCCAGGTGAGTTATGATGTTGCCATGTCATATATAGTCATCACAACAAGGTTATAGTACTACTACCTCCCTTCTTGTTTAAAGGGCTCGATTCAAAAATCTCACCTACTCTTTACGAAGATAGAGGCGGTGGAATAGTTTTTGTAGTCTGCAAAAGTACTCAATTAATGCTCTCGTTCTTCACAAATATCCAAATATTTTCCTCTCCATCATGTGTGAAAACAATCTGCATGCTTGACTCTCTGTGTCCCTCCGGTAGTCCCACCACTCCTCCCCGTGTGAAAACAATCTGCATGCATGACTCTCCTCCCCCGCGCTTGTCCAATCCGTTGTGACCAGCAATATTTCCACCCCTCCCCTCCCCCGTAATTTATTCCAACAAAAATATGCCCACCTAGCTGTTACATTAATCACGCAACATATCTTACGTAGGTGTGGCATTGCTCGCTATAAATACTGTGCCTCCCACGGCATTCGGAAGAACGCTCATGTTCATTGCCTTTATCTCCTCCTCCTCCCTCTCAATTAAGGACCCGTCGACCACCATGGCATCGCCCCTCCCAAGCCCTAGGCACCTCTCGCTGCCCCGTGCGGAGGGTCACACGTTGACATTCCATTCCTCGCCGTCACTAGTCGAGGAGGACACATTGGCGTTCCGTTCCTCGCTGCCACCAGTGGAGAATGATGCGTCGGTGTTCCACTCCTCGCCGCGATGCGTCGAGGTGGATGCGTTGGCGTTCGCACTCTCGCCACCAAGCGAGGACGCATCGGCTCCCCGCTATGAGGAGAACGTCGCACCGCCCGCCAAGCCCCCTAGCTTGGAGGAGCTTTGGAAAGAAATGGAGGTCGCCTTGTGGGAGGCTTTGCCTCCGGCAGAGCGCGCCAAAAGAGAGGCGGAGAAAAAGGCCGAGGAAGAGAAGCACGCCGCGAGGTATGCTGCCTGGCAAGCCTATGTCATGTCCGAGAGAGTCAGGCAATTGGCTCTTTGGCAGAAGGCTCGTGCGAGGGCCGTGTTGGTGGCGAAGGACGCCCGTGCCAAAGCCCTGAGTGCAGTCGGGCCCAAGCGCCTCATCTACGCTTGGTGGTACATCGACCGGGTGCACGCTTCCAGCGGGGAGGAGTAACTGTTGGCGCCGGATCACCAGACCGGTGAGATCGCGCTCGCCTGCCGGCAAGCTGCCAATCAGCACCTCGCGAGTTGCAAGGCCGAGGAAGAGGCGTTGTGTCGCTGGGCTGGGAAACGGCCGCGCACCAGGGCACTCGTGGCGCACCGCAAGTGTTCCACCCAGCCTCGTGACTTTTATTAGGAATAATTTAGTGTCGTAAGGCGATCTCATTAGTTTTGGGACAGAAATGATAAATCCCGAACATTCGGGAATTATTAGCGTCGTTAATTAAGTATGTAAAAGGAAAAGTTTGGAAACCTTGTGTATCCGTACACATTTGTAAGTATGTGCATATAGCACAAACTTAACTATATATCGTAGTACACGTCTCTCTCTCTATATGCTTGTAGACTGTACTACTACTATTATGTATACACATACACGTGCAAATGCACATTTTAACATTACGATGCGGTTTTTGTAAAAGTAGAAAAACAACACTAGTCAAGCTTGTGAAATGATTCAATGCAAAAGAAATGCAAAAATGCTCGTTTGATTGTTTACTTTAGCTTCCTTCTCTCTGTGGTTATTTCTCTATCGTACTTTGTACGGAGTATCTCACTGGTCGGGAAGGCATGCAAATTCACAAACCACTTCGTACACCCTGTATCGAATTTTTTGCCTAACAAGTTGTGCCGTGCAATTGGAATTCCAACTTGAGTACTACTCCCTCCTTTCTGGTTTATAGGGCTCAACTCAAAAATCTCACCAACCAAGGTAGATGGTGAGTGGTGGAATAATTTTTGGAGTTTGCAAAAGCACTCAATTAATGCGCTTGTTTTCCTCAAACAATTGTGTTTACCAATACATTAATTGCAATGCATGCATGCATAAACTATATGCATTGGTCAATTTTCTTTTAATACTTGCATGCAATGATTTAATGCACCTTGAAATCTGAACATGTGATAGGGAACAACCAAATTGAGCCTTATAAAACGGGAAAACTAAAATTTTGAGATAAGCCCTATAAACCGGAAAGGAGGACTAGGGGTACTAGGGGTAGTAGCTAGGGATACTAGGAGTAGTAGCTAGGGATCGAGTGTGCGAGATGAACCGGACAAAGTAAATGTAGAGAGATGAAATGCAAAAAAGACAGAGGGATGTGATGGTTGCTTGTCTGTTTATTTTACCAGGCCACTTATTACTGGGAGTGGTGGGGTTTTGTGATATGAAGGCTTTACTGCCACGTCACGAGCGTGGTGAGACTCCCGTGCAGCGCCGCCCTCTACACTAGTACTACCTCCGTCATGGTTTATTAGTCCCTATGTAATTTGACTGAAGATTTAACTGACAAAATGTTAGTGCATGTCAACAAAAACTATATCGTTGGATTCATATTTGAACATAGTTTTCAATGATATAATTTTTGGTGACATGCATGAGCATTTATCGTACTATATATAATGTTAGTTAAATTTATGGTCGTACTATATATTGTAAGGTGCCCGTGCATTGCACGGAACAGTGAAATGCATTGATCGGGGAGTTGTTTATTTTGACAAAGTATGTGGGGGTCATCTCATGTGTAACGAGTATCGATAGGTTTCTTTGGATATTATTTCTTCTCTAGAGCTCACAAGCATCCGGGTGAATAGTAAATGTAGGCTAAATAGATAAAAAGTATCTTTTGCAAACAAAAGCGTTCAACTCTTCAACCTGCATCCAAAACTTTTGAAGAAATAACACTTGTGCTTTGCAAGAAATGATCTTTAAGAATTATTTTTTGAGTATCGATTTTGTTTATTTTTTCTAGACCACCATGAATGTAAATCAAGATGACTTGGAAGGGGGCAGAGGAGATGTAAGAAATGGTTCACCATAAGTCTTTCACCATTACTGTAGTAAAAATTCACAATTAATCTCATAAATGGCAAGTGAGAACTCTAATGGAGCAAAAGCATACATGGAAGATTCTAGACTAAACCATAAATGGATACACTTTTATTCAAACACGATACTCTAATAGAGCAAGATCATGCATGGAAGGTTCTATACTATATAAATAAGAAGTGTCCACATGCTTAGACAGCGGCTTACATTGAGCGAAGAATAATGATGAACAGTTAACTTGGTAATGCATATGCCCAGGTGAACCTCCTTGGAGTCCCCGTGCATCATCTTGGGGTGAAAATGATACCAAGCTTCTTCCATGTCCACATTGCAGGAACGGAGCAGCTTGGCACAGTCCCATTCAGCGTGAGGGAGGCGCCGAGGTCGCCCTCGTACGCCAGAGGGGCAGTAACAGTGAGCACGCACCAGTACAACGGCCTCATGTCAGCGTCAGCGGCGTTGCCCCTAACAGACACTACAGAGACGGGGCGGCAGCCTGCGTGGGCCTTGCCGGTGCCCACGGCCAAGAGGAAGACGCTGTCGTCCTCCTTCGCGACTAGCAGGCGGCGGTGATCCTCCAGCGACTCTGGCACGGTGAACGGGTAGCACGTCTCGTACTTAATGTTCACCGCGGGCCAGTAGTGATTGCCGGACGGTGCCGTGAGGTGATGCACGAGGCTCGCCGGTGAGCCCTCAAACGGCGGCGTGCACTCATAGCAGTAGCAGGGCGCGTGCGCGCATCTGGAACTATGCTCCGGCAGCAAGTGCTGCTCGACGTACCTCTCGCAGCTGAACTCTTGTAGACGCAGGGCACCTTGCAGGCATCGATCAGGCCATCCATGAAACAGGAGTGGCTGTAGGGGACGTTGCGCCCGCCGCATGGAGCGTAGGAGTAGCACACGAAGCGGTAGATGGTGTACTTACTAGTACTCCCTCCGTTTCTTTTACTAGTCTGTACTCTCTACTCTTATAAAAAACCGAGTTGGTGATGATGGTGTGCCTGCCATCTTGCAATACAGACCGTCCGATCTATATCTGACGGATAGAAAGCAAACTATGGCAATTTTGCAAAAGGATACCCGCACCTCTCTCGTTCATCCTTATCTCCCACAACTTCATTGTTGAGTAATTAAAAAAGGAAGCCTCTGGAACAATCTGGCATGGTGGCCGCTGCCGGCGTCGTCCATCCCCATGCCTCCGCTAAGTCCGACCACCAATCACTACTGCGCCCCACTCCTCCTCACCTTATCTCTCATCTTTCTCGAGATATTATTTTTTCGAGGAAATTCTCGAGATACCATTTTTTCAATGAAATTCTCGAGATATCATTAGTTTTTACACATGGGATTACTCCTGCGTGGGTCAATCACAACAGGTGTTTTGTAAAAAAATGCATCTTGATGTTCCGGGCAATGCACGGGCATCTTGCTAGTTTGCATATAATTCCAAACACCACATAGACACATTCTCTGACCATTTTACAACTATGTTAGCATCATTATTAGTGGTCATCCGGTGCAAGTTCTAGCCCCGGGTGTTTAAACCTTTTTTTAGTAATGATATCTGGCGATTGTTCGCCACGAGCCCAATCCTGGCGAATCCCACATAACCGTCAAATTTCCATCCGCCGGTGGCCTATTTTTAAGCCATAGTATTTGACAAAACCGCCACCCTTACACATGTATTGTAATTACGTCGCGAGAATTTGCAACTGCCATGTCTCCCAGCGAACGTTTGCTGGGGATTGGAGTTAGCACCGATGGCAGTTCGTAGTCGTTCCACGCTCGGGCATTGAAGTTTGTAACTATTTTAATATACTACTCCTCCGGTGCTAGTAGTGGAGCAGAGTCCTACTCCACTATACTACTTGGGCATGGTAGTAGGTACTGTAGTTTATTGTACTAGTACTGTGATCACTCAAGCAAGTTGTCTGGCATCGATATGACCCTACGCTGTTGGGATGTGTCTCGTAAGTCAAGCGGCGTGCTGCTGCTACATTGTCATCATCACCTGTCCACTTCCCGCAGCACATATTCGCTTCTCCATCCTCGTCCACACATAATCGTCCAATCTTCCATCCCCGCTAGGCGCCTCCCCCCTCTTCCGAAACCCAAACACTAACAATGGCAGAATCGAGCAGCATCCATCGAAAGAGTGGCTGTAATTTGCTCCCCACAGAGGTAATCAAGCCCATTGTTTCGCGTGTGGACAATCTCAGTACCATGCCGCTCGCCGCGTGCTCGTCGGGGCTGTACCGTTTACTCAAAGCCCTTAGGCCGGAGCTTTTTAGGCCAGCTCCCTGCTTGCTGATGTCGCCTGATCTTCAGAAACGGCATGTCACATAGCATAACGATCATAGGGTGGCGAGCATCAACCCCCTCGACTGCGATCCGATCCCCGTCACCCTCAACTACATTAACGGTATGTACTGGGTCGGCATGAACACGTCTTGGATGGTGCTCGTCGACGGTCGCGGCAGTTGCATGCTCGTGGAGGTCTACACCCAGTGATTGATCCCCCTTCCTTCGATTAACACTGCACTACTTTGGCACCGTGGCCCAGAATACTCAGAATCTTACAGTAGCCAACATGATTCCAAGTTTGATTTGCTCAAGGTTGTAATCTGCCAAGTGCCCACAAGATCTGTGAATTATAAAGACTTCAGTCTAATTGCGTTCTTCAACCGCGGTCTCGCCTATCTGATAGGCCACTGGGGTAAGTGGAGAAATCTGCACATCCATCGTAGGATCATACATCCTCCATGGCTCTCTGATGCCATTGAACGCAAGGGCTTCATTTACGCTATGGACTCCTTCTATGGCTGGACGTATTGCTGGCCTACTCCAGTCATCGCTACAACAGGCTGTTACAGCAGTATGTTAGTTTCCTATGATATCATGATGGCTTGCGTATATTACTATCAACATTTACTGAAAAAATATTCATGCTCATAACATGCTATTCTTAAGATTGACTACAGTACGAGCCCTTTTTTATTTGACTCCAACTTGATATGATGTTGTAGGCCGCCTGGCGTCCCTACCCTTCCTAATTCCAGAACCTTTCAAAGAAAAGCGGCATGGCAGTTGCAGGTGGTTCCTGGCTCAATCAGACGACGGTGAATGATTGATGATCGTTCGCACGTACCGCACGTGTTGTTTTGCGGAATGCAATCATAGTCACTGCAAGGTCTTTGAGCAGGATCCCAACTTCTCTGGGCCTTCAGGAATTTTTTACTGGATGCCAGTAAGTAGCCTTGGTACACGCTCTCTATTTCTCGGACTGAATTATCCGATTAACCAGGAGATAACCGACGGCAAGGATCATGATGGCAGCGCGGTTTCGTTCATCAGGCAAAACAGTGTGTACACAGCGTACCATGCGTCTCTCCATGCACCATACCCTGATATGTGCCACCACGCTCTGCAGCCCAAAGTAGGAGAGAGGGTTGCAAGTATTAGACTTCGACCTGCTGGCTGGAGTTTCCCCCGTCAGGCACCCATTTGGTTCAAGTCGTTACCCAATCTCCACAGCTTAATAAATAGTAATGTCTAACTGAGCCAGTTAGTTAGATGCGTACACTTGGTGTAGTAGGATCTTTATTTAGTTTGATGCATACACTTGTTCTTTTTGGTATCCCTTTTGTAATGTTGGCTGATGTTTGGTTTGGAAGAGAGAGCTGCGTTTTTACTCTTCTGGCCTGCTTATTGCTTCTATTGCACCCCCAGCCCTGGTTGTTGCTGTTGCTGTTTTCAATGTACAATCAGTAATATATTTCGTATGTTGGTTGAATAAATGTGTTGTTAGAACGAAAAACACAATATTTTGGAAGTCATTGCACGGTCTGATCCTTTAGTGCCCCGTACGTAGCGCATACTATTTTTGGTACGGAGCACATTTTCCACTTGTTGATCACATGCAGCCCAGTGATGAAGGCCCAATAGAGGAGCCAATAATTAACTGGAAGGGAGGCTCTCACATGAATCCGGTCCAGGTACATGCTCATGGTCCCCTAAACATAAATAAATAAATAAAGCTAAATGCTCATGCACCAGTTCTTTAAATTTACGATTTGAAAAGTCAAATTTTAACAGGAGGATATTATTTCCTATGAGAGTGTCTTTACATTCAGTCGATATTATTCTTAGGCAAAGATAGCGACTAGTCGTTTTTCTCCCACCATTTTCTTCCTGCAACCAGCGGACCCATGCAAATTGTAGTCGATGTCGTAAATAGTTCTGGTCCATTATTTTTTTTATAAGAATGCCCAACCCAGCCCAACACACTGGCGACACCACTTTATGCCAGGGCTTCTAAATGTGCTCGGCTTCATACCTCAAGAAGAAAATTGTCTAAAAAAACCTCAAGAAGAAAAAGGTGCTCCGCAGCATTTTACAATAAGTTCTAGCCATATAAAATTAATTCTCATAATCCAGCATAATGAGTTTTTGGGTCTGACCGGTCCAGCCGCCAAAACCAAACCTACGCCGGCGGGAGCGCCTGTTCCCGCCTTCCACGGCTGGTTCTGCTGCCGTGCATGCATCGCCGCCTTGTCGTACCCTGAAATGCTGGCCAGGCCATCCCTTTACTCCCCCCGACATCCTATTGTTCTCCGGCGATGGCAACCTACCCCGCACCAGAACCAGTGAACCCTAGTACTCCCCTCCACCTACGGCCATACTGCCGCATGTTCCCCGGCTCCTGTTCATTCCCGTCCGAGGCCTCGCCGTCGTCCTCCGCCTTGTTGCGCTCGTAGCGGCACCATCGTCTGGCCCTGTCAACATAGTGAATCGGGAGAGGACTGTAGTTGTGAGTATGATAGTACGGACCCACTAGGTCCACTCCCGAACACAAGCAAGGGCCTCTTTACTACTCAGATGCACCCCTAGATTTTTTTACTCTAATCAACCCTACTGATATTTGGGACCCACATCATTGTCAATGTATAGTCAATTAATGACAGAGTTGCACACCGCTTTTTTTTGAGGATTTGTTCAGAGGAGCAGGCTATAAACTGGGTTGTGCGGTCTCTGTGGCCCGTCTAAAAACATGACCAGCCCGGCAGTTTTTTCTTTGGGAAAATAGGTAGCCCACTATTTCTTTTTGAAGAATACCCAAGCTAGGCCTATTTTTTTCTCTGACTTACTGGGCTGCAAATCTTTGAAGACGAGGAGGGATGCATTTCGGCCTGGCCAGAGAGTATGGGTAGTAAATCTTAAAAGTAATATGAAAGGGGTTGCAAATTCCAAAAAAATATATAGCAAATGGGCAATTAGTTTCATTTTTTGTTTTTGTTCTTCACTGATATTTTATATTTCATTAGATTTTAACATAACATAGTATTACTTTATTTTTAAATTAGTTTTAGTATGGCTACTAATTTTTGGATTAAAAATATTTTGTTCCCCAGCAAAAATATGTGAATTTTTAAAATTTCGCATATTTTTTAGTTCAAATTTTTAAACCTGGTACTGACCAGAAAATGGGCAACAATTCTAAAAATGGAAAATGGGCTGCAATAAATTCCGTATGAATTAGCAAATAGGCTGTAAATTATAAAAATAATAGCAAATGGGATGTACAAGCCACAGATTCCGAGGCTGACTTGTTTACGCAAGGCTTTGTCAACTTATAGTCAACACATGATTCTAGCAGCAGTGACTGTTGGATGTCCATCCAACGGCCAACGTGCTTCTTCAATCTCTGATCTTCCTCCTCCAGCCGCCTAAACCAGCGCCGGCGGGACTGCCTGCTACCTCCTCTTGTGGTCGGCTGTGATGCCGCATAGGCTTCACCGGCCCACCCTACTCCCTCTGCTGGCCTGGCCATCCCTCTACCCACCCGCACCTCATGTTATTCTCCGGTGATGGTAGCATCACGCCGCAGCCGAACCAGTCAACCGTCATACTCCCCTCAGCGTGGGCATCCACTGTTGTGTCTTCGCCGGCTCCGGGTCGTTCCATTCCTAGGCCTCACCATCATCCACCGCGTTGGTGCTCTAGGCGCGGTGTGCTCAACATGGTCAATATTTGACAAACGACAGCCATCGGAATAGGGATGTACATGGAGAGGCTGACAGTAGGGACCCCCATGGTCCATAGCCGCACGCAAGCAACTGCCTCCTTATTACGCGAAAAAATGATTCCTCCTACTGACATCTGGGGCGCACTGATTCGGAGGCTGACCTGTGGGCCTACTAAGTTGACGCGTACGCAGGGCTTTGTCAACTTAGTCAACAAACGATTCTAGCAGCAGTGACCATTGGATTTTAATTGAACGGTCCAGCTGCTTCTTCAATATCTGATCTTCTTGCACCAGCCGCCCAAACCAGCGCCGGCGGGGCCGCCTGCTCCTGCCTCCAGTGGCTGGCTGTGCTGCCGCGCAGGCCTCACCGCCCCACCCTACTCCCACCATTGGCGAGGCCTTCCCTCTACTCACCCACACCCCCTGTTATTCTCCGGCGACGGCACCCTCAAACTGCACCCGAACCAGTCAACACTCGTACTCCCCTCCGCGTGGGCATCCACTGCTGCGTATTCCCCGGCCCCGGGTCGTTCCCTTCCTAGGTCGCACCGTCGTCCACCACCTTGGTGCTCTCAGATGGTACGGCGTCGTCAACACGGTCAACAAATGACAGCCATCAGAAGAGGACTATAAGTGGAGAGGCTGACAGTTGGGTCCATGGCCGCACACAAGGAAGTGCCTCCTTATTACTCGCAAAATAATGATTCCTCCACCTGACAGCTCGGACCCACCGGAAGGGCCTCTATATTTCTCAAAAAAAATGTTCCCCCCTGACAGCTGGGACCCACCGGCTTTATCTTTGCACGAAAGGAAGTGCCTTCTTACCCCATGACAGTTGGGACCCACCAGGTTGGAGCGAAGGTAGCATTATCTGTCTGGCTGTGAACGTGTACGTACATAGCGGTCGATCGGTCTCTCTGTGGTGATGTACCGTGGCCGAGTAAGGAGCGGCACGTGTTGAAGCAGAGGCGCCGACGTAGCATGTCACGTAGTCCCTTCTATAATGTGTACACGTATGTACAGCCATGCTGCAAGATAGTAAATACGGCTACATACGTACATATGGGCGGGGTCTCTAATGCGTACAACGACGTCATCCTGTTCATCGGCAGCCAACCGGCTGGGTCAGAACAGAGTAAACAGCTTCGCGTGTTCATCGGGAGCCAACCGGCTTGGACGGAACAGCCAAAACGAGGTCTGGCGTACCGCAGAACAGAGGACACGGCCTTCTGTTCGACCGCGTATGGTCGAAATGGGGTCCTGTTCATCGGGAAGGGTCTGGCGTACCGCAAAACGGAGGAAACGACCTTTTGTTCGAGCTCCTACGATCGAAACGGGGTGCTGTTGATCGGGAGGGGTGTGGCGTACTGCAAAACGGAGGAAACGGACTTGTGTTGGAGCGCCTATGGTCGAAACGGGGTCCTGTTCATCGGGAGGGGTGTGGCGTACCGCAAAACAGGACTCCATAGGCTACTATTCATCCACCGTCTAGTGCCTCGCTCTAGCCTCCATGGGCTACTGTTCATCCACCATCGACTTCCTCCAGCCTCCACGGGGCTACTGTTCATCCACCGTCGACTTCCTCCAGCCTCCACCTGCTACTGTTCATCCACCGCGACCTTTCTCATGCCTCCACCAGCTACTGTTCATCCACGGGGACCTGTTCATCCAGCCTCCACCGGCTACTATTCAACTAGCCCTGCATGGGGTCCTGTTCATCCACCCCCAACCGGCTTGGGTGTGTGGCGGCCTCCTCGATCGAGGTCCTGTTCATCCAGCGGCAATTACCTCTACTACCACGGGGTCCTGTTCATCCTACCCCCACCAGGAACTGTTCATCCAACCCCCAACAACGGTCACTGTTCATCAAGAGGCAGCAGGTTCGATCGGCTTCAATAGTAGCAGTAGCGAAGGAATCGCTCGGGTTCAGTTAACAGCCAATGGATCGATCGCTCGGGTTCAGTAACGTAGCTAGTGCAATCGCTCGGGTTCAATAAGCGAATGCCTCGCTCGGGTTCAGTTAGAGCCCAACGCCTCGCGCACACGCGCGTATGTGTATGAGAGAAACACGCAAACCTCCGTGCATCGCTTGGCCCCGACCACCCACCGTAACTGGGAACTCCCCGAAATTTTCCTCGTCCTCGCTTCTACCATGATTTTTTTCATCATGGACGGCCCAAAGAATGTCATGCAGGTGCGTCCTCGGCCCGCCCAGGACGAAAAGCCCATTTTCTGTCATGATTTTTGGTCATAGAAGTAGGAGCCCACCACATCTATGATGATACATGCTTTTGTCACAATTATCGTCATAGAAGTGCCATAAGCATGACAGAAAAAATTTCGTTCGGCCCATAATGTCACGAATGTATCTTTTTTTTAGTGTAGACAAGAGGGGGGGCGCTCGAAGCATCATCCTGATCATCAAAGCGCCATCCTGCCATCGGAAAGGAGCGAGCTATGGCCGCACTATCGTTGTCCTCGGACCCTGGGCCAACCTCCTCACCAGCTGCAGCTCTCTCTGCCTTCTTCTGACGCCTCACAAGCTTGTCCTTGTTGATCTCCTTAACCTGACGGCGCTGAATAGACTGGCACATCTGGAACAAGTTGCTCATGGTCTTGAACAAGGACTTTTTCTCTCCTCTGGTGAAACTAGCCTCAGATTATACCTTCTTGCCCTTACCACGAGGGATCCGTGCAGTGGAGGACATATCAGGAGTGTATGTGGCATGATCTTCAGGCCTAGGATTGCGCCCCTTCTTGGGAGGCACATATGGAGCAGGAGCAGCAGGGGTCCAGTTGGAGTTGCGCTTGGGAACTGAAAGTGCGTTATATCGACTAGAGGGGGGGTGAATAGGCGATTTTAACAAATTCGTCACTGTGGAAATACGACTTGAGGAATTTGCTTAGTGACGAACTACAAGCAGCGGAATAAGTACTCAGGTGCATGCATAACAAGACAATAACATAGTCATCATGATGAAATGAAACATACACAGAGCACAATGAGCATGTAAACAGGATAAGTAGGCAGAAGACAAGATGACTGAAGAAATAGGATTGAGGACATTCAGAAAGTCTTCAGTCAAAGTCTTCAAACAGTAATGATCAATTTCATCAACACATGAATGTGGAAATGAAAGAGTTGAGGAAATAGAACCAGTAGCTCAGTGAAGACAATGATTTGGTAGACCAGTTCCAACTATTGTGACAGTTGTACATCTGGTTGGAGCGGCTAGGTATTTAAACCAAAGGACACACAGTCCTCACCGTATTCTCCTTGAGCTAAGGTCACACAGACCTCGCCCAATCACTCGAGGTAAGTCTTCACAGGGAACTTCCAAACCTTCACAGAATAGGTCACCCGGCGATCCAGAATTCCTCTTGGATGCTCTAGACCTTGACGCCTAACCATCTGGAAGATGCACAATCTTCAAAGGTAATAAGCATTGGTTCCACACAGGAGCAATCTCTTCAGTGATGCTCAATCACTTTGGGTTTAGGTGTTTGGGTTTTGGGTTTTTCCTCACTGATGATTTTCTCTCAAAGTCCTCGGAGGATGGGATGCTCTAAATGACAAGTGTCAGTTTCTCTCGGAGCAGCCAACCAGCTAGTGGTTGTAGGGGGGCGGCTATTTATAGCTGGGGAGCAGCCCGACATGATAAGACATAAATGCCCTTCAATGATATGACCGTTAGGTGGATAAGATATTTGGGACAGCTGGCGCGTAGCACAGTAACGGTTGGAAATTTGAGCTCTCAAATTCCTCAGGGCTATCATGCTCCTCACTTGTAGGCAATCCGCACTGGCGAATTCCTAATTCCTCAGTCAGAACAATTTCCTTAGAGAATAGAAGATCTTTGTCTCTGTCACTGATGAAAATGACTGAACTGTATGAGATTTCCAATGGCTTCACTCGAAAGGATTGGGTATGTGTAGGCTTTGAGATGAGCATCACTTGGAAACTTTTCCTTAGTTTTACCTCGACCCCCTTTAACAGTACGGTGTTTCCTATGACTCAAGGGAGAGAAAATGAAACTACGAAAACAAAAGTCTTCACGCTTCATAATCCTCGCATCAATATCAATGTCTTCAAGGTCACACCAATTTCCTCATTTTCAAAGTCTTCAAGAAAACCAAAGTCTTCAAACGAAGACATTCATTTTTAGGGGTCGACTTTCTTCGTAAATATCAAACTCCTCATAGACTTATAGAACCTGTGTACACTCACAAACACATTAGTCCCTTAACCTATAAGTCTTCAATACACCAAAATCACTAAGGGGCACTAGATGCACTTACAATCTCCCCCTTTTTGGTGATTGATGACAAATAGGTTAAGTTTTCAACGGGGATAAACATATGAAGTGTAAATACTGATATTGAGGAATTTGATTGCAGAATATAGAAGAACCCCCCTGAAGATGTGCATATCTAAGGAATTTACTTTGGATTGCAAATGCACATTGTAGAGTAAAATCATGGAGAACTCCCCCTATACCTTGTAATTTATGCATGCATTTAACATATGATATGAAGAATTTGAAATGCATGATGAAATATGGAGTCTGACGAAATTCAGCATGCGTGCATTAAGGTACTTGAGGAAATAAGCATGCAGAAAGCAGTTCAAAAGTATCAGACCACCATAGGACTTAAGTTTACAACTCAACAGAGCAAACACCTCAGAAAAGCAAGAGTTGTAACTTAACAAAAAAACAACAGCCCATATATAAGACCCGCTGGAAGACTAACTCAAATTTCTCCCCCTTTGTCATCGAATGACCAAAAGGGATGAAAAATGAGGACTAACGCCCCTGAAGAATATCATCATGAAGTCGATGGAGGAGCGCCAGCGTTGTTGGGGTCGTCCGTTGAGGTAGGGCCTGCCGCAGTGTCGTTGAGGTCTTTAGCTTCATCCGTCTCACGCGATGAACAATATGAACTTGTGACGAGTTGAGGAACTTTGACCTTCTTGAATTTCTTCGAGGGAGGCTGAGACCAGTCAAAGTCCTGTTGAAATCCCATTTGCTTGAGGTCTTCATCACCGTAAAGGTGAGACAATATGGCCCAAGTGTGATCGAGGATTTCATGAGCATAGAAGTGATTCTTCTTCACAGTGTTTTGCGTGACAGTCATGTTCTGAAGAATTGAGCCAAATTGACGCTTGACCCATTTGTGATTGCGATCGACCTTCTGATGAAGACTTAGAAGAAGCTCACGATCGGTCATCATGAGTGGGGCAGTGGCTTGAGGAGTTGGCTTTGAGGCTTTTGCGGCAGAGTCTTGCATTGCAGAGTCATCATTGGTGGAATAAGATGCAGCTTTGTGAAACTGACCATCCAATGGACGAGTGCCTTCATTAATAACATCAGCTTTGCCTTTTTCATCAGTTGAAGAAATAGTCCTTGAGGGTTTGCTTCATCCACAGCAATTGAGCACAACAAGAACCAGCAGCAATGTACTCAGCTTCATCAGTAGAGAGTGATACGCAGTTCTGCTTCTTCGAGGACCAACATACTAAGGATCGTCCGAGGAAATGGCATGTGCCTGATGTTGACTTGCGATCCACTCAATCACCAGCATAGTCAGAGTCAGAATATCCAATGAGATCAAAAGCCGAGCCCTTGGGATACCATAATCCAAGTGTTGGAGTGTGAACTAGATATCGAAGAATATGTTTCACAGCCTTATGGTGTGATTCCTTCGGTGTAGCTTGAAAACGGGCACACATGCAAACACTAAGCATAATATCTGGCCTAGATGCACATAGGTACAATAAAGAGCCAATCATGGAGCGGTATACCTTTTGATCGAAGTCTATACCATTTTCATCGGTGCATAGATGGCCATTTGTGGGCATAGGGACTTTGACGCCTTTGCAATCTTGCATGCCAAATTTCCTCAGAACGTCCTTGAGGTATTTCTCTTGAGATATGAATATGCCATTGCGTTGTTGACAAATTTGAAGACCTAAGAAGAATTTCAATTCTCCCATCATAGACATTTGATATTCCTCACTCATCATATAGGCAAATTCGTCACTGTAACGTTGGTTAGTACAGCCAAACATAATATCATCAACATATATTTGGCACATGAATAATTCATCATCATAAGTTTTGGTGAAAAGAGTTGGGTCAAGTGAACCAGGTTTGAAGCCTTTCTTCATGAGGAATTCCTTCAGTGTATCATACCATGCCCGAGGGGCCTGCTTGAGGCCATAGAGGGCCTTATTGAGTCTGAAGACTTTGTCAGGATGCTTAGGATCTTCAAAACCTGGGGGTTGAGCAAGATATACTTCTCCCTCAAGCTTACCATTGAGGAATGCACTTTTCACATCCATTTGATATAAGATGATATTATGATGGTTAGCATAAGCAAGCAATATGCGAATAGCCTCAAGTCTAGCAACAGGTGCAAAAGTTTCATCAAAATCAATTCCTTCAACCTGTGTGTAGCCTTGAGCTACAAGACAAGCCTTATTCCTCACCACTAGGCCATTTTCATCTTGCTTGTTGTGGTAGATCCATTTGGTACCGATGATATTGTGCTTGCGTGGGTCTGGTCGCTTGACAAGTTCCCACACATTGTTGAGCTTGAATTGATGTAATTCCTCTTGCATAGCTTGAATCCACTCAGGCTCCAGAAATGCCTCATCAACTTTGGTGGGCTCTGTGATAGAGACAAAAGCAAAGTGCCCACAAAAGTTAGACAAATGTGAAGCTTTTGAGCGTGTGAGAGGACCTGGTGCATTGATGTCGTCGATGATTCTCTCAACTTGCACTTCATTTGCAACGCGAGGATGAGCAGGTTGACGACTTTGTTTGGGCTCAGCATTTTCTTCAGAGCCATTTTCTTCAGATGCACCAGCATGATTTTCTTCACAATCTAGAATGACTTCTTCAGCAGATTCTTCAGTAGGTATGACATCCTCAGTAGCCTTTAACTTGATGGATTCCTCAGGAGACATTTCATCTAGCATAGGAGGTAGGTGCTCTCTTTGCGAGCCGTTAGTTTCATCGAACCGCACATCTACAGTTTCAACAACCTTGTTGTGATAGGTGTTGAAGACTCTGTAGGTGTGCGAGTCCTTTCCGTAACCAAGCATAAAACCTTCATGTGCTTTTGGTGCAAATTTAGAATTGTGATGAGGATCTCTAATCCAACATTTAGCATCGAAGACTTTGAAATAACTCACATTGGGTTTCTTGTCAGTGAGGAGTTCATATGAGGTCTTTTTGAAGAATTTGTGAAGATATACCCTGTTGATGATGTGGCATGCAGTATCAATAGCCTCAGGCCAGAAGCGACGAGGTGTCTTGTATTCATCAAGCATAGTGCAAGCCATCTCAACAAGAGTCCTGTTCTTGCGCTCCACGACGCCATTCTGCTGAGGAGTATATGGGGCAGATAACTCATGAGTAATACCAAGTTCATCAAGATAGTCATCAAGACCAGTATTCTTGAACTTGGTTCCATTATCACTACATATATGCTTGATCTTCACACCGAAATTCGTCGAGGCCCTTGAGGAAAATCGTCTAAAGACTGCCTGCACTTCAGTTTTGTAAGTAATGATGTGCACCCATGTGTAACGAGAATAATCATCAACAATGACAAAGCCATATAGAGATGCTCCATTTGTTAGTGTGGCATAATGAGTAGGACCAAAGAGGTCCATGTGAAGCAATTCAAAAGGACGAGTGGTAGTCATGATAGTCTTCGAGGGGTGCTTGGCTCTGGTCATCTTTCCAGCCTCACAAGCCCCAGAAAGATGATCTTTGAGGAATTTGACACCCTCAATGCCAATGACGTGCTTCTTCTTCACAAGCGTGTGCAAGTTCCTCATGCCAGCATGACCGAGTCGACGATGCCATGGCCAGCCTTCTGAAGCTTTTGCAAGTAGACATGTGGCAGGCTGTGGTCCTGCAGAGAAATCAACAATATACAAGTATCCTCTCCTAAAGCCTTCGAAGACTTTGGAATTGTCAAATTCCATGAGCACAATGCAATGATATTTGCCAAAGACGACAACCATATCAAGATCACAAAGCATTAAGACAGACATGAGGTTGAATCCGAGGGACTCGACAAGCATGACTTTGTCCATGTGTCGATCCTTTGAGATTGCAACCCTACCTAGACCCAATACCTTGCTTTTGCATTTGTCAGCGTAGGTGATATGCTTCAGATGCGATGGAGATAAAGGAGAGTCCATCAGTAAGCTCTTGTCACCGGTCATGTGATTTGTACATCCACTGTCGACGACCCACTCAGTTGCTTTGGGTAAATCATCTTGCAGATGAACTAGTGCTTCTTACGAACTCATATACTTCAAAGTGAAGAATATGACATCAGATTCATCAGACAGAAATTCATCAAACAATGCAACACATATATATATAGCAGTATTGAGGACATGAGAAATGAGTGAATCATTTCTTCATGATTTGATTGCGTCCTTTCAAGCATTCTCAGGTCTCTAGTAAATTCTTCAGACGATTAAGTTCGTCTGGAGACCTGACCCTGCATAAGAGATTAGTTCTTTTTCTTCACCACCCACATCTGTGTGACGACCCCGGCTTAATCGTGCACTAACCATACACACAAATGCACACGATCAAGCCTAAGGACTCACTTGAAGATATCACAACACAACTCTAAAACATAAATAAATTCATACAAGCTTTATATTACAAGCCAGGGCCTCGAGGGCTCGAATACATAGCTCGATGGCATACAAGTGTCAGCGGAAGCATCAGATATCTGGGTACAGATATATTACAGAGAGAGAGAGAGATAGGCCTTCGCAGAGGCGGGGCAAAATAAAAGCTACGATCGAAAGGCGTAGGCCTCCTGCCCTGGACCCTCCGATCCTACTCCTGGTCGTCAGTCGGCTCCTCGTAGTAGTAGTACTCGCCGGGCGGGTAGTAGAAGTGGTCGTCGACTGGGGCATCTGACTCAGGGGCTCCGTCGTCTGGTGGCATCAATTGGATATGGGGGAAAAAGAAAGTAAGGCAAACGTGAGTACTCATCCGAAGTACTCAGCAAGCAAGGATCTACACTACATATGCAACATTTTCAAAGGGGGCTGTATATGTGGACTGGGCTGCAGAAATGCCAGAATAGAGGGGAAGGCCTAGTCCTATCGAAGACTAGCATCTTCAGCTTCTTCAACAGTCTTGCAGCATTAGAAGAGAGCAGAATAACATAATGTAAAGTATAGCAGTGTCATCAACCTCGGCCAGAGATTCTTCATCGACTCCCTGCGAGAAAGCAATCCCAGAGCCATACTATCCAGTTCTCGTCTCAGTTCTAGTTGTATCGATCGGGATACAACTCCCAGTGTCCGTTACCGTAGGACAGGCTATTGATAGATTAATTCTTTCCTGCAGGGGTGCACCAAGTTACCCACCACACTCGCTGAACTCCAGCCGGACACACTTTTCTGGGTCATGCCCGGCCTCGGCTAAGCAACACGCCGCAACCCGACCAAATACTTAATAGAGAGGTCAGCACGCCGGACTAAACCTATGCCCCCAATGGTCTTGGGCCATCGCCCCGGGAACTCCTGCACGTTGCGAGGGCGGCCGAGAGCAGACCTAGCAACCCCTTAATACAAGCGCAGTTGCTTAACCAGTCCGACTCGGCGCGCGCCGCTCAGTCGCTGACGTCCATTAAGCTTCGGCTGAAGTATACGACACAGAACGCCCATACTATGCCCACATGATGGTTAGTGCTATCAGGGCAGAGGCCCCTCGGATCAAATATCCAAACCGTTTAGTGGTTTAGGAGCACGCGAAAACGAGCAGAGACTCACGATCGATGTGACCCCGTCGCCCCGTCTCGAGGACTTGCGGCAAGGGCTAAGAATGCCCGGCCACGCCTCGTAGTTATCTCGCGGGCACCTCTCAGGTCAACCCGACTCCACATCACTTCGCATTCATGCTCGCGCGGGTACCCCTCAGGGCCGACCCGTCTTTAGTATCAAGGTTCAGTGTTCAGTCATAGTAACCAAAGTCTCCGTGTGTCCGACACCAAGGGGGAACCCTGAGGAATCACACTCGATGGAATCCCACTCGATGATATCATCAAGGTGAACGAAGGAGGAATCACCCTCGAGGTCCACTCTTGAATAGTTGCACGACGGCGTCGGTATCGGGGGTGGTGTAGGAGGAATCACCCTCGCTTACCACGACCGATTAACTAACCTACAGGGTTATCATCAGAAGTGCTGACGAGGTATCACCCTCGGCACTCGATAGTAACCCAGTAGTGTCGAGCAAATTAAGGGGGAAGTGACGTGCGGTGCCAGGGCCTGATCTTCGAACCCGTTGCTCGGGTCTTCTGAGAATCCAGCGGGGCAGTCGCGACAAGTGGGTCTCTGATAAGGCTCTACCCATCCTATACTAAACAGTTTAGGATAGCAGGAAAGTATCAACAACAGGTTACAAGTAAACAGGCTATGCAGCAGATATAGGACAACAGTAGCAGCAGTAACTTCTAATGCAAGCATAAGAGAGAAGAGAGTGGGCGATATCGGAATGCTCAAAATGGGGGTGCTTGCCTGTCTGCTCGACGGCAAGGGCAGGGTCGTCGGGGACGTAGTCGTACTCCAGAGCGACGTCCGCCTCAGGAGCTACGTCGACGTCGGGGTCTACCGAGAGAGAAGAGGGGGAGGAAACAAGTAAATACAATGCAATCAAATGCAACACGGTGCGTGCTATGCTATGATGCAGTGCAGAGTTGACTAAATATGCATCTAAGTCATTTTGGTTATCTTTAGGATTAACCGGGGATTTATTAATCGGCATGTGTGCACTATTCATCTACCGAATTCGAGCTCGGAGTTACGAGTTCTCCTACGTAGGAGGTTCCGATATGGAAACAGACGACACAATCAGATTCGTCTCGTCGTTCTGAGCAACTTTCATGTTTTAAGTTTTTCGATCTGAGCTACGGTTTATTTTCTACGGTTTTACAAAGATTTTAGCATTTTCTGGATTTATTTGAATTTAACAGAAATACTAAATTAGGGATATGACATCAGCATGACATCACTATGGCGTCAGCAGCCAGCAGATCAGTTGACTGGTCAATTCTGGCAGGTGGGACCAGGTTGTCAGTGACACAGAGGCTAAGTAAAATAATTAGGCTAATTAAACTAGCGGTGGGGCCACTATGTCAGTGTGTTTAGCAGTAGATTAGCACTAATTAAACCAACTGACATGCGGGACCCTCCTGACATAGTCAACTATGCCCAGTCAGCGAGTTGACCACGGTCAACGCGGTCAAACGTGGCAAGGGGGCCCACTGGCAGCAGGTGGGCCCCAGGTTACGCCACGCTGGCGGCCGGCGCCGGAATTGCTCCGGCGAGCCCGGTGCACGGCGGAGAGCTCCGGCGAGCGTCGGAAAACGGCCACAGGGCCTCATTTCGCGCGCGCTAGCTCGTTCGATTAAGGGGAGTGAGCCACATCCACTCCGGGCGGTTTCACGAGCAGGGGCGGCCTATGGCGTCGCTGACGATGAGGTCAGCGGGTGCAGGAGCTCGGGCGATCTCGGGCTAGCGGTTGCAGCGTGCTAGCGCACGAACTAAGTGGCCAGGTAGGCCTAACGCCACGCGGCGATGACGTTGGACAACACCGCGTGACCTAAAGGTCACCGGAGACGTGCCGGCAACGGGCTCGCACGGCGACGAACTCGGTTGTGAGGGGAAAGGCGTCTACTCATGCGAAAACAGCAGGGAAGCAGGGGGGAGAGCAGTGAGGCTCATCGAGCAGGCTCACGGAGGCCCAGCGAGGGGCTTAGGAGCGCAGAGCGGCGCCGGAATCGCCGGTGGCAGTAGCGGAAGGGGATGGCCTGATTTGCGCAATGCAGAGCTTCCCGTCTCCTCCTGAAAGCACCGGACGGCATGGTCGAGCGCGGTGAAGACGACGGTCATGGTGGTGCTGCTAGGGGACGGCGGCGATCGCGAGATCGACGGCGTGCGGCGGCGGGAGCGTACTGGAGATAGATAGGAGGGGCGAGCGCGCGTGAGAAAGAAGGGGAAGGAGTGGCGGAGGCATCCAGGGGGGTGGCCTGGGGTCGCCCTTATCCCCAGCTACCTGCCCCCGTCGCCGTGGCGAATGGTGCCCGGCGCGGCGCTCTCGGCCGCAGGCGAGGCGACACAGAGGGGGGAGCAGGTAAGGAAGATGGACTGGGCCTTTGTGGCCTGTTGGGCCAAGCGCACAGGTAAGTGCACAGTGCCCCTTCCTTTTATTTATTTCGGTTAAATAGATTATCTTCTGTTTTGTAATTCTTTAGCCTCTATTATAGTTTTGTAAAATATGTGACTTAGGTCAATAATTGCAGTGCAATATCCACCAATGCCAGAAAATGGTTTGGAGCCAAAATGATATCATTTGATTTTTGGTTTAAATGAAATGGATTAAGTATTGATGTTTTGTTGATGTTTTAGGAAGTTAGAGTCAAATAACTAATGCAATAAATATGGATCTTACTTTTATAATTGCCTTGTGAATATTTGCAACATTTTGAACATTTTAGTTCCTAGATTTAAACAACTTTTATTTTCACTTTAAGTTTGAAAGTCCATTTGAATTGGGATTGGAAATGAGATATGATGCAAATGTTGATTAGGCACTGCTAAACATAGTGACTTGGCATGATAAGGAGGTGATCACTGTAGTGTGATGCTGGGGGTGTTACAAATCTCCTCCACTACAAGAAATCTCATCCCGAGATTTAGGTGGAAAAGAGAAAGGTAACTTCGGGAGATCTGACCTTTGCAAGTTCGATTATCGGCAGATAACTCAGAGAATGTGGCAGGAAGAATCTTTCGAGTTGAAACTTAGGGAACCTCGAGAGCAAAGTATGAAGGTACAATAAGAAGTTTCAATCGATTGAACATTCGATCGTTACCTGAACAGAGTGTAAGAAGGGGGAACTCTGAGCATCGGGAATAGATCATCTCTCGGAGGGTGGTTTATGGTAACACCCAAAGCCAAGAGTAAAGGATACTTCGGAATCAAGGCTATACAGGAGAGTCAGGTTCCGATCCTGTGGAATTGTGATGAGGGTCGATCAAAAGTAGGGAGGACGGTGTCATCTTACCAGTCACAATAGTAAGGTATGTCAGAGGGTAGCCTGTCAGTTATGTCAGCGACAACATCGGTACCAAGGGCGAGGGATGAAGAGAACCATTTTCCTCCTCGTTGAACGAGGCGGACCAATAGGCAAAGTTCTTGTCCATCGGTGGTTACCGGAATGTCATCAACAATAGTAACAGGGTCACACTGTCAGAGTTGTAGACCGAGATATTTTCATAAGCAGGGAATTATTTCTGCTTACATCATATAGATCACAAGGAAGGTTGAACAAAACAATGGAAAGGAAATTTTGTTTACACACAAGAATTGGGTGTATATCCTTCGCCAGGGAAGGCAAAGCATGGTATACATGATAAGGCTCCAAGTATGAAATCATTTAGTCAACATGGTATGGAAATTATGAGTTTTACCCATACAACGGTGTTTGGATAATGGATCAAGAAGCATGTGACATTGAACTGTCAACATTCTTGTTGATATTCAGAATAACACAGTCATGCTTCAAGGTTGCAATAACATGGTGTTTTAAGAAAGGGTTGGAGTTGAAGATCACAAGAGGTACGAAGGAACATTTCCAAGAATATCTCGGAGCGTAAGGATTAACCAAACACAACCAGGTCTGTGTTGGCAGGAAGCCAAGGATGTCATTGATGATATCGCAAATCATCGAGGGGCAGAGATGGTATTTCTAGCCATGAATTGGATGGGCATCTCCGAGGAAGTCAAAGTGTTGACGGTGATCATGACAAATTTGTCGAGAGGTTTCTAGGAAGATGCCATCGAGTAGCGATGACATCAAGCAAAAGGAATGCCGAAGCGAAAGGTTATTGGAACCACGGATATGACACAAGCTCGAAATCAAGCTTTTTGTTTGAGGTGATATGACAAGATGAGGAAGATCGACGTCAGCTTAACTCATCGTCGAAAATTGTGCTCCGGGAAGAAGGGCCAGGTAGCACAGTTAAAAGTTGGCATGATAGGGATATAGCCGATCAGGCTAGGAATGATGTGATGGAGTATCCAACTCCCCAGCAACAAAGTACTAGGAGTGCTGAATCACCGAGCGGAATCGATTCATTGTTCGGTGGTCTCGGTTGAAGACAACCCAGAACCCATGGAGTGACTATGTCAGGGAAAGGTATCACTCCATCGGAAAAATTCATAGTACGTAGTCCAATAGGATGATATCCTCAAGATAGTAGGGGGGTAAGGCTCGAGGTAGTTCAGTATCGAGGTTGGACAGGTATATCAATTTGCAGAAAACAAGTGCTTTAGTTTGTCCGCGAAATGGTATCAAAGAAGAACAATCATGGCCAGAACCACAATTGCAAAGGATCAATTCATGGATACAATATGAACTTGTACCAAGAAAATAGTTATTTTTACGAGCAGCTTCCATGATAAGTTCTACATTGGTTCCATGGGCATGAACACAAAGGTTCAAGGTCGACTCCCACTTCTTCAATGCATAACCTTTCATTCACTTCTCGCTTTAAATGAAGTTGAAATGTTGAAAATTCATTTGGCGTAACACCAGTAGTGAGTGACCCGTAGAAGTTTCTGGGTTCTCGCAGATAGGGAAGGCATAGACACAAACCATAGGGGCATTTTACGGATCTATACCACCCGCTTATAGAAGCAATAGGCAATACCTCGAAATAGGATATGAACGAAAAGAATTAAATAAACCCACATTGCCGAAGGCAATTGTAACAGGGGAAGAACTCACAAAGATAGAAGGTGAAGGACATTGTCGGATAATAATCCAACAAAAGATCAGATGGTCGGTAAAGGATCTGATGGGGATATAGGTACCCCACCAGATGAAGAAGATTGCAAATGCATCGATTTATGGAAACATCTGAATAAGCCGAAGCCTTAAATATGAAGCGTTTTTGGTACCAAAATCGGGGGATCAGAGGCAGACGCTCTGATAAAAAAGATGAGTAAGTTGGATCGAGTTGGACGGACGATCAATTGCAACTTGATTGGTCGAGAACCAGCTCATGCCCGGAATGACGTCTGAGCCGGAAGAATTAATTAGTAGGAAAGAGCTGACGATCACGAGTATTCGCACACTCGTTGAATCACTGGAATCAGAAGGATAGTGTCAAGGGATGTCAACGAGGATTACTTGACATATGGAACTATCCATAATGCAAGCAGATCAGAAGAATATCAAAAGCAGTAGGTTGCAGAGGATTTTTGGGAGATCAGGTAGCAATTCAGGTGTTCTGGAAAACACTTGCCTAACTGGGAATGAACGGATCCCCGGTAAATGTGAGGAATAATCCGTAGTGCGAAAAAAGCTGCACGGCAGTAGGTTCAAAGGACTCCCGGATTAACGACGAGTATTACGGGGTATCTCGCACATAAGGGAGTGACTAGGAATGAAGATACAAACGACAAGGATGGTTATTTATCCACGGGGTTTTGTCGGTGGTCAGGATCTACAAAGCCGGGGGCACCGGGTCTCGGGAGACATCGAGAAGTATCTTCAGAGTCTTCTGATGAAGCAGACGATCATCTGTAGTGAAGGGGCTCTCCAGGAGGAAGTGGTTACGAGAACCTAATGACAGAGTTAGTAAAACTTTAACCCGAATAGATGAGAGATCAGAGTCCCAGAGTATAGACTAGGAATAAAAGATCCTAATACCACCCAATTGGCGACGTGGGCCCGTAAGCCACACAGCCAAGTTAGTAAAAACAGATTTCGACTACTAGACTCAACTTCGGCCAAGGAGTTGGATAGGGGAATTCCTAGAGGCAGTCGGCTCTGATACCAACCTGTGACGACCCCGGCTTAATCATGCACTAACCATACACACAAATGCACACGATCAAGCCTAAGGACTCACTTGAAGATATCACAACACAACTCTAAAACATAAATAAATTCATACAAGCTTTATATTACAAGCCAGGGCCTCGAGGGCTCGAATACATAGCTCGATGGCATACAAGTGTCAGCGGAAGCATCAGATATCTGGGTACAGATATATTACAGAGAGAGAGATAGGCCTTCGCAGAGGCGGGGCAAAATAAAAGCTACGATCGAAAGGCGTAGGCCTCCTGCCCTAGACCCTCCGATCCTACTCCTGGTCATCATTCGGCTCCTCGTAGTAGTAGTACTCGCCGGGCGGGTAGTAGAAGTGGTCGTCTACTGGGGCATCTGACTCAGGGGCTCCGTCGTCTGGTGGCATCAATTGGATATGGGGGAAAAAGAAAGTAAGGCAAACGTGAGTACTCATCCGAAGTACTCAGCAAGCAAGGATCTACACTACATATGCAACATTTTCAAAGGGGGCTGTATATGTGGACTGGGCTGCAGAAATGCCAGAATAGAGGGGAAGGCCTAGTCCTATCGAAGACTAGCATCTTCAGCTTCTTCAACAGTCTTGCAGCATTAGAAGAGAGCAGAATAACATAATGTAAAGTATAGCAGTGTCATCAACCTCGGCTAGAGATTCTTCCTCAACTCCCTGCGAGAAAGCAATCCCAGAGCCATACTATCCAGTTCTCGTCTCAGTTCTAGTTGTATCGATCGGGATACAACTCCGAGTGTCCGTTACCGTAGGACAGGCTATCGATAGATTAGTTCTTCGCTGTAGGGGTGCACCAAGTTACCCACCACACTCGCTTAACTCCGGCCGGACACACTTTTCTGGGTCATGCCCGGCCTCGGCTAAGCAACACGCCGCAACCCGACCAAATACTTAACAGAGAGGTCAGCACGCCGGACTAAACCTATGCCCCCAATGGTCTTGGGCCATCGCCCCGGGAACTCCTGCACGTTGCGAGGGCGGCCGAGAGCAGACCTAGCAACCCCTTAATACAAGCGCAGTTGCTTAACCAGTCCAACTCGGCGCGCGCCGCTCAGTCGCTGACGTCCATTAAGCTTCAGCTGAAGTATACGACGCAGAACGCCCATACTATGCCCACATGATGGTTAGTGCTATCAGGGCAGAGGCCCCTCGGATCAAATATCCAAACCGTTTAGTGGTTTAGGAGCACGCGGAAATGAGCAGAGACTCACGATCGATGTGACCCCGTCGCCCCGTCTCGAGGACTTGTGGCAAGGGCTAAGAATGCCCGGCCACGCCTCGTAGTTATCTCGCGGGCACCTCTCAGGTCAACCCGACTCCACATCACTTCGCATTCATGCTCGCGCGGGTACCCCTCAGGGTCGACCCGTCTTTAGTATCAAGGTTCAGTGTTCAGTCATAGTAACCAAAGTCTCCGTGTGTCTGACACCAAGGGGAACCCTGAGGAATCACACTCGATGGAATCCCACTCGCTGATATCATCAAGGTGAACGAAGGAGGAATCACCCTCGAGGTCCACTCTTGAACAGTTGCACGACAGCATCAGTATCGGGGGTGGTGTAAGAGGAATCACCCTCGCTTACCACGACCGATTAACTAACCTACAGGGTTATCATCAGAAGTGCTGACGAGGTATCACCCTCGGCATTCGATAGTAACCCAGTAGTGTCGAGCAAATTAAGGGGGAAGTGATGTGCGGTGCCAGGGTCTGATCTTCGAACCCGTTGCTCGGGTCTTCTGAGAATCCAGCGGGGCAGTCGCGACAAGTGGGTCTCTGATAAGGCTCTACCCATCCTATACTAAGCAGTTTAGGATAGCAGGAAAGTATCAACAACAGGTTACAAGTAAACATGCTATGCAGCAGATATAGGACAACAGTAGCAGTAGTAACTTCTAATGCAAGCATAAGAGAGAAGAGAGTGGGCGATATCGGAATGCTCAAAATGGGGGTGCTTGCCTGTCTGCTCGACGGCAAGGGCAGGGTCGTCGGGGACGTAGTCGTACTCCGGAGCGGCGTCCGCCTCAGGAGCTACGTCGATGTCGGGGTCTACCGAGAGAGAAGAGGGGGAGGAAACAAGTAAATACAATGCAATCAAATGCAACACGGTGCGTGCTATGCTATGATGCAGTGCAGAGTTGACTAAATATGCATCTAAGTCATTTTGGTTATTTTTAGGATTAACCGGGGATTTATTAATCGGCATGTGTGCACTATTCATCTACCGGATTCGGGCTCGGAGTTACGAGTTCTCCTACGTAGGAGGTTCCGATATGGAAACAGATGACACAATCAGATTCGTCTCGTCGTTCTAAGCAACTTTCATGTTTTAAGTTTTTCGATCTGAGCTACGGTTTATTTTCTACGGTTTTACAAAGATTTTAGCATTTTTTGGATTTATTTGAATTTAACAGAAATACTAAATTAGGGATATGATGTCAGCATGACATCACTATGGCGTCAGCAGCCAGCAGATCAGTTGACTGGTCAATTCTGGCAGGTGGGACCAGGTTGTCAGTGACACAGAGGCTAAGTAAAATAATTAGGCTAATGAAACTAGCGGTGGGGCCACTGTGTCAGTGTGTTTAGCAGTAGATTAGCACTAATTAAACCAACTGACATGCGGGACACTCCTGACAGAGTCAACTATGCCCAGTCATCGAGTTGACCACGGTCAATGCGGTCAAGCATGGCAAGGGGGCCCACTCGTAGTGACCCAGATGGGCCCCAGGTTACGCCACGCTGGCGGCCGGCACCAGAATTGGTCCGGCGAGCCCGGTGCACGGCGGAGAGCTCTGGCGAGCGTCGGAAAACGGCCACAGGGCCTCATTTCGTGCGCGCGCTAGCTCGTTCGATTGAGGGGAGTGAGCCGCATCCACTCCGGGCGGTTTCACGAGCGGGGGCGGCCTATGGCGTCGCCGGCGATGAGGTCAGCGGGTGCAGGAGCTCGGGCGATCTCGGGCTAACGGTTGCAGCGTGCTAGCGCACGAACTAAGTGGCCAGGTAGGCCTAACGCCACGCGGCGAGGATGTTGGACAACACCGCCTGACCTAAAGGTCACCGGAGACGTGCCGGCGACGGGCTCGCATGGCGACGAACTCGGTTGCGAGGGGAACGGCGTCTACGCATGCGAAAACAGCAGGGAAGCAGGGGGGAGAGCAGCGAGGCTCACCGAGCAGGCTCACGGAGGTCCGGCGAGGGGCTTAGGAGCGCAGAGCGGTGCCGGAATCGCCGGTGGCAATAGCGGAAGGGGACGGCCTGATTTGCGCGATGCAGAGCTTCCCGTCTCCTCCTGAAAGCACCGGACGGCGTGGTCGAGCGCGGCGAAGACGACGTTCATGGTGGAGCTGCTAGGGGATGGCGGCAACCGCGAGATCGACGGCGTGCGGCGGCGGGAGCGTACTAGAGATATAGAGGAGGGGCGAGCGCGCGCGAGAAAGAAGGGGGAGGAGTGGCGGAGGCATCCAGGGGGGATGGCCTGGGGTCGCCCTTATCCCCAGCTACCTGCCCCCGTCGCCGTGGCGAACGGTGGCTGGCGCGGCGCTCTCGGCCACAGGCGAGACGACACGGAGGGGGGAGCAGGTAAGGAAGATGGACTGGGCCTTTGTGGCCTGTTGGGCCAAGCGCACAGGTAAGTGCACAGTGCCCCTTCCTTTTTTTATTTGGTTAAATAGATTAGCTTCTGTTTTGTAATTGTTTAGCCTCTATTATAGTTTTGTAAAATATGTGACTTAGGTCAATAATTGCAGTGCAATATCCACCAATGCCAGAAAATGGTTTGGAGCCAAAATGATATCATTTGATTTTTGGTTTAAATGAAATGGATTAAGTATTGATGTTTTGTTGATGTTTTAGGAAGTTAGAGTCAAATAACTAATGCAATAAATATGGATCTTACTTTTATAATTGCCTTGTGAATATTTGCAACATTTTGAACATTTTAGTTCCTAGATTTGAACAACTTTTATTTTCACTTTAAGTTTGAAAGTCCATTTGAATTGGAATTGGAAATGAGATATGATGCAAATGTTGATTAGGCACTGCTAAACATAGTGACTTGGCATGATAAGGAGGTGATCACTGTAGTGTGATGCTGGGGGTGTTACAATCTGGAGGGGTGGCGAAGAGTTCATCATCCTGCGAGCTCCATAAGAGAAAGGTGGCATTGAAGCCAGTGCACTTCGTTTCACAGAAGAGGGGTTAGAGTAGGCATATGAGTAAGAAGAGAAATTCTTCGAGGATTTATGAACATAATGATTTGAAGAATAATGCACATATTCATAGCTCTTAGATTTTTCCTGTGAAGCAGAAGCGTTAGCACGATCATGCTCATATGAGGAATTTGGTCCATATGATGATTTTGATCCATATGAAGACTTTGGTCCATATGAAGAATTTGATCTGGGGTTCCTGTTCTTCACAGGTGGTGTCATGAGGACATTCACTTGAAGACTTTCAAGGCACCTTTTGGGAACCCAGATTTTCTTCATAGGAGGACCGTTCCTGCAGTTAGTTCCAACATATCTAGCAAATACTTCACCATTCTGATTTTTGAACAGCTTATAGTTGGAGTCAAATGACTCATTACATGAATATGAAGATTCACATGTAAAGCCAGATAAAGTGGATGGATCTACGGGAGGTCCTTTCGCAGCAACCCATGAGGTGTTGGGATACTGCTTAGGTTTCCAATAGGTTCCATCTACATTGAGTTTCCTCTCAAATGCAATACCCTCTTTCCTAGGGTTCCTGTTCAAGATCTGCTTTTTGAGCACATCACAAAGAGTCTGATGCCCTTTGAGGCTTTTGTACATGCCTATCACATACAATTCCTTCAACCCTGCATTTTCGTCAGTGATACTTGTGGTATCCTCAGATGAGGAATTTGTGACCATAGAAATAGTAGAAGAATTTGCAGCAATATAAGCATTTGAACTTTCAGGTGAAGAATTAGCAGATTCACATTCAACGCATTTCAAACATGGTGGAATAAATTCTTCCTGAGCGGAACTGATCTGTTGAGCAAGTAATGAATCGTTTTCCTTCTGGAGATCTTCATGACTCACCCTTAGCTTCTCAAGATCTTGCTTTCTCTGAAGAAATTCATAGGAAAGCTTCTCATGATCGGCTAAGAGTGTTTCATGATGACCTTGAAGATTATCAAACTTAGATTGTAGTCATTGTAGATTATCAGTCAGAATTTGACTTCGATTCATTTCTTCACCCAACAGGTCATCGCTTTTGTCTAGCTGATTTTGAACCTTTTCCAAAGCCTTTTGTTGTTTTATGGAAATATTAGCAAGTTTGGAATAGCTAGGTCTAAGATCATCATCAGATTCATCCTCACTTGATTCAGAGGAGGGATATTTGAGTACCTTGCCACCTTTTGCCATGAAGCAATAGGTGGGAGCGTAGTCATTGTTGCCATTGTCAGCAGTGTTGGGGAAGCCATTTTCCTCAGTGTTGAAGATGGACTTGCTGACGAAAGCAGTAGCGAGAGCTAGGCTCGCCACACCAGAGTCTGACTCCTCAAATGCCTCCTCTTCCTCATTTTCCTCAGATTCAACTTCAGAGTCCATTTCCTTGCCAATGAATGCGCGAGCCTTTTTGGAACTGCTCTTCTTGTGAGATGAAGTCTTTGAAGATTTTGACGATGAGGACTTTGAAGATTTCTTCTTTTTCTTCGAGTCGTTTTAACTATCATCCTTGTATTTCTTCTTCTTTGATTCCTTTGCCCACTAAGGACAATCAGTCATGTAGTGACCAGGTTTCTTGCATTTGTGGCAAGTCCTCTTCTTGTAATCACGGGATGAGGAATCTGATCTCATGTCATCACCTCTTGAAGATTTTCCAAAACGATCATGCCTTGAGAACTTCTGGAATTTCTTCACGAGCATTGCTAGCTCCTGGCTTATTTCTTCAGGGTCACCAAGGCTACTATCAGAATCTTCCCCTTCAGATGAGGAAACTGCCTTGGCCTTCAGAGCGCGTGATCTTCCATAGCTTGGCCCATAGAGATCTCTCTTCTCAGCTTGTTGGAATTCATGAGTGTTCAGCCTCTCGAGGATATCAACATGATCTAGTGACTTGTAGTCTCCACGTTCTTGAATCATTAGTGCCAGTGTATCGAATGAGGAATCAAGTGATCTCAGCAATTACTTCACCACCTCATGGTCGATGATGTCAGTGGCACCAAGTGCTTGAAGCTCGTTTGAGATGTCAGTGAGGCGATCAAAGGTTTGCTGGACATTCTCATTGTCGAGTCTTTTGAAGCGGTTGAAGAGATTGTAAAGAATGTCAACTCGAGAGTCACGTTGGGTTGAGATTCCTTCATTGACCTTGGACAGCCTGTCCAAGATGAGCTTTGCACACTCCAAAGCACTTACTCTGCCGTACTGTCCTTTGCTCAGATGGCCACATATGATATTCTTTGCTTGAGAGTCGAGTTGCTTGAATCTCTTCACATCAGCAGCGTTCACGGAAGGAGTGACAGAGGGAACGCCATTTTCCACAACGTACCAGAGATCGTTGTCAATTGCCTCAAGATGCATGCGCATCTTGTTCTTCCAGTAGGGGTAGTCCGTCCCATCGAAGGTAGGACACCCAGCCAAGACCTTGATCATGCCTGCAGTCGACATAACTAAAACTCCAGGTGGTTAAACCAAAATCACACAAAACAAGGGAGTACCTTGTTCTGATACCAATTGAAAGTGCGTTATATCGACTAGAGGGGGTGAATAGGCATTTTTTACAAATTCGTCACTGAGGAAATACGACTTGAGGAATTTGCTAAGTGACGAACTACAAGCAGCGGAATAAGTACTCAGGTGCAAGCATAACAAGACAGTAACATAGTCATCATGATGAAATGAAACATACACAGAGCACAATGAGCGTGTAAACAGGATAAGCAGGCAGAAGACAAGATGCTGAAGAAATAGGATTGAGGAAATTCAGAAAGTCTTCAGTTAAAGTCTTCAAACAGTAGCGATCAATTTCATCAACACATGAATGAGGAAATGAAAGAGTTGAGGAAATAGAACCAGTAGCTCGGTGAAGACAACGATTTGGTAGACCAGTTCCAACTGCTGTGACAGTTGTACGTCTGGTTGGAGTGGCTAGGTATTTAAACCAAAGGACACACAGTCCCGGAGACACAGTCCTCACCGTATTCTCCTTGACCTAAGGTCACACAGACCTCGCCCAATCACTCGAGGTAAGTCTTCACAGGTGACTTCCAAACCTTCACAGACTAGGTCACCCGGGGATCCATAATTCCTCTTGGATGCTCTAGACCTTGACGCCTAACCGTCTGGAAGATGCACAGTCTTCAAAGGTAACAAGCGTCGGTTCCACATAGGAACAATCTCTTCAGTGATGCTCAATCACTTTGGGTTTAGGTGTTTGGGTTTTGGGTTTTTCCTCACTGATGATTTTCTCTCAAAGTCCTTGGAGGATGGGATGCTCTAAATGACAAGTGTCAGTTTCTCTCGGAGCAGCCAACCAGCTAGTGGTTGTAGAGGGCGGCTATTTATAGCCGAGGAGCAGCCCGACATGATAAGACATAAATGCCCTTCAATGATATGACCGTTAGGTGGATAAGATATTTGGGACAGCTGGCGGTAGCACAGCAACGGTCGGAAATTTGAGCTCTCAAGTTCCTCAGGGCTATCATGCTCCTCACTTGTAGGCAATCTGCACTGGCGAATTCCTAATTCCTTAGTCAAAACAATATCCTCAGAGAACAGAAGATCTTCGTCTCTGTCACTAAAGAAAATGACTGAACTGTATGAGATTTCCAATGGCTTCACTCGAAAGGATTGGGTATGTGTAGGCTTTGAGATGAGCATCACTTGGAAACTTTTCCTTAGTTTTACCTCGACCCCCTTTAACAGTACGGTGTTTCCTATGACTCAAGAGAGAGAAAATGAAACTACGAAAACAAAAGTCTTCACGCTTCATAATCCTCACATCAATATCAATGTCTTCAAGGTCACACCAATTTCCTCATTTTCAAAGTCTTCAAGAAAACCAAAGTCTTCAAATGAAGACATTCATTTTTAGGGGTCGACTTTCTTTGTAAATATCAAACTCCTCATAGACTTATAGAACCTGTGTACACTCACAAACACATTAGTCCCTTAACCTATAAGTCTATAATACACCAAAATCACTAAGGGGCACTAGATGCACTTACAGGAACTAATGTCTTGTACTGAGAGATGTACATAGTTGGGCACATGGACTCAATCAATGCCTAGATGAATGGAGCATAGATCAAGGACTTGTTCTCTTGCACACACTGACGAAGCTCATAGAACATGAAGTCCAGAACATCCACTTTCTTCTTCTTATGTAGGTACACGAACACATCCAACATGGAACTCTGCACATTGTGAGAATCACCGGCCTTAGGTGTGAGTGTGTACCTCAGGATATGGTGCATAGCACTGGTACAACGAGGTTCTATACAAATGGTTTTTAACCCCTTTCCGCGATGGTGTTTTAAACCATCGCCAAGTGAGTGTGTGCGATAGGGGGGTCCTTCCCACACGACCCAGAAACCGTCGGGGATAGGGAGCCTTGATGTATACAGTTGTCCCTATAAAACTATTTCTGATATCTCGAATATCCGAAACGCTTCATCCTTGCAACTCGTTTGTGCTTGCATTGCCATCGCAGTCAGTATTCTGTGGTTCTACGTTTACGATGCACGACCCATCACAAATAGTTCACAATTATAGAACGTGTATGATAAGTAGACAATCACACACATTTACTTTTCCTCGACTATATGCGATTCGATGTAAGAGCGCATACAGTTGTCCCTATAAAATTGTATGCGAAGCTTGAATACATCCCACACGATTCATCCATCGTACCCGCGTCGGATGAAGACCTATCGCACGTGTTCTTCTATGACCAAATGTTTGTGATGCGCACAACATCATAAACAGTCCATAATTGCCAAGCATGTGTGATAAGGTGACTTTCGCAAACATTTAATAAGAAGGAACTGTGTGCGATGCTGTTGTTAATCGCACACGTTTTTTCTTGGCTGATCGTGTGTACAGTAGAGATTGATTGCACATGTAGTGGATCCGAGAAACGTGTCTGATCTCCACGTCTATCGCAGACGTTTCGCTTTCGCAAACCGTGTGCAGTGTAATCCCTAATTTATCCCTAATTAATCACTAATTTAATCCCAAATTTAAAAACCACATATTTTGAACTTGAAAGTAAGCAATCACTTATTTCATATCGAACCATGTTTATTACAAATATAGGTTCAACCACGAATGCATAATTCGATGCACATGTACATATACTGAAGAACTACAGAAGCACCAAGTAAAGAATGATGAACCACAGTTGTACTAAAGACTGTAAAGAGAGAGGCGAAAGACATTCTGGTTGCTGGAGAAGGTGAAGCAGAATGCCCATATTGTGCCCTCCTCCATGCGTAATGCGTGCACGACTCTAGACCAACCCCTTGTGATGGCTGCCCGTCCATCCTTCAGTGTCTTCATTAGGACTTCTCGATGCTCACTGTAGTCTAGATGAAATACTTTAACCTTCATTGCGTGTCCGCCAATCAGGTACTTTGCGAGGTAATCTTGAGTAAACTACTTCGGGAACCACTGCGAACGAAAAAGATTCAGACATTGTTGTCTAACAACTCATTATGTGCAATAAAAAGAGAAGGCTGCAGAGTTTGTAGTTACCATCCTACAGCTCACTATTGTGTTGGATAGAGCATAAACAAATAATTTTCTTGCCACCGTTCGTATCCTTTTGCTAATAATCCTTATCAGTTTCCTCACTTGATGCTTGTTCATGAATATCTCATTGCCCCATACGCAAAAAGGGTCGATGCGTGGCTCCTTGCCAAGGGCATATGTACCTACAAGCAACAAGTCATTATTAGAAGCTAACAAGTGTCCAGGCCTGGATCTATATGCACTACATTATGGAATGACGGGGGGAGTACAAGCCGAGGGATGAAACTAACCTCGGCGGAAAATGGTGGCCACTACCATTGTTCTCCTGCATAAGTAGTGGAAAGGCATGATAAGTACAACAACCTTAACAACAAACAAATATAGCAAAGGTAAACAACATCATCTCCAAATGATAGCTAGAATGTGTTGGTTTCAACATGCTGTTAAAGCAGATATAAAATGGAAGGCAATGTTACCTACAACAGGCTTAACAACCATCAAATATTGCAATTCAAACTGGTATTGTTGAAAATGAATAGAACGTAGGTCATGCTTAAACATCACACTGGGTAAATGTGTAAAACTAAAATAAAGGGCATGTGTTAACTACACCAGGCATAACTGGAACCAAATATAGCTGTTCAAACTGGTATTGATGCAATCGAGCGGCACAGTTCTGACTTGCACATAATGAACATCACATTGTGAATGACTGAAATAAACAAGGCATAAATGATCAATATAACAACCAAATATAGCCATTGAAAACTGGACAGAGTCTCACTGCAACCAACCTAACAAACAAATACAGATAAACAGAGCATATGCTTGAAAACTGGACAAATGCTCACTGCAACCAACCTAACAAGCAAATATAGATAAACAAGGCATCTGCTTGAAAACTGGACAAATGCTCACTGTAACCAACCTAACAACCAAATATAGATAAACAAGGCATCTGCTTGATAACTGGACAAATGCTCACTTCAACCAACCTAACAACCAAATACAGATAAACAAGGCCATCTGCTCGATAACTGGACAAATGCTCACTGCAACAAACCTAACAACCAAATACAGATAAACAAGGCATCTACTCACTATAAACAACCAAATATAGCCATTCATGAAACTGAAGTGGACAATTCATACTTAAACATCACATAGCCCTATTGAACATTACATTTTTGCATAACTGAAATAATTAACCATAGCACAGTTAAAACACTGCATGGCAAAAGCTACTATAACAAAGGGTACAGGTTGGCAAGCTAGAAAAGGTAAGATTTGTTGATAGGATGTTGCCTCACATGTCATGGATGGGATCCTTCCAGTTGGAAGAGCACAGACCCATGGTGCGCTATCTGATGTCACAGATGGGCTGTTTCACCTTGGAAGAACCTTTGTGGGTGCCCTCCTCGTGGTCGTGGTCGATGAGATTTGACTTGGCAATTGAGGATCCCAAGCCGCCACCGTAGAATGTGTCCTTCAGAAGTGACAAAATGGGCTCGATAGCATACAAGGATCACAAATCCTTGATCACGTGACGGAGGAGATCAGGGGCAGGGCCATCGAAGAGATCGACGGGGATGGACCACTTAACCTGTGACATGGCCCGCGTGAAGCCGTCGCTGTCGACGAGCTTGATGTCGTAGCCAGCTTTCCCGAGATATAGTAATACGCTAGCCCGCTGACGTGAAGCCTTCGGCATGGCAACGTAGTCAACATCTTCGCTGGTTTCCGCGGCGAGGTGTTGCTCCGGGATCGATAGGTCGGGGCGAACGGCGGCCACCTCACCTACGTCCGCCGGAGAGGCCATGATAAACCTCTTCTTAGCCGAACGCTTGTCGGGCTCCCCGGGATACGTGGTCGAGCTTAGGCTGCGACATTCTGGAGTAGGGGATGTGGATCTGGCAGGGAGGGACACCACATGCCTCATCTAAAAACTAAGGGGAGTGGGACGACGGTATGGGAATCGTTGGGTAACTTGGACTTTATTATCTAAGCTAGGAGGAACGGGCAGACCGGCAGGGGTTGGCAGCGGCGGCAAGCTAGGTTCGAGCGGGGGAGGGTGCCCGGTGGGGGGATTGTGGAGGGGGGCGGGTGTGTGGGGTGGTGTTTGAGGATACGCCGCGGCTACTGAAATGTTTAGTAATGGTGGGTGGAGATGGTGTTGGACGGGGGAGGGCTACGGTTCAAATGCCTCGGCTACTGCAATTTTACTATAAGGTCGGTGCTGGAGGAGTGGGGGCGACGGTTGAAGTACGGCGGCTACTAAAATTTGGGTAAAGGAATTGATGCGGGGCGGGAGTACCCAAGATCGCACACGGTCCAATAAGAATATGCGTGTATGATAATAAGGAAAAGCGGCGGAACCGCCGATTTTTGCAATGCTCAAGGTGGGTAGTTTGTTTTTAGATATCTAGCTAGCTGGTCTATCGCACATGGTTCGTCCTAATTTTCAGACACAGACGTGGAATTCAATCTAAATAAACTACCCTCCTTTAGCTTGAGCAGGTGGTGATTTTATAGCACACTAGCATCACACACGGTTAAGCTAGTACCTCCACCTTTGCTCGTGCTTGCGCAGTCGTGGTGATTCACAGCACACTTGCATCGCACACGGTTAAGCCAGTACACCCGTGTACGTTGAGCGTCATCAGAGTCTTTGCAGCAAAAAAACATTAGAGAGGGTCAGAAGACAGCCACACCAGCATGTGGCCCAAATATATATGAGTGAAAAGGGTGGTCTATGATGTTCAAAATTCCAATGCACAACTTTGACCGCGCGGGCCCACGGTTGGGCGCGTCGTCGAAGATCGATGAGAGGGGCCAGAAGTCAAGAACCACCTAGAAGTGGCCAAATATATGTAGGAATATAGGGTGTGATGTTTAAAACTTTAAATACACAATGCACAACTTTGGTGGCACCTGCCTCGCAAACCCGAAAGCACCCTTGGATATATCTATAATGACATAATGTCGTAGCTACCTAGCTAGGGTGCTTGACCCACCTCCCACTTCGTGTCAGCGGGGCGGATGCACGTAATGGTACTTTGGTCATACATGCATGTCGCCATGACCTACCATAAGACGGACCAATGAATCTATGATTTGGTCAAACGACAACTGTTGTTGTCGATAAAAAATGGATAGAGTATATATATAAACCGCTTGGGCCAATAGATTGAACCATCATAAAAAAACGCACGAGAGGGACCACAAAACCAGCACCGCCTGCATGCGACCCAAAATGATGTACGTTGGAAGGGGTGATGTGTGTTTTCAATATCGAATAATGTACAATTTAGATGTGGCGCCTGCTTCTCGATACAGACAACAACCATGAAAGCCAGGTAGTTAAGGACGAGATACGTAGGGTACGGTGTCAGTCGAACCCAACAATCCGAGCGTGTGGGAGGGAATCCTGACAACACATGAGCTCGAGCTTTGGTTGAACGACATGTGACGGTGACCGGCCCTAACACAAACTAGGAGGAATCCATTCATGGCCAACACATACCCCTCGTTATCAGTCAAAGGGATGATATATATACACTCGGGGAGCCCACAGATATGCGTGTCGTCACAAAAAACCGCACAAGGGAGACGTGGTTGATCAAAAGACCCTCTATACACTGCATGCGGCCCGAAAATATGTATGGGTACGGTGGTGTGTGATGTGTTCAAATCCCGAATGCACAACTTCGATGGGGCACCAACTACATTACAAACCAAACACCGTACCCGACCCTAAGCCAGGTTCAATACGTACGATGTCGGTTCCCCAACTTCAAGGCGGGGTGGGGGGGTGTCGTCCAACGCATGCGGTCATACATTATTTGGTCTAACATGGCACACATAGCAATAGGAAACCATCATGGTCAAACCCTTCTCGTATGTTGGGTCAAAGGGATAGATTGTGTGGGGCCCCCTCATTATCGGTCAAGGATGATATATATATATATATAAATACCTCGGGGAGCCTACAGATATGTGCGGCGTCTATAAATCACACAAGGGAGACATGCTCGATCAGAACACCCGGCCCCTATACCCTGCATGCGGCCCAAAAAAATGTATGGGTCTGGTGTGTGATTTGTTCAAATCCCGAAAGCACAAGTTTGATGGGGCATCAACTACATCAGTAACATTACAAACTGAACATCATACCCCCGCGGCCAGGTTAAAGACGTACGATGTCGGGAACGCAACTTCGAGGTGGGTGGGGGGGGGGGTAGAGGCCGGGTGCCGTCCAACGCATGTGCTGAAACTTGATTTGCTCTAACATAGCACACAGAGCAAAGAGTAAACCCTTCTCGTGCGTTGGGTCAAAGGGATAATTTGTGTGGGCCTACAGATGTCGATCATTCTTTGATTTTAAAAAACATATTCTACAAATTAGCAAAACAAGGATCCCAAGGTTTATATAATCGTCATGACAGGTCACTATAGAGACATTTAGATGATAAATGTCTATGACAGGTCACTATAGAGATATTTAGATGATAAATGTCTATAATGGCCGTATCATAGCGTTTAAATGAAGCTTGAGATATGCAAATTCCCACCGGGTCACCCATCCTTAGACTACTCCAGCCCGAGCACGCTTAACTTCTGCATTCTATTCGACTAGGCTAGCGGATGGGAAGCCGCCCCTTGCTGGTAGGAATTGCCTCCTTGCCTTTAAGGCGTTTCATGCTGGTCACCCTATGGAACCTACTCCCTACTATCACACACGTTTGTACTTTTAGAAACTGTGTGCAATATTTACATGGCCGGTGTGTCGCCGCCTAGCCTTCTATGAGCACTGACACTGGCAGCGGGAAAATGATGGGAGAAGAGGCGGGAAACCGATGGGAGGAGTGGTGGAAACGGTAGCGTGTTTGGATATATAACAACATTAATGTGGAAAACTTAGTAGAGAAGGAAGCGTGAGGTACGCATGCGCACAATGCTTACCCATATAAATAAAATCACAACCGGAACTGCATGTGCTATCGAAAGGGATGAGGATTGCCGTTCGATCTGGGAGCATCCAATGGTGCAGATGTACGATTCGTGGGGTTTGGGTTCTCGCCAATCAGAATGCATGACTCAGATCGCGCGCACAGCAGGGGGCATCGGCCATGGTTTGGTAGGCAGACGGCTTTCGTGAGTGTACCGTGTGCTATTTGAAAACATTTCATGAGAATCTCGGTTTTTAAATCCCCGTAAATCCAAAACTCACCCGAAAATCGTGAAACTTGGCATGGTGTCACGACATGGCACATATATGTCGAGGAATTTTTTTTGTCCATTTTGGGGCAAGTTTTATTACAAGCCTCTTACAAACCGGAGCTTCTCTCAAGAAGCCTCGTGGTTCTGATAGGGAAACGTGTCCCCCTTGTGGGCAAAATTATAATCTTTCTTCTACAGGCAACATGAAACGACAGGATATCCGTGCTGAAATTTAAAATTATTCAGGGTTCGTTTGGCCTTTTTATACATTAATTGAGTTTCCTAGGCATTTAATGTCCATAATTCAAATCTGAACTACAAATACATGCTCCAGTTCACCAAAATGGCTAGAAAAATCATACATGTGTCCTTGGGTGCATGTTTAGGTCCCATGCAAGGAATGGGAATGAATTACAACCGTACCGGCGTCCTGGCTCGTCCTCAAACATTTGGAATCTCAGTTTTTAAATCCCCGTAAATCCAAAACTCACCAGAAAGTCATGAAAGTTGGCATGGTATCACGTCATGGCACATATATGTCGTGGTAAAAACATTGTCCAATTTGGGCCAAGCTTTATTACAAACCAGAGCCTGTCGCAAGAACCCTCGTGGTTTCAATAGGGAAACGTGTCCCCTTGTGGGCGAAACGATAATCGCTCCCTCTTCTAGCCTTGTATTTTCTTCTACACGCAACATGGAACAACGGGAGATTTGCGCTGAACTATGAAATTATTTAGGGTTCGTTTGACCTTTTTTATTCATTAATTGAGTTTTCTAGGCATTTAATGTCCATAATTCAAATCTGAACTACAAATACATGCTCTAGTGCACCAAAATGGCTAGAAAAATCATACATGTGTCCTTGGGGTGCATGTTTAGGTCCCATGGAAGGAATGGGAATGAATTCAACCGTCTCGGCGTCCTGGCTCGGCCTCAACCATTGCGAATCTCGGTTTTTAAATCTCCGTAAATCCAAAACTCACCAGAAAATCATGAAATTTGGCATGGTGTCACTACATGGCACATATATGTCGTGGTAAAAAAATTGTCCAATTTGGGCCAAGCTATATTACAAGCCTCTTACAAACCGAAGCATCTCGCAACCCTCGTGGTTCCGGTAGGGAAACATACCCTCTTGTGGGTGAAACGATAATTGCTGCCTCTTCTCGCGATGAATTTTGTTTTCTACAGGCAACATAGAATAACAGGAGTGTTGTGCTGAAATCTGAAATTGTTCAGGGTTCGTTTGGCCATTTTATATATTAATTGAGTTTTCTAGACATTTCATGTAGTCCGTAATTCAAATTTGAACTACAAGCACATGCTCCAGTGAAGCAAAATGGGTGGAAAATCGTACATGTGTCATTGGGTGCATGTTTAGGTCTCATTGAAGGAATGGGAATGAATTAAAAATGTCTCATCGTCCTGAAACATTGAGAATCTTGGTTTTTAAATCCCAGTAAATCGGAACTCACCCAAAAAACATGAAACTTGGCATGGTTTCATGACATGGCACATATATGCCGTGGTAAAAAATCGTCCAGTTTGAGACAAGGCGCACACATTAATAGCCAACAAAGTCCTTTTGAAACAAATAGTTGACACGTTAATATCGCAAATGGTTGTATTATATGAACCGTGTGTTCCCGTAACCATTTAAGTGTGGCCACGCGTCCCTCTTTCCTTATGGGATAGTACTACATCCGTCCTCGTTCATTGGTCATCTTTGTATTTTGTGCCAAAATTTAACCATACTCGGTGGCGTGCGTGCAGCTGTTTGATTAGACGGGACGAGTGTGAGAAGTCCGCCATGCAGGCTCGACGGGACACGTGTGAGCAGTCCACCGCGCAGGCTCAATGGGACGTGTGCATCTTGTTGCTACTTCTTGAGCTTGCATTGATTTTTTTCCTTGAAGAGGAAAGGGTGATGCAGCAAAGTACAGATAAGTGTTTCCCTCAGTTAAGAACCAAGGTATCAATCCATTAGGAGGCACAAGCAAGTCTCCAATCTATGCACCTGCACAAACTAACAAACACTTGCAGTCAACGCGAAAAATGGGTTGTCAATCCCTTCACGGTCTCGAACAAGACTGAGATCTAATAGAGATAGGTATAAAAGATTACTAAAATGTAAAACAAAGTAAAAAAACAAATAAATTGCAAAAATGTATTTTTGGGTTTTTGGTTTATAGATCTGAAAATATATGATGGAAAATAGACCCGGGGCCATAGGTTTCACTAGAGGCTTCTCTCTTGAAAGAAAATAATACGGTGGGTGAATAAATTACTGTCGAGCAATTGATAGAAAAGCGCAAAGTTATGACGATATCCAAGGCAATGATTATGAATATAGGCATCACATCTGTGTCAAGTAGACCGAAACGATTCTGCATCTACTACTATTACTCCACACATCGACTGACTCCTGCCTGCATCTAGAGTATTAAGTTCATAAGAACAGAGCAACGCTTTAAGTAAGATGACATGATGTAGAGGGATAAACTCAAGCAATATGATGAAAACCCCATCTTTTTACCCTTGATGGCAACAATACAATACGTGCCTCGCTACCCCTACTATGTCACTGGGAGAGGACACCACAAGATTGAACCCAAAACTAAGCACCTCTCCCATTGCAAGAAAAACCAATCTAGTTGGCCAAACCAAACCGATAATTCGAAGAGAAAGACAACGATATTAAATCATGCATAAAAGAGTTCAGAGAAGACTCAAATAATATTCATAGATAATCTGATCATAAATTCACAATTCATCGGATCTCGACAAACACACCGCAAAAGAATATTACATCGGATAGATCTCCAAAACATCAAGGAGAACATTGTATTGAAGATCAAAGAGAGAAAAGAAGCCATCTAGCTACTGGCTATGGACCCGTAGGTCTGTGGTAAACTACTCGTGCTTCATCGGAAGGGCGGCAAGGTTGATGTAGAGGCCCTCCGTGATTGAATCCCCCTCCGGTAGGGTGCCGAAAAAGGCCCCAAGTTGGGATCTCACGGGAACAGAGGCTTGCGGTGGCGAAAAAGTATTTTGGTGGACGCTTCTGTTGGTTTGGGAATATTTGGGAATTTATAGCGCAAGAATTAGGGTTGGAGGACTCCTGAGGGGCCCACAAGCCTGGGAGGCGCGCCCCCCTAGGGCGCGGCCTAAGGGCTTGTGGTGCCCTCGGGACTCTTCTGGCCCCCTCTCCGAGCTCCGTGGATGTCTTCTGGTCCAAGAAAAATCATCGTAAAGTTGGGGCGTGGCTCCCAGCCTTGTGGGCCCTCGGGACTCTTCTGGCCCCCTCTCCAAGCTCCGTGGATGTCTTCTGGTCCAAGAAAAATCATCGTAAAGTTATATTACGTTTGGACTCCGTTTGATATTCCTTTTCTGTAAAACTCAAAAACAAGGAAAAAAACAGAAACTGGCACTAGGCTCTAGGTTAATAAGTTAGTCCCAAAAATAATATAAAATAGCATATTAATGCATATAAAACATCCAAAACAGATAATATAATAGCATGGAACAATAAAAAATTATAGATATGTTGGAGACGTATCACCTGTCCACCTCGCAGGCTCGACGGGACACGTGCGAGCAGCAAGGCCGCCCATGCTCACCGGGAAGCGAGCTCTTTGACCTCCATCCACCAGCCGCCCACCTCGCTCACAACTTCTCCATTAATGGCGGCCGAGCCGCTATTTAACACGCAGTTAATTAAAGCACCTGGATGGAGGGTGTTTGCTTGTGATCCCATGGCCCCGCTCAACGTTAGCATTTGCTTTGTTCGTGTTTTCAACTCGTATTCCGGATAATTTAAAATGCCACATAGGGCAACGGATAATACGACGACAAATAAAATGGCAATGGATAATACGAGGACAAATAAAATGGCAACGGATAATACGACGACAAATTTACAATGGTGCGGATAATAATTGTCTTACATATTTCGGATAATTTAAAATGCCACATGCGGCAAAGCCCGGAAGACACGGGGGCAAGAGAAGAAGGAAATCGTAGACAACGATCTGGGTCGCTATTGTCTCTACTCCTCGATGGATCACCGGGCGACGACATCCTCCAGCTCATTCTTCAATTCCTCACGACTTGCTTGACAGCAGCCACGGATTCCTCCACCTCCTGCTCGCGCTCGATCCGGAGCTTCCTCAAGTCACCCATCAGTTCCTCGATGACCGCTTTCAGTGTCATCCCCGAGGCACTGCTCTACTCATGCAGCATCTTCCAACCGGCGGCCTCCTCCTCCTTCTCGGCGAGCGCCTTGAGGAGCTCCGCATTGTCACCCATGAGTTGCTAGACGAGGCCGGTTGCCTTCTCAACCGATCTCGAGCAGCTTCATCAAGCCGTCGACCAGCTCCCGCTGCTTAATGAGGCCAGCGAGAATGTCGTAGTCGCTGGCCATGGAATTCAGCAACGCCAGCTCATCGCGATCAGCGAGTGCACTTGTGAGAGACCTCGCGTGCCGGAGAGAGCTGGTTCGAGGGCTTCGCGGTGGCCCGGGACATCTTTGCTGTGGCTGCCACGTAACGGCGGGACATCTCTAGGGCTTTTGCGGCCTTGGTCTTTGCTCCCTGGTTATATGTCCACCCGAAACTCCTCCTATCGGTCATGGCGGAACAACTTGACAGGAAAGACCAGTTTTGTGGGTGATGAGGAGAGGAACTGTGAAGTAATTTTCGAGTGGGTAGTTTTTATAGCCCGGTGCTAAGTGTGAACACATATTGGTTTGATCGGTGTGAACAGATGTGCAATTACTTATTGCGTTGTAATCTGCAATGTGACGAGAAACAAGGTCAAAATTTATTGACGGTTCTGGGCTCAAAGCCCGTTTCTGTTGTTCTGGCTCATCGCAAACAGTTCTTTTGGATCAACCGTGTGCCACGCATCGGAAGCCTGAAATGGTGCCCGGATGGCGTACATGGGCCTGCGTTCTCAGATGTATGTGTATGTGTCTGGCCACTATCACACACGGTCAAGATATTACAATAGTGTCCGATGGATGCGTTGTCGCGCCTCCCATGGGGTGCCAGAAGGTCGACCACATGGTTGCTCGCCGTTGAGGCGGCCGCGGCGCGCTCTGCTCGGCGTTAAGGCGGCCGTGGCACGCTCCACTCTGGCATCCCTGAGCGCGCTCTGCTCGCCATTGAGGCAAATTTACAATGGCAACGGTTAATAACTGTCTTACATATTCAGGATAGTTTAAAATGCCACATGTGGCAACGCCCAAAACACTCACGACCTACATATGCATGCAATTATAATAAAATATAGGCTAAAAGGCTGAGCTGGCGGCCTTCCGACGACGGTCTTCTCGGTCTCCTTGATCAGCATAGCACCCTAGCGGCCGTTCATTCCAAGTGTCCCGACCCGCCTCCGCCTACGGAGCTGCTGGCGCTGGGAGGCTCTTGGTGCTGCTGGGCCTCTTCCAGAAGAGCTTGACAGCGTGCAATTGCGCGCATGACATCTCCGTGGAACCGCTCCATTTCCATGTCTCTAGCCTGGCAGAAAATTCCGTCCATCACCTACATCCTCAAGATACCACATTGGCGATGTTCTACTTCGTCGGGGACGTCAACTCCGCCAAGGATGTGCTCGAGCCTGGCCACCACATCGTCGGGATTGAGGTTGACACGGCCGTCGCCGGCAATGATGAAGCCACAGGCTGGCTGTGTCTTGACTGAATCGCAGAGGTCCTCCGCCCATTCCTTGTGGGGCATCAGGCTCTCGATGAGCACTAGTGACAGTGGCTCTTCGGGTGGGTCGTCGATCATGCCGCCGAGCAGCTCTGGATCTTTTGCACGGTGGATGCAAACTGCTCAACACACTTCCTCTACAATATGTCGATTGTGCGCTCAAGGACTGTCACGCCGATATCGCTGCCGATGGGCCATGGTGCCTGCACCGGCCGATGAAGCTCTTGCTCCCCGACATGCTCCGGCTCGTTCTCCTCGCCGAAGATGTAACGCAGGTAGGGGTCAATGTCGAAGCTTTGGTCGTTGCCTGGCATGCTTGGAATAACTAATGGTAGATGGGTGAGGACTAGATCTGCGCACAGTGTCGCGACGGTGCGTTGCCGCCTGGGTTATATGCGGCAAGCCATTAGCTAGTGGTGGGAAATCGATGAGGGAAGAGGCGGGGATTTTACAATTCACCCATGTGGAGCGCGGGAAGACTAAGTTGAGCACACAACCCGAATACCATATGCGGTGCCACACGTTATCTATCACACACGTGTTAACATAAGGAAACGTATGTGTAACTTACTAATCATCGCACACGAGTACTCGCAGACGCATCGTGTGCGATACTCCTAGCCACCGCAAGCAACTAGTTTGCATTTTCAAAGTTTTTTGTACACATAGAATCGCACATCAATTAACTGTAGTAACCGTCTGTGTTATAATTTCACATCGCAAATAGTTCATCCGAGTGGGCTGTTTGCCGCGTATCACACACATCTTGTTTACACGAATCATTTGTGTTCTTTTGGCTCATCGCAAACAGTTCATCTATGTGAACTGTATGCCGCATATCACACACATCTTGTTAAGTTGAACCATTTCTATTCTGTTTCCTAATCGAAAACAGTTCGTCTGAGTGAACCGTATGCCGTATATCACACACACCTTGATCTGGCTGACCGTTTCTGTTGTGTTGCCTAATCACAAACAGTTCATCAAAGCGAACTATATGCCGTATATCGCACACACCTTGATATGGCTGCCCATTTCTGTTGTTCTTTCTCATTGCAAACAGTTCGTATGGATCAACTGTATGCCCCGCATCGCACACGCAACTAAAATCTGAACCGTGTTTGATGTATCCTTCATCGCAAACGTTTTGCATCTTTTCTGATGGTTTTTTTACATCTCTGTTTGCGATTAATGCATCGCACACAGTTTCGTCAAAGGGTCTCTGATCGTAGTGTCGCGTTAGCAGCATCCTGCAGTAGTGTAGTATCATAGATAGGCACGAGGTCTTTGATGGAACCGGTGACAAAACACTTCTATTGTTTGTAAGCAAATGCAATCTTATCCTTGTGGCGCTGTCCAGACTCATGAACACGGCCAAACTCCTCATTTGCTTCTTCTTCATCAATGAACGGGTAAGGAATGATCTCAGAAAACTGGGCCATAGAAGTAGAGCACCTATGTGTCCCAGGCATCCACATGAGGGAGCGAGCAGAGTCATTGGAGAAGAACACGGTGGCAAAGAACTGCATTGCCAGGTCCTCATTGTACGGATGGTTGAAGGTGACAAAAGGAATAAGGTCCAACCTCCCAAGAGCAGAATACACGCCAGGATAGAGGTGATCATTGTCCCGGAGACTCTCAACATTAACTTGCTTGTGAGGAGCAAACTTCTTTCCCTTCGTCATGAGTAGCTCATGGTACACTCTCGGCTGAAACTCATTCTTCAACCGGGGATCCACCCCCAAACCAGTGGTAGCAGCATAGGGATGATTCTGCCTCTCAGCCAAATCTCTGGGTTGGACCATTCTACAAGGGGAAGCCCCCTGAGATCCCGCCCGCCGGGAATGGCTTGCTTGGGACTAGACATCTCATCTTCATCTTCATCATCTCCATCAACAAGATCATCCTCAGCCTCTATCTCTGCATCAGCGGGGTTGACATAGTGAGCATTGTCCTGTGAGTCATACTCCTCCTTTGAATCCTCAGAGGCCTCAACAACGGGCTGCTTGGTGGCTGCACGGTGAACACGGCCCTGCTCTGACCCTGACCCTTGACCAATGCCTTCAGACGGCTGACAACGAGCAATAGTGAAACCCTTGGAACCGGCCTTTGCGCGCTTGCGACGGAGCTCAGCCCTCTTGTCAGTGGAGTTTGAAACACACAAACACCAAACAACACACCACGCAAGAGACACAAATGAGTATAAGTGCTTGAGATGAAAGGCAAAGGAGTAGGACAAAAACAGACAGAACCTTCCTGTGTACCCCATGTGCACGGGGGTTAGACCCCCGTGGGCACGGGGGTCCCGTGCGCACGGTACACGACCGTGGTCATGGGGCCACATGCGCACGGGCGTCAAACACCCCATGGACATGGGGGTTCCCCAACGGCAGCCACTTCCAGATCGAAATCTGGGAGTGAGTGCGGCAGGGGAACCACTAAGGATTTGTACTATGAACTATCCCACAAAAGGAGAACAACCACCCTAATCTAGAGATCAAGGAGGAACCCTAGATGCTAGCAATGGATCCATGGAGAAACAAGAAGGAGAGGGGGAAGGGATATACCGGAGAAGGAGCCCATCTCGATGGATCTCCACGTAGCAAAGAGCCCCGACGGCACCCGGAGGAGCCCCGGCAAGGGGAGGCGACGACGGCGGCTCTGGAGGTGCTCTGGGGGTGGAGGGGGCAATGGGTGGGTGACGTGGCTTGAGACTATGTCGGTATTTCCCCAAAGAGGAAGGGATGATGCAGCACAGCTACGGTAAGTATTTCCCTCAGTTATGAAACCAAGGTATCAATGCAGTAGGAGAACCAAGCAACACTATGTAAACGGTACTTGCACACAAAGAACAAATACTTGCAACCTGATATGTCTCCAACATATCTATAATTTTTGCTTGTTCCATGCTGTTATATTATCATTCTTGGATTTTTTACAATCATTTTATAGCAACTTTATATCATTTTTTGGGACTAACATATTGACATAGTGCCCAGTGCCAGTTGTTGTTTTTTGCTTACTTTTTACTGTGCAGAATATCAGTACCAAATGGAGTCCAAACACAACATGGGCCAAAGAAGTACCAGAGGGAAGGCCCGAGGTGGGTAGAACCCGAGCCCAGGCGCGCCCAGGGGGTTGTGCCCCCCTTGGTGGCCTCCTGCAACGCCTCTTCGCCCTATAAATCCCCAAATATTCTAGAAACCCTAGGGGAGCCGACGAAACACAATTCCAGCTGCCGCAAGTTCCAGAACCACGAGATCCAATCTAGAAACCATCACGAAGGGGTTCATCATCCTCATTGGTGCCTCTCCGATGATGCGTGACTAGTTCATCATAGACCTACGGGTCCGTAGGCAGTAGCTAGATGACTTCCTCTCTCTCTTTTGATTCTCAATACAATGGTCTCTTGGAGATCTATTTGATGTAACTCTTTTTTGCGGTGTGTTTGTTGGGATCCGATGAACTTTGAGTTTATGATCAGATCTATATCCATGAATATTATTTGAGTCTTCTTTTGATCTCTTATATGCATGATTATTTATAGCCTCGTATTTCTTCTTCGAATCTTTGGTTTAGTTAGGCCAACTAGATCGATTTTCCTTGCCATGGGAAGAGGTGCTTTGTGATGGGTTCGATCGTGCGGTGTTCTTTCCCAGTGACAGAAGGGGCAGCAAGACACGCATGTATCGTTGCTATTAAGGCTAACAAGATGGGGGCTATTCCTACATGAATAGAACTCGTCTACATCATGTCATCATTCTTATTGCATTACTCCATTTCTCCATGAACTTAATACACTAGATGCATGCTGGATAGCGGTCGATGTGTGGAGTAATAGTAGTAGATGCAGGCAGGAGTCGGTCTACTAATCTTGACGTGATGCCTATATATTGATCATTGCCTTGGATATCGTCATAATTATTCGATCTTCTATCAATTGCCCAACAGTAATTTGTTTACCCGCCGTGTGCTATTTTCTTGAGAGAAGCCACTAGTGAAATATACGGCCCTGGGGTCTATTCTTTATCATATTTGCTTTGAGATCTATTTTTATTTGCTTATGTTTTCAGATCTATTATTCCAAAAACCCAAAAATACCTTGCTGCACTTTTTTGTTACTTATTTTATTTTGTGTTTTATCGAGATCTATTTATCCAATCTACACAACTTTTATCCCGTCAACTTGACAATTTCTGGTGCCGTTACCCGTAGAGGGATTGACAACCCCTCATAAGCGTCGGGTTGCAAGTATTTGTTCTTTGTGTGCATGTACCGTTTACATAGTGTTGCTTGGTTCTCCTACTGGATTGATACCTTGGTTTCATAACTGAGGGAAATACCTACCGTAGTTGTGTTGCATCATCCCTTCCTCTTTGGGGAAATACCGACGTAGTTCAAGCGACATCACAACCCAACGCGTAGGGGTTGTCAATCCCTCCTCGGTAAAAATATAGATTAATTTGTATGAGATTGGATAAATAGATCTAGCAAGAATGCAAAAAAAAATAAGTAAAGAAAAAGTGCAGCAAGGTATTTTTGGGTTTTTGGAATAATAGATCTAGAAAAAAAATATGATAAAAGATAGATCTGAAAGCAATATGATAAAAGATAGACCTGAAAGCAATATGATAAAAGATAGACTCGGGGGTCGTAGATTTCACTAGTGTCTTCTCTCAAGAAAATAGCATACGGTGGGTAAACAAATTACTATTGGGCAATTGATAGAAGAGCAAATAATTATGACGATATCCAAGGCAATGATCATGAATATAGGCATCACGTCCAAGATTAGTAGACCGAAATAATTCTGCATCTACTACTATTACTCCACACATCGACCGCTATCCAATATGCATCTAGTGTATTAAGTTCATGGAGCAACGGAGTAACGCAATAAGAACCATGACATGATGTAGACAAGATATATTCATCTAGGAATAGACCCCATCTTTTTATCCTTAATAGCAACGATACATGCGTGCCTTCCTACCCCTTCTGTCACTGGGTGAGGACACCGCAAGATCGAACCCATCACAAAGCACCTCTTCCCATTGCAAGAAAAATCGATCTAGTTGGCCTAACTAAACCAAAGATTCGGAGAAGAAATACGAGGCTATAAATAATCATGCATATAAGATATCAAAGAAGACTCAAATAATATTCATGGGTATAGATCTGATCGTAAACTCGCACTTCATCGGATCCCAACAAACACACCGCAAAAAGTCATTACATCAAATAGATCTCCAAGAGAACATTGTATTGAGAATCAAAAAGAGAGAAGAAGACATCTAGCTACTGCCTACGGACCCGTAGGTCTATGGTGAACTACTCACACATCATCGGAGGAGCACCAATGAGGATGATGAACCCCTCCGTGATCGTGTTCCCCTCCGACAGAGTGCCGGAATAGGGCTCTAGATTGGATCTCGTGGTTCTGGAACTTGCGGCGGCTGGAATTGTGTTTCGATCGCTCCCTTAGGGTTTCTGGAATATTTGGGTATTTATAGAGCTGAGAGGCGGTGGAGAGGACCTTCGTGGGCCCCACAACCCATAGCCCTGGTGTCTTGTGGGCCCAACGGGCCTCCCCTCTGGTGCTTCCTTGGCTCCCAAGTTGTCTTCTGGTCCAAAAAAAAATCTCCAAAAATTTTCGCTGTGTTTGGACCCTGTTTGATAGGGATATTCTGTGAAGTAAAAAACAAGCAAAAAATAGCAACTGGCACTGGGCACTATGTCAATAGGTTAGTCCCAAAAAATGATATAAAGTTGCTATAAAATGATTGGAAAACATCCAAGAATGATAATATAACAACATGGAACAATCAAAAATTATAGATACGTTGGAGACATATCAGCATCCCCAAGCTTAATTCCTGCTCGTCCTCGAGTAGGTAAATGATAAAAACAGAATTTTTGATGTGGAATGTTGTCTAACATGTTCATCACATATTCTTTTCATTTGTAGCATGGACATTTCGACTTTTAGATGGTTCAAAGCAATAGTCTCTATTTGACATGAAGACTTCAATACTCAAGCATATCAACAAGCAACCATGTCTTTCAAAATATCAACACTAATGAAAGTTATCCCTAGCCCATCATGCTCAATCATTGATCCATTCACGAAACACACTCGAATATTAGCTACATCCAATGCTCAAGTATGATCATAGTGCTCCCTAGTTGGTGCTTTATAAGAGAAGATGGAGACTAAAAAAAATAAAAATTGCATAAAAGTAAATAGATATGCCCTTCGCGGAGGTAAGCAGAGATTTGTAGAGGTGCCAGAGCTCAAGGCTTTAAATTGAGAGATAAAGTTTTTGAGAGCCATGCTTTTCCCGTCAACTAAAATGACCGAGTAGTTCCCAATACTTTCCATGCTAGATACATCATAGGCGGTTCCCAAACATAAAATAAAGTTTATTCCTTTTTCCACCATTCTTTCACAATCCATGGCTAGCCGTATCCACGTGTGCCTTCCATACCAACAATTTCCAAGGAATTTATTATTTGATAACATAAAGTAAATTTCTTTTTCATTTCGGGACTGGGAATCCCTATTATCGCCATACTCTCGTGCAATGACAAGTGAATAAACACTCATCTTGAGAATAACACATCTAGCATGGAAAAATATTGGCCACCCCCTGCCGCTTCATGAGCGGTATGGGCACACAAAAAGGAAATTCATTTTGAAAATTAGAATTGGCACATACAAATTTACTTAGAACGGCACGGAAATACCGCATATAGGTAGGTATGGTGGACTCATATGGCAAAACTGGGTTTAAGAATTTTGGATGCACAAGTAGTATTCCCACTTAGTACAAATGGAGGCTAGCAAATAGATTGAGAAGCAACCAATCAAGACACAAAAATTCACATAAACGAGCATTAAGCATAACTAACACCAATAATGCACCACAAGTAGGATGTAATTTCATTGCATAACTATTGACTTTTGTGCTTGCATAGGGAATCACAAACCTTAACACCAATATTCTTACTAAAGCATAATTACTCACCAACATGGCTCACATATTACTATCATCATATCTCAAACTATTACTAAGAATCAAGTTTATTTTGTCCAGTGATTTTCATGAAAGTTTTTATTATAACCGCCTTGAATATATATCACTTTGGGACTGATTTCATATATTGCATTTGCTTTTGACAAGCTCAAACAAATTTAAGTGAAGAACATGAGCATAAAAATTTTCATCTCTCAAAATAATATAAGTGAAGCATGAGAGAATTTCTTCAATTTTTTTTACTAACTCTCAAATAAATCTAAGTGAAACATGAGAGCATATTTATTCAAAAATTAAAGCACACCATGATCAAAAAGATATAAGTGAAGCACTAGAGCAATTCCATAGCTCAAAAAGTTTAAGTGAAGCACATAGAGCAATTCTAACAAATCATAGCATAATTTTGGCTCTCTCAAATAGTTGTGTCCAGCAAGGATGGTGGTGACAAACTAAAAAGACAAACAAATAAAGACTCATATAATACAAGACGCTCCAAGCAAAACTCATGATATGTGACGAATAAAAATATAGCTCCAAGTAAAATTACCGATGGTTGTTAGAAGAAAGAGGGGTTGCCTTCCGGCGCATCCCCAAGCTTAGTTGCTTGGTTCTCCTTGAATATTAACTTGGGGTGCCATGTGCATCCCCAAGCTTAGGCTCTTTTCACTCATTATTCCTTCATCCATCGAGATCTCACCCAAAACTTGAAAACTTCAATCACACAAAACTTAACAAAACCTTCGTGAGATCCGTTAGTATAATAAAACCAACCTTTGCTTTAAGTACTATTGAAAACCCATTCATATTTTGTTATTGCATTATACCTACTATATTATAACTTTACCACGGATTATCCCCCCCCCCCGATACAATCCATAGATTCATCAAAATAAGCACACAATGCAAAGAAAACAAAATCTGTCAAAAACAGAACAGTCTGTAAAGATGTGAATTTTACTCATACTTCTGTAACTCCAAAAATTCTGAAAAATTAGGACAATAGAGGCAATTTGTATATCAATCTCGTGTAAACAATTCAGAATTTTTTTTCGCATCTGTGAATTTTAACAATTCTGTTACTGGACGTAAAAGTTTCTGTTTTTCAACAAGATCAAATCAACTATCACCCAAAGCTATCCCAAAGGCTTTACTTGGCACAAACACTAATTAAAACATCAAAAACACAATCATAAAAGAGGCATAATTGTGCAAACACTCAAGAACAGAAAGAAAAAAAGGCAAAAATAAATTTAATTCATTGGGTTGCCTCCCAACAAGCGCTATCGTTTTATGCCCCTAGCTAGGCATAATGCATAGATTCTAGTATTGTCATCCTTCTTCTTATCCTACATAGATGTGGTTTTGTCAGGAGGTTTCTCAAATATAACTTGAAACACATTATCCATTGAAATTTCAGCATTATCAAGTTGTTCATCCTTATATCCGCTTTGATTCCCGGCTACAATCCAAGAATATTGTTGATTAACATCATTAAAAACTTGTTGGATCACATCCAAAACAGGGATTTCCTTTTTACGGTTCTCATAAAAAAATTGATTATTTCCAAGCAAGTGTCTCACCATATAATCACTATTGTAAAGGATCTCATCTATTACCAGTTTTTCACGGTTCATGCCATAAAAATTGAAAATTTCCCTAGCTTCCCGTACTATGTGATCAAATTCATTCATAAGAACAAGGGTGGCTAATTTTTTAGCTTTTGGATCCTTTATAACAGGTAGCTCATAAAACAATCTTTGCAAGGTAGGGTGTGTACGAATAAATCTATTTTCAAGTTTCAGAACTAGTGCTGAAATAGCTTCCATGTAAGTTTTAGTCCTCTTTAGAATAGGAACATCATCACAAGCCAAAGTTCCCGCACAATTAAAGAATTCTTGGATGGTTTCCTTTCCTATAAATTCCCCTTGTCCCAAAACAAAAGTTTTAGCATCCAGATTGCTAGAATGTCCAACTTTAGGAGTCCTGCCATCATCCGTTTCTGCCATACCAAAGTCACTCATGACGATAGATTCGAGCAAACAAAAGATCAAACAAGAAAAAGGTGAACGAAAAGGAAGGCGAATAAAAAGGCAAATTTTTGTGAAGTGGGGGAAATGAAAACGAGAGGCAAATGGCAAATAATGTAAATTGCAAGGACATGAGATTTGTGATTAGGAAGCTGATAGATGTTGATGATGTCTCCCTCACAACGGCGCGAGAAATTCCTTTGACGTGGCTTGAGACTGCGTCGGTATTTCCCCAAAGAGGAAGGGACGATGCTGCACAACTACGATAAGTATTTTCCTCAGTTATGAAACCAAGGTATCAATCCAGTAGGAGAACCAAGCAACACTATGTAAACGGTACCTACACACAAAGAACAAATACTTGCAACCCGACGCGTAAGAGGGGTTGTCAATCCCTCCTCGGTAAAAAGATAGATTAATTTGTATGAGATTGGATAAATAGATCTAGCAAGAACGCAAAATAAAATAAGTAAAGAAAAAGTGCAGCAAGGTATTTTTGGGTTTTTGGAATAATGGATCTGAAAAAAATATGATAAAAGATAGATCTGAAAGCCATATGATAAAAGATAGACCTGAAAGCAATATGATAAAAGATAGACCCGGGGGCCGTAGATTTCACTGGTGACTTCTCTCAAGAAAATAGCATACAGTGGGTAAACAAATTACTGTTGGGCAATTGATAGAAGAGCAAATAATTATGACGATATCCAAGGCAATGATCATGAATATAGGCATCACGTCCAAGATTAGTAGACCGAAACGATTCTGCATCTACTACTATTACTCCACACATCGACCGCTATCCAGCATGCATCTAGTGTATTAAGTTCATGGAGAAACGAAGTAATGCAATAAGAACAATGACATGATGTAGTAAGATCTATTCATGTAGGAATAGACCCCATCTTTTTATCCTTAATAGCAATGATACATGCGTGCCTTGCTACCCCTTCTGTCACTGGGTGAAGACACCGCAAGATCGAACCCATCACAAAGCACCTCTTCCCATTGCAAGAAAAATCGATCTAGTTGGCCTAACTAAACCAATGATTCAGATAAGAAATATGAGGCTATAAATAATCATGCATATAAGAGATCAATGAAGACTCAAATAATATTCATGGATATAGATCTGATCATAAACTCGCACTTCATCGGATCCCAACAAACACACCGCAAAAAGTCATTACATCAAATAGATCTCCAAGAGAACATTGTATTGAGAATCAAAAAGAGAGAAGAAGCCATCTAGCTACTGCCTACGGACCCATAGGTTTATGGTGAACTACTCATGCATCATCGGAGGAGCACCAATGAGGATGATGAACCCCTCCGTGATTGTGTTCCCCTCCGGCAGAGTGCCGGAATAGGGCTCTAGATTGGATCTCGTGGTTCTGGAACTTTGATGTCTACTACGCAACTTTATTCTTGTAGACATGTGTTGGGCCTCCAAGCGCAGAGTTTTGTAGGACAGTAGCAATTTTCCCTCAAGTGGATGACCTAAGGTTTATCAATCCATGGGAGGCGTAGGATGAACATAGTCTCTCTCAAACGACCCTGCAACCAAATAATAAAAAGTCTCTTGTGTCCCCAACACACCAAATACAATGGAAATTTGTATAGGTGCACTAGTTCAGTGAAGAGATGGTAATAAAAGTGTAGTAATGATAGTAGATATTGATTTTTGTGATAGGAACAATAAAAAACAGCAAGGTAGCAAATAACAAAAGTGAGCACAAACGGTATTGCAATGCTTGAAAATGAGGCCTAGGGTCCATACTTTCGCTAGTGCAATCTCTCAACAATGCTAATATAATTGGATCATATAACCATCCCTCAACGTGCGATGAAGAATCACTCCAAAGTTCCTATCTAGTGGAGAACATAAGAATACATTGTTTGTAGGGTACGAAACCACCTCAAAGCTATTATTTCCGATCGATCTATCCAAGAGTTCGTACTAAAATAACACCAAAGCAAATTCAGATTCGTAATGCTCAATCCAACACAAAGAACCTCAAAGAGTGCCCCAAGATTTCTATCGGAGAAACAAAGACAAGAATGTGCATCAACCCCTATGCATAGATTACCCCAATGTCACCTCAGGAATCCGCAAGTTGAGTGCCAAAACATATATCAAGTGAATCAATATAATACCCCATTGTCACCATGGGTATTTGTATGCAAGACATATATCAAGTGCTCTCAAATCCATAAAAGTAATTAATCCGATAAAATGAAATCTCAAAGGGAAAACTCAATTCATCACAACAAGATAGAGAGGGGAAAACACCATATGATCCGACTATATTAACAAAGCCCACGATACATCAAGATCGTGACATCTCAAGAACATGAGAGAGAGAGATTAAACACATAGCTACTAGTACAAACCCTCAGCCCCGAGGGTGGACTACTCCCTCCTCATCATGGTGGCCGCTGGGATGATGAAGATGGCCACCGGTGATGATTCCCCCCTCCGGCAGGGTGCCGGAACCGGGTCTAGATTGGTTTTTCATGGCTATAGAGGCCTGCGGTGGCGGAACTTCCGATCTAGGGTTACCTCGAGGGTTTTTGGAGTATTTGGGAATTTATAGGGCGAAGAGGCGGTGCGGGAGGCCACCGAGATGGGCACAACCCACCGGGGCGCCTGGGGGCCCAGGCGCGCCCTGGTGGGTTGTGCCCCCCTCGGGGCACCCCCCAGGTGCTGCTCTGGCCCATTGGATGTCTTCTGGTCCATAAAAAATCTACAAAAAGTTTCGCTGCGTTTGGACTCCGTTTGGTATTAATTTTCTGCGATGTAAAAAACAAGCAAAAAACAGCAACTGGCACTAGGCACTATGTCAATAAGTTAGTCCCAAAAAAATGATATAAAGTTGCTATAAAATGATTGTAAAACATCCAAGAATGATAATATAGCAGCATGAATACTTCATAAATTATAGATACATTGGAGACGTATCAGCATCCCCAACCTTAATTCCTACTCGTCCTCGTGTAGGTAAATGATAAAAGAAATAATTTGTGAAGTGTGAATGCTAACAAAGTGCATAAGTTTGATCAATAGTAATTTCAATCACTTTTCCTAGCATCATAACAGCAACTCTTTCTCATAAAACTCATCATGTTAAAGTAGCAACCAATTCATATGTTAAGGTTCAAACAATGAATTATCTTGAAACTCAACAACCTATGTTCTCAGTCACCAAACAATTGCAATTCAACTTATTCAACAGAGTCTAAGTAAGAGCTCCACATACTCAACCATCATATAGTCTTCTATGATTGCTAACACTCACCGCATACACATGAGTAAAACATTTCAACCGGACACATAGAAAGATGGGGGCTTATAATTTCGCCTCCCAACGTATTCACCTCAAGGGTGATGTAAACAATAATAACTCATGCTACCCATATCCAACTGGATATATGTGCCTAGATCTTTCCTCACCACATGATGCTTGCCAAAAGAGAAAACTAAAAAGGAATAGAGAGAAAAACTTTGACTCTTGCATGAAAGTAAATACATAAGAGTAAAAGGTAGGCCCTTCGTAGAGGGAAGCAGAGGTTGCCATGCACTTTTTGTTTGTATGCTCAATCCCTTAGTGCAAAAGAACGTCACGTTATATTGCCCCTTATGATAGCAACCTTTATTATGCAGTCTATCGCTTTTATTCTTTGCCATCACAAGTTCGTACAACGCTCAATTTTCTCTTACACTAAATGATCTAACACTTTTAGAAGCAATGTTTATTGCCTTATTGCACCAATGACAACTTACTTGAAGGATCTTACTCAATCCTTAGGTAGGTATGGTGGACTCTTGAAAATAAGATTTGGGTTTAACGGTTTTTGGATGCACAAGTAGTATCTCTACTTGGTGCGGAATTTTTGGCTAGCAAAGATGGGGGGCAAGCACCACATGTTGAAGGATCTATGACAATATAACTTCTATGTGAACAACGTCAACAATTTTGGCATATAATATTTTGATGGGGGCTCACAATCACAAAAGATTTCCAAGATAGTGTATTTGCATGTGAAAGTTCTCTTCCTTATAGTAATCATTCAGGAATTGCTTGTATGACCAATATTGTGATTGTCAAGATTCAAAAGATTGCACTTTCTAAACCCAATGTGAAGCTACCACTAGGCATGATATGAACATATAATTTCAACTTCATGATATTCAATTCATTCAACAATTTACTCATAGGATATAAGTGAAGCACAAGAGTAAATGACAAGCTACTCCAAAAAGATATAAGTGAAGATCAATCGAGTAGTTAAGTAAATAGATAGCTATGTGAGGACTCTCTCTTATTTAAAACTTTCAGATCTAAGTATTTTATTAAAACAACAAGCAAAAAAAAAATGACAATCCAAGAATAGCACACATCATGTGAAGAAGCAAGAACTTAGGCTCAACCGATACTAACCTATAATTGTTGAAGAAGAAAGGTGGGACGCCTACCGGGGCCTCCCCAAGCTTAGATGCTTGAGACTTCTTAGAATATTAACTTGGGATGCCTTGGGCATCCACAAGCTTGAGATTTTGTGTCTCCTTAATTCCTCTCATATCACGGTTTCCCTAAATCTTAAAAACTTCATCCACACAAAACTCAACAAGATCTCGTGAGATAAGTTAGTATAAGCCAATGCAAAACCTTATCATTCTCTACTGTAGCAAATCACTAAAATTATAATTTAACATTGCATACTAAATTCCTCTGCATATTTAATAGTCCTATCCTCAAATAGAATCATTAAACAAGCAAACATATGCAAACAATGCAAACATAACAGCAATCTGCCAAAACAGGACAGTCTGTAAAGAATGCAAGAGTATTCATACTTAGCTAACTCCAAAAATTCTGAAAATTAAGCACACTGTAGAAAATTTATCAGATCTTATTTTTAAAAAAGTTTCAACATTTTATCACAATCTTACTTTTCTAGAGAATTTTTTCAATAGCAATAAACTTTCTGTTTTGAAACAGCAACATGTAGACTTGCAAAATAAGCATGGCAAAAGCTATCATTGCCACTTTTATTGAAATAAAAAATGCAAAACATTATTCTAAATAACATAAAGCAAATCCTAACAAAATAAATTGACGCTCCAAGTAAAACACATATCATGTGACGAATGAAAACATAGCTCCAAGTGAGGTTACCGATAATGTTGGAGACGAAAGAGGGGATGCCTTCCGGGGCATCCCCACGCTTAGTTGCTTGGATCTTCCTTGAATATTACCTTGGGGTGACTTGGGAATCCCCAAACTTAGGGTATTGTCACTCCTTATTCTCCTCATATCGACATCTGACCCAAAACTTAAAAACTTCAATCACACAAAACTTAACGGAACTTCGTGAGATAGGTTAGTATGATAAAGAGCAAACCATTTCACTTTTGGTACTGTCAAAGACAAGATTCATAATTGTTTCCACACAATTCATACTGTAGCATATCATTTCCACAATTTATATTGAGCAATATAAGCCATAGAAACTAGAAAACAAGCAAACTATGCATTGAAAACAGAATCTGTCAAAAACAGAACAGTCTGTAGTAATCTGTACTAAAACCATACTTATCCTACTCCAAAAATTCTGAAAAATTAGGAAAACGTACATAATTTGTATATATATCACCTGTAAAAAATTCAGATCAAAATCATGTTCCAGTGAATTTTAAAAATTCTTGGACTGAGCGCAAAAGTTTCTGTTTTTGCACAGATTCAAGTCAACTATCATCCATACTATCCCAAAGGCTTTACTTGGCACTTTATTGAAACAAAAGCTATAAAACAAGATAACTACAGTAGCCTAACCATGTGAACACACAAAAACAGTAGGTAAAAGTGTTGGGTTGTCTCCCAACAAGCGCTTTTATTTAATGCCTTTTAGTTAGGCATGATGATTTCAATGATGCTCGCATAAAAGTAAAGAATTGAAACATAACGGGAGCATCATGAAGCATATGACTAGCACATTTAAGTCTAACCCACTTCCTATGCATAGGGATTTTGTGATCAAACAACTTATGGGAACGAGAATCAACTAGCATAGGAAGGCAAAACGAGCAAAACTTCAAGATTTTCAACACATAGAGAGGAAACTTGATATTATTGCAATATGTAAAAGCATATGTTCCTCTCTCATAGTAATTTTCAGTAGCATCATGAATGAATTCAAAAATATAACCATCACATAAAGCATTATTTTCATGATCCACAAGCATAGAAAATTTATTACTCTCCACATAAGCAAATTTATTCTCATGACTAGTAGTGGGAGCAAACTCAACAAAATAACTATCATGGGATTCTTGATTGGCATAATCAAATTGAACATTAAAATTATGATGACAAGTTTCATGGTTATCATTATTCTTTATAGCACACATTTCATCACCATAATCATCATAGATAGCAACTTTGTTGTCATAATCAATTGAAACCTCTTCCAAAATAGTGGATTCATCACAAAATAAAGTCATGACCTCTCCAAATCCACTTTCATAATTATCACAATAAGATTCAACACCCTCCAAAATAGTGGGATCATTAGTACCTAGAGTTGACACTCTTCCAAACCCACTTTCATCAATATAATCGTCACAAATAGGAGGCAAGCTACTATTATAACAAATTTGCACATCAAAACTTGGGGGACTAAAAATATCATCTTCATCAAACATAGCATCCCCAAGCTTGTAGCTTTGCATATCATTAGCATCATGGATATTCATAGAGTTCATACCAACAATATTGCAATCATGCTCATCAATTATGCCAAACATTTTATTGAATTCTTCTTCTATCAATTGAGCACAATTTTCCTTTCCATCATTTTCACGAAAGACATTATAAAGATGAATAATATGATGCAACCTCAATTCCATTTTTTTGTAGTTTTCTTTTATAAACCAAACTAGTGATAAAACAAGAAACTAAAAGATTCAATTGCAAGATCTAAAGATATACCTTCATGCACTCACCTCCCCGGCAACGGCGCCAGAAAAGAGCTTGATGTCTAATACGCAACTTTATTCTTGTAGACACGTGTTGGGCCTCCAAGCGCAGAGTTTTGTAGGACAGTAGCAATTTTCCCTCAAGTGGATGACCTCAGGTTTATCAATATGTGGGAGGCGTAGGATGAACATAGTCTCTCTCAAACAACCCTACAACCAAATAATAAAAAGTCTCTTGTGTCCCCAACACACCAAATACAATGGAAATTTGTATAGGTGCACTAGTTCGGCGAAGAGATGGTAATAAAAGTGTAGTAATGATAGTAGATATTGATTTTTGTGATAGGAACAATAAAAAACAGCAAGGTAGCAAATAACAAAAGTGAGCACAAACGGTATTGCAATGCTTGAAAATGAGGCCTAGGGTCCGTACTTTCGCTAGTGCAATCTCTCAACAATGCTAATATAATTGGATCATATAACCATCCCTCAACGTGCGATGAAGAATCACTCCAAAGTTCCTATCTAGCGGAGAACATAAGAATAAATTGTTTGTAGGGTACAAAACCACCTCAAAGCTATTCTTTCCGATCAATCTATCTAAGAGTTCGTACTAAAATAACACCAAAGAAAATTCAGATTCGTAATGCTCAATCCAACACAAAGAACCTCAAAGAGTGCCCCAAGATTTCTACCGGAGAAACAAAGACAAGAACATGCATCAACCCCTATGCATAGATTACCCCAATGTCACCTCGGGAATCCGCGAGTTGAGTGCCAAAACATATATCAAGTGAATCAATATAATACCCCATTGTCTCCATGGGTATTCGTATGCAAGACATATATCAACTGCTCTCAAATCCATAAAAGTATTCAATCTGATAAAACGAAATCTCAAAGGGAAAACTCAATTCATCACAACAAGATAGAGAGGGGAAAACACCATATGATCCGACTATATTAACAAAGCCCGCGATACATCAAGATCGTGACATCTCAAGAACACGAGGGAGAGAGATTAAACACATAGCTACTGGTACAAACCCTCAGCCCCGAGGGTGGACTACTCCCTCCTCATCATGGTGGCCGCCGGGATGATGAAGATGACCACCGGTGATGATTCCCCCCTCTGGCAGGGTGCCGGAACGGGGTCTAGATTGGTTTTTCGTGGCTACAAAGGACTGCGGCGGCGGAACTTCTGATCTAGGGTTACCCCGAGGGTTTTTGGAATGTTTGGAAATTTATAGGGCGAAGAGGCGGTGCGGGAGGCCACCGAGGTGGGCACAACCCACCGGGGCGCGCCTGGGGGCCCAAGCGCGCCCTGGTGGGTTGTTCCCCCCTCGGGGCACCCCCCAGGTGCTGCTCTGGCCCATTGGATGTCTTCTGGTCCATAAAAAATCCATAAAAAGTTTCCCTGCGTTTGGACTCCGTTTGGTATTGATTTTCTGTGATGTAAAAAACAAGCAAAAAACTGCAACTGGCACTAGGCACTATGTCAATAAGTTAGTTGTGGCACCAAGGCTCATAGAACCGAATGCCAGTGTTCCCAGCCCAGAGATCATTGTCTTCTGGAAACACTCAACATCTTGGCAACAGAAACATAGCTGACTTTTATTGATAATAAAGAGTACAAGCTTACAAGATCCTCGAGGCCAGAGCACAACAAGTGCTATACAGTATGTACATTATTTATCAAACATGATGGGCCTCGGCATAACTTAGCGATACTGCAGCGGGAAGCTAAAGCGTAGCGGAATATGGCAGCAACTCCATCCACAGGGACACTGCTGTGGACACATCCTAGGCATTATAACACGAACCTCCAAGACCTGCGTCTTAGTCTTCTCCTGCATCTGGCATGATACGCCAGGTGAGTACTTTGAATGTACTCGCAAGCACATGACAACCAAATAATGCAGCAAGTAATAGCATGGCAATAAACATGTTGAGTCTTAAAGGCTGAGATCACGGTCATCAACTTACTCATATCCGGGTTGCTTTACAACCCACGGAGTACTCCACCTCACTGAGTACTTCCGCACATAAGACAAGTTCTTTCATCAGTATCATTATTACGGTTGATCTCCTACAGAGGTCTGGACGGGCTGTCCAATTCCGTGGACACGGCTATTCGAATAGATTTAACACTCTGCAGAGGTTGTACACTTTACCCACACCACGGAACTCATGGCCTCGTACTCCCATTCGGGTGGACCAACGACGTTCCGACGAAACCTGTCTGACCCGTGACTCTTCCATCGTACCACCGGCCATCACACTTCCTCTTGGAGTCAAGCCCTGGGTGGCCCCGTGTCCTCAAGACACCTGCCACCGTCGTGGCCAAACTAACTGTCCCAAACGGGGACGCCGGCAAATAACTCAACTGGGCTCACAGAGTTATCGTCGTCTACCTGATCAGGGTAGCACGCACACATAACCCTCCCTCTTTGGAGGTACCGGTGAAAGAGCACGCAGCCAGCCCAAGTCAAGGCCGTCCCATACCGGCAAATGTGGCTGCACGTTTTAACCCGGACAGGTGACTCTCGATCAACCAACTAAGTTTCGTTAAACATTCAGCAGGTTATCAACTCATGTTAACTTAGTTGGTCATCTTAGTCATCTATTAATTTACTTGGAATTATTTGGGGTTAAATTTAATATGCAAAATGCATATGAAAATGCAATGCTATGACATGCTTCAAAACATGGTTATCCTAGCTTGCCTTGGTCTGCTAAGTTGTTCAAAAACTCTGGTTCTTCAACTCCAAGGTTTTCACCTTCTGAAAATAATCCAAAAACAGCAAGGAAATATATCAAACAACACTGTTTAATGTTCCCGAAATTCTATGAGTAAAAGAAAAATGTGAAATTTGGTGAAAAAATAGAGCATTGAGGTGTGGACCCAATGCAAAAAGAATTATTTGGATTGGACCTTTCTGTTAAAAGTTATTAACAGTCAAAGGTCTCTGTTTAAATTAATTTAACTAAAAAGCAAATTTTAAAAACAGAACAGACAGACTGGGCCGGCCCAAGTCCACAGTGCACCGGCCCAGGGCCTACTTACCCCTTCGTTTCAAACGAAACAGAGGAGGAAGAAGGGGCCGAGGGGGAGGCGGGACTCCGGCGAGCCTAGCCGGCGTTTCCGTTGACGGGAGGGGCTGGGGATGGTCGGGATGGGTCGGCCGTCGAGCGGCGGTCCGCCCCGTACCCGCAGAGTTGTCGGAGGTTGACGAACGGCGAGGTTCTTCCCTTCTCTGGCGGACTGCAGTTCGGGTGGTCGACGAGCTCGATGATTCCGGCACTAATTGGCTCGGGGAAGAGGTCAGGGAGCACTACGGGAGCTCACTGAGCTTGCTGGTGTTCTTGGTTGGGGCGGAGGTGGGCTAGAACAAGGAGGAGGCAGAGAGGGGCGGGCGGCGGAGCTCGGCTCGAGCTCGGGGCCAGAGGCCTCCGTGCCTCGATTCCGACTGTCAGGAGAGGCTTGGGTGAAGGAGGAGAGGGGTGAGGTGCTCTGGAGGGGTTGGGGGGCTTTAAATAGGCGGGGGAGGAGGAGCGAGGATCGCTCCCGAAGCTCGGCGAAACGACCATGGCGACTGCAGCTCGTACGCCGCGCTGGCATGGCTTGACGCGGCGACGAGACCGGAGCGGCCAGGGGCATTAAATGCCGAAGCGACGAGGCGGGGGCTAGGCGACGCGCCGCGCGACCACTGTGCCTCCACGGGCAGAACAGGGCGGCGGAGACGCGGCGGCCGTCCAGGGCATCTCCGGCGCAGGTGAGGGCTCCAGCTGGTCCACGCGTCCACGTGGAAGGTAGTCGGCATGTCTGGACAGCGCCGCGCTACGCGAGTCGTCGTTTCGAACATGACCCGAGCCTGGGCGCGTCATAGAGCGCGGCGACAGCATGCCACGCCCGTGCTCACCACGCCAGGACATGTCCCGTGGCCACATTGGCCTGGCCAAAGTTGCCTGAGGCGTCGTCCCTCGAAGGATCATGTCACCTGTGCAATTGGTTTGGCTAGAAGTGGTCTGAGAGGAGAGGTTTCATCAACAACAGTTGCTGACAGAAATGTTGGGGAGGTTCTGGAGGAGAGGAGAGGATGAGATGAGGCCAAGAGAGATGTCTGGAGAGAGTTTGGTTGAATGAACGACAAGCTGACCAAGTTTGAGCTCATTTGGTTGAAGTTTGAGGGTAGCTCATGTGAAATGCACAAAACTGGCCTGAATCTGCAAATGGAAGTACTGATCAAAAGATAATTCTTGGAGAGCTGAAAATTTGTGGGGAGTGCTCATTTGGTGTTGTCTCATTGCTGTAAAAATTTGGTAGCAATTGGACAAACCAAAAATGCACTTCCTTCACAATGGCTGGTTCTGGACAGAGAGGAAAATGGATTTTTAAGCAAAATATTTGAACATGACCAAGGAATGTTTTTGAAGATTTGGTGGAGATATGGTCCAAGGGATTTTTCGGAATTAATTGAGAAGTTTAGGAGCATCTAAACTATAGGTTGCTTCACAACCTATGCCAATGCCCTAATTTCCCAATTAACAGAAAAGAGCTTTTGAAAATGATTTGAATGGAAATTTGAGTACTTGAGGTTCCTGGCAGAACATTTGCAAGATGATGAGGCTAGGAACCACTTGGCAAAGATTCAAAAATGACCAAGTCCATGTGAAAGAATTTGAAATCCATTCAAATTCAAATAAAGTCAAGTCAAATTTTGAAAAGAAAAAGTTGGCAAAAATCAGGGTGTCACATTAGTCCCAAAAAATGATATAAAGTTGCTATAAAATGATTGTAAAACATCCAAGAATGATAATATAGCAGCATGAATACTTCATAAATTATAGATACGTTGGAGACGTATCAAACTTGTGGCAGCTAGAATTGTGTTTTGATTGCTCCCTTAGGGTTTCTGGAATATTTGGTTATTTATAGAGCTTAGAGGCGGTGGAGAGGACCTCTGTGGGCCCCACAACCAATCAGGGCGCGCTAGGGGCCTCTGGCGCGCCCTGGTGTCTTGTGGGCCCCATGGGCCTCCCCTCTGGTGCTTCCTTGGCTCCCAAGTTGTATTCTGGTCCGAAAAAACTCCAAAAAGTTTCACTGTGTTTGGACTCCTTTTGATAGGGATATTCTGCAAAGTAAAAAAAAGCAAAAAATAGCAACTGGCACTGGGCACTATGTCAATAGGTTAGTCCCAAAAAATGATATAAAATTGCTATAAAATGATTGTAAAACATCCAAGAATGATAATATAACAACATGGAACAATCAAAAATTATAGATACGTTGGAGACGTATCAGTGGGAAAGAACCCAACCCCCCCCCCCCCCCACGCCCACCTCTTTAGGGCCAAAAACAGCAGGCCCCGTGCGCACGGGCTAAGAGATCCCCGTGCGCACGGTACACAGCCTGTGCAGACGAGGCCCCGTGCGCACTGTACAGGCCCGTGGACACGGGGTACTCAGGAACTCTTGACCAACAATGTCCCTTGAAGGCATGGCCGAATGGAAATTCTTACCAAGCCTTGAAGGAGCATTTCAGTCTAAGTTTTCGAATACGCCGCACGTGAAATCCAACACTACCAGCAGGGTATATGTGGAGCACTTGTACTGGATGTGAAAATCAACAAGCAACAAAACACAAGAGAACCACAAACACGAAAGGGGCAACAACAACACACACAAGCAAATCAATTTAACCTCCAAAGGAGGGCGGTGGCCGAAGCCACCATGTTTGAGTTTGTTTGGTATGGCACCGCGAATATATGAACCTTGGGCCTAAGACCAATACTCATCTTTGAAGCACAAGTGCCACCTAAAAGTGGCTAATGTGAAAGATTTTGTTCAATTTATGCACTTCTAGGATGAGGTAACCCATGAGTTGAGCTAGCTCCCTCTAGGCATGTGCCTACATCTAAACAAGATATTACATGACCATGTATGCATGAGCAAGAATCTCGACCCAAGTTACTTATATCCACGATATTTAGCTCATGCCTTAACTCGCGGAATCTTGCTTCATCAAGTGGCTTGGTGAAAATATCGACAAGTTGCTTCTCGGTGTTGACATGGAATAAATCAATGTCTCCCTTGGCAACATGATCCCGAATGAAGTTATGACGAATCTCAATATGCTTGGTCTTGCTATGTTGCAATGGGTTTTCGGCGATCTTGATTGCACTTTCATTATCGCACAAAAGAGGCACTTTGTCACATTTGAAACCGTAATCCATCAAAGTTTGCCTCATCCATAATAACTGTGCACAACAACTTTTGATGGCAATATATTCAGCTTCGGCGGTTGAGAGAGATATACAATTTTGCTTCTTCGAAGACCAACTTACCAAAGATCTCCCTAGGAATTGACATGAACTGGAAGTGGACTTGCGGTCAACCTTGTCTCCTGCCCAATCTGAATCCGAGTATCCCACTAACTTGAAAGATGATCCTTTGGGATACCAAAGGCCCAAGTTTGGGGTATGAACCAAATATCGAAGGATTCTTTGCACTGCCGAATAGTGGCTCTCCTTAGGAGTGGATTGAAATCTTGCACACATACACACACTCAACATAATATCCGGTCTAGATGCACAAAGGTAAAGCAAGGAACCAATCATGGAGTGATATACCTTTTGATCCACTTCTTTACTATTGGGATCAAGATAAAGTTGGCCATTTGTGGGCATGGGTGTCTTCATGGGCTTGACATCTTGCATTTTGAACCTCTTGAGCATGTCTTGAATATAAACAGATTGGTTGATGAAGGTTCCTCCTCTCAATTGCTTCACTTGAAAACCGAGGAAGAACTTCAACTCTCCCATCATGCTTATAGCAAATTCCTTAGTCATAATATTCTCAAACTCAAAGTTAATAGCATGGTTAGTGGAACCAAAGATAATATCATCAACATATATTTGGCACACAAACAATTCTCCTTTTTACCCTCTTTGTGAAGAGAGTGGAATCTATTACCCCAATTTGGAACCCCTTCTCACTTAGGAACGTCGTAAGGTGATCATACCAAGCATGAGGTGCTTGTTTAAGTCCATAGAGTGCCTTATGGAGTTCATAAACATGAGAGGGGTGATCGGGGTCTTCGAAACCGGGAGGTTGCTTGACATACACCAACTCCTTAAGAGGACCATTAAGAAATGCACTCTTCACATCCATTTGATACAATTTAAAATCATGATGAGAGGCATAAGCAAGCAAGATACGAATGGATTCAAGACAGGCAACAGGGGCAAATGTGTCACCAAAGTCAAAACCTTCAACTTGGGTGAAACCTTGTGCCACTAACCTTGCCTTGTTTCTAGTAACTTGGCCATGTTCATCTTGCTTGTTCTTGAAAATCCACTTTGTTCCTATGACATTATGATGCTCTTTGGGTCTCTCCACAAGTGTCCATACTTTGTTGCGGGTGACGTTGTTGAGTTCTTCATGCATGGCATCTACCCAATCCGGGTCTTCAAGTGCATCTTCAACCTTAAGGGGCTCAACACAAGAGACAAACGAGTGATGTTCATAAAAGTTTGCCAAACGTCTACAAGTAGTTACCCCTTTTTTATTCTTCCATAGATGTTCTCGGTGAGATGTTGAAGATGCTTTAACTTGGCGGCCACTTTTTACTCCTTGAGTGCAAGCTCTTCTTCACTTGGTTTTGGACTTGATGAAGAAGCTTGTCCTTGAGATTGTTTTAGCCTTGGAGACACCATTCTCTTCACAACCACAATTTCTTGTTCATTTGGAAGTGACGATAATGAAGATACTTGTGGTTGGGGTTGCTCTTGATATTGATCTTGAACTTGAGCTTGATCTTGAGCCTCAATAATTGGTTCTTCACCATTTGAAAGAGCTTGCCCTTGATTGCTCGGGAACATGAGGGACTTGATCTTATTCTTGGATAGGTTCATGATCTCCCGTAACATCTTGTACAGGTGGTGACAGTGATGACTTCCCTTGTGGCTCTTACTCCTTCTTATTCTACTTGGACTTGAGGTATTTCTTATGGAAGAATGTGGCCTATCCCCATAGTCCTTATAGCTTGTGAAGGAGCCTCATCACCTACAACACTAGGAACAATTTTCTCCACATGGAAACCATTATCTTCATCAAACTCCACATTCACCGTTTCCTTAATGCATCTGGTGGATTTATTGAGAACTCGGTAAGCATGAGAGTTTGATGCATATCCAAAAAATATGCCATCATAAGTTTTAGGCTCAAACTTAGCTAAACGGGATTTTTTGTTTAGAATGAAACACTTACAACCGAATACCCGAAAGTATTTGACGTTAGGCTTTCTCCCGATTAGGAGTTCATATGGGGTCTTGTTCTTGAGCTTGCGAAGATAAAGCCGGTTTGAAGCATGACACGCGGTGTTGATGGATTCGGCCCAAAGCTTGTATGGAGACTTATACTCGTCAAGCATGGTCCTAGCCATCTCAATGGGAGTCTGATTCTTCCTCTATGCAACATCACTTTGTTGGGGAGTATATGGCACGGCATATTGATGCTTTATCCCCTCTTCACTCAAGAACTCATCCATCATGTAATTCTTGAACTCGATGCCATTGTCACTTCGAATTGCCTTGATCTCACAATTATGTTGACGTTGAGCTTCTTTGGCAAAGTTGATGAAGGTTTCTTGAGTTTCATCTTTGGTCTTGAGAAAGAACACCCAAGTATATCTTGTGTAGTCATCGACAATGACAAGGAAATACCTCCTCCCTCCCAAACTATCATAAGTTGGAGGCCCAAAGAGATCCAAGTGGATAAGCTCGAGAGGCCTCAAGGTGGTGATGATAGTCTTCACTTTATGAGCTTTTTCATGTAGTTTTCTGGCAATACAAGCACTACAAGGACGATCTTTGGCAAAAGACACATTGGCTAGTCCAAGGATGTGCTCCCCCTTCAAGAGAGCTTGTAAATTTCTCATGCCAACGTGGGCTAGCCATCGGTGCCATAGCCACCCCACGTCGGCCTTGGCCATTAGGCATGTTGCAAGATGAGTTTTCTCTTTTGAGAAATCAACCACGTAAAGGTTGTCTCAACATGCCCAACAAAGACCACTTTGAGATTGCTTCTCTTAAAGACGTTCACATGGAATTCACCGAAATGAGAATCATAACCGGCACGAGCCAATTGAATTGTTGAAAGTAAATTGTAGTGAAGGGATTGGACAAGCATGGCATTTGAAAGAGATGAATCATTAGAGATTACCACCTTGCCCAAACCCAATACCTTGCCCTTGCTATTGTCACCAAAAGAGATGTTCGAAGAGCCTTGAGTGAATCAACGAACTCCACAAGCATCTCCCTTTCTCCAGTCATATGATTGGTGCATCCACTATCGATAACCCATTGTTTTCCACCGGAGATATAGTCCTACAAGAATCAAGCTTTGGATTTAGGTACCCATTTTGCAATGGGTCCTAGAGAGTTAGCAACAAGGGTCTTAGGAACCCAAATAGTCCAAGCATAATCATCATAGTTAGTGCCAACAAATTTTGTGAAAGGGTAACTATCATCTCCTCTCATGAGGACATAAGATGGATTATTCTTGCCGGAAAAATCCTTGGGAATGGCCTTGTCCCTAGTGAACTTGCAATGCCCAACAACCCCTTTTCCTTCTCCTTCCCCTTGTGCCCTTCTTGCACAAACACTACCTTTTGGGGAGGAGGAGGAGTTGGACCGATCTTCTTCTTGTTGCTCTTCTTCTTGTTCTTACCTTTCTTGGATGCAGGGTCAAACCCAACTCCCTCCTTGGCAAAACACTCCTTTTGGTTACTCAAGAGGTCATTAAGTTTTTTCTCCCCTTGAATGCATGACACAAGCCCTTTCTCAATTTGGGCCTTTAACTTCTTATTCTCCTCTTGGAGAGAGATGCAATCATGAACAAAGTTAGCCGTACAAGATTCATCATTTAACTCTATATGAGGTACGGAAGTAAGTGCCTTAATGGTTGTAGCTTTAAGTTGAGCATAAGACTCGGTGAGGGCAATGAGGTCACCTTTGACAACCTTGGAACTAGTCACAAGGAACTCATGTTCCTCAACAAGTCTCGTTTGATCAACTAGAAGCTTTTCAACTCTAACATTAACGGCATCCTTGTTCTCAAGAGCAAGTCGCAAAGCATCATTGGTTTTAACAAATTCAGTTTGATGAGTCGAGAGAAGGCTTCCTCAGGTGATGCTCTCATGACACTCTCTTCATGTAGTTCGTGCTCGAGGAGTTCAACTCTCTCTTTTTCTTCTATGAGGAGGTTTTCAACGTTCTCAATAAAATCATCGTGTTCGGCAAGTGACTTAAGGAGATCGCCAAAACGAGCACGAGCTTCACCATGAAGAGTTTTCATGAAAACCATCAAGGATTCCTCATCATTATCCACGCCCTCGTCACACTCATCCTCCACTATCTCACATCAGAAATTGGGAGTGTAGATGGTGGGTTTTTGAGATTTGGACTTTGTTTTTACCTCTTTGGCCATAAGGCACCGATGAGTGAAAGGCTTGTCCTCGTTTGGAGAGTCGAAGAGGCCGGTGGTGGAGGAGGAGGTAGTGGCATGCATGGCAATGGCGGTCGTGCCCACTTGATCATCATCACCGTCATCTTCATCTCCGGACATGTATTCTTCATGGACTAGAGCCTTGTCATCTTTCCTCTTTGTGAACTTGGTGAACTTCTTCTTCTTGAGCACAAGCTTCTTGGACTTGTCTTCACGTCTCTCATACGGACAATCATGCACAAATTGTCTTGGGCTATCACAATTGTAGCATTTCCTTCGCCCAAATGATCTTCCTTGAAGATTCTTCCCTTTGTTTGCCATGGTCCTGGAGTACTTTTTGACTAAGAGAGCCAAGTCTTCCGCAAAGTCATTTGCCGGGCATGAGGTGTCAACATCTTCCTCACATGTCTCTTCAAACACTTCTTCATCCCTTGAAGGTTGACTAACCACTTTCTTGTCCTTCAAGGCAAGATTGGAGTTCTTGGTTGCTTGAGCAATTGCAAAGGTCTTCTTGGACTTGGTCTCCAAAAGAACATGAGTGGAGAAAGTGGAGACAACTTGAGCTGCGGTCAACTTGTGATAATCCGGACGTTGATGTATCATCATGACCATGGTATGTTCTGTGAGAACCATAGCATCAATAAACTTGTCCTTGATGAAATCATCATTTGCCCAAGTGCACCCAAAGGTTCTCAAGTTGAGCACAAGGGACTTCAACCTTCAATAGACCTCTTCTGCAGACTCACCCTCATTCCTCACAAAGAGATTGACTTCTTGCTTGAGCAAACCCAACCGAGATCTTCGAATGCTTCATCTCCCTCGAGAGCTTCCTCGAGGCAATCCCAAATTTCCTTGGCAGTGTTAAGGAGAGCAATGGAGTCATTGTAGTCATCGGTCATCGCTGTGCGCAACATGTTGTGGGCGGTTGCATTGAGTTGATCATCAACCGCTTCTCTTGGAGTGAGATTCATCGGGTCCTTGGGATTGAATCAATTGACCACAATCCACCATAGTTGAGTTGATGCACTCGAATATGAGAATCCATATCTAGCTTCCATTTAGCAAACGCATTAGCTTTCAAAGGGGGCGGAGGCCCAACAGGATTAATGTGAGGATGTTGCAAGGGTTGGGGTGAGTAAAAAGGTTCCACGGCATTTTACTTGGGAACTTGAGTGTGAGCCGGAGATGCAAGGGGTTCTCTCGAATCATCCGCATCATGAATGGCATTTGGATCAAATGAGTTTGATGCGAATGTTGAGGGCTTTAAGCGAGCATCAATTTCCTCCTTGACCGAGGAACGAACTTCTTTCAACATGGCGGTTTTGATGTCCGCGAACATTGAAAGAATGTCGGCCGCGGTTAAGGGGGTACCCGGGTTAACGGGAGCGGCAGGAGCAACGACCGGGGCACCATGTGCATCGGGCTCAGCGGGGGGGGGGGGGTAGGTTTTCACCATCCTCCGCAACGGGTGCGCCACCTCCCACATTCCCTAGGTCGACCATATCCTATAAGGTTATAAAACCTTATATTAGAGCACAAGGCTCTAATACCAATTGAAAGGATTGATACGGTCGACTAGAGGAGGGTGAATAGGAGACTACAAATTTTAATCTTTCTTGTCAATTTTAAGGTTGAGCGGATAAATAGGGTTCACTAGATATGCAACTAGGTGAACACAACCTATATGACAAGCAAGCTTAAAGCTAAATATGTTAGGCAACAATCTAATTAGCAAGCCAACAAGCATACAAGGTAAAGTAAAGTGCGGGAAAGGATTAACCACAAGTGGGGCGAGGACGCGGATTTTATCCCGAAGTTCACTCTTCCTTGGGGAAGAGCAACTCTCCGTTTAGAGCGGTGCCGGAGCCAAAGCTTGCGGAATGCCACAAAGGCTCACCGTAATCTCTTTCGAGTCACCCCCAATGGATGAGACTCGAATCACTCGGGGTTGGTCTTGAAGGCGACCTCCACAACTTTACAAACTTCTCCGGAGCACACCACAAGCAAGGAAGCTTCTGGAGGAAACTCTAACCGCCTAGGAGCCCAAGATCCAAGAGTAACAAGTCAATGGGGAAGAACTATTGCAGGGAACGCGATTTGGTTTGGTCAAGATGTAGATCAGGTCTTGCTCTCCCAATCCCCAAAGTTTCAACAAGTTTGGGTGGAGGGATTGAGAGTATTGAGAAAAATGGAGTGTAGCAATGGTGGAGCTCAACAAGACATTAGGGTTAGGGATGGAGGAGGAAGAATGTTTTTTTTATAGTGTTCTTGGCCGGATGGGGTTTTCTGCCCGTTGGACCCCGTGCGCACGAGCTAAGTCAGCCCCGTGCGCACGGGGTACTCAGAGACTTACGCACCACCCCGTGCACACGGGGGCTAAAAGACCCCGTGCGCACGGGGTACTCAGAGAGTTTACCCGGCACCCCGTGCGCAAGTGAGTCAAATGACCCCGTGTGCATGGGGTACCCAGAGAGTTTCTGACTACCCCGTGTGCATGGGGGTCAAAAGACCCCATCCGCACGGGGTATCCAGAAACACTCTGTTGTAAACTTTCTGGGTACCCTGACTAGCACACTATGGTAAATAAGGTGGTAGGAGTAGGAAGGCTAGGTGTATAAGTTTCGGCAATGGCATTCCCACACGACACACATCCCCAAAGACCCCTCTTAATAGTGCGGTCTTTCCTACGACTTGAATCGAACCAAAAATAAAACCTTTGAATCGCTGGTAGACCACACCTTTGATCTATTTGAATTGGGGGGGTCGCACATCTCCATCGAGAACAATAAGGAACCAATATCCTGAGATAAACTTTAGCAACCGATATTAGATCCACTAACCACATTGTCATCACACCAAAATATAATATAAGTGCCATTTGCACTTCCATAACTTAATGTTGGACAATGTGCTTGAACCTATGGTCATTCGTCAGAATGCTCTGGCAATTTCACTTCTCCTGTTTGTAGATGATTCATTATTTTTATTTTGGCTTGGATGTGCTAGAAGGCAGAATGAATAACGGAAGGTTTCAAATGGTGCAGTCCAGCTTAGCAAGAGCCTGGTGGACTTGAGTGAAAGCCATATGTCATCGTCTAGCAAGGAGATCCTTATTAAATCAATGGCTCAAGCGATTTCTACTTATGTTATGAGAGTTTTCAAGCTTCCTTATTCGGCATGTGATGATCTAACCAGAATGATGTGTCAGTATTGGTGGGGTGTAGAAAAGGGGAGAAGAAAGATGGCCTAGGTGTCTTGGGACAAGCTCATTTTGCCTAAGCGAAAAGGAGGCCTAGGTTTCAAAGATATGAGGGCCTTCAACCAAGCACTGTTGGCTAAGCAGGCGTGGTGGTTACTTGATAAGCCAAACAGTCTTTGTGCACGGTTATTAAAAGTGAGGTACTTCCCGAGTGGTAACCTTGTTGACACAATTTTTACAGGGAATGCATTTGCTGTTTGTAAAGGAATTGAGCATGACCTTGTTGTTTTGAATAAAGTCCTTATCTGGAGGGTGAGAAACTGTACTTCTATACGGACTTGGAGGTACCCTTGGATCCCTAGCGGACCGCTGTTCTGGCCTATTACACCAAAGCGAAATTGTCGACTGTGAAATGAGAATGGATTTTGGGATGCAAGCTTATTAAATGCTCACTTTTACCCTATTGATGTGTTGGCTATACGATAGATCCGTACGTCACAAAGGCAACAGGGGGACTTCCTTGCTTGGCAATAGGACACAAGAGGATGTTTCTCTGTCTGCAATGCACATACGTTCGTTACAGAGGAACAATATGTATCTACTGCGCCGACATGTTCTAATTCTAGCCCGGATGGCAGCCGAAAAGTTTGGAACATGGTTTGACTGGTGCTGGAATGATCCGCTACTGTTCTTCTACAATAATGTTCTTGAAGTGGAGATTAACGTGCTCATGATTGGTATGTCACCTGCCCTTCAATGGTCATTGTTACCGATTCTGGTGCAATCAGATTCTATGGGTGCCATCTCTGCTATGAAGGATGCTTCGCTAGACAAGCCGCCATTCGGTCAGCTAGTTAAGGAAATCAATCATTTTATGCTAGATAGGGAGTTTAAACATATTAAGATAGCTAGATCACAAAGCAGGGTTTCACATTGTCTTGCTAATTATGCTCGTACCACATGTACCGCCGCATGTTGGTTGCAATGTGGCCTCCTTTCATTCATTATCCTATATTAGAAAATTGTATCTTTGTTGATATGGAATAAAACTCCCTTTTACTCGCAAAAAAAGTGTAAATGGGGAGAAAATAGAAAGAGAGGAGATGGAAAAATAGAGATTATTTTCACATAAAGATCTTACAGACTGAGGTGGTTGGTTCATGCAGAAAATTAGGGTGGGCATAAAGAAAATATTTGGGGAGGTTAGTGGGATATGTGACACGCATTCCCATAATTCAGTCAATGAGACTCCTCCCCGTGGGTTTAACATTTTCTATGATTATTAACTATGTTTCTTGATAATATGACAACATTAAATGCCTCCGACGGATCTGCTTGGATTCGTTTGACGCTAGTATTTGATGGACCTGTCTAGATTCGCTGGCGCTTGTGGTCATCTTGTCATTGGTGCATTTGTAGTACGGTCCTTTCGGTCTGTGTTTTCTTTTCGTCGATGTCGGTTGTTGTTCTAGTGCGCGCTGGCCCTTTAAGGTTTTAGCATGATGACTTTTCGATTGTTAACTTCAACAAGATTTTTCCGGCTTCGATGATGGAGAGATGATGACTCTATTTTTTTGAACCATGCATGAGGCCTGCATGCATAATACTCCCTCCGTTCCAGAATATAAGGTGTATTGGTTTTCGTACAAGTCAATCATTTTAAAGTTCGACCAAGATTGTAGAACAAAATAGAAACATCTCCAATACCTAATAGATAAAATATGAAACTACCTTTCATGGTCGATCAAATAATATAAATTTCATATTGTGGATATTGATATATTTTTCCTTAAACTTGGTTGCCCTCGTTTGACTTTTGAAAAAACAAATACACCTTATATAAATGATCGGAGGGAGTATTAAAGAGAGAAGAGAGAAGGTTTACATGACTTGAAGCAGTTAAGTCCAAATAAGCCTACAAGAACAGAACAAATAAGAGAGGAAAAGGAAACATACCATGCTTACGACTTGAACATCAAACTACAGGAAAGCCCCATGCCCTGAACACGACCTAAACATCAACTAAAAATCAAATCTACTGGAAGCTAGAACAAACGCCCTGAACTTGCAACAGCCTTGGAAATAATTTGATCGATTAATCTCTGTAGCGACGTGTGGAGGTTATCAAACAACCTGTGGTTTCTTTCTTTCCATATGCTCCACACCATGAGAGGCAACAGCAAATTCAAGGTGGCCTTCCTAGTGCCGTGAGCTCTCAATCTAGCATTATGCCACCATTCAAAAAGAGGAACACTAGCCTAAGAGATATAAATCTACTCAAGCTAGCCCATCGAAATGATGTTGCATCCCATGAAAAGCTGGTGGACCGTTTCTTTTGTAGAATTGCAGAAACAACAAGAATCGTTATGCAGTACACCCCGCTTAGCGAGACAATGACTGCGATGCGTCTTTCATTCATTTCAACGCTTATAATTGTTGCTAGGTAGTCCATTTGTCCATGGATCTGATTTTATTTTACTTTTCACCTTTATACTTTTATACTGTTGTTATATCTCTACTCCTAATGGAGTAGTTGGTATGATTGCGTCCAGGTTTTTCTTCGTCCCACCACTTTCGTCCGGTTTTTTTTATTGGTTTATTTTTGTCCCCCCTCCCACCACCCCACCGGTTTATTTTTGCCTCAACTCTCGCACAATGAAAAAAATCTACACGGATCGAGACTTTCCATGTTGACGCAAGTTATTTAGTAATGCCTTTATGTGAAAGAATCAATCATGATCAATCTCTAAAGATCAAATCTAAATTAATTAACCTTACCATAAATTGCTCAATCACATTAATCTCTACTCCTAATGGAGTAGTTGGTAAGATTGCGTCCATGGTTTTTTTTCGTCCAGTTTTTTTCCACCTCCCACCACCACGTCCACCACCACCACCCTTCATGTTGATTTTTTTCACCCTAACCTCCCCCCGTCCACATCCGGTTATCTCTCTACCAAATCAAACACCCCTCATTGAGGAGAGGACTAGGTCACGCCGCAGCCGCTGCCACCATTCCACTCGCACGCTGCCGCCGCCATCACCCCTGGCCGTTGCTCGGACATGGATCTCTTGTGCCATTGTCTCCATGGAATCGACGGCCGACACAAGAGGGGACCCTCCTCCTCGGCCATGGCCGCCTGCTCGGGACACGGGGTTGCCGCGTCTGACGCCACCAGTGCCTCGTGCACCGCCCTCAGGAGCTTCGCATCCACCGCCATCGACCTCATGTCGTTTTGTTCGCTAGTAACTCCCACCTCTCCCACGATCTCCCTCGCCCACCGATCCCCCACCGATTTTTTTATATGGGCTGGTCTCTTTTCGTCCGTCCACCGTTTTCTTCCCATCCCAATTCGTTCTTGCTAGATCCTGTTTCGACCGCCACCTGATCCTGCATCGCCTTTGCTCGATCTCACCCTTCCACTGGCCGCCGCCGCCTACACTTAATCCCATGTCTCCCTGGCCGCTGCCGCCTCCGCTCGATCCCATGTTTCACGGCCGTGTTCGCCTCCCGGCATGACGGCTCTGATGGGAAGCCACTATCTCTCCTCGATCCCACGTCTCCACCAGCCGCAGCCGCCCCCACCTCCGCTCGATCCCACGATTCACGGTCGTCATTGACTCCGTGCCTGACGGCTCTGATGGGAGGCCGCTAGCTCTGCTTGATCCCATGTCTCCATGGGTTGCCGCCGCGTATCCCGGTCAGACAGCTCTCACGCGAAGCCGTCACTGCTGGAGTCTATGGTCTGCCACCGCTCGATTCCACGCCTCTACTGGTTGTTGTCACTGCTCGAGTCCACGTACAGGAATTAGGGGCTAGAGAGACTCAAGTCCATGTACGGAAATTAGGAACTAGGAGACTGCTCCGAAGGGAGTGTGGGAATGACTCTGACCTCTCAACCGACGGTTGTCAAGTTGGAAACATAGGTTATGTATAAATTTACTTGGTCATTACTTGCTGGTGAAAGAGTCCATGTGATGGAGGTGGTGCCCAAGAACTTTGTTAACACCATGATTGTCCAGGTAATTGGCAAATCGTCATGTACTCCCTCTGTAAACTAATATAAGAGCGTTTAGATCACTAAAGTAGTGATCTAAACGCTCTGATATTAGTTTACGGAGGGAGTAGTTTTTATTGTTGTTTTCTTTATTGTTGAGTGCCGGTAGTATTTACTGTCGGACACCTCCTTCCTTCGAGAACACCTCTGCAGCATGCACTTCGCCACCGTCCTATCCTTTGCTGAGTGGTGGTCGCCGGCATTGCAAGTTCATCTGATGCTACGGATGAAATTGCTAAAGGACGCACTGTATGCATTATGGGCATGTTCATGTTACCAATAATTGCACTAATGTTTGGCTAATCTTGTGTTCATTAATGTTTCAATGTGTAGTTCGTGCGGATTACAGAGCCTCCGGTAACTATGAAGATAGAGGTATTCTCCTTTATTTTAAGCAATATGACATATACACAATGGTGGTGGAAATTAAATACAAATGGGAAATGTATGAATGCATAATTTTTTCAGCAGTGGATTCAGAAAATTGTTATTTATGCAATTTAAAAATATCCATACACTTCTTGAACATGCCCAGAATTATCAGCTCATGTGGCTGGGAGTAGTCTCCCTTGACTGCGTATACTCGTGTAGTGAAACATTTCTTGGCTTAATTTATACCAAGCTGGTGCCTTATACTATCTCCGTCCTACAATGTAGGATGTTTTTTGACACTGGTATAGTGTCAAAAACCATCCTACATTATGGGACGGAGGGAGTACGTGTGTTTCCTCTCTGTTGCTAATTTACCCCTATCTGCAAAAATCTTTTAAGTTGCCGCTGAAGGAAGAAGACACAGGGTTAGAAATGTTAAGATTGACGTGTGGGAAGGAAAATCTGGTTGAAAAGTTTTTGATGCTTGAACATTCAGTACTAAGTTATTTTTTTTAGGTATGCATAATCTTCCAACTTATAATCAGTTGCTTTTGTTTGGGCACACATAATTACTATTCCGCAGCATCAAGTTCTTAAAGGTTAGTAATTAATATTCCCCACCTATCTGGATATGCATGGTGGTTGTTCGTTTTCTAGGATAGCTTGTCAGGCTTATGCCTTGACACAATTGAGATACCTCCATGATTTTTGCATCTGGTCTTAGTAGAGTCATTGTTTCACCAGAATTTCAGATGCGAAGAGGAGTTCATGTAATAGATGAGCATATCAGCCAACTTGCCAACCAAGGCAGAGTTGTCGGAGGGTATGCCAAATAGTTAGAGCTGGTGAATGAAGAAAGCCTGCAGATAGCTACCATCAGTGTCACTTAAGTAAAATAGCCTAGATCTTGCACGTGATAGTTGTTTCTGAAGCGAGTATCTGCAGTTGCGAATATACGATGAGAAGACACAGGTGCATGATATATTGCACACTACAAAGTAGACATGGTTTTACAAACGACATGGCAGGAACATCTAGACTACTGTGGAAGCAAAGCACACTATATACATGAAGTTAAATAGTATTCAGATTCAAACATTAAGGAAAAAAATGAAGACATAAACATTTGATGAAGATGAAATTTGCAGGAGAGCTTATGCAGGGGTGCTGCTATAAGGGGGTGGTGGTAATCAGAAAAATTTGCAGGTGGTGAAATAGCTACTCCCTCCGATCCATATTATTTATCTTAAAATTTTCTAGATACGGATGTAAGAAAAATCTGCAAGTTGATTAAGCTTTTTGATGTATAAATAGTAGCATTTCGCTTTGTTTTTGTAAAAAATGTTTTTGCTAAGTTTATTCAATGGGTTAAGTTTCCTAACAATGCTGACTTGATATTAGACTAAAATCTCGGGAATACTTGATGGACCAAGACAAGTAGTGTTTATAATGACTTGTTTTATGATACTGCAAACTATAATATAAACAGAGTAAATAGTAAAATAAAAAATTGCCATGGAATATTTTAAACTTGTAGATATTCCCGTTCATATGATGGCATCGACAAGAATCTAGCTAACCTGTTCATATGATGTGCGGTGAGGGGGAGTGGCTGATGTGCCACTACTGCAGGATGCTGCTAACGCGACACTATGATCAGAGACCCTTTGACGAAACTGTGTGTCATGCATTAATAGCTGATGTAAAAAAACCGTCAAAAAGATGCAAAACATTTGCGATAGCAGATACATCAAACACGATTCAGATTTTAGTTGCGTGTGCGATGCTGGGCATACGATTGATCCATACGAACTATTTGTGATTAGACAGAGCAACAGAAACGGGCAGCCATATCAATGTGTGTGCGATATACGGCATACAGTTCGCTCTGATGAACTGTTTGCTATTAGGGAAAGCAATAGAAACGGTCAGCCAGATCAAGGTGTGTGTGATATACGACATACGGTTCGCTCGAATGAACTATTTTCGATTAGGGAAGAGAACAGAAACGGTTCAACTTAACAAGATGTGTGTGATACGCGGCAAACAAGTCTGTAATCAGAAATGTGTGGGAAGACCAATAACAATACAGACGATTCCTGTTAACAAGCCATGTGTGTTGTGAGCAAACAATTTCTGGTATACAATTGTCAGTGGTTGATGAAATCATCACCGACGGGTTCCATTGTTTAGTCCGTGTGCGATGTGATTTGCTCTGTCCGCACAACATCTACGCTCTGTCTACACAGCATCAACATATATACTTAAAAAGACTGCATTACAAAACCAAATTAAGCATACAATTACACAAGTGACTACACACATAACATTTCCACACACCAAAGTAAGCAATTACATGCATACTAAACTAGGAGAAACGAGCATCTAATCATCTACTTCTTGTTGCGATGATGCTTGCCATTGCTCTGCTTTCGGCTGGATCCCTGGCCATTTTGGGGAAGGGGGCACTTCCTCATGTCAACGATCTGCCTGTACATCTCGTAGCTCGTGTACGCCTCCTTGGTCGCGTACACGACGTGAGCTTTGTCGAGTTTCTCCATCCAGGCCGAGTGCGAGGCATGCTTGTCCTTGTTGTAGGAACCCTTCATGTCTCTGTAGTAGGGATCAATGATGGCCTCGGCAAGGTGAACCAGTGAGTCCTTCTCATGCTCGTTGCTGCCCCAGATCTTGTATTGGCCCTGGATGTCGACAAGATTCTGGCAGGCGATGCCCGAATTCTTGAGCACCTTTACATCGTTGTTGATGTCCACCGTAGCGAACATGTAGTGGGGGCTGTTGACAAACCTGGCGAAACGCTCGCAACGCCTTGTGGCCAGGTAGTAGTGGTAAACGAGGACGTGATCGCGCACGCACATCTGGGCTACGGCGACCTTGGGACGAGACCCGGCACGAGCGCGGGTGTACTCGAGGTCGAACCCGACCACCTTGTACTTCTCCTCAGCAAGCAACAGCTCCATGATGTGGATGGAGTGCTCCACCCAGACCGGGTTGTTGGTGTACACCACCGAGAGCTCCGTGAACCTTCTGTGGGTGTCCACCACGGCATGCATGGTGAACTACTGCTCGTCGTCGGCAGCCGCTCGGAGCGCCATTGGAACCGCGCAGGATACCCTCTAAGAATTTGTCATGGTGGGTGTGCTTCTTGCAATGGTGGGGCGCGATTGAAAGTTTGAAGAGACAGAAGGGTTAAATGGATGCTGTAATAAATGGGGGCCGGCCGACCTGTAATCATCACATCTTGTCACCACGTTCATAGCGAAGGATTCCAGTGCACGCTTGACAACACCGCACCGCATGCATTTTGTTTGACCACGCGTGGGCTCGAAGAGGCGCCAAATGTATCGTCAGTGAGCCTGCTCCCGCGCTACCGCGCAGTTTACCGCGCAAGCTTCCCTCCCGGCTAGTTTGGCCATGCGTCGGCTAGAAGAGGGACAAATCGTGGGCGTTTATTGGCAAAAAGCTTTATAAAAACGAAGTGTGTGGAATGACTTCGGTCATAAGTTCACCCATGGGTGATGAGGTCGAAGTTACACAGAAGGGTGATGATGGACACTTGAGTGCGATAATTAATTCTGCGCTCTACAGGGCACACGGTTGAAGAAACCAACTGTGTGCAATAATGTCGAAGATCGCAGTCGAGTTATCTATACAGATCGTGTGCTATGAGATCGACAAGGTAAACAGATTCGAGAATGGTTAATAAAATCTAAGTCCATTGCATATTAAGGTCAAAATAGTGCTACCAATATACGAGTCTCATACGATGCCATTTCAATGATTGTACCACAAAAGCTCGAAATATTACAAGGTTCAAATTCCAGAGTTATATGGCTCAAATTCAAAGATTACAAGGTTCAAACTGATATTAGAAAAGAAATTCAGCTCATCAGCTGCAAACGCTCGCACTGATCCGCTGAACTTGGATATCAGAGAGGTTCAAACTAATATTACCACTTGTAAGTCTGGTTTCGAAACCTCATAATTTTTGCAAAGGGGTCAGCCACTGAGAAGTCATGTATGGGGTTGACACGATGACTTCCGATTACTCTGTCATCTAAAGTTCCAAAATGAAATTCAGCATTTCCGGAGCCTATTCCATTATGCCGCAGCCACCGGCGCTGATCAACAAACCATTCATTTTTGCGAAATAAATGTAGGGCAAACCTCATTACCTTGAGCACCCTTGCTTTGACAACAAAGAACCTGGCGAATATAATCTCCAGTAAGGTCCCTCGGTAGGAGTTCAAAGTAATTTCTGAGAGATGCAGATCTAGGCATTCGATGTGATTGTTATATTGTATCACATTATCCACCACCGGGCCTAATCTTATCTGCAAAAGAAGAAAACATGTTAGTGCCTACATGCAGTTTTGAACACTACTACAGGCCTATTTGGTTTGTAGGATTTGTAAAATGCACTAGCATGCCATCTTCGATCCGACATGATTAACATGGGCATTTGATTACAATCTAGAAAAATATAGCCTTCTTCACAAGAGGTTGGAGTGGATGAAAAGTTCCCTAAGAAAACTAGTGCATATGAATCCAAAGGAGAAATGCTTATGGATTGTAACCATATGGATCAAGCAACCAATATGAGGGGAAAACATGTATGTACTGAAATCCTCCAAAAAATCCTTCAGAAATCGTAGTACATTGTCATTGTAAACTTGGAAAAAGGTGTCACAAATTGAACTCCATTATGGTTAACATTTAACAGGAAAGGAACATCACCTCGCTATATAGCTTCTCCAGGCATGGAAAGCATCTCAGGAAACTGACAACTTGCTCCAGGTTGGGGCCGATAGATTCTAGTGCCAAGACCTTCACTGTGCGCAGTTTCGGGGTCAAGCTTGTCGAAATCATTTTCTGGATGACAGACGAACATACATCTTCAAAATTAGAAATAATGCTAATTTCTAGAAGGAGAAGTAGAAGGCGGTTGTTGTACCTGAACGGGTGTGGATCCAATAACAAGTTCGGAGTATTTGTCAGACGAGTAGCCCACCACTGGCAATTTCGGCGCAGAAATGACATTGATTCTTGTTGGACCTTCTTGATCAACTGCAAGTAATCTCTCAAGTGAAGGTGTGTCCTCAATGACCATATCGTGGTACACATCTTGTGATGTCTTCTTGCCGCACCAGCAACAGACATAAATAGTCCGGAGAGTCATGGAGGTGATGTGGAAGCTACTCAACCCATTGATCACCTGAAGACGAAGGTACTCGAGTGCAGTACAGCCATGGAGCAAGCGCTCCATGTCACCGTTTGGGAGGCAGACGGCGATGAGCTCGAGGTGCTTCAGTCATGGTAGAATAAGAGTGGGCGCGTCATTAAGGGGGGGGGGAATGGCAGTTCCTGAACTTGGCGACGCGCAGCGTGGGCGCGAGGCGGAGCGCGGACATTGGCAGCGAGCGCATATGCCCATCATCAAAAGTGAGCTCCTCGAGCTGATCTAGGGTGGGGATCGGAACCAGTCGTCAAGCTTGGCTCGGTCCTTGCTGTTGGAACGGAACTTGCCCATGCTAAGGCCTCTGGTTGGGCCAGGGTGACTGCAGAGGATCTTGGAGAACGCATCCAAGCTTTTGTGATAGCCATGGCAGAGCTCGTGGGTGTCGATGAAGTCGAGAGGGGTGGAGTTCCATAGGGGGCGCCACCGCCGGGAAAGGACGGTTGTCCGCGCCCCATATTTGATTGGGAGATGATGACTGTGAACATATCATCGGGGAGGCTGCTGATGAAGTCTAGGCCTGCTTGGGTCGCTTGCGGTTCTTGCTCGACCCACCTCCGCTTGTTGGCAGCCCCGTTCTCCACCTCCGGAGTCTCCTTGTCAGTGGCGCTTTCTGATAGAAGTGGGAGTACAGGGAATATTTAGTTAAAACAGGGCAATAGAAAAGTGTATTGGTAACTAGAAGTTAGTAGGTAGGAATAGAGTAAGAAAATGGAATAACAATTGGTTGCTTAAATACTACACAATTCATTTGATATTGCCGGGTAAGTCAACATGCCGATACTTGAAAAGAACACTTACTTCGAACAAAGTCTGGATGGATGATATCGTCGGGGAACTTAGCATATATCTCATGACTAGGCTCTTTTATGTGCAGTGCAATTTTAGTGCCAGCTTTCAGTACATAAAACTTAGAAATTTCTTTCCAAAGGCCAGTGCCAAAATAGGAGTCACCACGTTCATCAAGTCTTACAGTAGCAACGATTGTAAATCCATGGTTTGTGTTCAGTATGACATCCCTGCAGTCTTGATTTATGTAAAGGGAAAGATTGTGTACTACAGATTCTGTTGCATAGCAAGGGACGCGCTACAGAAAATGGTAGGATTGTTAAAGAAAATATGGTAACATGCAAATATGGGCCCAAATTGAAAGAACTGTACAGCAGTTGAAATCGAAGGACAAAAATCTATAATTAAACAGATAGGGTAAACATGATGTCATGGAAATATGAGAGTAATCGAAAGAACAATACATCATTAATTTGCCTAATATAGAAAGAAGAGGAAAAATCCCTTTTGACGTATATGGTGCATGTGGCACCTTTTATCCAAATGTAGCAATATTTAGTATATGTTCAGGAAAGTAGGCCATGCCAACCGATTTAGGGTGAGATTGAACATACCACGCGCATCCTCAAGTCATCTGGTACGGTGAGATGGAACTCCATGGATGTCTGGCGGAGGCCGCAAAGTCCTAATGTGTCCGCGCACTGTACACGCTATGAATGAAAGAAAACCCTCAAATCAGCTCGAATAAAAATGAATTCACAGCGATTTCGGCCGGGTGATTAAAGGAGGCAGATGAATTGGGATAAGAGATGAGATAATATCTCATTAAATTAGTTACCTTGTTGTCCATGAGAAAAAACCCTCAATACGGCGGATTCCCCAACCGGGCGGAGCTAGGTCGACCACGAGCAGCGTCGAGAAAGTCGATGGCGATAGGCGGCGGCAAGCGGAAGTGGCGAAATGCGGTGGGGTTTGCTGGCAGCCTGGCGGCGGCGGCAGGCGTCGAGCTAAGTGGTTGCCGCCGCGATAGGCGGTGACATGCATAGACGCGGAGGAGCTTGTGCAGGTGTGAATGGGGACCGGGGGGGGTGGCAGGCGGGGTGAGGGTTTTTGTGACGTGGGGATGGTGAGGGTTTTCTTTTTTCTTTTTTGAATTGGGTGGTGAGGGTTTTCTGTCCCACAAAGAGTTTCGGAGGCAACGGTTTGCTAGAGCCAACCGTGTGTGATTGACATAACAGGGAAAATGAAAGTCATTACACACGGTTCCAATTTTGGGAACCGTGTGTGATTGAAGTACTACCTCCGTCCTGGTTTATTGGTCCCCTTTGTAATTTGTACCAAATTTTGACCAATATTTAACTAAAAATGTTTATGCATGTCACCAAAAATTATATCATTGAACACTATGTTCAAATATGCATCCAACGATTGACCTACACTAACATTTTGTCAGTTAAATCTTTGGTCAAAATTTAACACAAATTACAAAGGGGACAAATAAACCAGGACGGAGGTAGATTCCGTCAACCGAATTGATTGCATCCATATCCCACATTTAGACATAAGTAAACATAGATTAAACATACTCAGACATAGATAATAAGCGTACACAAGCATAGTTCAACCATAAGTACATAGTTCAACCGTCATTAAGCATACTCAAGCGTACATAGTTCAATCCCACATCTCATCTCATCTGCCAGCACGATCCCGAAGCTTCTCCAGGTACTCGGCGTACGCGGTGTGCGCCACCCTGTGAGAATACTTCTGCTTGAAGGAGCAAACGGCTCGTCCTCTTGCATGCGCCAGAACACTTTCATACGCGTCATGAAGCTTTTGGTTGCAAAATGGGCATCGATAGCCGCCGTCCCAGGTCCTAATACGCCTATTATGCATTCCCGCATAAAGCTCCCTCAGGATTTGCCTCTTGTACCTCCTCTGGCCATCTTCATCCTCGCTGTCCACATCGTCAGATAACACCTATACAAATAGTAAAAAAAATGTGGCGTCAAATTAATATTTACAAACTAATCTCTAGCGAACATTTGGCAGTTGCCAAAATTTGGCATCAAATCAATGTTTACATGCCGTGAAGTAGGATTAGGAATTTATGGCTATTTTTTTATACATATCCAGAGATTATGGTTTGATTTTTAAGCACAATCGTCTATGTACAGACCAATCTTGAAGAAAATAATGGCACAAACATATATGTAGGTCATTCAAAATCAATTGTCAAGTCCTGGCTAGGAATTATTAGCACGAACACTAACCCTAGTCAGATTACTAGCAGAAATCATTTGCACAGATGAAACAACTAATCACTTATCACTTGTACCATTCAAACAATCAATGCACTACACGGATCTAACGAAACTTACTCAGATTTCATGGATTGGGAGAACATAACCATAGGATTTCTATTCCAAAAAGGGGGAGGCAGGAGTAACCAGAGAAACCCAAGGATCTATTTGACACATAAATGGGTATAGATGACTAACCAGTTGTCCGTCGTCGTCCGAGTCGTCGCCGGAGTGGTCGTCGGAGTCATCGCCGGGGTCGTCGCCCGAGTCGTCACCGGAGTCGGTGTGGACCTCCGTCTTCGGCTGTGGAAGCACGACGCCGTCGATGATGTCAGGGTGCAGCGATACCTTGTCGACGGTGACGGCAACCTCTGTCTCCATCTCCATGCCGTGCTCCGGTGCTTCAACAGCCCCGGCGTCACCACTCCCTACGATGGGGCGCTTCGGCGGCATCCTCATACACTGACGGCTTTGAGGACTGAGAGCGGCGTCGAGGATGCAAGCGAAGAGAGAGGATTGTGTGTGTGGCGAGGATGGGGGTGCGGCCGCTCGGGCGCGCCATTAATATGGAGTAGTGGAAGAGAGGCGAGCGGCGGTCAAACCGCTGGCTCGCCTCCCGGTGAGCCTGCGCACCGGACTACTGGCATGCCTACCGTCGTTTCACACAGCTACTCGCACGCCTCCCAATGACACTGCGCAGCGAGCACGCCTCCCGTCAATTCACACACCTGCACGCACGCCTCCCGGTCTACCTGCGCGGCGGACTACTCGCATGCGTCCGGTCAACTCACGCCTGCTCGCACGGCACACGGGGCGCGTGGCGGCACGTATATTTTTTTTCTATTTGGATGATTAATGCTGCCACTTTATTGCTTAATCGAAGCATGGCACGTATCCATTGTTGGTCTAACGCTCACGGTTCGAATAAATAATCCGTTTGCGATATTGGTTCCCAATTATTAATAATCTCCCGTTTGTAAGAAGATAAAGATTACATCAAAACTGGTCTCAAATTTGACAAAAAAAGTACAATGCCACTTTGTATTGGTGTCCATATGACAACACGATAAGTTTCATGAATTTCAAATAAGTTTTGGATGTACTAGAATTTAAAAATCAAGATTCTCAATGTTTGAAATTTCTTGCACGGGGAGTAAACATGCACTCAGTGAGACACATGTGTTTTTGCAATCCATTTAGGTGCACTGTCACGTGTGCATGTAGCTCAAATTTGATTTTTGCACATTATACCCCTAGAAAATCAATTAATGTACTAAAACGTCTTAATGATCTCTGGGTTTTTTTTCAAAATTAAAACATCTCTCCTTTGGTAACATATGTTCACCGCGGGATAATTTAACATGCATCGTAGTTGCGGTGGATTCGCGGTGTGTGTGTGTGTGTGTGTGTGTGTGTGTGTGTGTGTGTGTGTGTGCGTGCGTGCGTCTGGGTGTGGTGGTGCTGGCAGTACACTACGAGTCGTGAGCCACCGTGTGGGTTGGCCGTTTTGTGAGGCAGGTGCCACATCAGAGTCGTGAATTTGTTATTTAAAACATTACACAACCCTTTCATACATACATGTTTTGGCCACATGCAGCCGATGGTTGTCCTACACGACACTCGATACTCGCGTGTGACACTTTCTGTGGGCCCGCGAGGTCATCGTCCATCACTTTGACCAACAGCCGGCAGAGAGGTTAATTTGACCAGCAAGGTAGAATCTTTTGTTTGTGTTATGGTGGGAGTATATAGTACGCGTCGAAGAGGTAGGAGGGGACTAGCATATATACTATATGTACGCGTCCGTGAACAAGTACACCTCACTCAGTGTCGGGACTTTTCGGTTTCCGAGGCACGTGCCACATCAAAGTTGTGAAATTGGCTATTCAAACATCACACAACACCTCTTTGGGCCACATGCATGCAGGCGGTGGTTATCCTAGGACACTCACGTGTGACGCTTTCATCTGTGGGCCCGCGAGGCCATCGTCGATGCATGCATCACTTTGACCTACATCGGGAGAGGTTAATTAATTTCACCATCAAGGAGGATTCTTTTTGGGTTGTATTATGGTAGGAGCATATAGTATGCGTCGAAGAGGGAGAAGGGGACCATCATATGTAGTACGCTTCATGAACCTCGCTCTGTGTGGGGACTTTACGGTTTTTGAGGCATGTGCCACATCAAAGTTGTGCATTTTGGGTATTCAACATATGTTTGGCCCACATGCAAAGCGATGGTGGTTGTCCTCTCGCACCCACTTAAGCGGATATTAGCGATATCGATGCTTTCCACCTGTGGGCCCGCTTGGTCCATCACTACTTTGCCTGACAATGAGAGAGGTTAATTTGACTTAGGAGGGGATTTTTTTTTTGTAATACGGTATATATATATATAGGTCATGCTCTGGGATGACATGATACAGTTTGAGCACACACATGCATGTGTACGCATGAATCACTCCCATCGAGTCGAAGTGGCTAGTACCACGACACGTCATGAACCGATCTCGCTCTGTGTGGGGACTGTACGATTTTCGACGCACGCGCCACATCAATGTTGTGAAATGGTATTCAAACATGCATGCACGCATCACCTCTATACATATGCATGTAGTGGTTGTCTTCGAACGGTACACTCCCTCGCGTGGTTATCGGTGACAAGCCTATATATTCGTGGGCCCGCGTGGACATCCATGATCACCATGACCGACAACAAGATAGGTTACCATGGCGGATTTTTCCTTTGGTTCGTGTTATCGTAGTATAGGTCATGGTGAGATTTAGACCTAATTAAGTTTGAGCGCATCCTATGCACGCATGCATGCATGAATCCTCGTCATCGGCTTGAAGTGTGGTGTGACATACATATGCATCGTCAACTAACCCTCGCTCAGTGTGGGGATTTCTGGTTCGAAAGCTCGGTGGCACATCAAAGTTGTTCCATTGTGTATTCAAACACACCTCTCCATACATATGTTTGGGCCACACGCAGGCAGTGGTTTTCTTCAGGGACTAGCTACTTGCATGATTATTGGCGAGCTAGCCCATCTCCGGGGTCGCATGGACGGCCATCACTTTGACCAACAACAAGAGAGAGGTTGTATGACCAAGGTGGATTATTCTTGGTCCATTTTACGATCCATCTTGGTGAGATGCCCTCTCTGGCCCGCCGACTGAAAGTGTGTGGGGAGGGCTGCTACTTCGCACTTTGCTAGGTGAACCTCCGTGGGGGGCATGCATTCATAGCTTAGGATTCCCTTCCTGCCGACACGAGGGGGGGCAAGCAATACTGTGCACTTTGCCAGATAGGTGCCACATCGAAGCTGCATTTGGTATTTGAACATCAAACCACCCTTTTCATACATATATTTGGTCCACATGCAAGTGTGTTCGTGTTCTGACCCTCTCCCGCATCATTTTTTGCCAAATTTATGAACATTAGACAAGTCGGATGACGCAACAGACACGGTTCACTCACACTAACCGTGTGCCACGCCGGTGCCCCTGTCACGCACATCCGCATAGTACATTGGGCTCCATGAGGCTTCCCATCTCAAAAATATCTACCCGCCTGCAGCTTTTTTCTGTTTGATAACACACGGTTATTATGTTTCGACCGTGTGTGATGTTTCTTGTTCCCGCTCCCGCCTGCATCCCTCGAAAATATCTGCCCGCCTCGAGGGTTTTTCTGTTTCATAACACACGGTTGTTATTTCTGGACCATGTGTGATGCACCATCATCCAAATTTTCAATAGCCCCGGCATTTCACTCCCACGTTTGACTCCCGCGTAGTAAAATTTTCAGTAGCCGCGTCATTTCCTCAAACACACCCCCGCCCCCCCTCCACACACACACATCAAAACCTCCTCGGGTGTGTGCGCGCACACACACACACACCCCTCCCTCGCTCGAAACCCTAGCAAGGTCGCCACCGCCGCAAGGCCTCCATTGTCAACATCTGCCGGTTTGCCCGTGCAGCTTACCCACCGATCTACATACCCAGGCCACCCTGAGTTTCTTAGATGACGCCTGCCAAACGCCCCCTTTCCCACAGATCCCCATCCCCATCCCCCACTCCAGAGCATTGCAGCCTAAGCCCGGCTACGCTTCCCGTGGAGCTCGAGGAGCGACTGGCCCAAAAGAGGTGTATTGCAGTCTCTTCGCCCGATGTTGCCGAGGAAGCTGACGACCATTACTGGCCGCAAGCACTCAATCAGCGGGCTAGAGTATGCGGGTATGTCGCGGACACCGGCTACGACATCGAGGTTGTCGACAGCAACGGCCTGACGCGGGGTATGTCACAGGTTAAGTGGCCCACCCCCAACCCCTCGGGTTCAACCGCCGTCGATCTCATCCATGGCCCCGCCGCTGATCTCCTGTGGCTCGCTGTCAAGAATCTGCCATCATACATCGCCATCGAGCCCCTTTTGTCATTTCTGAAGGACATGTTCTGCGACGCTGGCTTGGGATCCACAGCTTCCAAGTCATACCTCATCAACGGCGACCACGAGGAGGGCACCCTCTCCGGCTCTTCCAAGGGGAAAGAGCCCATCTTCTCTTCCAAGGGGAAAGAGCCCGTCTGTGACATCAGGGAGGGCACCCTACAGCCGTGCTCTTCCAAGGGGAAGGAGCCCATCTGCGACAACATGGAGCGCATCCAGGGTCCGTGCTCTTCCCACGGGAACGAGCCCATCTGTGACAAGTGAGGAAACCCATGATTTGTTTTGCCGTGCCTCTTCACAGGGGGGGAACCCATGATTTCTTTTGTCGAGTCCCTTTTGTAGTGTAGTGAGAATATGTCCAGTTTTAATTGCTATATTTGGTTGTTTGCAGTATGCCTTGTTTATTTCAGTTGTTCACAATGGATGCTCTATATGTGCAACTATTTACTGTGCAGTTCATTTCATCAATCCAGTTTTAAACATACCGATAGGAATGCATATATTTGCTTGTTGTTAAGCCTGTTATAGCTAGCATATGCCTCTTTTAAAGTTTTTGGATTGTTCGGTTGTTTGTAGTTAGCATATGTCCAGTTTCAAATGCTATCTTTGGTTGTTCGTAGTATGCCTTGTTTATTCCAGTTATTCACAACGTGATGTTCTATATGTGCAAGTATGAACTGTGCAGTTAAATTTCATCAATACCAGTTTCAACAATACCACTATGAATGACTACATTTGGTTGCCGCATCTTGTAGTTAACACACCTTTCCATTTTTATTTAACAATAACTAGTGTACTTAGACCGGCACAATACCAGTTTGAATGACTATGTTTGCTTGTAGTTAAATGTTAGGCCTGTTGCAGTTAACACACCTTTCCACTTGTTTTGCTTTACTAGCGTGCTTAAACCTGCACACTGAAGCTATCTTTTGGAGATTATTTTGTCTGCCATGGATATATTTGGCTGATGTTTAGCCTGTTGTGCTTAACATGCCTCTTGATGTACCTACACAGGACAATTTTGGGAACGACTGCTATTTTCCATCGAGGTTAGGTTCATCCCATGGCTTATATATACTCACTATTCAGGATATCGGTAGCTGGTACCATATAGGCCGGGGGCTGATAAGGGACTAATCGGTGAATCGGACTTTTAACTGAATATATCTGTAACCCATTTATCATTAGGTTAACTAGGGCCATATGTAATATATCTGAGGCTAGATAGCAACATGCACTGTACTTAATGTCTAAATATGCAATCCTAGGCTACATAGCAACAAGGAAGAGTGTTACCTTAATGTTCTGATGATGTCTAGATATACGTAGAAGAGAAGCAGCAGCAACAACAACAACACAACCCTGTTTGGATACTCAACTTAGCTAGAGGTTAGAGTTAGTTTCTAGCTCATGACTAACCCTGAACTAACTCCATCCAAAGAGGTGTTTGGATGACAGGGTTAGATTGACAATAAATGCACTAGGAGAACTAGCTCCAATTAGCACCTCTTGGGTGGGATAGTTTTTTTGGGTGGGTTAGATGCAACTAGCTCAAACTAGCCCTCATGTTTGGATATACTTTAGGGCTATTTGAGCCCGAACTATCTCAAACTAACTCTAACCCATCGATACAACAGCAGTTAATCAGCCGATAATTTGTAAAAATGCAATAAACTCCTTCCGGCCCATAATATAAGATGTTAATTCATCTAATATGTGAGTATATTGGATGTTATAAGATATTATAAAAGAGTGTTGTACTACATCATTGTGCAATTGCTATTTAGCTTCTAATATTAACTTGGTACTTTTAGGTACATATGTCATTGGTAAAGATCCGCGCTTCGACCCTTTCTGCGTATGGGGCAATGAGATATCGATGAACCAGCATCAAGTGAGGAAGCTGATAAAGATTGTTAGTAAAATGGGTCAAAAGATGGAAATTAAACTATTTGTTTACACTTTATCCAAGACAACATCGAACTGCAGGATGGTAAGTACGAACTCTGCAGCCTTCTTTTTACTGCCCATAATGAGTTGTGTTAGATGACAATGTCTGAATCTTTTTCCTTTGCAGTGGTTCCCAAAGCAATTTACTCAAGATTACCTCTCAAACTACATGATTGGTGGGCATGCAAAGTTTAAAGTATTTCTACCAGAACACGATGATTATCTAGATGTTTTCATGAAGACCGTGAATGATGGGCGGTCGGCCATCACAAGGGGTTGGACTAGAGTCATGCGTGCCTTCTACATGGAGGAGGGCACAATATGGGCATTCCGCTTCACCTTGTTCAGCAACCAGAATGTATTTCGCCTCTTTCTTTACCGTCTTTAATAGTACAAGTGTACAACTGTGGTTCATCATTCTTTATTTGGTTCTTATGTAATTCTTGAACATATGTACCTATGAATCGAATAATGCATTGGTTGTTTGAACCTGATGGATATGAATAAAGCTATAGCATACATTCAAATTCAAATCCGGTACAATTTGAAATAGCTGCAATTAAATTATGGTGAAATTACGCTCTCCAGGTCGTTACGGCACACACGGTTGGTAAAACACAAACATTTGCGATATACACCATAATCCGACACGGTTCACAGAGAGGAAACGTATGCAAGCATGCACACAGTTGCCGTTTGCAAAGCGTGTGCGATGTCAGACAATATCACAAACGGTGCGGGCAAACTAAACATTTGTGATAGTTGCCATATTGTACACGATTCGCAACCATGAACTATTTCTGATGTGGTATACATCATAAATGTTGCACCACAGAATAGCGTGTGCGATAGTTGTCATGTACGACGATGTTACGACGGTCCGACATTTCGTAATCCTGTCCGACACTCGTACAACGATTAGCTAATCTTCTAAATTAGTTATCGCATACGGTTTGGGAAAAGCGAATGTGTGTGATTGTCTGCTTATCATACACGTTCTATAATCGTGAACCATTTGTGATGGGCCGCGCATCGTAAACGTAGCACCATAGAATACCGACTGTGATGGCAATGCGAGCACAAACGAGTTGCAAGGATGCAGCGTCTGGGTGGCTCCCTATCCCCGACGGTTTCTGGGTCGTGTGGGAAGGACCCCCCTATCGCAGTCACTCACTTGGCGACGGTTCCAAATGCCATCACGGAAAGGGGTTAAAAACCGTTTGTATAGCACCTCGCTGTACCAGTGTGCGGTGAGAAGAGTGTCTGCCTTTTATTTTTATTTTATTTTTTCTTGAGCAGATAGGAGTGGCTACAAGTACGGTGAGAGCAGTCCTAAACACGCCCAACAAGTGATCCAGATGTACCACATGACATGTGGGGTCAGCTATCTCAAATACAAAGAATCTCATCGACGAAGAATTTAATTGTTTTATGTGTGTATCAAAGAAACAAGCATGTACTGCTGCTAAACCAGGATAAAGTTTGGCAACTTATGCTGTAGGAGAAATATGGAGAATCATTTGAGGGATTGTAAATGGTTGAGATAGCAAAATATGCACATACGGTATTGAATTAGTTTTCTATGACATAACTTTGCATTGTTGGGATCCCCTACTTGGTGAAAGTTGTGGTGTCAACAGGAAGGGCAAGGAGCATGAGTATGTGAGAGAAATGGGGGGTGTAGAGAACAGGGACTGGATGCTCCATCATGAAGTTGTGTCATAATAGCTAGCTAAAGGGATGATGATGCATGTGATCATTTGCATACCAGAATACAAATATGCTGCACGGGGATGGATTTCAAATGAGGTGACACCATATCGAAGTAATAACATAAAGCTGAAGTTGAGCGACTCATGATAGATCCATTTGTTGGCCCATGGCAACGCACGGGCGTTCTACTAATGTATTATTAATCTTTGGAAGTTTTCGAAACGAAATTGCTTTACACACGATACAGCTTGAACGATCTGTGAATGATACCTTCTCAACGCATCAGCTAAAAAAACCAATCGCCTCCTGCGTGCACGGATGCTGTTGGAGTTGCCACATGGGATCATGCACGAGTTGTCAGCATTCTGGGATTGGGGGTACCCAGATCTACCTGCCTGCGCGTCAGCGTGTGGACCCATCGATGGCCCTGTACAGCCCAGCTACAACAACTCCAAGGCAAGATCCTCATGAGGGCCCAAGCTTCGCGAGGTGGACGACACCAAGACCTCCAGAGGAGTAGCCTCCCTAAGCTGCCTCCCGAGGGCGGATACTTCTATGCAGGTACCCAGCCTCACAAGGCTGCGATGACGCAAGCCATGACGACCAAGGCCGAGCTCAATGTCCTCTCCGTGGAAACGTTCGACACGCTCCAAGTGCCTTATGACCAGCTCCTGCCCACCAAGACCTTCTTAGGAGTGACCGATGGCTCCACCACACCCATAGGGCAGGTGCGCCTTCCCGTCACCTTCGGCAAGCGTGACAACTATCACACCGAGCTCATCGACTTCGACATCGCCCACATTGAGCTCCCGTGCAACACCATCCTCGGGTACCCTGCCCTCGCCAAGTTCATGGCAGCAACTCACCATGGCTACAACGTCCTTAAGATGCCAGGGTGCAGCGGCATCATCACGGTTGCCTGCGATGAGAAGGATGCGGTCTGCTCCCTCGAGCATGCCTACCGTGCCGCTGCGGCCGAAAACTCTGATGATGAGGGTGGCGTCCTGCCTCCTGAGGCCATCCCTGCGAAGAAGAAGCAGCTCCTCCCCAAGGGTCGTCCGGAGCCCAAGAAGCCCTCTGTCTGCGCCTCAAGCACCGCGCCTGCTGCCGGGACGCCTCTTCCTCCCGCATAGGAAGGCGCGCCCGGTGCTTCCCTTGGGACAGGCTCGGGGGCTTCCATCTAGAGAGCTTCCGACCTGACCAGTGCGACGAGGGAGGTGCTCGAGCACCACTTGGAGGCGTGCCTTGATGCGCGCCCCCACGAGCAAGAAGCAAGACGCGAGGTGCCAGGGACGCGGGAATTCCTTACCAAGGCGATCAAAGAGCTTCAGGAGGCGCAGGCCATGCGTGGCGAGCGTCGCCCCGCACCACCCCGCACAGCTGCCGCCCCCGACGCGGGTGGCGAGTTGCGTGTCTGCGTCAACATCCCGGACCTCAACAGGGCCACTTCACAGGATCTCTTCTGGCCGTCCCATGTCGGCCGAAGTGGGGGCTACCCCTGCAACTACGTCTGCATGCCGTTCGGCCTGCTGAACGTGGGTGCCTCATACCAGCGCCTGGCGCAGCGTGTTATGGCGTCTCACGAGGCTAGGCACTTGGCGGTCACGTCTCAGGAGGTCCCGGATCCTTGCGAGCCCCCCGGGCCTCGTGAGCCTCCCAGGCCTCCGAAGCCACCCAACTCATGAGGAGCTATCTTCACGGCACGTATCTTCAGCTACCACGACGTTTCTGCAACAACGGTACCAGGTGACTTTTTGGTTTGTTCAGTTGATGGCACCCCTCGGGCTCCATTATCCTCAAGCTGTTATGGCCCACCCCTACAGCTCTATCGTTTTGCGCATGTATCAGAACTGGCTTCGCCCTTTATGAATTTCCTAAGTATCTCAACCTGTGTGCCCGGTGCTTCGCCACCATGAATGTTGTCGCGCCCTCACAACCCCGCCCCCGACCGCCTCATGATTAAGGGCTGGCACGGCGTCTATGCTCGGGTCCGTCCCTGCAGCATTGATAAATCCAAGCGACCGAGCTCTGTCTCACGGGCTAGCTCCCGTGCACGTCACCTCCCGGGGTCCTTGGTGCCTTGTCCTCGCATGAGCTAATTGGGAGTGGGTGAGTAAGGGCGCGCGGCCCGGTTCGTCCAACCGCAGTTCGGTGCTGCGCCGTCGCGGGAGCCGTGCGCCGGATGTTTTTCCCTGGGATTGTTGCATGAGAAGACTGAGCACGGCGTCTGTGCTCGGGTCCGTCCCTGCAGCGTCGATAAATCCAAGCGGCTGAGCTCTGTCTGGCGGGCCGGTCCCGTTCACGTCACCTCCTGGGGTCCTTGGTGTTCGGCCTTCTCATGCGATGGCCTCTGGAGGTTCATTCGGCACAGGTCGCCCCACCACACAGGTTTTGTAAGCGCACTCCACGCCAGAAGATTCAGGTGCAACCCGCCTTGAGGTAGGGTCTCGTGAGTCCCGCGCTGGCTCACGAGTGCCCAGATACACCTCCTCCAGTTCTATCGTGCCATTCACGCGTACAAACGAAATTGGGCTGTACACGCCCAGAGACTCTAACACAGAGCTCCCATCCCACGCCAAGTGGAAGCCCCATGCTCCGCGCTGGCGGACGACACGGTCCAGCAATGACTATGCCCACGCCCAAGTGGAAGCCTCATGCTCCGCGCTGGCGGACGACACGGTCGAACAGCGACTATGCCCACGCCCAAGTGGAAGCCCCATGCTCTGCACTGGTGGATAAACAACTCAGGGCGCCCTGGTGGCCGCACTAACCTCAGGATAGCCTTTCGGCTCGTCACACGGTCCCATCGTGCAGCATTCCCCTGGGAGGCACGCGCGAGGGGGCTGGACACGGGGGCTATGCTCAAGCCAAGCTCGGGCACACGCCACCTAACCAGGTACTTTGCACCTGGTCTTCTCGTGCCCCTCCCAGGCGAAGGAAAGGTATGGAGGACTCCGGACTAACCTTGTCGCTGCCCATGTTTCCTTCATAAGGGCTGCTCGCACGTAAAGGGGGACCCTTGAGCATCGCGACTCAGGGGCCTCACTAGTCACGTAGCCCCTCGCCTCTTGGTGTCGTCCTGGCGATCCGGACGCCCCAACGGCGGTCGAGGTATGCGCGGGGCTGGGCCCTGCCGACGCAGAGCACAAAAGCAAACAAGAAGGAAACCAAGCACGAAAAGGAAATCGCAGAGTCCTAACAGTTATTACAGGCACCAAATATTCTGCAAATTCAAACAAAGTCTTACGCCTCCACGAGGCACGGTGAATGTCGCAGGATAAAATCTAGGTGGAAGGGCCGTCGTCACCATGACCATCGCTGCCACCTGTCCCAGTCACGAGGAGCCCATCGTCGACATCGCTGCCGCCGTCATCGCCGCCGATGACCTCCACCGCCGGAGGCGCGGTGTCAGGAATGCAGGTGAACTTCTTCAGCAGTGCATCCACGTGGTCCTTCACAGCGGCCACTGTGGTCGCGTGTGGATCACCGCATTGAAGTTGAAGCCAGGATCCTGGAGGTAGAGGTGGCTGAAAACGGGCGTCGTAGCTACAGTGAAGAGCGAGCAGCACTCCTCCTCCAAGATGGAGTCCACCTCAGCGGCAGCGCCCTGAAGCGCTTCGGCAAGCTTGAAGGAGAGGCCTGCAAAACCGCCCTCAGGAGCCGCCAGCGGCTCCTTGAATCCTCCCCTGTAGATGGACTGTAGTGCCTGACGAGACTTGAGCTCGTGGGAGGGGAAGGCGTCGCGCTCCGCGGCCGCCTTCTTCTCAGCGGCAACGAGGGTCTTCTCCCGGGCATCCAGTCGAGCTGTCGCCTCGAAGACACACTGGGCGTGGGACGTCTGGGCCTCGACCACCTCCTCCTACAGCTTGGCCAGGCGCTCGCACTCCGCGGCCTGATCAACGGTCACCTGGGCCAGCTTGGAGTCGAGATCGGCGAGCTTCGCCTCGCGGGGCCCTGAGGTCTTCCTCCCGCTGGTGGAGCTGCTGCGCGCGCACGTCCTGTTCCTCCTGAAGGGCCTTCAAATTGGCCTCTGCCTCATCGCGATGCCTCTCGGCAGATGCCGTGCTGGCCAGCGACGCGTTGCGAGCCTCCTTTGCTTCAACGGCCTCCTTCATGCCCTCCGCGGTGGCGGCCTCCGCCCGACTCCAGGCCGTCCTGGTGGCTGCGTCGGCTTGGAGCCACCCCGAGACGGGCCCAATGCGCTCCCTCGCGAGGCACCTATCGACGTCTTGAAGATCGGCCCAGATCCGGCCAAGAGCGGTGTAAGCCTCGTCCAAGGCTCCGGGCCGGATCAGGGGGGCGCAGTCCACGACCGCGAGGGCCTGGCGAGGGGGCGGCGTTGGCGCGATGACTAGCGTTGTGGCCAAAGAAGCGGCGACGTGGCTAGCTTGGGGTGCCGGAGGCTTCATCCTCCCCTCAGGCACCGTGAGTGCGGACGACTCCGCGGCCTGCTGGCCCACGAGGGCTGGCTCCTCCTTAGGCCGCATCGCTGTGTCCTCAGGGGTCGCCCCCTCCACCAGCGCTGGGGTTATCATGGCCGCGACAAGGAGTGTCGCCTCATGGGACCCCGCGGCTTCAGCAGTCGGTTCCTCAAGCGGTGCTGGTGAAGCACCAGGGGCTGGTGGCACGCCCGTGTGCCCTAGTGCGGTGCTGCGCGAGCGCCCAAGAATGGCACTGTGCTGGCGTGACGCGCTCCCGCGCCCGCCGCGGTCGCGACCAGGGGCCAACGGCGCCCTCAGGGCAGGGGGCTCCTTTGGCTTGGTGCTCGTCTTCTTCTTCTTCGCCTCGTCGCCGCACCTGTTCACCAAGAAGAGGGATGTTGTAAGCGCAACTGCAGTCTACGCTTAACCCAAGGACAAGGCAGGTTACTTACTCCTCAGGGTCGATCCACTTCCTCTTCTTCTCCTTCTCGGTGAGGAACGAGGCGCTCCCGCCCTTCTTCAGCATGACCTTGGGCGCGCCCACGGGGCGGGCGGAGAGCTCCTCGATAGACCCCGGCACGGCGTTGTTGCCTGGAGGAGTGAAGGGATCAACCTGAAGGGTCATGGCCAGTGGGGTGATGTCCGCCTCGGCAGGGGCCGCCCCGTCCCCTGTTCGCGGTTCGGGCGGGGATGGGATCGACGTCTGGATCGCCCCGCCGGAGCTCGCGGAGCCCTCAGGAAGAGGTGCAGCCGCCCTTTTCTTCGGGGTCGCCCGGTGATGTCTACTACGCAACCTTCTTCATGTAGACTCATGTTGGGCCTCCAAGCGCAGAGTTTTGTAGAACAGTAGCAAATTTCCCTCAAGTGGATGACCTAAGGTTTATCAATCCGTGGGAGGCATAGGATGAAGATGGTTTCTCTCAAACAACCCTGCAACCAAATAACAAAGAGTCTCTTGTGTCCCCAACACACCCAATACAATGGTAAATTGTATAGGTGCACTAGTTCGGCGAAGAGATGGTGATACAAGTGTAATATGGATGGTAGATATAGGTTTTTGTAATCTGAAAATATAAAAATAGCAAGGTAGCAAGTAACAAAAGTGAGCAAAAACGGTATTGCAATGCTTGGAAACAAGGCCTAGGGTTCATACTTTCACTAGTGCAAATTCTCTCAACAATGATAACATAATTGGATCACATAACAATCCCTCAACGTGCAACAAAGAGTCACTCCAAAGTTTCTACCGGAGAATGTAGGACGAAAATGTGCATCAACCCCTATGCATAGATTACCCCAATGTCACCTCGGGAATCCGCGAGTTGAGTGCCAATACATACAACAAGTGAATCAATAGAACATCCCATTGTCACCACAGATATCCCATCGCAAGACATACATCAAGTGTTCTCAAATCCAATACTCAATCCAACATAACGAAACCTCAAAGAGCAAGACTCAATTCATCACAACAAGAGATAGAGAGGGAAGAAACACCATATGATCCAACTATAATAACAAAGCTTGCGGTACATCAAGATCGTGCCAAATCAAGAACACGAGAGAGAGATCAAACACATAGCTACTGGTACATACCCTCACCTCGAGGGTGAACTACTCCCACCTCGTCATGGAGACCGCCAGGATGATGAAGATGGCCACCGGTGATGGTTTCCCCCTCCGGCAGGGTGCGGGAACAGGGTCCGATTGGTTTTTCGTGGCTACAGAGGCTTTCGGCGGCGGAACTCCCGATCTAGGTTTCTTTTCGGAGGTTTCTATATTTATAGGAATTTTTGGCGTTGGTTTCACGTCAAGGGGGTCCATGAGGCAGCGACAAGCCGTGGGGGCGCGCCCTGGGGGGGTGGGCGTGCCCCCTGGCTTGTGGCTTCCTCGTGAGGCTTCTGGTCCAGCTCTTGTGCTTCGGGGGTCTCTTTTGGTCCATAAAAAATCACCGTAAATTTTCAGCCCATCCTGAGAACTTTTATTTCTGCACAAAAAATGACACCACGGTAGTTCTGCTGAAAACAACGTCAGTCCGGGTTAGTTCTAATAAAATCATACCAAAAGCATATAAAATTGTTGTAAACATGGCATGAATACTTCATAAATTATAGATACGTTGGAGACGTATCAGCATCCCCAAGCTTAATTCCTGCTCGTCCTCGAGTAGGTAAATGATAAAAGAAATAATTTATGAAGTGTGAATGCTAGCATAGTGCATAAGTTTGATCAATGATAATTTTAATCACCTTTTCTAGCATCATTATATATCATAAACAGTAGCTCATCTCATAAAACTTCTCATGATCAAGTAGCAAGCTATTCACATGTTAAAGCATAGACCATAGACTTTCTTGAAAACTAACAAACTATGTTCTCAGTCATCAAACAATTGCAATTCATCTTATTTTCAGGAAGGGTCTATGTAAGAGCTTTGATTTAGCAAATTCCACATACTCAACTATCATATAGTCTTCCATGATTGCTATCACCCAAAGCATATTTTTAGAACAAATAGCATCCATCGAACACAGAGAAAGATAGGGGCTTAGTGTTTCGCCTCCCAACTTATTTATCACATAGATAATTGACAACAATAATAATTCATGATCAAATATATTTGAATGGCCATATATGCTTAGATCTTTCCCCACCACATGATGCTTGCCAACTAGAGAATAATTGAGGTTGAAATGAGAAGGAATACTATTGACTCTTGCATAAAAGTAAAAGATAAGCCCTTCGCAGAGGGAAGCAGAGGTTGTCATGCGCTTTTTATTTTTGGATGTGCAAACCCTTAATGCAAAGGAACGTCACGTTGTATTGCCCTTTGTGATAGCAACCTTTATTATGCAATCCGTCGCTTTTATTTCTTTACCACCACAAGTTCGTACAACGCTTATTTTCCCTTACAATAAAAGATCATACATATTTAGGAGCAATTTTTATTGCTTTTTGCACCGATGACAACTTACTTGAAGGATGATTGATATGGTGGACACTTATGGCAAGAAACTGGGTTTAAGGATTTTGGATGCACAAGCAGTATTCCCGCTCAGTACAGAAATTTTGGCTAGCAAAAGATTCTAAATAGCGAGCACCACATGTTGGAGGATCCATAACAATATAACTTCTATGCAAATATACCCAAGCATAACTCATTATGTTGTCTTCCTTGTCCAACTTCAACTAATTTGCTCAAGTTTGAAAATAATTAATGGGGCTCACAATCATAGAAGATGTCCAAGATAGTATATTTATATGTGAAATCTCTCTTCCTTCAATATTCTTTCATGAATTGTTCAAGTGACCAATACAATGTTTGCTAACTTTCAACAAATTTACCACCTATACTTCTTATATGTGAAGTCATTACTCCCCATGGGATAAGTATATGAAACATATATAATTTCAGATTTATGATATTCAGTTCATTCAACCATTTACTCATAGGATATAAGTGAAGCACACGAGTAAATGACAAACTACTCCAAAAAGATATAAGTGAAGATCAATGAGTAGTCAAAAATTAAGTAACTAGGTGAAGACTCTCTCATCTAAGAATTTCAGATCTTAAGTATTTATTAAAACAGCAAGCAAAACAAAATAAAATGCCATTCTAAGGATAGCACATATCATGTGAAGAAGCAAAAACTTAGGCTCAACCGATACTAACCGATAATTCTTGATGAAGAAAGGTGGGATGCCTACCGGGGCATCCCCAAGCTTAGATGCTTGAGACTTCTTGAAATATTATATTGGGATGCCTTGGGCATCCCCAAGCTTGAGCTCTTGTGTCTCCTTAATTCCTCTCATATCGCAGTTTCCCTAATTCTTAAAAACTTCATCCACACAAAACTCAATAAGAACTTGTGAGAAAAGTTAGTATAAATCAAATGCAAAACATTATCATTCTCTACTGTAGAAAATCACTAAAATTATAATTCGACATTGCATACTAAATGCCTCTGCATATTTAATACTCCTATCCTCAAATAGAATCATTAAACAAGCAAACATATGCAAACAATGCAAATATAATAGCAATCTGTCTAAACAGGACAGTCTGTAAAAAGTGCAATTTTACTCATACCTACCTAACTCCAAAAATTCTGAAAAATTACCACACTGTATAAAATTTGTTGTAGCATATTGTAAAAATATTTCAAGATTTTATCATGTTCTTACTATTCACAAATATTCAAAACATAACAACAAACTTTCTGTTTTCAAACAGCAACATATAGACTTGCAAAATAAGCATGGTAAAGACTATACTTGACACTTTTATTGAAATAAAAGATGCAAAACATTACTATAAATAACAGCAAGCAAATACTAATAAAATAAAATGATGCTCCAAGCAAAACTCATATCATGTGACGAATAAAAATATAGCTCCAAGTAAGGTTACCAATAATGTTGGAGACGAAAGAGGGGATGCCTTCCGGGGCATCCCCAAGCTTAGTTGCTTGGGTATTCCTTGAATATTACCTTGGGGTGCCTTGGGCATCCCCAAGCTTAGGGTCTTGTCACTCCTTATTCTCCTCATATCGATATCTCACCCAAAACTTGAAAACTTCAATCACACAAAACTTAACGGAACTTCGTGAGATGGGTTAGTATGATAAAACAAATCATTCACTTTGGTACTGTCAAGACAAGATTCAACTCACATGATACCTACTGTACCCTATCATTTCTACAATTTATATTGAGCAATATAAGTCATAGAAACTAGAAAACAAGCAAACTATGCATCAAAAACAGAATCTGTCAAAAATAGAACAGTCTGTAAAGATCTGAATTAAGGTCATACTTCTGTAACTCCAAATATTCTTAAAAATTAGGACAACGTATAAAATTTGCATACCCATCATCTATAAAAAAATCATAGTTTTTCCACGTTCCAGTAAAAGCTAGGAATTTCTGTACTGGACGCAAAAGTTTCTGTTTTTGCACAGAATCAAATCAACTATCGACCACACTATCCCTAAGGCTTTACTTGGCACTTTATTCAAACAAAAGCTATAAAACATGATTCATCAGTAGCATAATCATGTGAACACACAAAAACTGTAGGGGTAAATATTGGGTTGTCTCCCAACAAGCGCTTTTTCTTTAATGCCTTTTTAGCTAGGCATGATGATTTTAATGATGCTCACATAAAAGATAAGAATTAAAACATAACGGGAGCATCATGGAGCATATGACTAGCACATTTAAGTCTAACCCACTTCCTATGCATAGGGATTTTGTGAGCAAACAAATTATGGGAACATGAATCAACTAGCATAGGAAGATATAACAAGCATAACTTCAAAACTTTCAACACATAGAGAGGAAACTTGATATTATTGCAATTCCTACAAGCATATATTCCTCCCTCATAATAATTTTCAGTAGCATCATGAATGAATTCAACAATATAACTATCACATAAAGCATTCTTTTCATGATCCACAAGCATAGAAATTTTATTACTCTCCACATAAGCAAATTTCTTCTCATGAATAATAGTGGGAGCAAACTCAACAAAATAACTTTCATGTGAGCCATAATCCAATTGAAAATTAAAATCATGATGCCAAGTTTCATGGTTATCATTATTCTTTATAGCATACATGTCATCACAACAATCATCATAGATAGCAACTTTGTTCTCATAATCAATTGGAACCTCTTCCAAAATAGTGGATTCATCACTAAATAAAGTTATGACCTCTCCAAATACACTTTAATAATTATCACAATAAGATTCAACACCCTCCAAAATAGTGGGATCATTAACTAGAGTTGACACTCTTCCAAACCCACTTTCATCAACATAATCATCATAAATCAGAGGCATGCTATCATCATAATAAATATTCTCATCAAAACTTGGGGGACTAAAAATATCATCTTCGTCAAACATAGCATCCCCAAGCTTATGGCTTTGCATATCATTAGCATCATGGATATTCAAAGAATTCATACTAACAACATTGCAATCATGCTCATCATTTAAAGATTTAGTGCCAAACATTTTATTGCATTATTCTTCTAACATTTGGCACAATTTTCCGATCCATCATTTTCAAGGAAGACATTATAGAGATGAATAATATGAGGCAACCTCAATTTCATTTTTTTGTAGTTTTCTTTTATAGACTAAACTAGTGATAAAAGAAGAAACTAAAAGATTCAATTGCAAGATCTAAAGATATACCTTCAAGCACTCACCTCCCCGGCAACGGCGCCAGAAAAGAGCTTCGTTGACGGGATGTGAGTGCCGCTTACCTAGCCTCCCCGGCAACGGCGCCAGAAAAGAGCTTGATGTCTACTACGCAACCTTCTTCTTGTAGACTCGTGTTGGGCCTCCAAGCGCAGAGTTTTGTAGGACAGTAGCAAATTTCCCTCAAGTGGATGACCTAAGGTTTATCAATCCGTGGGAGGCGTAGGATGAAGGTGGTCTCTCTCAAACAACCCTGTAACCAAATAACAAAGAGTCTCTTGTGTCCCCAACACACTCAATACAATGGTAAATTGTATAGGTGCACTAGTTCGGCGAAGAGATGGTGATACAAGTGTAATATGGATGGTAGATATAGGTTTTTGTAATCTGAAAATATAAAAACAGCAAGGTAGCAAGTAACAAAAGTGAGCAAAAACGGTATTGCAATGCTTGGAAACAAGGCCTAGAGTTCATACTTTCACTAGTGCAAATTCTCTCAACAATGATAACATAATTGGACCACATAACAATCCCTCAATGTGCAACAAAGAGTCACTCCAAAGTTTCTATCGGAGAACGTAGGACGAAAATGTGCATCAACCCCTATGCATAGATTACCCCAATGTCACCTCGGGAATCCGCGAGTTGAGTGCCAAAACATACATCAAGTGAATCAATAGAACATCCCATTGTCACCACAGATATCCCATCGCAAGACATACATCAAGTGTTCTCAAATCCAATACTCAATCCAACATAACGAAACATCAAAGAGCAAGACTCAATTCATCACAACAAGAGATAGAGAGGGAAGAAACACCATATGATCCAACTATAATAACAAAGCTTGCGGTACATCAAGATCGTGCCATATCAAGAACACGAGAGAGAGATCAAACAAATAGCTACTGGTACATACCCTCAGCCCCGAGGGTGAACTACTCCCTCCTCGTTATGGAGACCGCCGGGATGATGAAGATGGCCACCGGTGATGGTTTCCCCCTCTGGCAGGGTGCCGAAAAAGGGTCCCGATTGGTTTTTCGTGGCTACAGAGGCTTGCGGCGGCGGAACTCCCGGTCTAGGTTTCTTTTCGGAGGCTTCTATATTTATAGGAATTTTTGGCGTTGGTTTCATGTCAAGGGGGTCCACGAGGCAGCGACAAGCCGTGGGGGCGCGCTCTGGGGGGTGGGCGCGCCCCCCTGGCTTGTGGCTTTCTCGTGAGGCTTCTGGTCCAGCTCTTGTGCTTCAGGGGTCTCTTTTGGTCCATAAAAAATCACCGTAAATTTTCAGCCCATTCCGAGAACTTTTATTTCTGCACAAAAAATGACACCACGGTAGTTCTGCTGAAAACAGCGTCAGTCCGGGTTAGTTCTAATAAAATCATACCAAAAGCATATAAAATTGTTGTAAACATGGCATGAATACTTCATAAATTATAGATACATTGGAGACGTATCACCCGGCCTGATGCTTGCGTGGTCCGTGGCGTAGGCCCGGACCTCCTGAGGACCCTGGTGGAGCGCGCGGAGTCCACGGCCGGGGGCTCGTCGGTGTCGTCGTCATCTTCGAGGTTGCGGAGGAGCTCACTCTGCGACGGAGGGGCCACCTACTCTAGGTCATCATCTTCGGTCTCCTCTGAGTCCTCTTCCCCGCCGCTGTCGCCGGAGGACACCAGCACGGGGGAGTTGGGGTGCTCGGGCGGCATGAGCCCCAGCTCATTGAAGACGGGCATGGCGGCGACGAGCTCGTCCCTGTCGTCGCGACGGTACAACGGGGTGTAGGCCTCGGGGAGGTCCCCTGGGTCGCCATTTAGCAAGACGGCCATGGCCTTGTCCAGCTCTTAGCTTGTCAGGCTGCCAGGGCGCAGCCTCGTGTCATCCTGCACGCCTCGGAATTCCCACAAGGGCCGCGTGTGTGACTGGAGCAGCGCCAGGCGCTGCGTCAAGAACTCCTTCATGAGCATTCCCCCCTTCAGCCGCTTGTCATCCATAGCCGAGGTCATCTTCCTCAAGACAGGCCTTGTCCGGGGGTCGGTGAGCTTCGCATGGCCCCACCTCTCGAGCCGCTCGGGCAGCTCTGTCGGCAGCTCCAGCCGCGGGTTGAGATCCTTGGTGTCCAGGAAGACCTAGCGGTGCCGGAATCCCTCCACCTTCTTTCCGGCCTTCAAGAGGACGTTCCCCTTGAGGACCGCCATGAAGGACACGCAAGCAGAGCGCTGCGTCCGGTCGTGCAGCCGCAAGCTGAAAAAATGGCGGAGGAGCGCCACAGAGGGCCTCACGCCCACAAAGGCCTCGCAGTAAAAGGCGAAGATGGACAGGAGAAGGATGGAGTTGGGTTGAAATGAAGGGCATGGATCTTGTAGTGGGCGAGGACGGCGCAGAAGAATTCCGAGAGGGGCGGAACGAGCCCCGCGAAGATGCTGTGGAGGAAGAAGGGATAAACTGTCCGCGCCAAGGAACTCCGCTTGGCGGAGCCAGCCCACTCGTTGTCCTCGCTTGCCGTTTGCGGGAGCACGGGGTTGAGATGCCCCTCCTCGGCGATGGAGGACGCGTCCAGTGCTGGCGAAGGAGAGGAGGAGGTCGCAGCCTGGACCGCGGGCTTCGACTTCCCGGGCACCATTCGCGAGGTTGCCGGCGTCGGAGGAGGGGGAGGAAGGGAGCGGAGTTGCGATTGGATCTGGAGAAGCTTTCTGTTGGAGAAGGGGATCTGGAGCAAGGCGAAGGTGAGCAATGCTGGCCCTGCGGTGTGCGCCAGTCTTTTGTCAGCCTGGGGCAGTTGCCGAGGCGACGTGGGGGAGCGGAGGAGTCCGCGTCCCGTTGTGCGCCACGCGTCGAGCCTGGCCCGCAGGTGATTCGGGGCCCGCGACGCTTCGCCCTTCTCTCCTTGGCTTCGCCTCGAAGCCAGGCCAAGCGTGCCTTGGGCCCGGGGGCTACTGTCGGCGTTCTGGGATCGGAGGTACCCAGATCTGCCTGCCTGCGGCCCAACGCGTGGACCCATCGACGGCCCTGTATGGCCCAGCTACAACAACTCCAAGGCAAGATCCTCGCGAGGGCCCAAGCCTCGCGAGGCGGACGACACCAAGACCTCCAGAGGAGCGGCCTTCCCAGGCTGCCTCCCAAGGGGCGGATACTTCTATGCAGGTACCCAGTCTCACGAGGCTGCGATGACGCAAGCCATGACGACCAAGACCGGGCGGGCGCCAGCAGGCGCAGAGGAGACAGTTTGCCCTTTGGTGCTAAGGGAGCAAGGACAGATGCAGGTTCCCAAGGAATCTTCCAAAGCTTTCCATTCCGGTGCAACAAGATCAAGACCACGAGCTCGGCAGGACGGATGTCATCGCCGAGCCCACGTCTGCGTCACGACCAGAAGCTTTGCAGGCGAAGACTACCTTTCGTCAGGATTAGATGTACTTTTTGTCCCCTTTCAAATTGGCCGTTGTGGGATTCCTTCCCGCCTAAGTTTTGAGGAAAGAGGACCAAGGCCACTATAAGTATAGGCTAGCCACCACCGTAGAGGAGGACCCCGGATCGGATCCCCGGATCAGACCCTTGACCACTCCACCCACATCACTTGAGCCCTCGCGAGGCTGCTCACCCACTGTACTAGTTCATCCTCAGCCTTCTCGTGAGGCCAATCCACCACAAAGCAGGAGTAGGGTTTTACACCGCAAGGTGGCCCGAACCTGGGTAAACAGCCGTGTTCATCTTCTTCTTCCCCGCTCGCGTGAACTTGAAGAGGCTAGGCTGTGGAGTGGTGAGCTTGGGACTTGAGCTGGTTGAGATCTTCGCACACGTCCCAGAGTTCGAATTTTTTTGGGTCTGCGGAGCCCTGAATCCGACACGAGTCGGCCTGTTTGTCGTCCGTGTAGCAGCGTTGTTTCAAAATAATTTTTTTTCTTGACAATCTCGAAATAAAACATTATTAGTAATGCTTTCAAAAGGGGTGCAAAATACGTAGCAGACTTGAAAGCGACATGCGGCTCGGCTTTTTCGGGCGTGGTCGACGGTGCAGCCAAGTGTCGTGCCGCTGCGTCCCTTTTATTTATGGAGACTTCTTCCTGGCTTGGCTTCTCACCCAGTTTATCGTCAGCAAGTCTCCTGCGGATGAGGGTAAGGTGATGACCCTATTCTTGCCTTCCTCCTCCTCCACCACCGTTATTCTCAGGCCTTCTTGTTTATTGATCTATTACTACTTCTTTTTCAACCTAAATGAGTTGCAATTAAAAAGTGGTCTTCTCTCTGCTGGCAGAATAAGATAAGGTAGACAAAAATTCAACCAGAGCTGTGGTTAGGGAGCTGCGCAGCGTGCAGAGATGCCGACCATCATCATCAAGGTAGACCTCGACTGCGGCCGCTGCCACGCCAAGATCAGGAAGGTGCTCGAGAGGATCAGAGGTACGTACTCGCGAGCTGTTCATGTCTCTCTTGACTGCAACGGGGCTGAGGAAAATCTTTGGTTGCAGAGAAGGGTGAGTTCATCATCGACGACATCAAGTACGACGAGAAGAAGAACCACGTGATCGTGTCGGGTCCCTTCGACGCAGACAAGCTGGGCGACAAGCTCTGCTGCAAGGCCTGCAACATCATCAAGGAGATCGAGACCGTCGAGCCGATCAAGAAGGAGGAGTCCAAGCCTGCGCCGACGAAGGACAAGGTGAAGCCCCCGGGCCCGGCGACGGATGAGAAGGTCAAGGTGAAGCCTCCGGCGCAGAAGGAGAAAGAGAAGCCACCGCCGCCTCCGCCGGCCAAGGTCGTGGAGGTGCCGGTGCCGTACCCGTGTCCCTACCCCTACCCGTTCCCGGCGGGGCCGTCCGGCTGCTGCTGCCACCAGGGACACGGCGGCTGCCAGTGCCCGCCGGCGCCCCAGTACATCATGCCGCCGTCGTATCCGTGCGGCGGCTACATGATGGTCTGCGAGGACGACCCGTCCGGCGCCTGCACCATCATGTGACTCGTTTATTACGCTCTACCTCCTCGGCGGCGTTAACACCGGTATTAGTTCGGTAGTTCCTCCATGCATGTATAAGCAGTCCCACCGAAACTTATATGAAATAAAAATCCGCATTCGTGTACGTCAGTGGCAGCAGAGCACCCCCGCTTTGTTTACGTTGCATTCTGTTACACTTCGATCGTGATCTTCACCAATCTCGTTTACTTTGTTCGGGTGTTTCCATTTTCACTTTTGCTAAACCTCATGCATCTGGAAAATCTCGACGTGTCAGTCAATTTCAGCGCATGCAGCCCCCGGGGAGGCCGCCGACTCTCCACGGTGAGTGCAAGCTGTGAACAATCAGGAGCCGGGGACGTCACGACGTCGACGGTGGGAGCGAGCGTGGTAGTTTGCCGACCACAAAAGACGGGGCGGCCGACAGCTAGGCCGGGCCCGCTTCGGTTGGCAGCACGGTGCAGGAAGAAGAAGAAGAAGGCGCGGGCAAGGGATGGTCGTTGGATGGGAAATGTGGTAAGCTATCTTATTCTTGATGGTCCAAGATACAAAGGGAGGGATCACCCCCACCTTATTGTTTTCCCGCCTGCTCCCTGCTTATTGATCAATATATGCCAGCCATCTGCTTGATCTTTCAAAAAAAAAAAGATACAAAGGGAGTGACGCTGCATTGTTTTTTTCGTCGCATGGGATGAGAAACAGGCCGTCCCTTTCATTTGTCCTGTGGAGTGATAATGCGGCATGCTTTTCTTGTACATTATACTCTTTATTAATGTCACGTAAAGATTGGGCGAAGGGGACGCTTGATCAGATCGGAGGAAGCAACGCTGCCAGTGCCAGAGGTGATCATCCGTGGATGAGAGGAGAGACGATATTGGCTGTGTTTGTTTGGGCTTCAGTTTCGACAGATTCAGCTGTGAACTTGTTGTGCTGGCAAAACTGCTGTGCTGAGGAAACAGCTGCAGTGAAGGTTAGCTGTTTGGCAACGTAGCTGTGAAAACGACTGTGGGCTGATGAAAACGCTATGTTTCAGGAGGAGGGATGAAGGGAGAGATAGGTCGTGCCTGCGGTGACATTTATGACATAATTACGACCAAACGCCAAAAGTAGAGAGTCTAGGGAAACAGCTTTGGCTGTAAAGTATCTCGAGACGTGCTTTGGGCTGTTACACTGAAAATACCCCAAAACAGTTTTGGATTGTGGTTCCACAACTGTTCTAAAATAACTGTTTGTTTCAGTTTCAGCTTTTTCCAATCCAAAAACTGCTGCAGAGCTGCAACAAACAGGGCCATTATAGAGCGGGTGGGAATTGGAAGGCCGACATGCCAGTAGCGAGACGTGTGTGGCCCGGATGGGGACGGTAGTGGGAAATGCACTTGCAGCATGGTCCATGGACGCGGGGTGGATATTCAGGGAGACTAGTATGCGATCGGATCTTCAGGTGTGATCATGCGATCAGGTTTCTGGGCCACTGGATGAAGATTCCACGGTACAGATTAAGCAGGTGCAGATTCGCTTAACATTTTGCATGACAATCCTCCTGAACCCAACATATTGCACGATGAGCTGCACTCAAATCTCACCCCAACCTAATCCCATCTCTCTGTCCGTCTATCTCGTGATCCAGACCGGCGGCGCCGGAGTGCAGCACGTGAGACAAGCATCCTCACCTAGATGCGTGCCGCTGCCGCCGAATCAAGGCACACCTCCTCCATTCCGGGCACCCCCTTGCCTGCCGTCACCAGATCTGCCGTCCCCCCATCGGCTACAGGAGACGTTGATCCAGCCCGTCCCTCGAAGCCGGCTGCCGGAGTACAAGCTCATCACCGTGACCACCATGCCCTGGCAATAGTGGGCGTTGGGCACAGAATCTTGCTGTTCTCCTTGGCGTCAACTTGCAGATCGTTGCTAATTCAAGAAATAACTAGTGCTGATGAGTGTGTTTTTGTTGAGACTTTCTTCGTTCTTTTTTTGGCCAGTTTGTGTGACTTACCACTTGATGTTTTGGAGCATTTTTTGGAGTTTGAAATGTTTGGTGAAGTAAAATTTGTGCAGTGATCGTGATCTTAATCAAGTTTTTGTCCATTTATTCATGACTGTCGACAGTGAACAACTCCTGTCTTGCACAAAGTAACTATCTGTTTGAAACCATGACAAATGCATTGTTCTTCTATTAATCTCTCTGCAAAGTAGCAAATTTTTTTTTAGCGGGGTGCAAAGTAGCAAGTTGATGAAAGCCTTTATTTAGATGCATTTTTGTTTATCAATTCCCAATCTTAATTCGTAGCATGAAGATGAGCAGTAATCAATTGGTAAGTTGGCAAAAGTTTGTTCCAAGATGAGACTGCAAAGACTTTCATTTGTTAAAATGATAATTATGTGAGTTCGTATTTCTTAATGCATGTGATAGAAAGTATCACACAGATATTTCACAATTTTTTTCGTAGTGCTACATGTTTATTTGTTTACCTGTTGTACTAAACTGTCAAAGCGTAGGGACTTCACCGCATAATGTACCATTAACCGAAGCAATATTTACTCCGTACCATAAGATCACCATCGGATGGCCCAGGATCCTTTGTCGTATGATCGCATCTGGAGGTACGATCGCATACTAGTCTCTCCCACTGGATGGGGATATTCACCCTGCAGCCACCGATGTTTTGTTGGGTGGGTTCGTTTCTTTCCCTCGATTCTGCGGGAGACCGGCAGGGGCTGAAATACCTGCCGCAGCCGGACAAGCAGCTCTGAAATAGAACATGTGGAGTGGGCGACCTAGAGGGTGGGAGCAACGGCGTTAGAGCAACTTCAACAGCTCTCTTAAAAATCTTTCCGTAAAACTGGTTTTTGGCCTTTTTGTAGAAGTTAAGAGGAGTTGTCTGGAAGTCATCTTTGCCAATTCCCCTAAAAAAAATCCATGTATCTTTTTTATTTTATTTTTAATTAAACAAAAAATAGATAATTGCCTAGGACCCCTCAGTTATTGACACGTGACGGCGGGCGGGGCGGTGGCCGCCGGCGAGGGGCGGCGCGAGCCGGTGCACTGGCCGCCGGCGCGAGGCGGCGGGCACAGCGGCGGCGTTCCGGCAGGGAGGGGGAGTGGTGCGGCCATGGCAGTGTTCCAGCCCGAGATGGCGTGGCGGCAGGCACGAGGCGGCGGCGTTCCGATGAGGTTCTGACGGGACGCATGGTGAAGATTCAGGCGGTTGCTAGTCCGCCAAAAAGATACGGGGAGATGATCTTTCCATAAACCTACTGGGAGAAATGTCACTTTTACGGGATCCTCTAAAGTTATGGACACTTTACGAGAACTGTTGAAAAGGTTTTTTGGGCCAACTTCGTGTAAATTTATTATTTGCAACGATTAAAAGCAAAATCAGACGTAGAAGGGAAATTACTTCAAGGGGGCAGCCCAGGGACCTTCTTTCCGTGCTTGCTCCTCCCTAGGCAATGCGGTGAGTAGGAATCAGGCTGTGCCCCGAGCACCATCGTGTCGTGCTCACCTCAAGTCCACAAAACGTCGGACCGGGGATGTAGAACTCAGATGCAAACTAAACAATCCTAACACCGTCAACCTAAAAGCTAAAAAAAGTCCCCCAAATTGATGAACCCTAATTCTCAAAAATGTCCAAATCGATGTGGCAACACTTATCTCACCGACCGCGTAGGAGCTCGCAGAAGACATGCCCGACGGCCACATCAACTACCTCAGTCGTTGCCTCTCTCCCCGAGCTCGAAATCAATGAGCGCAGCCAGTCTCCAAGGCGCCTCACATGTTGTCGGGAGGTTGAAGAAAGGGAGGAGAGAGAGTGAACCGGTAAGTTTGGGTTGACCTATAAGGACGAAAGTGCAAAAATGTCAAAGAAACAGCCCGATAGCAGTCAAACGACTTTAACTGGACAGAAAACGACATGGAAGGGCATTTCTATAAGAGGAACTAACGGCAGAGGAGCGAATTTAAGCAGGCTTGGGAATTTGGGGTAAATCTGAGTAGTGAATTTGAGTTAAGGGCTGAAATGTAAATGACCCTTATATTTTTTTACGTTTGTCGTACATAGTGAAATGCTAGTGGGAGTTTTCTCCTTAATCTTTGCTGAGAACTGTATTTTTTTCCTTAAAAATCCAAGTATTTAAAACCACATCACGGGTAGTTGTTAGGCTCGTACGATAGAGAGGCTTAGGCGGTCGCCAAACCCTAGCCATCTCGAGCCATCTTCCCCTCTCGCCACTGCCAAGCAAAGCCCGTGTGGCACCGACGCAGAGATCTAGTTTAGGTGCGGCTTGTTGGGGAAGTTTTGAAGATTTTGGAGGGATGTTGCTATTGGAGAAGGAGATGAGGGCTCAAGGGGAGGTTTCCATCAGGCAGTGCTCGGTGACGGCCGGATGAATCTAGCGTGGTGTGCCTCTACGGCGGTCCACCTGACTAGTTCACTGAAGAAGATGTAGTCAGCGCATGGCCCTCGACGACGGTGAGTTCGGTCACAGATCTGCACTTGGCGTACAACAACATGGGGAATTTGTCTCAGGTGTTCTTTAGGGTTTCTTTGTGTTTGGTTAGGGACAATGTGGCGGCGGCGCTTTCCCACGTAAGGATTAATATATTCTCTGCCCGATCCCCATTCCACTGGTGTGCTTATCACCGACCAGGGGGGCGTGTGGTTTTGTATCTCCGACAGGTCTTCCGAGATCCAATCGGTTTAGGTTTCTAGTGGATCCGTTGGATTCAGTTGGGTTGCATGGTCCTTTGAGTTTCAATAGGTCTTTATCGGCGTTCTCTTCCCCGGGCGTCGATTTGCTTCGCAAATCGTGCCTGTCGACGTCTCCTGGTCTGCATCGACGACTTCCCGGCCGTTGCTTCTATAAGCTCATGGGTTTCACAGGTTTGCTCCACCAAGGCGGAGGCCCAGAGGCAGCACCGAGCTTTGCTCACGACACGCCGCCTGTGGATGCAGGAGGAAGAAGACTTCAGCACCCCAAAGGCTTTCATTGTACTTTAACTTTTCTGTGTGTATGTGTTCGTAAGGTCCTATGATTTTTAATAAATGGTCTTAGGCATTTTCACAAAAAGGGTGATGCTAGGCGCCGGTCCGTCACCTCCCACACCATTAAATTAGGTCAACCCCAACCATTGGATCGCATTTTTATCTCACCCAGAGTCCGCTTGGTCAACATACATGGGGAATCCCCCACAACATGCAAATCTCTCGCCCTCCCCTTTGCAACATGTGAGTAACTCCCACAAGGAGCGGCAGCATCGAGGCGTCGCCGCATCCTCGTTCGTCGAAGCCCCCGTCGGCCACAGATGTAGCGTTCACCCCCATCGGTTACAACTGCTCTCCGCGCACTGCCGTCTCCCAGTGTGGGTGCTCGCCGATGGTTGCAGCACAGTCGCTCGGGGATTGCAGATCTGCCGCCGATGGTTCTAGCACACGACCACTAGGTTGCAGCATCACCAACAGCCGCTTCCAGCACGCGGCCACCACGGTCGCAACTTTGCCATTGGCCAATTCGAACACGCCATGACGTTGGTTCCAGCACGCAGAGACGTTGGTCCCAGCAGCTCGCCATGTTCGTAGCTCACGGTGCGAATGTCATAGCAAGCCAGGGCGCTGATCCCAGCAAATCAGGGCGCCAGTTACAGGTCATCGCCCTGCTGTCTCAGCAGTCTGTGGCCCGTTGCAGCAACTCGTTTACAGCTTCTCCTGCTGGTCTGCTGCAACTTCCCAACTGACCGTTTCCAGCATTACCAAGGTCACAACTTTCCAGCACCGGTGGCCCCTGGTCTAGCAATTCGGGTCGTTGGTCCCAGCAACTCGGGGCGCCAGTTGTAGCTTGGCGGCTGGTTCTAGCTCATCCATGACCATAGCGGAGGAGGACGAGGGGGTGGGTGGCGCACAACCATGGCGTCCACGTGATGAGGCAACATCCTCCCTCCCATCCCTCAATTTGCTGCGATCCCTGCCCGTCCCAACCCCGACACTGACACCCTCGCTCGCGTACAAGCAGGGGCATGTGCCCCTACCTGTGCGAGTGGTGACGGCGGCAGGGGAGGAGATGCTCACATGGGGGGGGGGGTGCTCGCAGTAGCAGGTGGTCAGTGCCGTCAGTGACAACGAGCTCGTCGTGTGGTGGTGGGGGACGAGGGATTTTGATGGAGCAGCAACATGGCGAGAGGAAAAAGATGCGGTGCGAGCGAGTGACTCGGACGCCGCCGTGCGTAGAGACAAGGAAGGGGCGTCTGAAACGATCTAGATGACGACTAGAGGGGGGGGGTGAATAGGCGTTTTAAAACTGTTACGGATTTGGCTTTATCCTAATGCGGAATTAAACTAAACGGATACCTTTCAAGCACAAAACCTAAATATGCTAGGCTCAACTAAGTGCACCAACAATCTATGCTAAACAAGATAGGCACTTAAGGAAACTAGCAAGCACAAACTATATCACAAGATATGGAAATGTAGGAACAACTAAGAAATTCAACTAGCACAAGATATATCAATATGAGCAAGTATGAATTGCGGTAAGTAAAGGGTGAGGGTATGAGATAACCACAAGTGAGTCGGAGACGCGGATTTATCCCGAAGTTCACACTCGTGAGAGTGCTAATCTCCGTTAGAGCGGTGCCGAAGCCAAAGCTTCGGGGCGCCACCAAGTGGCTCACCGTATTCTCCCTTTCGAGTCACCCCCAACGGATGAGCCTCGATTCACTCGGGGTTGGTCTTGAAGGCGACCACCACACCTTTACAAACTTCTCCGGAGCACACCACAAGCAAGGAAGCTTCCAGAGGAACCTTGACCACTTAGGCCACTTCAACACCTTCCCCGGAGCACACCACAAAAGGAAGCTTCCGGGGGAACCTTGACCACCTAGGCCACTTCACAATCTTCACAATATGTCACCAAACCGTCTAGGAGGCGGAAGCCTCCAAGAGTAATAAACTCACAAGCTCTCACTCGAACTAATCGATGCGGGGAGCTCAAACCAATGCAACAAATGCAATGCAAGGTTAAGCAACAAATGCTCAACCCACTCTCTCAATCTCACAAGATGCAACTCAAGAAAGTAGGAGATTGAAGAGAGGGGATGCAATGGATAGGATCAACAAATGGCTCACAAATCCATCCACAAACCCCCCTTCACATAGAGGGGAGATAGGGGTTTGGGAGAGGTGGAGAGAGGCTCACAATGGTGTTTAGAAGGTGTGTGAACAGCCCCCAAACCGGAGGGGGGACGCAGCCCTTAAATAGCCAAACACAGAAACTAGCCATTGGGGCTCAACGGGCATTTCCTGGGCACCCCGTGCACACGGGGTCCCATGTGCACGGTACAAGTCCGTGTCCACGGGGTACCCCTGGACAGCCAGCAGCAGCCCACTCAAACGATGATAACTTTGGCATACAGACTCCGAATTCGATGATCTTGGGCTCGTTTTGAAGCTATGGAAAAGCCCAAGGTCCTCACATAGAGAACCACCCAAGATCAACAAGAAAGAATGATGCAAGTAATGCAAAGGTTTGAGCTCTCTACATGCGACGCGATCAAGCTACTTGCCCAAGAGTCCCCCTTGATAGTACGGCTATCGAACCTATAATCCGGTCTCCCACCAAGCACTATGAGACCGGCAAAACTAGGAAAACCTAGCTAAGTTATACCTTTGCCTTGCATATTCAACTTGAGCTTGATGATGACTTTAATGCTTGCCTCAAGTTGGAATCCCTTTCTTGTCCACAACCACTTGGTGAAGATACTCGAATTGCTTCCTCATATTGTAATGAGGGAAGCCTTAACTTAAGCCCACCTTCACATGTGCATTATCATGATGTGGACCGCAAGCTTCAAAGTATATAACCTCCGGCTTCTCATCTTGCACTTGGACTCCTCGAACCCGATGACCATCACCTCTTGATGTCATCCACACATAGGCTACTTGAAATCTTTCCTTTTGTTGCAAGCCCATGAGAAACACCTAACCCACATAGACATAACAAACACATAGCATGGGTTAGGTAACAAAGCACAATTCATAGTTACTTACCATACCACTAGATCACTTGATCTCATGTGGTACAATGTTTGTGCTTTGTGGGTTGACCACTTAGATATAATCTTTGAGCTTCATCTTGGTCAACCAACATCTTTACTTCAAGCTCCATCTTGGTTTCTTGAAAGCCACAATGAACTCTTCATTTCCCTTCATTGCTTCAAGACTATATCACCAAAGACTCTTTCATGACCATATCAAGTTCCACTATGAATATCATTGTGTATCGGCCCCCTATGGGCTTAATCGATGGGCGTTAGAAGGCTGGCACTAATCATAACACGCAAATTGCCACGATTCAAGCCTAAGGACTCACTTGAAGATACACAACACACACTCTAAAACAATAAAATAAAGTCATACAAGTCTTAATATTACAAGCCAGGCGCTCGAGGGCTCGAATACATAGCTCGAGGCTATACAAGCGTCAGCGGAAGCATTAGATATCTGAGTACAGATATATTACAAGTAGAGAGAGAGAGTATGAAGTAGCCTTCACATGAGGCGGGGGTAAAATAAAAAATACTACGATCTAAGGGCGTAGTGCCTCCATGCCGCAGGAGGGGGGGGGGGGGGGTGGGAGGTGGGGGACGGGGGGGGGGGGGGGGGGGTTGGATGGTGGGTGTGGGGGGGGGGGGGGGGGGTGGTGGAGCTTCAGCCGTCCAATATCCGATCCTACTCCTGGTCGTCGAAACGGCTCCTCGTAGTAGTATTACTCGCCAGGGCGGGTAGTGTACTAGGTCGTCGGCTGGGACTTCTGGCTCAGGGGCTCCTTCCGTCGTCTGGTGGCATCAAATGGGAAGATGGGGAAAAAGAAAATAAAGCAAACGTGAGTACTCATCAAGTACTCAGCAAGCAGGATCTACTACATATGCATCATTGTCAAGAATGGCTGTATATGTGGACTGGGCTGCAGAAATGCCAGAGTAGAGGGAAAGCCTAGTCTCATCGAAGACTAGCTCTCTGCAAATCAAGCATTCATTCGATCAGTGCTTGCACATCACAGGAGTAGTAGCGCAGGATGTAACATAATTAAAGTAGTGATAGTATATCATTCACGGAAAACCCCTTCGATCCTGAGATCGGCTTTGCTGTTCTGCCGACTGGTGCTAGGACTATGCCCTGGACGAGAATAGGGCAATCGTAATCGTCGTCAGAGGCCCCGTAGCCGTATCTAAATCGGCAATTGCTCACCACATGTTCTTAGTTGTTAGGCCGATCCGGATACAACTTACTCCGAGGTTCCAGTTTTAGCCTTAATCCGTATGACAGGGGCTCATCGATAGAAGAAGTTTCCACTTGCCCGTGCAGCGGGTGCACCACACTTACCCACGCACGGTCTCAACTACCCACGGGCACAGCCTCATTTCTAACTCGGGTGGCCGTGGCTAGCACTACTTTTTCTGGGTGCATTAATGCCTCGGGCTGCTCTGATCCTATTAACGCAACTAATGATACACAACACGGCCGGCATTATCCTGCCAGGGCGACTAGAGCGTTATAAGTAGAGGGTCAAGCACGCCGTAGACTTAAACCTATGCTGGCTCGGCCCAGGGGGTCGGGGGCGTCATCAGGGCCCCGGGAAGCGCTTCTTTCTGTGCACGTTACGGGTGGCCCTGTGGCAACCGAGAGTGGGGGCATGACCTTAGTGTCAAACCCCTTTATGACAAGCGGCGTTGCGTTATGCGGTGTTCGCCCAGCATAGCCCGAGTTCGGTCTTAACTCGCGTGCGCGCGCTCTTACTGACGTCAAACAAGCTTCGGCTGATGTGTACGACGCAGAACGCCCATACTATGCCCACAGTGATGGTTAGTGCTATCGGGCAGAGGCCCCTCGGATCAAATATCCAAACGTAGTGGATTAGGAGCGCGCGGAAACGAGCAGAGACTCACGATCGATTGACCCCGTCGCCCCGTCTCGAGGACTTGCGGCAGGGGCTAAGAATGCCCGCCGCCACGCCTCGTAGTAGCTCGCGGGGCACATCCCAGGTCAAACCCGACTCCACTATCACTTCGCGTTATACCTTGCGCGCGGAGTTACCCCACTTAGGGGGGCTGGCGGACACAGTGTGTCCCGACCGCAGTCTTTGTTTCATGGAGCTTTTTACGTGCAAGTCATAATATCCAAGGTAACTGTGTGTCTGACACCGAAGGGAACCCTGAGGAATCACCCTCGATGGAATTCCCGCTCGATGTTATCATCAAGGTGAACGAAGGAGGAATCACCCTCGAGGTCCACCTTGAGGAGTTGCGCGACGACGTCGTTATCGGGGGTGGTGTAGAAGGGGGCCTCTTCTCTTTACATTTTGCATGACAATCCTCCTGAACCCAACATATTGCACGATGAGCTGCACTCAAATCTCACCCCAACCTAATCCCATCTCTCTGTCCGTCTATCTCGTGATCCAGACCGGCGGCGCCGGAGTGCAGCACGTGAGACAAGCATCCTCACTAGCGGCTGCCGCTGCCGCCGAATCAAGGCACACCTCCTCCATTCCGGGCACCCCCTTGCCTGCCGTCACCAGATCTGCCGTCCCCCCATCGGCTACAGGAGACGTTGATCCAGCCGTCCCTCGAAGCCGGCTGCCGGAGTACAAGCTCATCACCGTGACCACCATGTCCTGGCAATAGTGGGCGTTGGGCACAGAATCTTGCTGTTCTCCTTGGCGTCAACTTGCAGATCGTTGCTAATTCAAGAAATAACTAGTGCTGATGAGTGTGTTTTTTGAGACTTTCTTCGTTCTTTTTTTGGCCAGTTTGTGTGACTTACCACTTGATGTTTTGGAGCATTTTTTGGAGTTTGAAATGTTTGGTGAAGTAAATTTGTGCAGTGATCGGATCTTAACAAGTTTTTGCCATTTATTCATGACTGTCGACAGTGAACACTCCTGTCTTGCACAAAGTAACTATCTGTTTGAAACCATGACAAATGCATTGTTCTTCTATTAATCTCTCTGCAAAGTAGCAAATTTTTTTTTAGCGGGGTGCAAAGTAGCATTTGATGAAAGCCTTTATTTAGATGCATTTTTGTTTATCAATTCCCATCTTAATTCGTAGCATGAAGATGAGCAGTAATCAATTGGTAAGTTGGCAAAGTTTGTTCCAAATGAGACTGCAAGACTTTCTTTGTTAAAATGATAATTATGTGATTTCGTATTTCTTATGCATGTGATAGAAGTATCACACAGATTTCACAATTTTTTTCGTAGTGCTACATGTTTATTTGTTTACCTGTTGTACTAAACTGTCAAAGCGTAGGACTACTCACCGCATAATGTACCATAAACCGAAGCAATATTTACTCCGTACCATAGATCACCATCGGATGGCCCAGGATCCTTTGTCGTATGATCGCATCTGGAGGTACGATCGCATACTAGTCTCTCCCACTGGATGGGGATATCACCCTGCAGCCACCGATGTTTTTTGGGTGGGTTCGTTTCTTTCCCTCGATTCTGCGGGAGACCGGCAGGGGCTGAAATACCTGCCGCAGCCGGACAAGCAGCTCTGAAATAGAACATGTGGAGTGGGCGACCTAGAGGGTGGGAGCAACGGCGTAGAGCAACTTCAACAGCTCTCTTAAAATCTTTCCGTAAAACTGGTTTTTGGCCTTTTTGTAGAAGTTAAGAGGAGTTGCTGGAAGTCATCTTTTGCCAATTCCCCTAAAAAAAATCCATGTATTCTTTTTATTTTATTTTTAATTAACAAAAATAGATAATTGCCTAGGACCCTCAGTTATTGACACGTGACGGCGGGCGGGGCGGTGGCCGCCGGCGAGGGGCGGCGAGCCGGTGCACTGGCCGCGCGCGAGGCGGCGGGCACAGCGGCGGCGTTCCGGCGGGAGGGGAGTGGTGCGGCCATGGCAGTGTTCCAGCCCAGATGGCGTGGCGGCAGGCACGAGGCGGCGGCGTTCCGATGAGGTTCGACGGGACGCATGGTGAAGATTCAGGCGGTTGCTAGTCCGCCAAAAAGATACGGGAGAATGATCTTTCCATAAACCTACTGGGAGAAATGTCACTTTACGGATCCTCTAAAGTTATGGACACTTTACGAGAACTGTTGAAAAGTTTTTTGGGCCAACTTCGTGTAAATTTATTATTTGCAACGATTAAAAGCAAAATCAGACGTAGAAGGGAAATTACTTCAAGGGGGCAGCCCAGGGACCTTCTTTCCTGCTTGCTCCTCCCTAGCAATGCGGTGAGTAGGAATCAGGCGGTGCCCCGAGCACCATCGTGTCGTGCTCACCTCAAGTCCACAAACGTCGACCGGGGATGTAGAACTCAGATGCAAACTAAAAACATCCTAACACCGTCAACCTAAAGCTAAAAAAAGTCCCCCAAATTGATGAACCCTAATTCTCAAAAATGTCCAAATCGATGTGGCAACACTTATCTCCGACCGACGTAGGAGCTCGCAGAAGACATGCCCGACGCCACATCAACTACCTCAGTCGTTGCCTCTCTCCCCGAGCTCGAAACAATGAGCGCAGCCAGTCTCCAAGGCGCCTCACATGTTGTCGGGAGGTTGAAGAAAGGGAGGAGAGAGAGTGAACCGGTAAGTTGGGTTGACCTATAAGGACGAAAGTGCAAAAATGTCAAAGAAACAGCCCGATAGCAGTCAAAACACTTTAAACTGGACAGAAAACGACATGGAAGGGCATTTCTATAAAGGAACTAACGGCAGAGGAGCGAATTTAAGCAGGCTTGGGAATTTGGGGTAAATCTGAGTAGTGAATTTGAGTTAAGGGCTGAAATGTAAATGACCCTTATATTTTTTTACGTTGTCGTACATAGTGAAATGCTAGTGGAGTTTCTCCTTAATCTTTGCTGAGAACTTATTTTTTTCCTTAAAAATCCAAGTATTTAAAACCACATCACGGGTAGTTGTTAGGCTCTTACGATAGAGAGGCTTAGGGGCGGTCCCAAACCCTAGCCATCTCGAGCCATCTTCCCCTCTCCCACTGCCAAGCAAAGCCCGTGTGGCACCGACCGAGATCTAGTTTAGGTGCGGCTTGTTGGGAAGTTTTGAAGATTTTGGAGGGATGTTGCTATTGGAGAAGGAGATGAGGGCTCAAGGGAGGTTTCCATCAGGCAGTGCTCGGTGACGGCCGGATGAATCTAGCGTGGTGTGCCTCTACGGCGGTCCACCTGACTAGTTCACTGAAGAATGTAGTCAGCGCATGGCCCTCACGACGGTGAGTTCGGTCACAGATCTGCACTTGGCGTACAACAACATGGGGAATTTGTCTCAGTGTTCTTTAGGGTTTCTTTGTGTTTGTTAGGGACATGTGGCGGCGGCGCTTTCCCACGTAGGATTAAATATATTCTCTGCCCGATCCCCATTCCCACTGGTGTGCTTATCACCGACCAGGGGGGCGTGTGGTTTTGTATCTCCGACAGGTTCTTCCGAGATCCAATCGGTTTAGGTTTCTAGTGGATCCGTTGGATTCAGTTGGGTTGCATGGTCCTTTGAGTTTCAATAGGTCTTTATCGGCGTTCTCTTCCCCGGCGTCGATTTGCTTCGCAAATCGTGCCTGTCGACGTCTCCTGGTCTGCATCGACGACTTCCCGGCCGTTGCTTCTATAAGCTCATGGGTTTCACAGGTTTGCTCCACCAAGGCGGAGCCCAGAGGCAGCACCGAGCTTTGCTCACGACACGCCGCCTGTGGATGCAGGAGGAAGAAGACTTCAGCACCCCAAAGGCTTCATTGTACTTTAACTTTTCTGTGTGTATGTGTTCGTAGGTCCTATGATTTTTAATAAATGTCTTAGGCATTTTCACAAAAAGGGTGATGCTAGGCGCCGGTCCGTCACCTCCACACCATTAAATTAGGTCAACCCAACCATTGGATCGCATTTTTATCTCACTCACCCAGAGTCCGCTTGGTCACATACATGGGGAATCCCCACAACATGCAAATCTCTCGCCCTCCCCTTTGCAACATGTGAGTAACTCCCACAAGGAGGGCGGAGCATCGAGGCGTCGCCGCATCCTCGTTCGTCGAAGCCCCCGTCGGCCACAGATGTAGCGTTCACCCCCATCGGTTACAACTGCTCTCCCGCACTGCCGTCTCCCAGTGTGGGTCCGCTCCCGATGGTTGCAGCACGTCGCTCGGATTGCAGATCTGCCGCCGATGGTCTAGCACACGACCACAGGTGCACAGCATCCACCAACAGCCGCTTCCCAGCACGCGGCCACCACGGTCCCAACTTTGCCATTGGCCAATTCGAACACGCCATGACTTGTTCCAGCACGCAAGACGTTGTCCGACAGCTCGCCAGTTCGTAGCTCACGTGCGAATGTCATAGCAAGCCAGGGCGCGATCCCAGCAAATCAGGGCGCCATTACAGGTCATCGCCCTGTGTCTCCAGTCTGTGGCCCGTTGCAGCAACCTCGTTTACAGTCTTCTCCTGCTGGTCTGCTGCAACTTCCCAACTGACCGTTTTCCAGCATTACCAAGGTCACAACTTCCAGCACCCGTGGCCCCTGGTCTAGCAATTCGGGTCGTTGTTCCCAGCAACTCGGGGCGCCAGTTGTAGCTTGGCGGCTGTTTCTAGCTCATCCATGACCATAGCGAGGAGGACGAGGGGGTGGGTGGCGCACAACCGATGGCGTCCACGTTGATGAGGCAACATCCTCCCTCCCATCCCTCAATTTGCTGCGATCCCTGCCGTCCCAACCCCGACACTGACACCCTCGCTCGCGTACAAGCAGGGGCATGTGCCCCTACCTGTGCGAGTGTGACGGCGCAGGGGAGGAATGTCACAATGGGGGGGGGGGGTTGCTCGCAGTAGCAGGTGGTCAGTGCCGTCAGTGACAACGAGCTCTCGTCGTGTGGTGGTGGGGGACGAGGGATTTTGATGGAGCAGCAACATGGCGAGAGGAAAAAGATGCGGTTGAGCGAGTGACTCGGACGCCGCCGTGCGTAGAGACAAGGAAGGGGCGTCTGAAACGATCTAGATGACGACTAGAGGGGGGGGGTGAATAGGCGTTTTAAAACTTTACGATTTGGCTTTATCCTAATGCGGATTAAACTAAACGGATACCTTTCAAGCCCAAAACCTAAATATGCGGCTCAACTAAGTGCACCAACAATCTATGCTAAACAAGAATAGGCACTTAAGGAAACTAGCAAGCACAAACTATATCACAAGAATGGAAATGTAGAACAACTAAGAAATCCACTAGCACAAATATATCAATATGACAGTAGAGTTTAATTGCGGTAAGTAAAGGTGAGGGTATGAGATAACCACAAGTGAGTCGAGACGCGGATTTATCCCGAAGTTTCACACTCTTGAGAGTGCTAATCTCCGTTAGAGCGGTGCCGAAGCCAAAGCTTCGGGGCGCCACCAAGTGGCTCACCGTATTCTCCCTTTCGAGTCACCCCCACGGATGAGCCTCGATTCACTCGGGGTGGTCTTGAAGGCGACCACCACACCTTTACAAACTTCTCCGGAGCACACCACAAGCAGGAACTTCCAGAGGAACCTTGACCACTTAGGCCACTTCAACACCTTCCCCGGAGCACACCCAAAAGGAAGCTTCCGGGGAACCTTGACCACCTAGGCCACTTCACCATCTTCACAATATGTCCCAAACCGTCTAGGAGCGGAAGCCTCCAAGAGTATAAACTCACAAGCTCTCACTCGAACTAATCGATGCGGGAGCTCAACCAATGCACAAATGCAATGCAAGGTTAAGCAACAATGCTCAACCACTCTCTCAATCTCACAAATGCAACTCAAGAAGTAGAGATTGAAGAGGGGGATGCAATGGATAGGACAACAAATGGCTCACAAATCCATCCACAACCCCCCTTCACATAGAGGGGAGATAGGGGTTTGGGAGAGGTGGAGAGGCTCACAATGGTGTTTTAGAAGGTTGTGTGAACAGCCCCCAAACCGGAGGGGGGACGCAGCCCTTAAATAGCCAACAACAGAAACTAGCCATTTGGGCTCAACGGGCATTTCCTGGGCACCACCGTGCACACGGGGTCCCATGTTCACGGTACAAGTCCGTGTCCACGGGTACCCCTGGCAGCCACAGCAGCCCACTCAAACGATGATAACTTTGGCATACAGACTCCGAATTCGATGATCTTGGGCTCGTTTTGAAGCTATGGAAAGCCCAAGGTCCTCACATAGAGAACCACCCAAGATCAACAAGAAAGAATGATGCAAGTAATGCAAAGGTTTGAGCTCTCTACATGCGACGCGATCAAGCTACTTGCCCAAGAGTCCCCCTTGATAGTACGGCTATCGAACCTATAATCCGGTCCTCCCACCAAGCACTATGAGACCGGCAAAACTAGGAAAACCTAGCTAGTTATACCTTTGCCTTGCATATTCAACTTGAGCTTGATGATGACTTTATCTTGCCTCATTGGAATCCCTTTCTTGTCCACAACCACTTGGTGAAGATACCGAATTGCTTCCTCATATTGTAATGAGGGAAGCCTTAACTTAAGCCCACCTTCACATGTGGCATTATCATGATGTGGACCGCAAGCTTCAAAGTAATATAACCTCCGGCTTCTCATCTTGCACTTGGACTCCCGACTCAACCCGATGACCATCACCTCTTGATGTCATCCACCACATAGGCTACTTGAAAATCTTTCCTTTGTTGCAACCCATGAGAAACACCTAACCCACATAGACATAACAAACACATAGCATGGGTTAGGTAACAAAGCACAATTCATAGTTACTTACCATACCACAGATCACTTGATCTCATGTGTACAATGTTTGTGCTTTGTGGTTTGACCACTTAGATATAATCTTTGAGCTTCATCTTGGTCAACCAACATCTTTATTCAAGCTCCATCTTGGTTTCTTGAAAGCCACAATAACTCTTCATTTCCCTTCATTGCTTCAAGACTATATCACCAAAGACTCTTTCATGACCATATCAAGTTCCACTATGAATATCATTGTGACGCCCCCGCTTAATCGTGCACTAATCATACACGCAAATGCGCACGATCAAGCCTAAGGACTCACTTGAAGATATCACAACACAACTCTAAAAACATAAAATAAAGTCATACAAGCTTAATATTACAAGCCAGGGCCTCGAGGGCTCGAATACATAGCTCGATGGCATACAAGCGTCAGCGGAAGCATTGATATCTGAGTACAGTTTATTACAGAGAGAGAGAGAGAGATAAGCCTTCACAGAGGCGGGGTAAAATAAAAAAATACACGATCGAAAGGCGTAGGCCTCCTGCCCTGGACCCCCGATCCTACTCCTGGTCGTCGAACGGCTCCTCGTAGTTAGTAGTACTCTCGCAGGCGGTAGTAGTACTGGCGTCGCTGGGACTTCTGGCTCAGGGGCTCCGTCGTCTGGTGGCATCAAATGGAAATGGGAAAAAGAAATAAAGCAAACGTGAGTACTCATCCGAAGTACTCAGCAGGCAAGGATCACACTACATTGCATCATTGTCAAAGGAATGGCTGTATATGTGGACTGGGCTGCAAAATGCCAGAGTAGAGGGGGAAAGCCTAGTCCTATCGAAACTAGCATCTTCAACATTCTTCGACAGTCTTGCAGCATCAGGAGAGAGCAGATGAACATAATGTAAAAGTAGTAGTAAGTATATCATCACCCTCGACCTGAGATCCTTTCTCGACTCCCTGCAGAAAGCAATCCCAGAGCCGTACTATCCAATTCTCACCACATGTTCTAGTTGTACCGATCGGGATACAACTCCGAGTGTCCGTTACCGTAGGACAGGCTATCGATAGAAGTTTCTTCCCTGCAGGGGTGCACCAACTTACCCACCACGCTCACTTAACTCTCGCCGACACACACTTTCTGGGTCATGCCCGCCCGGCTAAGCAACACGCCGCAACCCGCCCTAGACTTATAAGAGAGGTCAGCACGCCGGACTAAACCTATGCCCCAGGGGTCTTGGGCCATCGCCCCGGGAACTCCTGCACGTTACGGGCCACCGAAGCAGACCTGCAAACCCTTATACAAGCGCGGTTGCGTTACCAGTCCACTCGGCGTGCGCCGCTCCTTACTGACGTCAAACAAGCTTCGGCTGATGTGTACGACGCAGAACGCCCATACTATGCCCACGTGATGGTTAGGTGCTATCGGGCCAAGAGGCCCCTCGGATCAAATATCCAAACCGTAGTGGATTAGGAGCGCGCGAAACGAGCAGAGACTCCGACTGATGTGACCCCGTCGCCCCGTCTCGAGGACTTGCGCAAGGCTAAGAATGCCCCCACGCCTCGTAGTTATCTCGCGGGCACCATCCAGGTCAACCCGACTCCACATCACTTCGCGTTAAGCTCGCGCGGTTACCCCTTAGGGCCGACCCGTCTTTAGTATCATAGTTTTAGTGCAAGTCATAATATCCAAGGTACTGTGTGTCTGACACCGAAGGGAACCCTGAGGAATCACCCTCGATGGAATTCCCGCTCGATGTTATCATCAAGGTGAACGAAGGAGGAATCACCCTCGAGGTCCACCTTGAGGAGTTGCGCGACGACGTCGTTATCGGGGGTGGTGTAGAAGGAATCACCCTCGCTTACCACGACCGAGTAACTAACCTACAAGGTTAACATCAGAAGTGCTGACGAGTATCACCCTCGGCACTCGATGTAACCCAGCAGTGTCGGCAACTAAGGGAAGTATGTGCGGTGATGGTCTAGTTTTCAATCCCGATGATCGGGTCTTCTGATGTCCAGCAGGGCAGTCGGGATCAAGTGGGGTCTCGGTCGTGTCTCTACCCACCTTATACTAAGCAGTCTAGGATAACCGGTAAGGTAACAAAGCAGGGTACAATAATCAGGCTATGCAGCATATATAGGAAAACAGTAGCAGTAGCAGTTCTAATGCAAGCATAAGAGAGAAGAGAATAGGCGATATAGGCATGCTTCAAAATGGGGGTGCTTGCCTGTTTGCTCGGGGGCAAGGGCAAGGTCTTCAGTAGTATCGTCGGGGACGTAGTCGTACTCCTGTGCGGCGTCTGCCTCGGGAGCTACGTCAACGTCGGGGGCTACCGAGAGAGAAGAGGGGGAAGAAACAGGTAAACATAATGCAAACAAATGCAACACGGTGCGTGTGATGCTATGATGCAGTGCAGGGTTGCCTAAATATGCATCTAAGTCATTTTAGTTATTTTTAGAATTATTCTGGGATTTAATATCCGACGTGTGTGCACTATTCATCTGTCGGATTCGGGTCCGGAGTTACGAGTTCTTCTACGTAGGAGGTTCCGATGGAGAAACAGAAGGCACGATCAGACTCGTCTCGTCGTTCTGAGCAACTTTCATGTTTTAACTTTTTCGATCCAAGCTACGGTTTAAAAGTTATTAATTTTTAAAGATTATTTGAATTTCTGGAATTAATTTTTATTTACAGAAAATGAATTATGACGTCAGCATGGCGTGCTGCTGACGTCAGCAAGTCAACAGTCGGCTGACTAAGTCAAATATGACATGTGGGTCCAGTGGGACCCACATGTCAGCCTCTGTTTAGGCTAATCAGTGGATTAATTTAATTACCAGGGTTAATTAGGGGGTGGACCCCACATGTCAGTGAGACATTAGGTTAATTAGTTTATTTTTATTTCTGAAATGTTTTAATTAATTAATCAGGGAGGTGGGGCCCGCCTGTCAGCGGCTGGGCCGGTCCAGTCAGCAAGGCTGACTGGTCAACTGGCCGGCCGGGCCCCTGGGACCCACGGGTCAGTGACCCAAGGGGTGGCCCCGGGCCGACCACGCCAGCGGCCACCGGAGCAACTCCGGCGAGCCATTCCCGCGGCGGTTGGTCGCCGGAGTTGGCCGGAATCTCGCTACAGAGCTCTATTCTCCGTGATTCTACTTGCGTTCGGAGGCTGGCGATGTCGCGCATCCAGCTGGGGCACTTGTCGGACCCGGGGATGACCGGAGCTGGGCCGGCGACGAGGTTTGGCGGCGGTGGAGTTCGGGGGAAGATGGGGACGGCGACTCCAAGCACGGCAGGCAGCAGCAGCTAGCTAGTCCTACTCCTAACGCGACGGCGAGCACGACCGTGGGCTCGAACGAGCTCAACGGCGACCGTTCCGATGGCAAAGCCAATGCCGGCGGAGCTCCGTTCGGTCGTCCATGGCGCGGCAGCTACGGCTACGCAGGAGGGCAACGAGAAGGAACAGGAGGTGGAGAGGCTCACCGAGAGGCGCACGGTGGCCGTTGGAAGCTTAGTAGCGTAGCCCGGCGACCGGAATTGGAGACGCTCGCCGGAGCCAGAGAAGAAGGGGGCGACGGCGTCCAGCGGCTGCAGGGGCTCCGGGCTCCTGCTCAGGGTTGAGGACGAAGCAGCGGAGAGTGGCGGAGCTCGTGGGCGCTCTAGCGGAGCACGGGGTCGACGGTGGCCGCGTTTAGGGCACGGCCATGGCGGCGACGACGTTCGGCGATATAGATCTGGAGGGAAGGAGGGAGAGGAGAGCGAGTGGGGATGAGGCAAATGACCAGGGGGAAGGCACGGGCCTGCCCTTATCCTCTCGCGGCGCCCGCGGCGTCGCGCTGTCGAGCAGCGACCGGAGCGAGCGCGCGCGTCCATGGACGAGGCGACACGGCGACGGAGAAGGACGACGACTGTAGCGAGCTGGGCCAGGTGGGCCGCGGTCGGGGCACTGTGCACTAAGGCCCAGTGCACAGTGCCTCGCTTTTACATTTTCTATTTTCTGTTTCCTTTTTCTTTTAATCCCTTTTCTGTTTCAAAATGTTTAGGCCACTTGTGCACTTTTGAAAAATTATGGGAGTTGGTCCCAATATTGTGATGCAATATTAGCTCTCACCAAAAAGTGGTTTGAACATATTTGGATTCCATTTGAATTTGATATTAATTTAATAGATGTAAATAGTCTGTTTTGAGTGCTGTTTCATCTTGTTTGAGTCGCTTGCCCAACTCCAATTATTTTGATATTGGTTTTAGAAATGTTCCTGGATTATTGGCCATTTAATGAACATTTTCCCAACAGAGTTTGAACAACTTTATAATTCACCTTTGAATTTGAGTTGATTTTCAGATGTGGATTTGAATTGGATCATTAACCCCTATGACTTGGCACTGCAAATGATCATGACTTGGCAGTTTAACAGAGTATCACAGTACTTATTACAAGGGGGTGTTACAAGTTCTCCTCCACTAAAAGAAATTCTCGTCCCGAGAATTTAGGAGGTAGAAGGGAAAAGTCCGGGATATTCTTCCCGAAGATGATCCTCGCGTTCCCAAGTGGCTTCGTCTTCAGTGTGATTCGACCATTGCACTTTTAGGAACTTGGTCGTCTTCTGACGAGTACGACGCTCAGCTTCGTCGAGGATGCGGATCGGATGCTCCTTATAGGAAAGATCATCTTGTAGCTCGAGCATCTTATGATCCACTGCACGGTGCGGGGATTCCTTGAAGCACTTACGGAGTTGCGACACGTGGAAGGCATCATGAATATGGGAGAATTGCGGTGGCAACTCCAATTTATATGCCACCTGTCCCCGTCTAGCCACGATGCGGAAAGGACCAATATAGCGAGGAGCTAGCTTGCCCTTGATTCCGAAACGACGGGTGCCCTTCATTGGAGTGACACGAAGATAGGCTTGATCACCAGGTTGATAGATCACACCCCATCACTTGCGATCATAATTACTCTTCTGACGGTCTTGAGCTGCTTTGAGATTCTCCCGTACAATTCGGACTTGTTCTTCGGCATGCTGAATAATGTCCGGTCCAACAAGAGGTCGTTCCCCAGTTTCTGACCAATTCAGAGGGGTTCGACATTTACGACCATAAAGAACCTCAAATGGGGCCATTTTTAAGCTGGCTTGATAACTGTTGTTATAAGAGAACTCGGCATACGGGAGAGATTCCTCCCATTTCTTACCGAAGGATATAACACAGGCTCGAAGCATGTCTTCAAGCACTTGATTAACGCGCTCAACTTGGCCTTGGGATTGGGGATGATAAGCTGAACTCCAGGTAATATGAGTTCCCATTGCTTTCTGGAAACTTTCCCAGAAATGGCCAGTGAAAATACTGCCACGGTCTGAACTGATCTCCTTGGGAATACCATGGAGTGAAACAATTCTGGAGATATATAGCTCTGCTAACTGACTAGCAGTAATAGTCTCCTTAACTGGCAGAAAGTGTGCAACCTTGGAAAGTTGGTCAATGACGACAAGAATAGCATCGTGACCCTTCTGAGACTTGGGAAGACCAGTGATGAAGTCCATTTGCACTTTATCCCACTTCCATAGAGGAATAGGGAGCGGTTGCAGAATTCCAGCAGGTTTCTGATGTTCTGCCTTCACGCGACGACAAACGTCACACTCGGCAACATAACGAGCAATATCCTGCTTCATTCTAGACCACCAGTACCTTTGACGAAGATCTCGATACATTTTGGTACTACCCGGATGGATAGATAGCGGTGTATCATGGGCCTCCTTCATGACTTTGTCAGTCATCAGCTCGAAGCGAGGTACTACGATGCGGTCTCTGAAATATAATGTACCATCTTCAGCAACTGAGAAATCCCGATACTTAGCAAGGTGAAGCTCTTTCTTCATCAAGTCAATTTCAGCATCTTTGGCTTGCGCTTCTTTAACAGCCTTCAGAAGGTCTGGCTGTACCACAAGGTTATTAAGAGAACCCTGGGGAACAATTCGCAGATTCAGCTGAGTCAGTTCTGCGTGAAGACGAGGTTGAGCTTGCCTAACCATGAGGTTGTTGCAATATGACTTGCGACTCAGGGCATCGGCCATTACATTAGCTTTGCCCGGGGTATAAGAAATACCGCAGTCATAATCCGCAATAGCTTCTAACCATCGTTGTTGTCGGAGATTAAGATCCGGTTGAGTGAATAAGTATTTCAGACTTTGGTGATCGGTATAAATTTCACACCGATTACCCAGAAGGTAGTGTCGCCATAACTTCAATGCATACATCACTGCTGCAAGTTCAAGATCATGCACTGGATAATTCTCTTCATGTGGACGCAATTGACGTGAAGCATATGCAATTACTCTCCGCTCTTGCATTAGGACGCAGCCTAATCCCTGACGAGAGGCGTCACAATATATGACAAAGTCCTTGCGAGAATCAGGAGGAGCAAGCACTGGAGCAGAAGTGAGCTTGTCCTTGAGGGTTTGGAAATTTTCCTGACACTTGTCTGTCCACTCAAACTTAACGCCTTTGTGGAGCAGATTAGTCAGGGGCTTGGCGATCTTGGAGAAGTTCTCGACGAATCGGCGACAATAGCTGGCTAGACCGAGAAAGCTTCGGACCTGCTTGGCATTCTTCGGAGGAGTCCAGTCAAGGATAGCCTGAACACGCTCCGGGTTAACGGCAATACCATCCTTGGAGATGACATGTCCAAGGTAGGTTACCTCAGAAAGCCAGAATTCGCACTTAGAGTACTTGGCATATAATTGGTGCTCTCGAAGTCTCTCCAGAACTAGTCGAAGGTGCTCAGCATGTTCTTCTTTGTTCTTCGAATAAACCAGAATATCATCCAGATATACCACGACGAATTTGTCGAGGTAATCCATGAATATGTAATTCATTAGGCGGGAGAATGTAGCTGGAGCGTTTGTTAAACCAAACGACATGACTGTGTACTCGTAAGAGCCATAACGAGTAACGAATGCAGTCTTCGGAATATCCTCTTCGCGGACACGGATCTGGTGATAACCCAACCTCAAGTCGAGTTTAGAGAACACCGAAGATCGATCAACTTGCTGGATCCTACTTTCCGTGTGCACTCTGATGCAGAATCTGGTCTTATCGAATGACAACTCGGAGTATAATACAACTCGGAGAGAAAGGTTAAACAAAACAATGGAAAGGAAAATGATTATCAGACTAATCAGATCAACGTCAGGGAAATCGCACTGAATCCAGCTCTCCGGGTGGATAGAATTAACGAGAACCTAAATGTCGATGTTAGTAAATTTTATTAAACCCGAATAGATGAGAGATTAGAATCCCAGAGTAAAGACGAGGAATAAAAGATCCTAATACCACCCAGTTGGCGACGTGGGCCCGTAAGCCACACAGCCAAGTTAGTAAAACAGTTTTTGACCACTAGACTCAACTTCGGCCGAGGAATTGGAAAGGGGGATTCCTAGAGGCAGTCGGCTCTGATACCAACCTGTGACGCCCCCGGCTTAATCGTGCACTAATCATACACGCAAATGCGCACGATCAAGCCTAAGGACTCACTTGAAGATATCACAACACAACTCTAAAACATAAAATAAAGTCATACAAGCTTAATATTACAAGCCAGGGCCTCGAGGGCTCGAATACATAGCTCGATGGCATACAAGCGTCAGCGGAAGCATTAGATATCTGAGTACAGATATATTACAGAGAGAGAGAGATAAGCCTTCACAGAGGCGGGGTAAAATAAAAAAATACTACGATCGAAAGGCGTAGGCCTCCTGCCCTGGACCCTCCGATCCTACTCCTGGTCGTCGAACGGCTCCTCGTAGTAGTAGTACTCGCCAGGCGGGTAGTAGTACTGGTCGTCGGCTGGGACTTCTGGCTCAGGGGCTCCGTCGTCTGGTGGCATCAAATGGGAAATGGGGAAAAAGAAAATAAAGCAAACGTGAGTACTCATCCGAAGTACTCAGCAAGCAAGGATCTACACTACATATGCATCATTGTCAAAGGAATGGCTGTATATGTGGACTGGGCTGCAGAAATGCCAGAGTAGAGGGGGAAAGCCTAGTCCTATCGAAGACTAGCATCTTCAACATTCTTCGACAGTCTTGCAGCATCAGGAGAGAGCAGATGAACATAATGTAAAGTAGTAGTAGTAATATCATCAACCTCGACCTGAGATCCTTTCTCGACTCCCTGCGAGAAAGCAATCCCAGAGCCGTACTATCCAATTCTCATCACATGTTCTAGTTGTACCGATCGGGATACAACTCCGAGTGTCCGTTACCGTAGGACAGGCTATCGATAGAAGTTTCTTCCCTGCAGGGGTGCACCAACTTACCCACCACGCTCGCTTAACTCCGGCCGGACACACTTTTCTGGGTCATGCCCGGCCTCGGCTAAGCAACACGCCGCCACCCGACCAAATACCTAACAGAGAGGTCAGCACGCCGGACTAACCTATGCCCCCAGGGGTCTTGGGCCATCGCCCCGGGAACTCCTGCACGTTACGTGCACCGCCGGTGAGCAGACCTAGCAACCCCTTATACAAGCGCGGTTGCGTTCCCAGTCCAACCCAGCGTGTGTCGCATCAGTCGCTGACGTCCATTAAGCTCCGGCTGAAGTATACGACGCAGAACGCCCATACTATGCCCACGTGATGGTTAGTGCTATCGGGCCAGAGGCCCCTCGGATCAAATATCCAAACCGTAGTGGATTAGGAGCGCGCGGAAACGAGCAGAGACTCACGATCGATGTGACCCCGTCGCCCCGTCTCGAGGACTTGCGGCAAGGGCTAAGAATGCCCGGCCACGCCTCGTAGTTATCTCGCGGGCACCATCCAGGTCAACCCGACTCCACACCACTTCGCAATAAGCTCGCGCGGGTACCCCTCAGGGCCGACCCGTCTTTAGTATCATAGTTTAGTGCAAGTCATAATATCCAAGGTAACTGTGTGTCTGACACCGAAGGGAACCCTGAGGAATCACCCTCGATGGAATTCCCGCTCGATGTTATCATCAAGGTGAACGAAGGAGGAATCACCCTCGAGGTCCACCTTGAGGAGTTGCGCGACGACGTCGTTATCGGGGGTGGTGTAGAAGGAATCACCCTCGCTTACCACGACCGAGTAACTAACCTACAAGGTTAACATCAGAAGTGCTGACGAGGTATCACCCTCGGCACTCGATGGTAACCCAGCAGTGTCGGCAACTAAGGGGAAGTGATGTGCGGTGCCATGGTCTAGTTTTCAATCCCGATGATCGGGTCTTCTGATGTCCAGCAGGGCAGTCGGGATCAAGTGGGGGTCTCGGTCGTGTCTCTACCCACCTTATACTAAGCAGTCTAGGATAACCGGTAAGGTAACAAAGCAGGGTACAATAATCAGGCTATGCAGCATATATAGGAAAACAGTAGCAGTAGCAGTTCTAATGCAAGCATAAGAGAGAAGAGAATAGGCGATATAGGCATGCTCAAAATGGGGGTGCTTGCCTGTTTGCTCGGGGGCAAGGGCAAGGTCTTCAGTAGTATCGTCGGGGACGTAGTCGTACTCCTGTGCGGCGTCTGCCTCGGGAGCTACGTCAACGTCGGGGTCTAATCGAGAGAGAAGAGGGGGAAGAAACAGGTAAACATAATGCAAACAAATGCAATACGGTGCGTGTGATGCTATGATGCAGTGCAGGGTTGCCTAAATATGCATCTAAGTCATTTTAGTTATTTTTAGAATTATTCTGGGATTTAATATCCGACGTGTGTGCACTATTCATCTATCGGATTTGGGTCCGGAGTTACGGGTTCTTCTACGTAGGAGGTTCCGATGGAGAAACAGACGGCACGATCAGACTCGTCTCGTCGTTCTGAGCAACTTTCATGTTTTAACTTTTTCGATCCGAGCTACGGTTTAAAAGTTATTAATTTTTAAAGATTATTTTAATTTCTGGAATTAACTTTTATTTACAGAAAATGAATTATGACGTCAGCATGGTGTGCTGCTGACGTCAGCAAGTCAACAGTCGGCTGACTAGGTCAAATATGACATGTGGGTCCAGTGGGACCCACATGTCAGCCTCTGTTTAGGCTAATCAGTGGATTAATTTAATTACCAGGGTTAATTAGGGGGTGGACCCCACATGTCAGTGAGACATTAGGTTAATTAGTTTATTTTTATTTCTGAAATGTTTTAATTAATTAATCAGGGAGGTGGGGCCCGCCTGTCAGCGGCTGGGCCGGTCCAGTCAGCAAGGCTGACTGGTCAACTGGCCGGCCGGGCCCCTGGGACCCACGGGTCAGTGACCCAAGGGGTGGCCCCGGGCCGACCACGCCGGCGGCCACCGGAGCAACTCCGGCGAGCCATTCCCGCGGCGGTTGGTCGCCGGAGTTGGCCGGAATCTCGCTACAGAGCTCTATTCTCCGTGATTCTACTTGCGTTGGGAGGCTGGCGATGTCGCGCATCCAGCTGGGGCACTTGCCGGACCCGGGGATGACCGGAGCTGGGCCGGCGACGAGGTTTGGCGGCGGTGGAGTTCGGGGGAAGATGGGGACGGCGACTCCAAGCACGGCAGGCAGCAGCAGCTAGCTAGTCCTACTCCTAACGCGACGGCGAGCACGACCGTGGGCTCGAACGAGCTCAACGGCGACCGTTCCGATGGCAAAGCCAATGCCGGCGGAGCTCCGTTCGGTCGTCCATGGCGCGGCAGCTACGGCTACGCAGGAGGGCAACAAGAAGGAACAGGAGGTGGAGAGGCTCACCGAGAGGCGCACGGTGGCCGTTGGAAGCTTAGTAGCGTAGCCCGGCGACCGGAATTGGAGACGCTCGCCGGAGCCAGAGAAGAAGGGGGCGACGGCGTCCAGCGGCTGCAGGGGCTCCGGGCTCCTGCTCAGGGTTGAGGACGAAGCAGCGGAGAGTGGCGGAGCTCGTGGGCGCTCTAGCGGAGCACGGGGTCGACGGTGGCCGCGTTTAGGGCACGGCCATGGCGGCGACGGCGTTCGGCGATATAGATCTGGAGGGAAGGAGGGAGAGGAGAGCGAGTGGGGATGAGGCAAATGACCAGGGGGAAGGCACGGGCCTGCCCTTATCCTCTCGCGGCGCCCGCGGCGTCGCGCTGTCGAGCAGCGACCGGAGCGAGCGCGCGCGTCCATGGACGAGGCGACACGGCGACGGAGAAGGACGACGACTGTAGCGAGCTGGGCCAGGTGGGCCGCGGTCGGGGCACTGTGCACTAAGGCCCAGTGCACAGTGCCTCGCTTTTACATTTTCTATTTTCTGTTTCCTTTTTCTTTTAATCCCTTTTCTGTTTCAAAATGTTTAGGCCACTTGTGCACTTTTGAAAAATTATGGGAGTTGGTCCCAATCTTGTGATGCAATATTAGCTCTCACCAAAAAGTGGTTTGAACATATTTGGATTCCATTTGAATTTGATATTAATTTAATAGATGTAAATAGTCTGTTTTGAGTGCTGTTTCATCTTGTTTGAGTCGCTTGCCCAACTCCAATTATTTTGATATTGGTTTTAGAAATGTTCCTGGATTATTGGCCATTTAATGAACATTTTCCCAACAGAGTTTGAACAACTTTATAATTCACCTTTGAATTTGAGTTGATTTTCAGATGTGGATTTGAATTGGATCATTAACCCCTATGACTTGGCACTGCAAATGATCATGACTTGGCAGTTTAACAGAGTATCACAGTACTTATTACAAGGGGGTGTTACAATCATCTTGGTCACCACTTGCCCTTCTAAGAACTCCATCACAAGCTCTTGAGAGGCACCATGAATTCTTCACTCTAGTTGCTTGCTTCAAGACTTGATCAACCGAAACCCAACACATGAGCTCACCATGATCTTGTCTTGAAACCATAACTCAAATTCTTCTCTTTGATTATTCTCTCAAGCCTTGATCCTCAGAAGCCCAAATATGTCAATCTTTGAGATCCTCCAAAGAACTAAAACCTCACTGGATATGGGATCTCGAGAGCCAACACCTAGGCCCCGTGAGCACGGGGTATCCAGAGAGTTGACACTCGACCCCGTGCACACGGTACAAGCCCGTGTGCAAGGGGTATCCAGAGAGGGATACCATGAGGACTTCTTCGGATGCTTTGATGGCAATCTTCACATAACAACCCAAATAACTTCAAGCATCACTATGGAACATATCTTCATATAAGATCCAATGCACTTGATGCTCCATAGGAATTGTCATTTAATACCAAAGCTTAGAGCACATATAACTTCATCTATATGGACTTCATCCTTGATTCCATCCAATATCCTTGAGACACTATCTTCATATATATGGACTTCATCCTTGATTTAGTCCAATATCCTTGTGGCACCATCTATGGACAACCCTTCAAATATATCTCACTGAAAACATTAGTCCATGGAGATTGTCATTCAATTACCAAAACCACACTTAGGGGCTAGATGCACTTTCAATCTCCCCCATTTTGGTAATTGATGACAATCTCAACAAGAGGGTTTATATAATGAATTTAAAACAAGTATGCAATCTATCTGAGAATAAATTGAATACTTGAGGTGGTTTTGATAGCCTCAAATATCCCAAAGATAGTTGATGTTATCAAAACCGGTTGTACTAGCATCGAAATACTACACAAGAATTTGATGCTAGTAGAACCACACTATATAGAGCAAACTCCCCCACAATATATGCACGGGAAAGAACTTGGTGGAGTTTTCTCTATATACACATCCATGCAACAAGCAAACACAACAAATGGTAGATATGCATGAATGACAAGAACCAACCCACTTTTCCTAAACCCTCTAAACTTCTCCCCCATTGGCAACAAGTGCCAAAATGGAGGAAAAATCTAGAAGACCAATATAGTATGAGTTCCTCCTTAGTTTGTGCATTTCTCATATTGTGAGTGGAATCAAATGCACATATCCAGTTACGAACAAACAAAGAAATTCACACTATATTGAGGATCCATAGAATGCACCAAAAAGATATTATGATATGATCATAGGAGTGTTCTAAAGAATATAGAGAAGCTCCTCATGATTTGTGCATTATTTAGTTTTGTATTTGGATACAACGTGCACAAAATAGGATCATCACTTGACTAAGCATGGGTCCAAAATATATCCAACAACTCATGGGTGCAAAGATATATGCAATACATACAAGCACTCACTACTCAACCTCTTACCAGATTCACCAGAGAATAAAAAGAGACAATCCAAGTGACTGGCAAGGAATAAAGGATATCAAAGAGGGATATGCACTTTCTCATGTGTATAAGTTTCTTACGTGGCCAATAATCATCGAGATGAGCATCCACAGAGAAACTTGCACACATAAAAAGATACAAAAGATAAGAACATGATATCCAAGAATGAATCCATTATTATACAAACTTGATCTTAGCATAAGAGCTTTGTCACATGGCACATGACACAAGGCACATGGCGCAAATTGGTCTCATTTGCATAAAAATGAATTACTCAGCATGAGAGCAAATTCCACAACCAAAAAGACTGTTTCTTGCAATTATATCAATATTGCACATAAGAGCACTTTGAGGAATTGGTATGCAATAAGTTGCTTAATTGGCATATTTGGGATAAGTGAACCATGAGCATGGTCTTATAGATCCCCATGATATGCTTCTTCTCAAAAGTCTCATAGATGCAATAAGGAGGTTTAAGCTTTTGCAATAAACACAAACTCAACAAGTACTAATCATGCCATGATGCAACATACATAATGTTGACTCTAATTTAAATAAATGCATGAAGTAAGAACTTGTTACCGAGAGAGCATTGGTTCAAGGGGCCCTTGATCTAGCACGTGAACATGAGGGACTTGATCTTGTTCTTGGATAGGTACATGATCACTCATAGCATCTTGCTCTTGTGTTGGGGGTGATGACTTCCCTTGTGGTGGATCCACAAGAGGGGCTCTTACTCCTTCTTCTTCTACATGGACATGGGGTGTTTCTTGTGGAAGAATATGACCAATCCCCGTTGTACTTGTAGCTTGGGAAGGAGCCTCATCACCTACAACACTTGAAACAATTTGCTCTACATGGAAGCCGTTATCCTCATCAAACTCCTCATTCGCCATTTCCTCAATACATCCAGTGGATTTATTGAGAATAAGTAAGTGTGCGAGCTTGATGCATATCCAATAAAAAGACCCAAATATAGTTAACCGGGTTTTCATGATGAGAATGAAACACTTACAACAGAACCGGGTTTTCATTTATCTTCTCCCTCAAATCGAAGAATCAATCAAGCTTGGCTCTAATAATTTCCCACGGTGTCTCCATCTTCCTCGTGAATAAGCCAAGCATCCAATGCTTATCCAAAGTACCTAAAACACATTAAGGTACAATTTGGTCCCCAAACATATTGGGTCCGAAGTAGTTAGCACAACCACAATACATAGGGCAAACTCCACAATAAATATGTGCAAATGTATATGAACTCGAAATTCATGCACATCTTTAACCATTAAGGATATTATGGAGTTTACCCTATAGAGAGGATCAAGTAGAGCAAGCAAGGCATGGAGAAGAATATAAATAAATATGCATGCACATGCCTACCAAGATCCAAAGAGATACAATTTGGACGAAAGAACACAAAGACGAAGAATACTCCAATAATAACATAAAGCATTCAAGTTGTCCAAATTATATCAAGTGACGAATCCACACAGGACCGCACACAAAGTACAACATATGAACTAAACAAAAACCAATGAGCATATAGGATATACATTACACACATGCTCAAAGGCTTATCTCACTCAAGTAGATAATAGAAAGTACGAGCAGAGAGATACGGCAAGTTGAAGCACAAGCCGAGAAGAAGATGATCACAAAGTTCTACCACATGAAGAAATACCAATTGTAAGAGAATACAAATGGTATTTGGAATTAACACTCGGTGGTAGATTCCGAAGAAGCACAAGATCAAAATCAATCCAAAGCATAAGAGAGCTTTATAGCGTACTTGGCCGGGTGGGCATTTCTGCCCATTGGACCCCGTGCGCACGGGCTAGGTCAGCCCCGTGCGCACGGTGTGTCCAGAGGAGAAACCACCACCCCGTGCGCACGGGGGTCCAGGACCCCGTGCGCACGGGGTGTCCAGTAAGTTTCATGGTACCCCGTGCGCACGGAGGTCAGAGACCCCGTGTACACGGGGTGTCCAGAAACTTACTGAAGAACCTCACAGGACACCGCGACGAAGCACGCAACAAAGGCAAATAATCAACCAACAAGAGATAATTAGTGGATACTTTGAGAAATTGAATTTCAAATGAGCTTGACATACCACATAGTGACTAGATAAACTTGAATATCAATACTATGTGGCATTTCTCATATTCACATTTTGGGTTTGTGATGTGCACAAAACATAACACTCCCCCATAATGTGATGATCCACTAATATCTCGCAAGAGCCAAACAAGATACAATAAAGGCTCAAGACTACAAACACCACTATATGATGTGCAATGCAACCTACACATGCTAGATAACACAAATCAAGCATACTAGGAAGCACAACAAATAAATGCACATGCTAGATACAAAACCTAAGCATGCAAGGGGCGAGTAACTTTCAATGTAAGCAATAAAAATACAAGTTACCGCAAGGAGGAACATTGGATAGATAATATGAAGATAATCCACATGACTTGGCTCGAACAAATAAATGATGAATATTCTTTTCTTCATGAACTAGCCAAATCTCCAATGTCCTCCACACACACCTATTGATCAAGGTTGAGCTTGATGGTCCCCAACCAAGTTGGGTCCTAAGAAGTTAGTCACAATAGGCTTGGCAACCCAAATGTCCTTTTCCATTTCCAACCCACTTTGGGCGCCAACAAACTTGGCAAACAAATTGCCAACAACATCCTTCCTAAGTGAATAATGATCATTGACTAGAGGAGGCTTAGGGATGTTACCATTGGGACAAGATGAAGATATGTGTCCCTTCTCACGACAAATATAGCAACATGTGCTCCCCCTTCTCTTCTTCTTTACTTTCTCAACTTGGGGAGCATTTCCTTGGTTCATTATTGATAGTGGCCTTTCTTCAGCTTGAGGTTGACCTTGAGATTGAACTTGAGGTTGACCTTGAGATTGAACTTGAGGCCGCTTCCCTTGTTGCTTCACATTTGAAGCCTTCTTCTTCAATGGACAAGATCTCACATGGTGTCCAACATTCTTGCACTTGAAGCATGTAATGTTGGCCTCATTCTTGACTTGGTCTTGTCCCTTCTTCTTTTTCTTGGACTTCTTGTTGTTGGAGATGAAACCAAGTCCACCCTTGTCATGAGGGGATTTTTGAACACTCAAGATAGTGTTGAGAGTGGAATTTCCTTCATGACACATTTCCAAGTCTTTCTTTAAATTAGTGACTTGGGCCTTGAGCTCTTTGTTTTCCTCTACAAGGTTAGTATCAACAAAAGTACTAGAGGAAGTAGAAGCTTCATGGTTAGAGCAACAACGCAAGGAGAGCAATTCATTACAAGAATTGGCAATAATATGTCTAGATGAATCACTAGGACTAGCACATGTCAATAAAGCATTTTGAGTAGAAATAGTGCTAATGTCCACATGAGGCTCACAAGATGTTACCTTAGTCACAATAGCCTCATGAGCTAACTTTAGCCTTTTATGGGAGATAAGATCATCATGAGAGCCCGAGAGCTTTTCATGACTTTCTTCTAATTCCCCATAATTGCTAGTTAGCAAACCAAGTTGAGCCCTTAGCTCAACATTCTCCTTCAAGATAGATGCTTCACAAGAAGTAGAGTTAGTAGCACAAGCATTATTAACAATATGAGAGGAGCTAGAAGAAACTAGAGACTTCACATGAGTAGCTTGAAGTTCCTCATAGGACTTAGAGAGTTTGGTGAGCTCGCCTTTGACATTCTTGTAGCCAAGGTCAAGGTGCTCAAAATCCTCTCTAAGTTGATCATGAGCAACTTCAATCTCTTCTTTAGAAGATTCTAAGTCTCTTAAGAGTTTCTAGAGCATCAAGAAGGTTACAGTCAAGTTTTTCATTAAGTTCTTGCTCTTCATGAAGTAAATCATTACACTTCCCAAAATGGGCAATAAGATCTTTAAACATCACATAAGTGTTCTTATTAACCCCATGAAGAGCTTTACCAATTTCATAAATTTCTTGACTCATATCAATATTAGTTTCATCATCACACTCATCATTATCACTACAAAGAGTAGATGATACCTCGGTAATACCTCTTGCCATGAGGCACATGTGAACATCGGAGGTTGATGATGATTCTTTTGGAGAGGGAGATTCTTCATCATCAAGAGTAGGATATCCATGTCCATCCTCTTGACACTCATAGCATTTCCTCTCCAATGTGGTGATGTCCTTCTTTGCTCTTCTAGCAATTTCTTCATTAATGATGTGTGCACTATTTTTCCTTATTTCCTCTACATTGTTAGTCAAACAACAACTAGAGGAAATAGAAGCATATATATCATGGAAACAAGGAGTATCAATCATATCATCACATGAAGTATTCAAGGAATCTCTATATGATATGCATGGACTATTAACACAAGATTGTATGTCATTTTTGCTAGATGTGTTCAAGTCCAAAGAAGCTACAGCATTAGCATTTATGCATGAAAGATCATAAATGTTGAGCACAACATCATCATCACAAATGATATTTCCACTCACCATGTTATTACCTTGGGACATGTCATATGATGGTGAGGTGGAAGTATTTGAAATGTCCAAGCACACGGAGGAAGAAGCAATATGGAGCTCTTCATGATATGAAGATGTGGAGAACTCCTCAATTGACTCCTCCGTAAGATGATGAACCTCATCAAGATTGGACCCACCATATATTACTCCAAGTTTGGTCCACATCTCATGAGCCGACACACAAGTCATGATTGACTCAAACACTTCGAGGGATATAGATCGGATTAAGACATTCTTAGCACCATACCCACAAAGCATATTATCATTTTCTTCAATAGTGGGAAAAAGTTCATCCTTCCACGGAGGAGCCCCTACAAGAACAATTCGCACAAAATTTGGACCCATGGCCCGGAAATGACAAAGCATGCGAATTTTCCACAAGTGATAGTTTGTGCCACTAAAACAAAAAGTGTCATCATGCACTAAACTACTAGTCGACATCTTTACTCTCTAGGCGGTGAAGCCTAGCAAGGAGAGACCAAAGCTCTGATACCAATTGAAAGGATCTAGATGACGACTAGAGGGGGGGTGAATAGGCGTTTTAAAACTGTTACGAATTTGGCTTTATCCTAATGCGGAATTAAACTAAACGGATACCTTTCAAGCACAAAACCTAAATATGCTAGGCTCAACTAAGTGCACCAACAATCTATGCTAAACAAGATAGGCACTTAAGGAAACTAGCAAGCACAAACTATATCACAAGATATGGAAATGTAGGAACAACTAAGAAATTCAACTAGCACAAGATATATCAATATGAGCAAGTATGAATTGCGGTAAGTAAAGGGTGAGGGTATGAGATAACCACAAGTGAGTCGGAGACGCGGATTTATCCCGAAGTTCACACTCGTGAGAGTGCTAATCTCCGTTAGAGCGGTGCCGAAGCCAAAGCTTCGGGGCGCCACCAAGTGGCTCACCGTATTCTCCCTTTCGAGTCACCCCCAACGGATGAGCCTCGATTCACTCGGGGTTGGTCTTGAAGGCGACCACCACACCTTTACAAACTTCTCCGGAGCACACCACAAGCAAGGAAGCTTCCAGAGGAACCTTGACCACTTAGGCCACTTCAACACCCTTCCCCGGAGCACACCACAAAAGGAAGCTTCCGGGGGAACCTTGACCACCTAGGCCACTTCACAATCTTCACAATATGTCACCAAACCGTCTAGGAGGCGGAAGCCTCCAAGAGTAATAAACTCACAAGCTCTCACTCGAACTAATCGATGCGGGGAGCTCAAACCAATGCAACAAATGCAATGCAAGGTTAAGCAACAAATGCTCAACCCACTCTCTCAATCTCACAAGATGCAACTCAAGAAAGTAGGAGATTGAAGAGAGGGGATGCAATGGATAGGATCAACAAATGGCTCACAAATCCATCCACAAACCCCCCTTCACATAGAGGGGAGATAGGGGTTTGGGAGAGGTGGAGAGAGGCTCAAAATGGTGTTTAGAAGGTGTGTGAACAGCCCCCAAACCGGAGGGGGGACGCAGCCCTTAAATAGCCAAACACAGAAACTAGCCGTTGGGGCTCAGCGGGCATTTCCTGGGCACCCCGTGCACATGGGGGGTTAGACCCCGTGCACACGGGGTCCTGTGTGCACGGTACAAGTCCGTGTCCACGGGGTACCCCTGGACAGCCAGCAGCAGCCCACTCAAACGATGATAACTTTGGCATACGGACTCCGAATTCGATGATCTTGGGCTCGTTTTGAAGCTATGGAAAAGCCCAAGGTCCTCACATAGAGAACCACCCAAGATCAACAAGAAAGAATGATGCAAGTAATGCAAAGGTTTGAGCTCTCTACATGCGACGCGATCAAGCTACTTGCCCAAGAGTCCCCCTTGATAGTACGGCTATCGAACCTATAATCCGGTCTCCCACCAAGCACTATGAGACCGGCAAAACTAGGAAAACCTAGCTAAGTTATACCTTTGCCTTGCATATTCAACTTGAGCTTGATGATGACTTTAATGCTTGCCTCAAGTTGGAATCCCTATCTTGTCCACAACCACTTGGTGAAGATACTCGAATTGCTTCCTCATATTGTAATGAGGGAAGCCTTAACTTAAGCCCACCTTCACATGTGCATTATCATGATGTGGACCGCAAGCTTCAAAGTATATAACCTCCGGCTTCTCATCTTGCACTTGGACTCCTCGAACCCGATGACCATCACCTCTTGATGTCATCCACACATAGGCTACTTGAAATCTTTCCTTTTGTTGCAAGCCCATGAGAAACACCTAACCCACATAGACATAACAAACACATAGCATGGGTTAGGTAACAAAGCACAATTCACAGTTACTTACCATACCACTAGATCACTTGATCTCATGTGGTACAATGTTTGTGCTTTGTGGGTTGACCACTTAGATATAATCTTTGAGCTTCATCTTGGTCAACCAACATCTTTACTTCAAGCTCCATCTTGGTTTCTTGAAAGCCACAATGAACTCTTCATTTCCCTTCATTGCTTCAAGACTATATCACCAAAGACTCTTTCATGACCATATCAAGTTCCACTATGAATATCATCTTGGTCACCACTTGCCCTTCTAAGAACTCCATCACAAGCTCTTGAGAGGCACCATGAATTCTTCACTCTAGTTGCTTGCTTCAAGACTTGATCAACCGAAACCCAACACATGAGCTCACCATGATCTTGTCTTGAAACCATAACTCAAATTCTTCTCTTTGATTATTCTCTCAAGCCTTGATCCTCAGAAGCCCAAATATGTCAATCTTTGAGATCCTCCAAAGAACTGAAACCTCACTGGATATGGGATCTCGGGAGCCAACACCTAGGCCCCGTGAGCATGGGGTATCCAGAGAGTTGACACTCGACCCCGTGCACACGGTACAAGCCCGTGTGCAAGGGGTATCCAGAGAGGGATACCATGAGGACTTCTTCGGATGCTTTGATGGCAATCTTCACATAACAACCCAAATAACTTCAAGCATCACTATGGAACATATCTTCATATAAGATCCAATGCACTTGATGCTCCATAGGAATTGTCATTTAATACCAAAGCTTAGAGCACATATAACTTCATCTATATGGACTTCATCCTTGATTCCATCCAATATCCTTGAGACACTATCTTCATATATATGGACTTCATCCTTGATTTAGTCCAATATCCTTGTGGCACCATCTATGGACAACCCTTCAAATATATCTCACTGAAAACATTAGTCCATGGAGATTGTCATTCAATTACCAAAACCACACTTAGGGGCTAGATGCACTTTCAGCGTCCCACTTGGGCCTGACACATGGCCAACTTCCTCAGGTTGAATGTAAGCGTGCATGGGCGACCGACAAAGGGCATGATCGATCGGCCGAATCTGCAACACTTTCTACACACACACAAAAACCAGAGTAATTTTTGATTCTTTTTTTTTTTTGCAGGGGAGTACTGAGACCTTTAAGCATTCGCCGAACAGTTAGCCAACAGGCTACTGATCAAGAAGCTAGGAGTGTCATCGATCCAGCTTTCGGTCACGTCAATCGTGTAAGCACGCTTTGCACAAATGTGAGGCGGACCATTAGCTGATCTTACAACATGATGAATTGAAAACGAAAAAAACTACTAGCAAGATCTCCAATATCTACTAAGGTAGGAGCCATGACCGATAGCGAATCGTGGCGCGAGGACCAGAGGTTTACAAACTCCAAGCAATCTGTCTCCAGAGCAATGTTTGAAAAACCTCGCAGCTTGGCGAAGATGACACCATCTCGCATAGCCATCGCCTCCGCTAAGAGAGCATCCGTTATACCAATATATGGTTCACTCAACGCCCCAAGAAAGGATCCAGGAGAGCGAGGAACACCACCAGCACCTCCTTTTCCTTGTTCAAACTTAATCGCAGCATCGATGTTGATCTTGACAAACTCTGGTTCTGGAGGGCGCCATCCATGTCCTGGCATAGCAAGGGCATGCTGTTGTGGGATATCCAGGAGGGCTAGTGCCTCCCTAGTTTGACGTACTGAGTTCGCCGGATCAAGTTTTTCTTCTCCGTGAGTCAGCTTGTTCCTTGAGTGCCATATAGACCACATCACAGAGGCTATAATCGTTGTCTCTGGAAGTAAAACGCTTGTCGCATACAATATCTTGAGCCCATGTTACTGGGTGAAGTCGCGACATACGAAAGTCGAACATCTTTGCGCCTCTTCCGAGAAGCGTTTTGCATGCAAGCACTTCATCAATGCATGCTCCAGATTCTCCTCCTGAGCCAAACATATTTTGCAAAGGCTTGACTGCCTAATATGACGGTACAATAGGGTAGATTCATCTGGTAATGTCCCCCTAAGAACAACCAGAAAAAGACTCGAACCTTGGGCAGCACATTTAGCTTCCATAGAGCGTTCCACAACCGTTGGTTATGAATAGAGGGACCGGTAGCCTGCCCTTCCTCTGGAGCTTGACGCTTGTTGCGAGTCACGAGAGCTAGATACATCGACTTGGTGGTGTAGTTGCCTGAAGTTTCATGTGCCCATGCTAAAAAATCATCACCACCACCAGATCTCAAAGGGATATTCAATATTGCTTCTGCATCCGGTAGTATGAATGTGTTATGTATCAATTCAGTCCGCCATGACTAGTTAGCTGTGTCTATTAGGTCACTGACCAAGGAAACATTAGTATGAGACGGTCGAAATAAAGGAGTCATCGTATGAGTTGATGGGATCCAGCGATCATTCCAGATCGATATTGTAGATCCATCTCCGACACGCTTGATAAGACCAGTGACCAAAGCTTCCCTTCCAGCAATAATAGCTCTCCAAGTGGCCAAGGCGGAACCTGGAGAAGTCGCTTGCATGAAATCTGATTCTGGGTAGTATTTTCCCTTCAATACTCTGGCACATAAGGTATTAGGATTAGTGATAAGACGCCATCCCTGTTTACCCAAAAGTGCCAAGTTAAAGAGGTGAAGATCACGAAATCCCATTCCACCTCTACACTTTGGTGTTGCTAGTTTCTTCCATGAAACCCAATGCAAGGATCATTTGTCAATAGAACTTCTCCACCAGAATTTTGCCATTTAAGACGTGAGACTCTTGCATACTTTCTTTGTCAAGAGGAAGACACTCCTGCTATATGTTGGGATCGCTTGTCTGATAGATTTTAATAAAGTTTCCCGCCCTGCACAAGCAAATAATCTCTCTGACAACCCTTGCATCTTGCTTCTCGATCTCTCCCTTATGTGCTCAAAGGTTCCGCTTGTGATTTTGCCCACAGTAGTAGGAAGACCGAGGTACCGTTCACTGAATGCCTCAACACGCACGTCCAAGGCATTATTGATCGCTTGTCTGCATCCAGTTGATGTATTCGGACTGAAGAATATGGCGCTCTTCTCGCGGTTTACACACTGGCCCGAAGCCGCACCATATATATGCAGAATGTTGTTCAGTCTAGCCGCACTTTGAGCGTCGGCCTTCATGAAGATGAGACTATCGTCTGCGAAGAGCAGATGATTAACCCATGTAGCTCGAAAGTTAACTCTAATTCCTGTGTCTACAGTGCCATAATACTTGAGCAATGAAGAAAACCCTTCTGCACATAAGAGGAATAAAAATGATGACATGGGATCTCCCTGTCACCAGTGGCGGTGCCAGGAATCATATCATGTGTAGTCAATTGGGTGTTGTGTAGTCAAATGTATGAATTTATAAGATTTTGTTGCCTGATTTCTACTTGTTGTAAGATGTATTTACAAAAATCTGTGTAGTCAATTGACCTCACAGGTCAAGTGTGGCTTCGCCACTACCTGTCGCAAACCACAAGTTGGAGTGAAATAAGGAAGTAGCTCCCCGTTGACACGCACTGAGAACCGAACCGAAGTAACACACTTCATGATCAGTCTAATCAAATTGATGCCAAAGCCAAACTTAGTCAAGATAGCTTCTAGATAACTCCATTCGACTCGGTCATAAGTTTTCATCATGTCGAGCTTGACAGCGCAGGCATAATTCTTCCCCTTCTTCCTTCTTCTCATGGCATGAACACTTTCAAACGCAACTAGCATGTTATCAGTAATTAGGCATTCGGGGATGAAAGCACTTTGTTCCTCACTAATAATCTTGTCCATAAATTCCCTAATTTTATTTGTGATAGCCTTGGCTGCCAACTTATATAGAACATGGCACAAGGAAATTGGATGGTATTGTGATATTATCTGTGGATTACGTACCTTAGGTATGAGTGTGATTGAGGTATCATTTAGACCCACAGGCAACACTCCACAATTCAGAAATCCAAGAACAACATCAGTCACCTCATCACGAAGTAAATCCCAATGCTTCTGGAAAAATCTAGCAATAAACCCATCAACGCCCGGCGTTTTGGATGGCGCCATCTGAAATAAGGCCTTATGCACATCCTCCGGTTCGAAGAGTTTGTCCAGAGATTGATTCATCATCGGTGTGACACGCGTTGGCATATGTGTTAACAACTTGCTGGCATCAGAAGGACCCTGCGAAGTGTATAATTGTTGGTAGAAATTCATAATCTCTATCTTATCTTCCTCTGCATTAGCGCACAGTGATCCATCGGACCTCCTCAGTCCCAAGATCTTGTTCATTCTCTGCCGCTGTTTCGCTTGTGCTTGGAAGTATTTCGTATTTCGATCGCCATCATGCAACCAAAGTATATGTGAGCGTTGACGAAGCCATATCTCCTCTTGTCGCAGAGCTTCCCGGAGTTTCAGTATTGTACTTTTTTCCTCCTCTGATGGTCCCCGGCCAACTGACTGCCTTCGCAACTTGTCCAGTCTCTGCTGAAGCTTTCGAACTGTCCTCGCGAGGCAGCCGAACTCTTTTTTCCCCCACGGTTTAAGTCACTGCTGCATGGCAGTCAAAGAGTCAAAATGCCTTGGAGATCAGGTGTACGTTGTTGTCCACGCCAGCAGTCAGACACTACTTGCTCGTAGTCTGAATGTGTTTGCCACACATTCTCATAACGGAAAGGTCTAGCTCCCCTTCGTCCATGATCATCACGCTGTACCCTGTATTCCAAAAGTACAAAACAGTGATCTGATTCTGCAACGCTGATGTGACGAACTTTTGTGAACCCGAATTGTTGCCTGAATTCTTCATTTGCAAAGGTCCTATCAATCCGCGCTTTAACATTTGCAACACCAGACTGGCGGTTGTCCCAGGTGAATGGTACCGCTGACCAACCTAAGTCTTGGAGTGCACATTCATCCACGACTTCTCGAAACGCCCTCATCTGCCACTCAGGACGAGCTGAGTGACTAAAATGTTCATCACCGTACATTGTTTCCTTGAAGTCACCCATGCACACCCATGCCTCATGAGGTAACGCATGCAAGCTTCATAGAAAACGCCAACTTTGATGACGATCCTCGACCCTAGGCGCACCATAGAACCCAGTAAATCTCCACTCGAACGAGCTTTGATCTGTCCTCCACATCAACACATCAATGTGACCGGAACTATAGTTTTTTAGCTCAACGGAAACATCCTTGGACCAAAACAATCCGATGCCTCCACTGAGACCGAAGCTATTAACTGCAAAACAACCAGAGAAACCCAATGTAAACTTCAGATTCTCTACTCTGTCAGCCCTGATCTTCGTCTCCATAACAAAGAGTAGGGCGGGCCCTTCTTGCTTCACCACATTGCGAAGCTCGCAAACTGCCTCGGGGTTCCCAAGCCCCCGGCAGTTCCAACTGATGCAACTCATTGGGACGGGCAGCGCTGCTCCGCAGCTGCTGCCGAGTTTTCGGGTGGGGTCTCTTCTTTTTTGGTTCCCTTTCCAAGAGCGTTGGCAATGGTTTGGATATGAAGTAGATTTCGATAGAACCTTGCCTACCAGTAGCCACTTCTTCGGCTGCCCATCATCTGCATCAATCACCAGAGGCGTGGCCTCTTCATCGGTGATGCCAAGTTTCCCGAGTGCTTCTTCCAGTTTCGCCCTAGCCGACCGGGGAGAGTCAGGCGCCGTCCCTCCACTCGCGTTTTGGGTTGGTGTAGCCATCCCTCGTCGGAGCTCAAATGCGGCCCGCCGATCGAATCGGGCGGCCGCCGTCCACCAGAAACCCTAATCACCCGAGGCGTTTTTAGGTCTGAGAGGAAAAACTGTAGCAGTAATTTTCGATTCTCAAAAGAGGGAAGAACGTAACAAAAAAAGGGCTCCTGGGCCGTAGATAAGGAGATACGTATTTTCCCCTGTAAAAATCGGAAAAGAAAAGAAGATTTTAAACGCCCTCTATTATCCCCCCAGCCGCCGTGAAACCTTCCGCCGGCCGGCCGCCGCCGCAACGCCATGTTCCAACTCCGAGCGCGTATTCTCACTTTCCTCGTCCACTCACCATCCCGTCTCCCCGCCTCCCGCGTCTCTCCCCTCTTCGCCCTTCGCCGCAACCTCTCCGCCACCACATCCGCTTCACCAAGCCCTTTCGCCGCCGAGGACTACCTCGTCGCCACCTGCGGCGTCCCGCGCGCGCAAGCCGTCAAGGCAGCGAAGAAGATCTCCCACCTCAAGTCCTCCTCCAAGCCCGACGCGGTCGTCGCCTTCCTCTCCGGCCTCGGCGTCCCCCGCTCCGACATCGCCGCCATCGTCGCCGTCGACCCGTGGTTCCTCTGCGCCAGCGTGGAGAGGACCCTGGCGCCCCGCGTCACCGAGCTGAGGGAGCTCGGCCTCTCGCGCTCCGAGGTCGCGCGCCTCGTCCCGCTCGCCCTGTGCTCCTTCCGCAGCAGCTCCCTCAGGGGCAACCTCGACTTCTGGCTCTCGGTCTTCGGCTCCTACGAGAAGCTCCTCAAGGCCCTCAAGATGAACTCCGGCCTCCTCGCCGCCGACCTCGAGAAGGTGGCCAAGCCGAATCTGGCCCTCCTCCGGCAATGCGGGCTAAGTCCCTCTGTCTTCTCGGAGCCCTTCATTTCCCGGGTGCTCATCAGGACCCCTAAGAAAGTCCAGGACGCTTTGGTGCACATTGACAAGTTTGGGGTGTCGCAGAACTCGCGGATGTTCCTCTACGCGCTTGTGGCCTTCACTGTCCAGAGTCCAGAGAAGCTCACCGACAAAATCGGAGTCCTCAAGACGCTTGGTTGGTCGCAGGGCGATGTGCTGTTAGCTGTGAAGACGATGCCGGGTATCCTGACCATATCCGAGGAGAGGCTGCAGAAAAATGTGCATTTCCTCACAAAGGTTGCTGGACTGGAGATATCTTACATTGCTCAAAGGCCGGTGCTGCTCAAGTATAGCCTTGAGCGCCGTTTGTTTCCTAGGTACTGCTTGCTTAAGCTACTCAACACGAAGGGGTTGCTGGATCTCCGATTTGATTACTATGCTGCCTCGCTGTCCGAGAAGAAGTTTCTTGGCAGGTTCGTGCATCCTTACAAGGAGAGTCTTCCAGCCCTTGCTGATGTTTATGCTTCTACCTGTGCTGGGAAACTACAGATGGAGTTGCTATCAGAGAACACAAAACAAAACTAAAGAATCTACCTTACCTGTCCTGGGTGAGTACCATAGGATTGCCATGTCGGATGGAAAATGTTAAGGTTTGTCATCCCCCTTGGTCCATTGCTCAAGTTCTGTGCAATTTTTTCTGGAAGTGATCCTCTGTAGTGTTATTAACTGATGAAAAAACAGGGCTACAGATTATCATCTTGCCAGAAATAGAGCGTGTAATGAAATTTCTGGGAATGATCATGCTTGACTTCATCTGCAGTCGGTTTTATTGTTTCTTGGGCTTTCACTGGCAAATGATTGTGTATTTAGATGCAACTTTACATCTGTATATCTGATTCTAAATGAGGAACTGCTAGGAATCAGCTTGTGCATGGGATGAAACATGTATGGACGGTGCACGAGTTGTCTGACGATTTCTTTCTATCAGACGTATGATAGAAAGCGTTTCCCTTCTAAATGGTTGCATTTGGATTTTGATTTTCTCAGAGACATGCATATGAACATTTAGAAAAGTTATCGAGGTATTGGCTTCAGCTGTTCAAGATTAATTTTTAGGAACTGGCAAAATTATGTGCTTTCCACAAACCAAGTTGAAATCATTTAGAGCCTACATCACAAAGTATAACTACAAAAAATCAGAGATTCTACATTATACAAGACGATGGAATGATTTTTGAAAATGGTGAGGTGCAATCTTGTTTTGAAGAGATATTAATTTTGTCTTGATGGGGCAATAATAGAATGAGAGAACTTGCTATATTTGGATAGTGTTGAAGCCAATAAGCCCAACATAACCTGGTGTGTGATACCTTACATGAATTATGCAGTAGTGACAACCGAGTTCTCGTTTCTGGTATGTTTTTCTTCTTTCTTGAAACAAACAATTGGCCGTAAAGATACTGATATTTTCAACATTTGTGGTTGTTATTTTTGGCTGAAATATCCTTTTTGTACTATCAAGATGTTATATATCAGCTCCTCAAATGGCAGAAGGTTTGCAGACCTCATGATAACAAAACAGATGGATCAGAGTTTGTAATGGCGATATGACAATATATGCCAAACTCAGATACTCCACCAAACTGCCTATGCGTATCTGTTGCATGGCGGTATGACAATATATGCCAATATGTATAATATACTATGGAGTATCTGCAATTTTGATTTTCAAAGTAAATAGATAAATACTAATATTCTTATTCTTCCTGGGCCAAAAATAGTTTGACAAAGTCCCAATAGAAGCCCTAGCCAAATCCAGACTAAAAACCAAAGCAAATCCTACCCATCCAGATCAAACCTGTTAACCCCAATTTTTCCTCCTATATACTCACCATATGACAGTAGTAATCTGGAAATGCTGTGAATCTTTCACACTTGTTGCTTTGAAAGAGCTGAGAACAGTATAGCCGCCTTGTCTGATGATAATTTTGGAGTATTTTGACAGGAAAATATGCAAGACTATATAGTGGCATATGAAAATAGTACACCTGCAGATTATTTTTTTCTAAATGGAGGGGGAAGTCAGTGTTTGGGTTTAGAAAAACTCCATGTATCACGTTTTGCAAAGTGGCTGAAGTTTTAAGTTTTCTGTAAAGGCCTCTGAAAATTCCCAATGCCCTGCACTGATAAGTATTGCAAAATGAAGACTGAGATTCGCTCCCCTTATATTCAGAAGAAAAACTTAGGGTGTAAGGGGGGTTATACTACATTGTATGATTTGAAGCTTAATAGTTCTCTAGTTATTGTACTGGTGCGATTTGCCTAGTTTCAGCTCCTTCGCATGAAAAAACTAAATTTCGCGGCAGATGAATGTCTTCTCCAGGAAAGGTTTTCTAGAAGCTGGAAACCTGAAGGTTACAATATCAACTCTTTTTTTTACCGGGTTATCTCTAACTCTGAACTTTAGTTTGATTATCTGGAGGCCAGGTTATAAATTAACAGCAAGTGAGTGGCCATATTATTTGATTGTATTTTTTATTACAAAATATATTTCCAAAATTCCATCTTCAGTACTTATTGCTAAACGTTTTCTTTAAAACCAATGAATATCTATAGGTTGAGCTAGCAGCTACAAATAATCATGTACTCCCTCCATTCCTAAATATAAGTCTTTTTAGAGATTCCAATATGGACTACATATATACATCCGTATGTAGTCCATATTGGAATCTCTAAAGAGAGTTATATTTAGAAACGGAGGGAGCAGATGCTTAGTTACTCTGGTGGACTCCAGGATTTCCTTAACTCTGGATTAAGGTTTAAAGTTTTAACCACATGTTAACATGGTGTAGGTGCGATCATATTCATTACTGAAGCCGTTAAGCCTCGTCATTTCCATGTAAGTTCAGTCTCTAATGTAGTTATGCTACCAAGTTGAAGCTGCGGTTGAGTATGGAGATTCTCTTACAATTGAGGGTCAGAATAGATGAGCCTACAGAACTATTCATAATCATGCTAAGCTCCGGTAGGCAATGTCTTGACCCGAATAGATATCATCTCAACTACTCCCTCCGTCCGGTGAAGAGTGTACGTTTGGGTTTAAAATTTGTCCACAAAAGAGTGTACTTCTATCTTCCCAATGCACTTTAAAATATTTTCTCTCATCACACGGTAATCAAGACCAATAGCATTCTATACATAGTCTTCTTAGTTTCTACATGCACTTAGCTCATTGGGGGTTGGGTAATTAAAGAGGAGAGAGAGTGTGGCTTGCATCTTCCCAATGCATTTTTTACTCCACTCCATAATTTGTCCTAAAATTTCTATATGTACACTTTTCACCGGACGGAGGGAGTAGGGTACATGTGTCATTGTTGCCCAAACAACAACACATACATAATCACACCACAAGCAACATAGTTCAGCACGCAGTAGCGGGCATAACAACATGAGGGCAAACCTTTTGCTCTCAGGATGGGGTTGGATGCCATGGATATGGTGTCCATCAGTCTCTGCTTAAGGAGGCTAAAGGTACCAAATTAATTACTCAGACACATGGGTTGCCCAATGCCTCTCAAGTCTGTCCCATTTGCATACAACGTGATCTTACTGTCTACATATATGGACGATCTCCATTCATCATCAGTAGACTAACTGGGATATAAAGAGGCTTCGAATGTAAGTATGTTTACATGTTGGGATTGTTGCCACAGAGATGCTTCACTGCATTGCATTTATCGGCTAATGTGGATGGACACTTCTTCATTTTCAGCACATGCATGCAGTACTTTCTTCAGTTATATTGATTTGCTACCTCTATCTTTACTGTAGAACCATATTTATTTTCCTGTGCTCACAGGCATTTGATAAGGTTGCACGCTGACTGTCATGTGCTGAACCTGGTAAAGATCTAGAGAACAGGGATACGACAGTCACCCTCATCTAGCCGCTTGCAGGGTCTAATTTGCCACAATATGCATTCTTGTTTGTACCGGCTCAGAAAATACGTGCAGTAACTTGTTCTGGTTAACTACAACTTCTGAATCTTATATGTCACATTTTGTGTGTGTATGCATATATGAATTTGTAAGGCTTGTGGAAACACAAATATAGTTACCGTTACATGAAAAGCACAAGCTTGTTTGCTTCCTAGTAATCATGTGTGCAGACTCCAAATAATAATCATTTGTCGTCTGCCTAGTCAAATATCTAGTTTGAAACTGAGGATTAACTTTTATTGTTTTTCAGCAAGATTTTATGTTTCCATTGGAGTTATTTCTTGTTTCATCGTTCTATATACTCCCTCCGTCCTATAATATAAGACGTTTTTGTAGTTCAAATTGAACTGCAAAAACGTCTTACATTATGGGACAGAGGTAGTATATTACTTAGGTTGTTGGTTCTACAATGAAGGACTGGGCAAAGTCTCAGTAGTTCACTGCTCTCGTCATATTCTCAGTTCTGTATTAATAAGTTTCAGGATCCTGCTTGGTAGTAGCAGTTTTTAGGAATCTCGGACATGGAAGATGTGAGGACAAGAATACATCTACAGGTATATTTGAGCACATGCCACTCCATGGAGGGCTCCCTTGAGATTTTACCTTTTTTGCCTATTCAACGTAATATCATCTGGATCTGGAACTTGTAACTGTTGTTGAGGATATATATTATCTTACATTTGATGATCAAGAATAGATGGGCTAAAAAAGCTACCAACAAATTTAAACCTCCCTCTTAGCTCTGGTATATCAGCCTGAGGCTATCTGATTTGTAATACAAGTGCGTTTGTTGCTGCAATTGCAATACCATGATCACACCACAAGCAACTTACCTCAGCATTCATGGGGATAGCAACATCCAGGTGAACCTTTGGTGCTTAAGATGAGTGTGGATGCCATGGACACCGATGGCATTCTGAAGTCCCATGGTATCAATTTGAAGCAAGGATGATATTTGGTTCGCAAGTATGGATATGTTGCCCAGCTTTATGGGTCCAAACTAGTCGCACATCTGTAATTTCCAAATCACTACAGTAGTTGGAAATGAGAGGCTTGGAACGGGCATGTGTTTTTATGATGGGTATTGTTGCCGTGAAATGGAGCTAGTGAACTCCATTGCATTTATCGGCTTGTGTGGGTACTATTGCCGTGAAATGGAGCTAGTCCACTACAAGCAAGTTTCTTCAATTCAGCACATGCGATAGTCTGTTCTAGCCGGTTTGATTTGCTATCTTCGCCTTTTATTGTGAAACCTTTTATCTGTGCCATAGGCTGACATGCCTTTGATATGACTGCAATTGCATGAGGATTGCCTTATGACGAATGAAGTTGGTAAAGGTGTAAAGACCAGCGATACGATGCTCACCCACATCTAGTGGCAGGATGATCCTAGTCATAGGCATGATTCAAAGAGGCTCTCATGCTTTACTTTGTGTCTTCCGGCTAACTCATTGCTTAATTATAAATCGATACGTGGTGTCTCTTTTCTACAAAATACTTACTTGACTTCATGCCTGAGAAACTATTACCTAAAGTAAAAGGAACAATCTTTAGTTGTAAGAAACTAAACTTGCCACTTGCTATCTCTAGTTTTCTAACCATTTCTACCTTGTGTTTATAACTCCTTAAATAAGATCTTATCTCTTTATTCGATTGGATGACATAGATCCGTTGTACAATAGTTCCGTCTGCTACACTTGACGTGACCGCTAACCATGTCCATAGCTTGAGCTCGGGGTTGGGCCCATGCCTATGACAAGGATTCTGGTTCTAAGAACAACCCAATGAAAATGGGTAAAGTAGTAAATGAAGGTCGTTGGTTATGTGGACCAAAGTGGCCGGTGCATATTTTTAGTCCGCGGCTTAGCAAGTAGTAGTTGTGATTGGTGTGTTTGGCCTACAAAATAGACCTGTAGGAGTTGCCGGTGGACTGGGAATAATTGTATTAACCCACAAAATTAATCCAATTTGGAACCACAATATCTGTGACAGTACGAACATCAAGGAGTCTGATTTACAACGACTATGCATCAATGAATTCCTACCTCCGTCCTGGTTTATTGGTCCCCTTTGTATTTTATGCCTAATTTTGACCATAGATTTAACTAGCAAAATGTTGATGCATGTCATCAAATATTATATTGTTGGATTCGTATTCAAACATAGTTTTCAATAGTATTATTTTGGTGACATGCATTAACATTTGTTAGTTAAATCTAAGGTCAAAATTTGGCACAAAATACAAAGGGGACCAATAAACCAGGACGGAGGTAGTATGGAACTGACCTTTTTAGCTTTAATTGATCTGTTCTTTCTTTGTGGGTAGGCGAAATATATGTTCTGTATAGTTCTTGAAATTGGAGGTTATATGGGACACGGAGTTTCTGATCCCGAGCTTACATGCACTTGGGTGAACACTAAAATCCAAAAGATAGTAAATAAATTAAAGAATTCTGCTTTTTTGTGATAAACATTGATGAATGTTTCACCTTCGTGGAAAATTCCGTTATGGAACGACATTCGTGAAGGTCTGGGCAAAAAAGGATGCTCCAAAAAGACTATTTTTGAAGCATTTTGGAGCACCAATTTTTTCCCGGACCTCCATGAATGTCATTCCATCACGAAAATTTGCAACAGGTGAACAACTTATCAATTTTTGTTGCCAAAAAAGTCATAACCTTTTGAATTTTTGTACTTTTTCCCTGGATTTTACTATTCATCCAGGTGCATGTGAACTCGGGATCAGAAGAGCACTTTTGGGTTACATGTGAGTTATTTATCACCTACTCCCCCCGTCCCATAATGTAAGACATTTTATGACACTAGTATTTTCAAAAAACGTCGGGAGTAGGTAATTAGAGGGGGTGCTAGTACTGTAGTTGCATCCCATGTTACTGATATACTACTACTGGAACTAAATATAGCTTTCATATTCCATTTCCAAAAACATGTCATCATATGGTTTTGAGGTAACATTTTACCATATTTCTATATGATTGTATGCACCTTAACTTTACATCATTGATATGGGGAACTTTACTTTTCCAACCAATATGATTGTCAATTTCGGGCCTCTCTGATTTGCAAGATTTTGAAAAGGCATGAATAGAAAAAACTTGGGATCACAATGTCATACACCGTAAAATCCTACAAGATTTTGTTTGTTTGCATAACAGGGAAACAAGGCTTTTCCTAAAATGTCTTTTTCGCGAATGGACAAACTCCTATGAAATAAAGTGTATGCTTGGTTTGCTAGCAAAAAATGCCTATCTAATGTTTTCACATACCGATATTTGGTAATGTCAAAACTTGCCAAAAGCTGGCAACTTTTTGACAGGTTAGCAAGACAATTTGATAACCAAACACTTAGGGTTTGTTTGGATTTGAGCCAACGCCTACCTAGATAAAAAAAATGGCATTGAATGCTTGTTGTGCATCTGTTTGGATGGGAGCAAATTATTTGGCTTGCCCAGGCTTGTTTGGATATAATTTGTAAGTCTTGTGGTGTCCTAAATCTATTTATCACTGTATGATAAGTTCATCATACACAAGCTTGTTTGCTTCCAAGTAATCAGTAGACTGCAATAATCGTCCCCGGAAAAAAAGGAGACCACAATAATCATGTGTTTTTATGCCTAGTCCAATATCTAGTTTGAAGTGAGCATTAGCTTCAATTATTTTTCACAAAGTTTTTATGTTCCAATTGGACTTAATTCTGCTTTCAGTTTACTATGCATTAATCAAGTTGTTGGTTCTACGAAAAGTATCAGTATTATAATTTTTCTGTTCTAGGTTCCAGTTTTCTATCTGAATGTTCAGGATCGGCAGGTTAGCAACAACTTTTAGTGGAATCTCCAACACGAAAGGTGGAAGCATAAGAATACATGCAAGGTATGTGACTCCATATGATGCTCTTTTGAGCTTTACTTTTGTACGTATTTGACATAAATTAGATGAAACTTGAAGTTGCAGTTGAGTATAGAGGATCTCTTATTACAGTTGATGGTCAGGCCATATGAGTTAACAAACTTGATCGTGGTCATCTCCTAGGTGTACAATGTTAACCTGAATTGAGATATTCTCAACTAGGGTACATGTGTCATTGTTGCTGCAAGTACAACTAATCATACCACAAGCAACATGCAGTGGCGGGGATTCCAACATGAAGGCAAACCTTTTGCTCGCGAGGTGGAGGTGGATCCCTTTGACATGGTGCCCTGTAGGATGTGCTTAGGCTAACAAGACCAAATTAATTAATCACACACATGAGTTGCCCAATCGTAAAATAATTCCTGGTGCCTTTCAAGCCTAATAACTCACTTAAATACAATGTGATATCTAATCTGTTCATATAAGAATGATCTCCATTCATCATCACTAGACTATCCAACTCGAATATAAAGAGGCTTGGACATGACATATGTTTATATGTTGGGCATTGTTGTCGTGAGATGCTTCGCTGCATTGCATTTATCGGCTGGTGTGAGTGTACACTTCTACATTTTTAGCACATGCAATACTCTCTTCTTGTCAGTTGCTATCTGCCATTATTGTAAAACCATACTTTTTCCCATATGGCATAGGCTCACACACATTTGATAAGATTGCATGTCGGTTGTCATGTGCTAGAACTGTTAAAGATCTAGAGACCAAGGATACGTTATTCACCCTCATGTAACAGCTTGCAGGGCCTAATTTTCGAAATGAGAAAAAAAATCTAAAATAAACTTGCATTTACACATAGCACCTCAGAATATGTCATCTGAGCCACTTCAATCGGGCAACACAGGCAAACCCTACCATCCCAGTCCATGATGCGAGTACCGCACACGGTAGCGGGTGGCGGGTGATCGGGCCCTGACAAGGCCTCCCTGCCAGTTCCTGACTATATGCTCTATGACATGTCATGAACCGCCGCGAGCTGACTTCAGCGAAGATGGGGCAGGGTTGCCAGATGGCCATATGTGATCTCTTGGCGGCACCGACGACTTTATGTCTGCAGCTTGCGTCTAATTACTGTCAAAAACTTGGGGCAGGCTGATGACCCGTTAAGTTGGCTCTTGGTGGCGTGAATGACATTGTTGATGATGGCAGACATGCACCGTATGCTCCTCATATATGCGGTATGTACGTTTGTGTGGTGATGTCCATGTCAGGATTGTGAGTGTGTACGACTCCAGGACATGAAAATTTGGCTTGTAGTAATGACTTCTTCAGTGAAAGTTACAGTGGTTGTATATGGTGACCTAAGTTTGGTGGTGCTCATGAGCATAGTGGGTGGAGCTCCGGAGTGAGAACTCTAGGTCTGACATGCACCAGTTGTTCCTGGAAATAGTGGCTTTCCACATCATCCCTTATTGGATGCATTGTCGGGAGTTTGTTTGGACTTCTTCTTTGAGGTTAAAACCCAAGATCTAGCCTATGTGAGTGGATCTGGAATGGAGATGTGCACGCATGTTGTTCCCTTCTTGGAGGCTTTGCTAAAGCACCTTTCTCGCAGTCCGAGTTTTCTCATTGATGGTGGTTGCCGCTACATGTTGTAGTTCACTTCGACATGACTTATGGAGGTTGTGTTTTTCTCTCTATCTTTTATGTGTGTGTTGGTGTTTATTGTATGCGTCCTAACCATGCAAACGTCGAATGTGTGCTCATGGTGTTTGAATTCCCTTGATGCAACATTAGGAGTCAATAAAAGGCGCCCTTTATATAAAAAAATTCAAGAAAAAATTGTTCTAGTTAATAATGACTTGCATTTTATGAGCCACTATTTTGTATGTGTACGGGTATATGATGTTTTAAGGCTTGTAGTGTCATAAAAATATTTATCATTATAAGCTTGTTTCCTTCCAAGCCATGTGTGTCTTTTGCAAAATAAACAAATTATGTGATCGACAAATAGTCCAAAATCTAATTTGAAAATGAACATTCACATTGTTTTCCAACAAATTTTATGTTTTATAGAGTTATTCCTGGTTTTAGGTTTCCATGGATTACTCAGGTGTTGATTTTTCAATGTAGGACTAGGCAAAGTCTCCATAGCTCAACATGTCAAAAAACAATTATGTAGTTTAATGCATTTGTTATAGGTCTCCACTTTGCATGAAGCTTGAGGATCCCAGTCAGCTATAATTTCTATGAAAACCTCTTATATGGAAGATGAAAGCACAATAGTGGATCTAAGGGTATACTGAAACCACTAAAAAGATCTAGGGCTATATTTGTGCATATGCCACTTCATAGAGTGCTCTCTCGAGATTTATGCCTAGTCAGCTTAAGAAATCTAAAATTTGAAGTTGTTGTTAATGATAGGCATTCTCTTACATTTGATTATCAATAATAAATTATCTAACAAAGTTACTAATGATTCTCCTTCTCAGCACTATTATGTCAAGATGAGACCATCTCAATTATGGTACAACAGTTATTCCTACTGCAGTGATAGTACCATGATCACACCACGAGGAACTCAGCTCATCGGCCGTGGGGATAGCAACATCAAGGAAAACTTTGGTGATCCAAATGGGTGTGGATTCCATGGACACAACTAGCATTTTGGAGTCCTATGTAATCAATTTGATGTAAGGCTAGAAAATCATGGTAGTGAGTATGGATATGCTGCCTAGCCTGATGGGACCAAGTGATGATATCCCTAGAAGTGTTGTACTAAAATGATTCTCGATGCCTTTCAATCCTAGCAAGTCATGTATCTACTCTTTGATCTTTGTTCCACATCACTAGAGTATCTGGAACTGAGAGGCTTGATTGACACATGTTTTTGTGTTGCGAATTGTTGCATGAAGTGAAGATAGTCCACTACATTGCATGGATGCAGGCTTCTTAAATTTTAACACATGTAGTACTCTCTTGTAGCCAGATTTGATTTGCCATCTTTGCCTATTATTGTGAAACTTTTTTCTGTCATAGGCTCACATGACTTTGATACGACTTCACCTACATGAGGATTGTCATATCTAAAGTTGATAAGATCCAAATACCAGGGATATGATGCTTAATCACATCTAGCTATAGGTTGTGCCTAATCATAGGCGTGATTCAAAGAGGCTCCCGTGCTTTAGTTTGTGTCTTCTGACTAACTCGTTGCTTAATTATAAATCAATGCATGGTGTCTATTTTGTTGAAAATACTTTTGAATTGATCCCTAAGAAACTAGTCCTAGCAACAAGAAAAAATCTTGAATTGTGAAACTAGACCTGTCTCTAGCTATCTCTAGTTTTCTAACTATTTCTATCTTTGTATTTAACTCCTTAAATAAGATCTAATCTCTTTATTTGATTAGATGGCATTGTTGTGTTGTGGTATTGCATGCTACCGTTTACATGACCACTAACTCTGTCCATAGCTTGAGCTCAGGGTTGGGCCCATGCCCATGACAATGATTTTGATTCCAAGAACAACCTAATAAAAATGAGTGGAGTACAAAAGGAAGGTCGTTGATTATGTGGTCAAATTAGACGCTGCATATTTTTTAATGCACAGTCTAGAAAGTAGTGGTAATTGGTGTGTTTGTACTACAAAATGGACCTTTAGGACTTACAGATTGACTGGAAATAATTTTATAAAGTGAGAAAAAACAATTTGGGAGCCCAACCACCTAAATGATAATACAAACATCAAAGGAGTCTATGATTTACAACAACTACACATCATTGATTTGAACTATGGAAATGACATTTTTGTCTTTAATTGATCTATTTTTTGTTCATGTGTTAATTCTATTGTACCCCTTTATGGCTTTATTCGGTATGTTTTGTATAGTTGTTGAAATTTGTGGTTATATGTGAGTTCTTTATCATTCATGTAACTATAGGGGCACTAATACTATGGTTGTAGCTAATGTTAGTGATATAATCCCACTATAACCAAATACTCCCTCTGTTCGGAAATAAGTGGTGTAGTTTTAGTTCAAATTTGAACTAAAACCACACCACTTTGTTCCGAACGGAGGGAGTATATGTCATTGCAGCTTTGGAATTCCATTTCCTAAAACATGTAATCATATGATTTTGAGATAACATGTTACCACATTTATGTGTGATTGTATGCACCTTAAGTTTACATAATTGATATGGGAAATTATACTTTTCCAGCCAACTTGAATTACCTAGTATTTCATTTAAGGGCCTCTCTGATTCACATAATTCCTAAAAAGTGCATGAATAGGAAAAAACTCATGATCACAATGTCATACTCATATAAACCAAAAACCCTACAAGATTTTGTTTGTTTGCATAACATGAAAAACAAAGGCATTTCCTAAAAGTTTTGAGAGAACGGGCAAACTCCTATGAGTATAGGGTATGCCTAATTTTCTATCAAAAATTGGGTAGCCATTGTTTTGGCATATTGATAGTTGGAAATGTCAAAACTTCCCAAAAGCGCGCAACTTATATTGAGAGGCTGGGCAATTTGGTAACCAAACACTTAGTAGCCAATTTTTGGCTTAGCCCAAACAACGGTAAGTTAAAACTTAACATCAAACCAAGCATTTACATAGTGTAAACAAATCCTTAGTTTTTTTTATAGAATTTGATGCGACAAATGAAACCATCCATGTTGAAAATATTTGTAGGGATTTCGACCTTTCAATATTCCTATAAGAATCATTTGAATCAAATAGACCTAAGAAATGGGAGTGGCCAAGTAGGGTCTATTGGTAGCTCATGCATACTTAAGAGCAAATGCATGTGACATCGGAGTTAAATGTAGAACTCAACTAAATGTACCTCTATTCCAATCATTTGCATATATGTCTTGCTCATACTCGGAAATGTAGGTGATATATTTGGGGAAGATACATGATGCGACAAATGAAGTATTGAAACATAAGCAAATTAAATATGTTTTCAGTTTTGTATGTTGAGATATTTTGTTGTGGGTCTTTGATTTAAACCGCCTTTCAATCATTCGTCGCCCTTTTGACAATCCTCTTTTATTCATTGGTGATAATCGTTACATCATTGTTAAAGAGGGGGAGTAAAACCCTAGGAGCTTCATCCAGTCCCCCGCTACAAATAGAGCTCGTAACCATTTTTGATAATTCATAAGCTGCACAGTTGGCCTCCCTAGGACAATGCTCAAAATATGAGGAAAATCACATGATAGATGATAGTAGTCATCTAAGATTGTTGCCGCCACACCAGCCGAACGTCAACATCTTTCATTGTTGTTATGACTTTTAAACAATCTGATTTAACCGCCACCATGTTGCACCCTGCTTACAACGCTAAAGAGACACCACATCCGTCTCTTCGTGGCATTTTCAACAACGATTTTGATTATGAGAACATATTTCGTATTGATTCTCCAAAAGTTCCTAGGATAATGGACTTTGTCTAAAGTCATCTATATTATCTTAGGCGGAGGATCGGGTGTACAGTCGGATCATCCAAGTTCGATTCATGTAGGAGTGTATAAATAGTTTTTTTTACCTTCATTTCAATTATATGTGCAACTTGCATGAGCAAAATGAACATGTGTTCGATATATGTCCACACTTCAAGGCTTATATTGTGGAAAACACTATTTCCTAAAGGCTACAAAATCATTTTAGCTTTGAGCACCAATTCAAATAAAGTCTCTGAGAAATATAAGTTGGTTATTTAGTTGGCAACCATCCAGTTAAACTCCATGACAAAATTCAATTTCGTTCAGGAATCATGGAGATGTAAAATATTTTACTTCTATAGTGCTAAGTCTTTTTTTTGCGGGTATCTATAGTGCTAAGTCAACCGACCACTTTTCCATTTTTGAGAAAAGGCAACTTTTTTGGAAACTTCGGCCCACTTTGTTGCTGAGCAATGTTCATATGCATCATTACAAGATCATGTGGCACTCCCAACCAAATGTGGCGGCCAACATCTAATGTTAACGCATGCTTAGCAAGACAATGAGCCTTAAAATTGCTACTTCTACCCTTATGAATATTGAGAAAAACCAACTGATCATTAGGACAGGCAGGCGAGAGATCAGGCCTGTATAGATAGATCGAGTACAGATGGGAGAATATCAAGTGCTCCCATGCTACTAGTTTTCAAAATGCACATTTATACGTTTCAAAAAATTCCGAAAACAATTGTGGATGTTCACATCACATGAGTGTACAATTCCTAAAAATTTCAAATCAAAATTCGAAATACACAAGTTGTATGTACAATCCCCAAAAATTTCAAATCAAAATTTGAAATGTGATGTCAACATCGACAAATATTTTTGGAATTTTTTGAAACACTTACATGTGATTTTTGAAAATTTGGAGCATGACAGAGCACTGGATAAGTGGATATCTACCGCAGTACAGATATGGGCCGGCCTTTGATCCACCACCGCGTACCCACGCTCCGCCGCCCTGCCGCCGCATACGTTTCCGCTGACCGCCGCCGGCGCCGCCGCCACGCCATGTCCCACTACCTCCGAACGCGCGTCCTTCCTCTCCTCCTCCGCTAGCCACTGTCCCATCTTCCCGCCTCCCACCTCGTTCCCCTCCACTGCCTCCTCACCACCACCGCATCCATCTGCCCCAAACCTTTCTCCGCCAAGGACTTCCTCGTCACCGACTGCGGCCTCACCCGAGCACAAGCCCTCAAGGCCTCCAGAAGGCTCTCCAACCTCACTTCCCTCTCCAAGCCCGAGGCCACTGTTCGCACACGAACACGTCACTGTGTAACCTCGACGCCGGGGGTGATGCATCGCAGCTCACGTCGAAGGAGACCCACCGGAAGAGCGGTACGCAAGACAATTCGGCGGGTGCTTTTGAGGACCCGAAACCCCACGCGCCCGGGAGGGACCCCGTCTGGACGCGCGGCGGCTATGGGCTGCCCTAGGTCGGCCTGACCGCCCCTAGGGCCTCAAGGTTCGCCGCCCTGCAACAAGAAGAACGAATGAAGAACGAGGAAGAAGAAGAACAAAGGGAGAAGATAAAAGTAAAGGTAAAAAGTGGTAGATGAATTGATCGATTGTGTGTTGTTGTTCAATCAGCCGTCACCCCTTAGGTATATAAGAGGCGGATGGACTTCCCGGGCAAGGAAAGGTTAGAATTCACGTTCAAAACCCTAGTTTGGGTCCAACTCGGAATCCAACTTTCCAAAATGGTTCGGTTTGCAACTTGCGGCAGAAAAATCCAAAACCCGGACAAACATCCCCGGAGTGTCCGGCCATCCTCGGGGAAATGCAAAACCCGGATGATCATTCCCGGAGTGTCTGGCCATCCTGATGCAACCGCGCATTTTTGGCTCTAACTTTTGCATACGAACTCCGATTGAGATGTTTTTTATATCAAAATCTTCCGTTTCGACAAGACGCACAACTTTCATGTTGAAACTTTTTCTATTTGAAGCCATATTGATTGAGTTTCAAGCCATTCTTTAATCTGGTGTCAACATGAGCATCTCTGAACTTGTCATAACTTTTGCATCCGAGCTCCATTTTAGACCATCTTCATATCCATCTTGACCTTCTCGAAGAGAGCCATCTCATGGTGACTTTCAATAATAAGTTTTAATTAATCTTGACATAGCTTCAAGCTACTCTTTATAATCGTGCCACTTTTGAGCGTCAACACATGCCCCCCTGTTTTTCGGCAAAGCTAGCGTGCCGAAAAATAACTTGTATCGTGTTGGTTCTAAGGACGATGTCAACACTCCATCGGCCATTTATATGCTTAGGGCGATAATTATATATCGGCCATCATTTTTTTGAATCCTTGATGCAAACTTGGGCGAAACCTTCTCAACTTCATTAACAATCCGATGATAAAGTCCCATAGATATGTATCTCAAGGTCATCCTCCGAACCATATTGTTCACCCTTTTGCTAAGATTTTGTAGATAATCAACAATAAACTTTCTCCAATCCTTACTTTCGCCTGCATAAAAATTTCATTAGTGGCCGAAGCTGTGGACTTCGGTTCGGCCTTACCTATGTTGACGAGACTAAGCATCGGCTATTGAGAGAAATGCAATACACCATGATTAACATAGTAGCCGGATGCTTGCTGTGCCAACTCTTTTGAATTGTCATGTCTAAATATATGAACAATTTTAAAGCAAACCAAGGTAAATTTTGCATCTAGACATACCCCAAGATAAACTACAAGTGATTCGTCAAAACATTGATAACCCTTGGATATTTGTTGCACTACTCATAACGAATCACTGAAAGCCTCAATATGTATAGCACCTATAGCAAGTAAAAGATTCAATCCGAATAACAATGCATATTCGGCTTTGATTAATCATGCATAAAAATATTCTAAGTGGCATGAGGCTTCAAAAATAGTACCATAAGGAGATATATAAACAATACCAACACTTTGGCCATTGCTACGAATTGAACTATCAAAACATAATCTCCATAGTACTAGAGAGACAAGGCTAATATCAATATTATGCATGTCATTAATCCGATGTTCAGTAATAAAACCAGCTATGATTTGGCCTCTTATAGATCTCAAAGATGCATAAGCCAAATCATATCCAAACAAAGTATAAGCCCACTAGCCAATTCTGCAACTATGAATTGGTCTATGCAGCATATATTCAATGACATCGGTCATGATGTCTCAACTCCATTCAATCATAATATAGTCATACATATAAATTTCCATGAGCACGTACCTTGTCTCGCTCTCCAATCGAACTAAGGACGATGTTAGAATACTACACCGGCCATGCATTGACATACTCTTAGGACGATAGATAAATATCGGCCATTACCATGTAAACTTCATTCAAAGCACATATAGCCGAAATAAACAAATGAAATGACAAATCAAGTATTTCGGCCCTTTGGATCAGCAACAAACTTGTAGCTAATCAAATGTATAGTGATTTGGCAATACCCTTTCATGATGTAAGAAATTATATTGCATCCATGGATTAAAATAAGCCCATTGAGGGTTACCAATCATACCTGATGACGAATTCCATGGCATAGGCGTTAATGGCATAGTTGAAGAATATGGATAATGTGTAGACTGAAGATGTTGAAACCTTCGGCTTGGTCCTTCATAGTTTTCACTCTTTTCCTTCTTCACCTTCGCCGCACTTCTTGTAATGGAAGCTTGCACATAATTATTATTTTGAGTAGTTCCTTTGGGAACCCATCCCATGTTCCTTTCTTCAAGTTCTTGTGCACTAAGCTTTTGTAACTCCTTCTTTTGCCAATACGATAAGCCGAGTGAGCACCTCGACTGTGATTTTGTTTCAACCAATGGCAACTCTTTTTGGGCCTTGTGCACCCTCAACTTCTTTTCTTCAGATTTGGCACTCTGATTTTTATCAATTGATTGCTTCACTTCTTTGCCTTTTGTAGCCAATGTCAACACTTTAATTGGCTCTTTGTTATTTGAGATCAAATCTGAAGTAGCACACTTACGACCATCTCTTTTCACGCGGTAAACTTGCTTTACCACCTCTTTTTTTCTTCCTTGAGCTCTGGACCGATTCCTTATGATTGAAACGGTCTTTGACGCGTGATTGTTCAAATGTTGATCTTCTTGGAGCAGCATAGTATTGGTGAGATGGTCTAAAATAAGATGGAGAATGTGCCCTTGTATCATACCTGTCCCATGATGAATATGGATCTATATGAGCATAGGGAGGCATCCACGGCATTGGCATTGGCGGTCCAAAATAAGGATATGAATATGTTGCATTAAAATTCTCACTTTGCCAATACCGATTCTCATATTTGCGCCTTGGGGGTGATCTTGGTTTCTTTACATGATTTGGCCGATAAGCATTCTTCTCTTTACTCTTCTTTTGATATTTATCCAATAGTTCAGCGAAGGTGATTTTTGATCTCTTACACTTGCGCTTATTTCGGCCTTTGTTTTCTTTTGGTTTGCTTTCATCGATCATTGGATTTGCTTGCTGCCCCCCACTCCTTGGCGTCTCCATTGTAGCTTCGATGGAATTTTCGCCCTCAAGATTATGTTCATTATGCTCTTCAACAACTTCTTTACTTGAAAGCTTGATCCCATCACCTACAGTTTTTACCTTCTCTTTAAATGGATCGGCTTGAAGCAGCCGATGCAAAAACTTTCTGCCATCGGGACCAATCGAAATAGACTGGTCATCTCTTGGTGTCTCAACAAATTTCAATCGTCCTTTATCAATGGCCGATTTAACTATTTGACGAAACATGTTGCAATCCTCAAAATTATGCTTGGACGAATCATGCAACTTACAATACATTCGTCCCTGGACAGATGGCTCAACATGGTGATCAAGAATTCTAATATAATTATTTCTCAACAACAAATCAAATATTTGATCACACATGCTTGAATTGAAGGTAAACTTTTTATTCTCTAGCCGATCTTGTTGTGAGAACGGCTTTGGAGTTAAGCAAACGAATGGTTCAGATTTTGCATCACCCCATTCGGCTATGCATTGTGTTTTGCACTTTATCTCCGATGTCTTTGGATAAGAAACTATACTGGCATCGGTTTGCTCAGAAGATTTTAACCTTGGCTTTAAATTTCTGAAACGAAAATAGTTAGAACATACATGTCTCAATTGAGACCAAGTGTAAGCCAAGTAAGAAATAAGCAAAGCTACCCAATTGGATATGAGCTTTAGATAAAGCAATGGGGAAAGCCTTAGCTGCAATAATTTTTCGCTATCGGTCTTTCTGAATGGTGCAATGTGTTGACCGATATGCTTTGTGACAATCTGATTGCTAACAAATAAATTACCCTTCTTCATTGGTCTATCAATATTTCTTATGAAGATTTTTCTAATATATGCATCAACAACTAAGTCATGACCAAATCTGAAAATAGGTAAATTAATTGCTAGACATACCTCTTCAAATATGTTGGGAGAGCATGATGGTGGTGTGACTTGAAGAATATCTTGCTCCGCCTTCGGATAGCTCCCCAACGCCTTGTCATCATCTTTTTCTTGATTTCATGCATCATTAGTTTGAAGATCTTTATCCACCAAACTTTCTTCGGCTACTTGTTCTTGTTCTTGAAGCTCGTCAATTTCTATGGCACGAAACTCATAGGGCAGGAAGTAGGTTCCATTAACTTCAGAAAAATCAAGTATGGCTGTCTTGCTATACTTTCCATGCCCTTTCTCAACAATGTTTGCCTCTTTGGATTTGATGGATTCGGAATATATACTACTTGATTCGGCTTTTTCAACCGAAGCACTTTTAGTTTCCGAATCATCATTCTTTTCACCGGTTATATCAATTGGCAAGGCTTCTTTTCTTTGAGCCAATTCCCTATCAATTCTCTCTTGGCGAAGTACTTGCACCCTATCGCGTAAAGCTTTAACTCCCCTCTCAATTTCAGCCCGCTCTAGATCAGTTTGCCCCCCAATGCTTTTAGGATCTTTCGGCAATGAATTGTTAGTGTTGCCGAAATTTTACAATTGTGTAGGGGGTGTATAATATGTTGCGGTACAAGGTGAAGGTGTATGCACTGCTGTATAACCATATGTTCTTTCGCTAATTCTATCAATGGATGAAGTTTCATCTTCTTGCAAAACTCTAGCCTTCATTGCAGCATAATCAGGAAACAACCCCTTTTTATATTGTTCAAGGCAAAGAGCACTAATCCTCTTGTTTTGTGCCAAGCTCTTTTTAGCGAAGCCACAACCGCTTCTGGAAGGGATTGCTCCGCAATACTTTCAGATTCTTTCGGCAATGATTCGTGAGTGTTGCCGAAATTCTTGAATTGCATAGAGCATGCATTATATGCTACAGTATTAGATGACGACACGTGTGTTCCTGTAAAATTTTCACTTATTCGGCTATGACCATGAAGGTGTGGGACCGAATTATGAACATCTACAGTTGCATATGGTGCTGAAAAATTATTAACATGAGGTGTAGCATATGATGGTTGAGAGTAACTGGCCGAATAGCTAGTAGTAGCATGGCCAATTCTCCCATCCATCGGCAAGGTTGGATTCACATATTGCAAATTAGTTGCCGATGAATAAAAGGGTAAAACACTTTCTTGTATGCTATTGGAAATTTTAACATGAGGTGTTTCAAATTGATTGCCTAAACTCATCATGTTGTTCATCGGCATATGAATTTGTGAGGTTGCCGATGGATGAGAGTTAAGATACATATGTTGTATGTTGCTAAAATCATAAGAATTTGAAGCATGAAGATTATTTTGCATCGGCCCTTGCACATAATTAGATGCATGATTGATAAAATTAGGGCTAGCCGATACATTATGCTCACTAGGGGATCTAGCAACAACATATGAATTATTTGCATCTACATAGGGGAATTGAGTATTCATATTATCTTTGTAGATTGCAAACCCTAGATGACGATCTCTTCGTAGCAAGAACGGGCTGGAGACCGTTCAAAGCTTCGTCCCCAGCGGAGTCGCCAAAAAGTGTGTTCGCACACGAACACATCACTGTGTACCCTCGATGCCGGGGGTGATGTACCGCAGCTCACGTCGAAGGAGACCCACCGGAAGCGCGGTATGCAAGACAATTCGGCGGGTGCTTTTGAGGACCCGAAACCCCACGCGCCCGGGAGGGACCCCGTCTGGACGCGCGGCGGCTATGGGCTGCCCTAGGTCGGCCTGACCGCTCCTAGGGCCTCGAGGTTCGCCGCCCTGCAACAAGAAGAACGAACGAAGAACGAGGAAGAAGAAGAACAAAGGGAGAAGATAAAAGTAAAGGTAAAAAGTGGTAGATGAATTGATCGATTGTGTGTTGTTGTTCAATCGGCCGTCACCCCTTAGGTATATAAGAGGCGGATGGACTTCCCGGGCAAGGAAAGGTTAGAATTCACGTTCAAAACCCTAGTTTGGGTCCAACTCGGAATCCAACTTTCCAAAACGGTTCGGTTTGCAACTTGCGGCAGAAAAATTCAAAACCCGGACAAACATCCCCGGAGTGTCCGGCCATCCTCGGAGAAATCCAAAACCTGGATGATCATTTCCGGAGTGTCCGGCCATCCTGATGCAACCGCGCATTTTCAACTCTAACTTTTGCATACGAACTCCAATTGAGACGTTTTTTATATCAAAATCTTCCGTTTCGACGAGACGCACAACTTTCATGTTGAAACCTTTTCCATTTGAAGCCATCTTGATTGGGTTTCAAGACATTCTTTAATCTAGTGTCAACAAGAACATCTCTGAACTTGTCATAACTTTTGCATCCGAGCTCCATTTTAGACCATCTTCATATCCATCTTGACCTTCTCAAAGAGAGCCATCTCATAATGACTTTCAATAATAAATTTTAATTAATCTTGACATAACTTCAAGCCACTCTTTATAATCGTGGCACTTTTGAGCGTCAACAGGCACGGTGGCTTTTCTCTTGGGCCGCGGCGTCCCCCGCTCCGACATCGCCGCCGCCGTGGTCGCCGACCCGTCCCTCCTGTACGCCAGCGTGGGGGTGGTCCTCGCCCCCCGCTTCGCCGAGCTTAGCGAACTCGGCTTCTCGCCTTCGCAGATCGTGGCCATCCTCTCGATCCGCCGCACGGGCGCTCTCCGCGGCAACCTGCTGTTCTGGTTCGGGATCTTCGACTCCTACCCCAAGCTGCTCTTTCTCGCAAAGTCAAGCCGCGAGCTCCTCAGCGCCAGCCTTAAGAAGGTGATCAAGCCGAACCTGACCACCCTCCAAGAATGTGGCATAAGTGCTCGTGATATTGCAGGTTTAAGCTTGTACTCCAGTCGGTTGTTCACCGTGAAACCCAAGTTTCTCGTGGACGCCGTGGCGCGGGTCGAGGAGTTAGGTGTGCAGTGAAGCTCATGGATGTTCCGCCGTGCACTCACTGCACTTGCCTTCATGCGCAAGGACGTTCTCGCCAGGAAAATACAATTTTTACATGCGCTGGGGTTTTCACAGGATGATTTGGTGAAGATCGCCAAGAAGGCGGCACTTGTCCTGGCTTTATCTGATAAAAAGATTCAGCGATCTGTGGAGTTCTTGATGAGGGATGTCGGTCTGCAGGTTTCGTACATTGCTCGAAGGCCAGCGCTGATCATGTATAGCGTTGAGAGGCGGTTGTTGCCCCGGTACTCCTTGCTTAAGCTTCTCAGGCAGAAGGGATTACTGGATGTGGAATTTGACTATTATACCACGGCATCGCTGGCTGAGAAGAATTTTGTGCATCCTTATCTCTACTCCTAGGAGCAGTTGGTAGTCTCCGCCGGTCAATTTTCGTCCCATCAGAGACGGTTTTTTTTCGTCCTGGTTTTTTTTCGTCTCCCTTCCCACCATACCGCTTCCTCTCGCACGTAGCAAAAAAACCAGGAATTGAGCCCCGTCCCACGAAACGAAATCAGAGGAACGAGGCCCCCTCGACTCCTCTCTCGATCTGTTTCCTAGGTGTGAACGCCGCCGCCGCCGATCCCATCTTCCCTGGCGACATGCCTCGCCGGCGGCCTCCTCTCCCCCATCCACGCCGGCGACCTCCCTCTACCCCGCCCTCTCCGTCAACCCGTCTCTCCAGCAGCTCGGGCGAAACCCTAGCCCACCCGATGCCACGGCGACCTAGCAGGCAGGCGGGAGGAGCCCTGCCCGGCCATGGCGACACCGCCGGCGGCCTCCTCCTCCCCCTCACCTTCTCTCCCTCTCCCAAGGGAGGGAAGGGAATGGAAGGGATCCGGCGGCAAGGGGAGGCAGCGCCCAGATCCGCAGCCGCACCGGTGGGCCGCCGTCCCTCGAGGTCGTCCATGGAGGTCCGACCCGGCTGCAGCCATGGAATGAGACGCCCGAAACCCTAGCTACCCTAATTTGATTTCGACTGGAGTCTAGGACATCAGCGCCGCAGGTACGTACATCTGGCTGTTCGTCTTTCTTCCTCCGAACAAGAAGCGACCTATGCGTTTCTGATTATAGATTTTTCCAACGATTTGCCTGATTGTTTCTCCTCTCTGATCTCTATAGTTTACCAATCAGGTTGTTAGCACTGCCGTCCAGGAGATAAATAAACGCCGTCCACCACAACAAGAGGCGAAAGGCAGATTCCAGATAAGGTATGCCCTAGCAGGTTTTATGAACCAGAGGCGAGAGGCAGATTCTTGATGATGATTTTTAACTGGATCTTATATTATCATAGCTTTGTGCTAATTTCCAAAAATAATTGTCCTTTTCAATTTTAGTACTGTCATGCCATCTCGAAAGTATGCATTGAGAAGAAATTGTTGGATGAGATAGATAGTTACTATCATTAGTAATTTGCATCTCGGAACGTTAGTAGAAATTTTTGAGGTAATATATGTATATATAATTTGATATGCTTAATGATTTTGGATGCACTTATTTTTTGGCCTCAAAATTTATATCTACATAGATTGATTATTATTTAGACCTTTATATTAAAGGCCCTGGATTTTAGTTTCGCCCTGGGCCCCTACAATCCGAGGACCGGCCCTGCCGGCAGCACTTGATTCTATTTTACCTGCAACCAAGTATCTACTTTAAAGTTATATAGATCAGATTTTGTCGATAAAGCTGATTTTCCTGATCCTATAATCCTTGTTCTGTCAAGCCAAACATGTCATTTTATTTAAGTTTGCATGACTGTATTTTTGATTTGTCATTTTCTAAAGTTTTATGAACACTTCTGTTTTTCTGTCGAGCACTAACAGAGAGAAAACTGTTTTCTTATTTTAACAGGGAGCAAACTGCGTAGCAAGATCAATAATGAATGGTTCAAGTCATGTGTTACAAGTTACAATGAGCAGGTGGTACTCAAGTCAGTAGATGATAAGGATATTATTCGAACATTTAGTGCAATGAGGTCTCAGAAAGGGCATTTGCCTCGTGATTGTCTTTAGTGCGCTGTCGGTATTCGGTATGTTCCATCTGACCATCTCTATTCTTGCAAGCTTTCGATTTTTAATATATTCAAATATTTTGTATTAAAAAATTATGGGTTACTAGATCCGTTTTAATTTGCATTTCTATTCTTGCAAGTATTCGGTATTTGCATTCTTTTGTCCACGCTTTAATTCCTAGATCCGTTTGTTTCGGCAGCATTGTTACTTTGTTGTTTCTTCTGCTACAAGGCCCATGGTTATAGTAAACCTTCCTATTTTATCAAACCTACTTAAACAAACGTGTGCCTTTTTGCCCACATCTTCATGCTATTCATCTGCATGTTGCCTTGCATATATGTTTAGTCAAAAAGCATATGGTTTATTCACCACAACAGGTAACACACAGGCCATATGTGTCATCTGCTTATGGATCTGTACTTGTGTTTCGTATATGCTAACCATACTTTCTGTTGCTCTCGCCAAACTCTCGTGTTAACTGTTGAGTGATGGGAGCAGTTCATGACCTAACTAAAACCTGTGATCCAACACCTCATCACACTTTTGGTCAGACGTGCATATCAGGCCAATGGCACATTTTAGTGAATGAAAACTATGAGCTGAGAATAAATAGGAGCTCTGTTTGGTTCAGATATTTTCATACATAATTTGATGTACTTCTCATGGATATCTTCTTACACGTGAGTTTATTTTGAAGATGATAATAAGTCTCTGCCTTAGAGTTAATGCATAGTATATGACCGTCAATCTCCAGTTCGAGGAAGATTTTGGAGCAGCAACATACAAGCAGCGCTAAGATTGGTCCAGCCACTTCATTTATTTTCTGAAAAGGAATTGATGAATGAGAGTATATTTTGAGAGATCCATCTATATGGTACGTTCAATGCTGATTTGATAATTTTGCGCATGTCTCGTGCAGGCATGCCAGCGCCTTCGTCGACCTCCACTCGCCAATCTGTAACACCCAGGCCGCAGCAAGTCAGCCAAGGCGGCGACCTCCACGGTCGCTCCTCCCCCAAGCCCCTCCCCAACCATAAATCCTAAAGCGGCTTGAAATCGAGGGGTTCCCTGTGGTACCGATCTCCATCATCGGTGCGTGGGGTGGCGGTGCGGCGGTGGACGGAGGACGCCCGTGGCTGACGGGCTAAGGTCGCGGCGCCGCAATGGAGTTGGCAAAGCGGATGTCTACCAAAATCTCACGCTGCAATATCCTGTGGGGGTCATCCAGCTCTGGCTTGCAGCAAAAATCGGTCAGTTCTACTAGCTTGTTTGGCTTGTGTCACTAGAGCTTAGAGCGAGGGAGAGGGACATATGTCGTTGCCCTGCAGCGGCGGCGGTTTGATGTTGCAGGGCCGGGAGGTGAGTGAGGGCGCAGGGTGCACAACAACGGACGTCCCACAACAACACCATCTCTCCCTTCTCTGTTCCTCTTTGTACTGTTTTGTCCCCTCTGGTGCAGAAATTTCACGACAATAGGAGCAGCATTTATATAATTTCTCTGGTGATCTGAGATGTTTCTGTAGCTGCTGCACTTATATAATTTTTTTATTGGTTGCAGATATGATGATGTTCAGGTGATGTGGAACATGTTGAGACTTGATTCTGCATGCTTCATACCCATGCTGGAAGCACAATTTCATACCCATGACTACAGAATTGATGTCTGAGATATTTTTTCAAGACAACATTGCCAATTATTGCCCTTAGTTGTTGAAGTTCTGGACCTTTGTTTTACTTGAAGTGCTTCAAAATATGTGTTTGTCATCAAGTTCTATAAATCAAATTACCTAACCATTTTTAGTGAGCCCTCTATCATGTCTTTTTTTCTTGCAATATGTGTTGCATGAATAGCAAACCTTAATTTTGGCCAAGACAAATTAAACCGTTGTTTTCATTGTTGTGATATGTGACTCAAGTTTTCTATTTTGTCTTGCTTGTTGACTACTGTTGTTGGAAAATAGTGTCTACATACATTAATACGTACCTCAATGTACTTCTACATATCTGGGCTTGCTTTTTATTAGTGATGTTTGTTGGAATATGGGTATCTGATGTAACCAATGTGTCCATAGATCTTGTTGCATTGATGGATCTTTCAAGATTTTATGAAGCACGACATGTTATTGTCCAACATTTACATATGGGGCAAGATATAGACAGCATGACCTATGAGGTATGAAGTAGAACACCGACTCACTAGGTTGCGGGTTTGTATGTAACTGATAAAATGTGATCTTGCTCTCCTACAGGAGCTCCTAGCATTGGAAGAATAGATTGCATATGTCAATACCGGTTTGGTAGAAAGCTACGTCCGAGAAAAATTGAGGTTAAATTTGTATGTTCCCATGGCAGCTTGCATTTCTGATCTGTCCCTTGTGGACAATGATGCTTGCATAATATGCCAGATATTTCCCTTTCAAATTTATCTCTTGTATTATCCAGCACTGAATTTAAATTTCTTAATTCTGGTAATATTTAACCTGACAGTAGTTACATAGTAAGTATCATGGTACATTTATAATATTTTTGAGTGAAGAATGAATTAATATTTGGTAAGTGTGATCCATCTCAATCTATAATAGAAACAAAACCTACTTGTACACATTCCACTTGTAAATGTTATGCTTCATTATGAATATATTTTATTCAAATATTCGTTAGCAAATAAAAGTTAACTTATGTGAGTGAAGTCTACCAGCATGCCAGATGTCTAAGATAAGCACAAGATCCTGCTACCTATGGGAATGCTTTTATGTATACCAAATCGACATTTTGCATATGTATGCTCCATGTAGTATATTACTGGTCCATTATATCTTCATTCAGTTCACCATATGCAGGATCATACTCTACTATATATAGAGATTAAATATTGTTTCATTTAGCTGTTAGTCCATATATGTAGCTTATTCAATTCTCCGAACCAGCGGAGATGAATCAAAAGCTGAACCAGGATCCATGCGTCGATTAGAGCTGTGGCAGCGACAGTTTTGCCTTCCTCTGCACCTTGTTGGACGCAACGAGGGGCGGGTGCCCCTACTCCTCTGCAAAATTGCACTATTGTAACACCCTGTGTTGTTCTGCGTGGATACGTTGCATCATATTGTCATTGTTTTTTCCTTTTTATTCATTGGGATTTGTGTCTCCGGATCATTTTTTTACAGTGCAGGATCATTTGTTAGTTTGCTTCATGGTAAGTATTTGGGTGATGCTTTTGCTGCTGCTCCACTACTACCTAGCTAGACCGTTTTCAGTTGCTTAACTATGACTGACTCACACTATCTCAGGCGGTTCATTGCCTGTGTCCATTTTTTGTGCCGCTTCGTGTAACTGATGGTTGCTTTGTTCCTGCAGGCTAAGTACTTCTTCCAGCAGCTCATTTGTGGCATGAGTTACTGCCACTTCATGGTAAGATAAGAATAAACTCATGCAAGAGATTAATACTTTTGATGATAAAAAATGGGTGGACATATTATCAGATGTTGTAAAATAGTTGTTGATTTGCAGAAAATTTGCCACCAGGACCTGAAGTGGCAGCCCGGCGCCCCACCTCTAGAACCCTTGTGTTAATTCCGATAAGGCAAGTTTCTCCTAGACGCGATCTGATTTCATTGCATGCCTTTACTGGGTAAATCGAGCATCGCCTCCCACCAGATTTCGCAGCGCCCCCTCCATATATATCGTGCTATGAGTGAGGACACCCTCGATGCTCACATGGCTGGTCCTCTTCTTGGACGCCGGCCCCGCCCCTCTGCAAGCTCGTAAGGCGTCGAGCGAATGCGTCGATCTAGACGCCGGCGCCCAAATCCTCCCTCCATGGCCTCCTCCCTTCACTGCTTGGAACCGTAACCTGCACGCCGCAGATGCCACTGCCGACCGCCGACCCACTCCAGCACCTCACGGCTCCGACCTTCACCGCACCAAGGTAGTTAGTCACCGGCTCCCATGTACTCCGGATCCATGGATGCATGCATGCGAAGAGGACATTCACAGCGGCATGGCGGTCCAGTCTCCCAAATTCGACGCCGGCAGCTAGCGCAGGAGAACTGAGTGCTACCAGAACAATGAGGAGAATCATGGCTCCACATCCCTCTTACTTGTCAGTACCGGCATGCTTGATTGTGCTCGTGCACTCGAGCCTCGAAACTCGACCAGGGAGGGGAAAGACGTTTACGATCCAAACGATGAAGAGCACCTTAACTGACTGCTTCATGGTCATTTGTCACGTCACCGTCGACCCTGGGTTGCAGGTTAGCAATGTCATTGTGGCAGGAGCATAGCCACCATTCGATTTGTGCAGGACTGCGGGCAACTTGCCGAAGGCATCAAACCACTTCCATCTCTAGGTTATGTTTGGGCGGCTGTGATGTTTGTGTATGCAACATATCATATTGCTCAATTACTTTGGTTGTGCCATCCATTCTGATTGCTACATGCCTAGAACACCTAGCTTAGGGCTCGTAGTTGCCGTAACATACCATCCATTTATGCGAATCAATAAGTTTCTCAGTGTTCTCTGTTTTAGCGCACGCACATTTGGATTGAGTGGCGTAAATAGGGGAATTGTTTGATTTTGGTGCAAACATGATTCTGATGCTTATTTTTTGTTCCCCTTTCGATATAGGTCTGCACTAAGCTTTCGAGAAATTAGGAAGTCATGGCACACTCAAACCTGAACAAGCCTTGCGGAGCCTCGTCACGAGTATGTGCATGAATGCGGGGATGGAGGATGTTGCTCCGAAGAAGCCATATAATATTTTCGATGAGTCTCCTTGCTCTCCTCACTTGGCAAAGCCAAGATCAAACTGAACAAGAGAAAAGAAGAGAGGCAAAGAGAGGTGAGTTGTCCACTCCTAGATTGCTACATGACAATCTTCGTGTCTTCGATTTGATCAAAATTCTACTATTCACAATAAATCTGAATGTTCGAGGTTATTATTCTTATGGAGTCTTTGGGAGTTGGTAGTATTCAACATAAATAGTTCAATTCCCACGAGAAGATTTTTAACATATTTTTATATTGGGATAAGTGTACTTTCCGTCCTCGGTGGATCTGTGTATGAAAGTGTGATCGGGCATAAACATGAAAGAACTAGGAATCAAATATTGACTGTCCTTTATGTGTGCATTTGGATGAACTGATTTTTAGACACAACAATAAGTTGTAAAACTAAGATGAATGTTTTAAAGTTATATCCAATTGCATAGTAAAAACTATGATACTATTTTGCTTCGGTGCATCAGTTTAGATGAGTCTATCATTGGCGTGCGGGATGTCCAAACATTTCCATTTCTTGTACAGAATGAAAACCACGGCACTTTTTTGGGATTGGAGGGAGTAGCTTTTAGTAATGTGCATCTGTACTTCTCCAGTTCTTGTAGAGAATAAAACTATTTGTGGTGTGTTATCAGAAGTTGCGTATAACCATTTAAGGAAATGTCAAAAAACTCAAAATCCTGTTAACTAGCAGCAGCTTCGTACGTACTGAACTAATTTACAGTAAAACTCTAGCAAACAGCAAACATGATCTCCTCTTCCAGTAAGCCAGTGGTAACCATCTTTGTCCCTGATTTGCTGGACTGCTTAGTGCTTACAGAAGTAAGCTTGTTATGTATCTTTGATCTCTTGCAGAGATATACAATATGTTGTGGGAAGACCTAATTCTCTCAGTTCTGGTGAACTGTGGTCAGCTACTGATAATTTCAGTCCTAATAATCTTCTTGGTCATGGAGGATATGGGTCAGTATATGGTTCGTTCATCCCATCCGTACAGTTTTAAATTTTCTTTTTAAAAAAATGTTTGTGAAGTAACTTGTGATTAAATTCCTAGAAAAGAGGGGGCAGGGGGGATTTATTCATAGTTTTAAATAGCCCCGCTATAGCCTTTTCAGCAGGGTGCCGCTAAATGGTACTCATGTATAATAGTCCGCTAATATTAGCCTGCTAGAGCTCGCTATCGCTCCACTATAACTGTTTTGAAAGACCGCCGCTATTTGGCAGAGCCCGCTATTTAAAACACTATTATTGCAGCATACATGGAGGAAATGATGTTTGACAGTGCGGTGGCTGAAACTTCTGTTGTCGAAAAATGGTGCCTTTTTGTAGGGAAAGTTAACTGATGGTAGCTAGGTTCATGGCAGTGAAGCAGCTGTCTGAAGCATCATATCAGAGAAAAATGGAATTTGCAACGGAAATAGATATCTGGAGTGCAACACCGTAATCTTGTGAAGTTGTATGGTTGATGCTGGTTATGAGTACCCGGAGAATGGGAGCCTGGACCATGCCCTATTTGGTACAGATTCTTTTCATTGATGCAGCTACAAATCTGCAGAATCAGGCTTTGTATAGACAACTAAGGACTTAAACCTACATTTGCATGCAAAGGGAAGTCAAGCCTGGATTGGCCGACACGTTTTGCGATATGCTTAGGCATTGCAAGAGGTCTGGCCTATCTTCATGAAGAATCTAGCATTTATGTTGCGCACAGGGACATCAAGGCCAGCAATATGTTACTTGATGCCAATCTCAATCCTAAGATCTTAGATTTCGGGCTCACCAAACTTTATGATGACCTGAAGACATGTGAACACGAGGGTTGCTGGCACATTGTTAGTGCATTTCCACCTTGCTAACCTCTGTCTATGTAGTATTTTCGTATGTAGTTGATGGCATGTTGATCCTATTGATCCTACTGGCCGATTTTGATGACTTCTCGGCCATGAAGAACCCATCCGCACTCTACAAGGTCACGCCGGCTCCATGTTGGAGCGGTGGCGGTGGCTCGGCGGCACGCGTTCAGCCCGCGTCGGAGTTTGTGGTGGGTCGAAGCCCCAAGGACTCGGTTATAACTTCTGTTTTCTTTGGAGTGCTTATACCACCGGTGTTCTTTAATATATGATCTGGGGTCTTTTCCACACAGAAGTTGCTATCTATCATTTGTAAGGCATTACACAATACAGAGTGATATGTTTTTGTACCACTTTATTTTTTGCATCAGATGTGATAATATACATTGTCGAATTTTAAAAAGAATCAAAATCAATTGCAAGTGAAGTGTATTTCAATTATTTGTTGTCTGGCTATTTTTTCTATACATGTGAAATTTGACATGCCTTATGCTTATATATGTAACGAGTAAATTCTTCGAAAATGCCCGTGGCAACGCACGGGCAGTCTACTAGTAAGGATAGTGTTCCAGGCCTAGTTGATGAGTATGCCTCTGCATGTCGTGGGAAAGCACCAAAAGGAAGTGCTCGGCTATAACACTGAACAACCGACTGGAGTCACCACAAGACTGAAGGACACTGAACAACCGACTAGAGTTGCGGGAATCCGTTCATTTTGAGATTATCCGAGGAGTTTTCTCACCACAAGACTGAGTTTTTGATCGGTGAGATCGGTTCGGAGTCAGAGTGCACTGTGAATTGATAAAAAGTCTGTACAGTTCATGTACTGCATAAAGAAGTGTCTGGTTCCCGGTATCATGAAAGGTCATGCCAACAGATGGGATTGTTGAACAACTTCAGTTTTTACTCATTAATTGCTTGTTCTGAGGAGACTAAGAAATCAAAATTCATTGATTTTCAGAAGGACAGTGTCTCTGAGCTCGCTGATATGTATGACGCAGCTTGTGCTGGGGAGGTTGCCTCCCAAGTCCAACTTTGGCATTTTAAGATATTGAAGACTTGTTGTATCCTTCAGTGTAGTATATGTTCAGATGGTAACACTGCAGATCCTACCCATTAGTTACTGTCCATTGTGCAAACACTCTTAGTTCTTAGTCTCAGCAATTTAACAACTAGTTATCCGATTGCTACAAAAACAATTGGTTTTTTTTTTGAGGAATCGATTACAATCCATGTTCAAATTTTGGATATGTGGTACAAAGGAACTAGATTGTCTTATTGCCTTATTGCTCATGCCTGCTAGCCAGTACTTATCCCTGCCACATGGCTCAAGGTTATGCTTTGGTTGGAATGTTCTTTTACAGATTGGTCACCGGAGTATTGACAGATTAGCTGCCTCTTTTCTCTCACGTATGTGCTCATAGTGTTTTAGTTTTGACTGCAGTTTACATCACTGACTAGTCACTGCTGCTTCTTTGAGGCGTTGTCGTTTGTTTTTAGCTAATGGACAACTCCCATTCCAACTGTTCTTTTATCTGTCCATTACACCATTAAGGCTTGACTAATGGGCTTTTAGATAGTGGCAAGAGTCACTATGGAGAAGGTTTTTCTTATCAAGCACTTTTAGAATAATATTGGTGTTCTAAGGAGCAACCAAAATTTCCTGCCTGTTTACGAACTAATTTGGTGGCTCTAGGTGCTCTTCGTGGGCTGGGGCTCACATGGGCACCGACTTCAGAGCCCAGGTAAAAATTCTGTCGTACAAAGCTTACAAGACATGGTGTATGTTACAAAAATGGTTATTTGTATTAGTATACGTTTCCAAACAAGAATATGTTCAGTGCCATCACAAAACTGAGATAACTCCCCTCCATGCTACTAAAGTCATCCATCTCCTGATTTTGGCTTATATTTCTTGGCTAAAATAGGCATACAAAATAGTAAGTTTTTCCGAAATAGTAAAATGTAGGGTAGAAGAAATATGTTTCTGATTTTGGAAACTTTGATGCATTACTCATTGATCTTAGGTTGTTTGTAAATATGCTGGAGCAGCTTGAGCTTGAGCAAGATGGTATGTGTACTCATTTGTTGTCAAGTAAAATGCTTGCCCTGAATAAAGTTGTATATCCAGAAGAAATGAATGTGACATAGGTCCATTTAGCTGTTGGCTGGTTGTAATGCCTAACAGGATTTGGTAAGGGAAAATGAGGCAATCAGTAGTATGGTTTGCTTCAATGCTGACAGTATATTTGTATATATGCATGTCATGTTCAACAGACCAAGACCATGGGTGTATGGTATAGAAATTAATGTAGATATTCAATATGGATGCTCTTTTTATCTTTGTTTGCAAAATGTCCCTTATGTGTGTACACTGTACACTATTAAGATAGGCCATCGGGTGGTAGGCTGGGTACAACATTACTCAGTAGATGCCATGATGGATCATTCATTCATGTGACATCTGTTCGATTAGCATGTTGTAGGCCCAGATAAGAACAGCTACCAGTTGGAATTGGGTATCAAACATTTTCTATCATTTTTAGGACTAGAAATTGAACTAAAAAACTTCTTTGGTGTTGTCGATAGAATCAACTAATTCACCCCATTTTAGAAAATATGCAGAATGACATTAACACGCACTCTTCTAGTGTGGATATGTTTTGTGGGGGCAGACATCTAATCATTGTGGCCGCTGCTAGGTGCCTCTGCAGCCTAGTTCAGAGATAACACCAATACAAGATGGAGCCGCTCCTGGTAATCTTCAAGATGGAACAATTCGTCAAGAAGCATTCCTGTTGATTGGGGGGGGGGGTGCTACGGCAACCTTGTTTAAGTACAATTGTTATTGATAAGGAAGCTACATGTTAGTCTGTATTGACGATGCACCTTCTTTTCCCCGCCCCCAGCCTCTCCAGCTCTAGCTGCATCTGCCCTCCCACTGCTCTCAAGTACTCCCATGTTGATCCTAATCTATCCTCCCTTGCTGATTACGCTCCCAAAGATCAAAGTTGTGACAGGATCGCAAGCAATATGGAGTCCAAGGCATCATTTTGATGCAACGTTGATCGTACCATGATTGTGAATGGACTAAACTACTCGTACATGTGGGCGGGCTACCAAGCTACGTAAAATGATTCCGATTGAGGACGAAGTTACAGTAAAACGTTTCCCGGTGCCTCTCAAGCATACACAACTCATTTACATAAAACGTAGATCTCCACTCTTTGAATATATGAACGAGCTCCATGCATCATTGCTGGAGTAACTGGAGCTAAGAGGCTTGAAACGTACACATGTTTCTTTGTTGGGCGTTGTTGCTGTGAAGGTGCCTCGTTGCGTTGCGTTTATTTACTTATATGAACGGACCCGTCTTTTCAGTTTTAGCTCATGTGGTACTCTCTTCTCGTGAGTTATGATATGCTATCTTGGTCTTTATTGTAGAGATATGAGGTCGGGGATACTTTAGTCCTAATTTGCCAAAACATGAAAATTATGGTCTGTACCATCTCAGTAAATATTAAGAAAAAACTTTTTGAAGTTAACTACCACATCTGCATTTTATAGATCATATATTTGTGTATGTGCATATAAATTTGTGAGGCTTGTGGTGTGTAAACATAGTCTTCGTTGTATGATCAGCGGCTGGCTAATCCATGTCTAGTTTGAAATTGAAAGTTCACTTGCTTTGTTTTTCAGCAACCTCTTGTGTTCCTCTCGGGCTCTGGTTTCAGCTCTATGTATTACACAGGTTGTTTGTTTTGCACATGTAGCATACCGTGGGCGAAGTCTCGCTAGTTCAATGATTTTGTTCCATGTCTCAGTTTTGTATGAAGTTTTAGGATCCCTGATGATAGCAGCTTTTAGGGGAATCTCGGATTTGAGCATATGTACATGCCACTCCATAGAGTGCTCTCTTGGGATTACTTTTGTGCCTGTTCGACTTAAGATTATTTTAACATGGATTAGATGTTGAAGATTCCCTTGCCATTAGCGATGAAGAATAGATAGACTAACAAAGATACTCATGAAACTCCTGCTCAACTCATGTATGCCAAAGCTGATTGAGAGCATCCAGCACCTAGGTGATCACACATGTACACCACGAGCAACTCGGGGCAGCAGTAGCGTTGATAGTAACATCTATGCAAACTTTTGGTGCTCAAGCTGGGGGTTGGATTGCATGGCACTGCTACCATTCTAGAGTGACATGGCGTCCCTTGGTACATGGTCGTGCTGGTTGCCATGGAAAGTTTGCACATGGTGCTCATCTGCATCCAGTTAATAATGTTGAATGCACCTATCTTGTCGCATACACTCGTTGCCTAGCTATAAAATGACTCCTGGTGCCTCCCAAGCCTATACAACACAATATCTACTCTCTGGGTATATGGACGGTCTCCATTCACCATTGCTAGATTACCATCACTGGAACTGAGAGGCTTCGAAAGGGCATTTTTTTTTGAACCGGGCTAATCCCCTTTCCATTATAGAAATAACGGAAATACAGCCATGTTCGAGTTCAAATGACAAGGGAAAGGGAAAAAGCGAGTTCAAGCACTCCAGGGAAACCCGCTGTAGATGCTCGCAATCAAAACGTCCACTACGAGGCAAAAACCCTGGAGCACTATCATCTCACAACAAAGTAGCAAAGGTTTCGGCAACACCACGGCCTACGCAGAGGCGGAACAGCAGAAGCATAGGTCTAACAAAGGTGACTAAACAAAAACTACAGGAACCCATCAGACAGCACGACCGACCAGCTTCAAAATGGGAAGCTTTTGAGGGACACAGCGCCATGATCACCCCAGGTTGGCGCCCGCGTACGCAGTCGCACAGAGCCTCATCATCTCCTTAGCATTCTTCTTCAGAAGCGCCGCGCCATGCTCCAGCTCCGTTCGTTCCTCGCCCTTCAGTAGACCTGCCCAGTAGGATAAATGCGTACAGGTAGTGAAGACAATCTCAAAAGGAGATGACAATTTCTTAAATTCAAAGGTGGCCTGATTTCTGCGATTCCAGATGGCCCAGCAAACGGCCGCTAGACCCATAGTGAAATATCGTTCCCCATGGGGAAGAAAAGCATAACACCAGGAGTAAAACTGACAAATATTGTTAGGACATAAATCAGTGCCAAGCACCGCACCAACCGTGCGCCAAGCTACCCTTGCTACAGGGCAAAGGAAAAACAGGTGCAAATAAGTTTCTCTGCAATTACAGAAAGAACAACATGGGTTGCCAGCCCAGTTCCTACGTTTCATAACATCTCTGGTGAGGACAGCATCCTGAAATAGCTGCCAAAGAAAAATCTGGATTTTGACAGGAAGTTTAGCTTTCCAGATCCATCTGTAATCACACCCAGCAAGATCCTTTTCTAAGTAAGCATACACAGATTTAGTTGTGTATCTACCCTTGGGACCAAAGCCCCATTCGATCCCATCACGTTCATTAGAGGGCTTAATGTTGTCAACGACACCCTGCACCCCCTCTAGCTGGCGTGTCAAGTCGACGTTTAACCTGCGCCTGAACACACCCCCACCAGTCCGGTCTTTAAACTGGGCGATAGTATCATTCGGGTAATTAGCAATGCTAAACAACTCTGGATACATATCACAGAGAGGTGGGTGAGAACCAATAGGGTCATACCACAGTCGAGCTATATTGCCAAAATTAATAACCACTTTTCTTCTGGCCATATAGACCTCCTTGACTTTCAGAAGAGCTTTCCATACTGGGGAGTCATTGAATTTGGATTTAACAGTAGCCACCGAGCTATTTTTGAGGTATTTCGCCCTCACTATATCTTGCCAAAGACCCTCCCTAGTATCCAGCTTCCACCACCATTTCACTAGGGGAGAAATATTTTGTTTATGAAGGTCCTTAATGCCCAGCCCCCCTTTGTTCTTAGATCTGCATACTCGAGCCCATTTGACCAAATGATAGCGTTTCTTCCCCATCCCTCCACACCAGAAAAATTTACGACGGTATTTGTCTAATCTCTCAATAAAGGTTTTGGAAAGGAGGAACATCGACATATAGTAGTATGCGATACTAGACAAAGAGGAGTTCAACAGAGTCAGTCTCCCTCCGGATGAGGCAGCATTGCCAATCCAGGAGTCACAACACTTGAGATATCGCACAGCAACAAATTCCCAGTCTGAGTTTCTCAAAGAGGAGTAACTAACCGGCACTCCTAGATACTTCATAGGAAAGTGACCGATCTGGCAGCCAAACAACTCAGCATATTTTTGGAGGACCGAGTCATCCCCTCCCACACATAACACCTCACTTTTTAAGAAGTTAATCTTAAGGCCGGACATAAGTTCGAACAAGTACAATAAGAGCTTAAGATTGATTGCTTTGTCAATATCGTCTTCGATGCAAATCACCGTGTCATCCGCATACTGCAGGACAGCCACCCCATTGGGAACAAGATCAGCTGCCAGCCCTTTAATTAAATTATTTTTCTGGGCATTCAGAATCATCTTGGTGAGGCATTCAGCCGCAAGATTGAAAAGAAAAGGGGACATAGGGTCTCCTTGACGAACCCCTTTATGACTTTGGAAATAAGGCCCCATGGTATTGTTGATCTTAACACTAACTGTGCCATTGTGTAAGATTTTCTCCACCCACTCGCACCACTTAGCATTAAAGCCCCTCATTTTATGACATTCAAGCAAGAAATCCCAGTTAACCTTATCATACGCCTTCTCAAAGTCGAGTTTTAGGACAATCCCCATTTTCCTCTTGACTTGAGTATGATGCAGCACTTCATGCAACGTCAGGATCCCATCCATGATGTTGCGCTCTCTGATAAAGGCATTTTGGTGGCGGCTAATAAGCTTGTCGGCAAACACCGCAACCCTATTGTCCAAAACCTTAGTGATAAGTTTGTAAGGGCACCTCAAAAGACAAATGGGTCGAAATTCTTGAATTTTCTTAGCCCCATTGATTTTAGGAATCAGGGTAATAGTCCCATAATTCAATCTCTCTACGTCCAGAGTCCCTTCATGAAAGGCCATAAACAGATTCATAATATCATCTTTGACAACATCCCAACAGAAGCGATAGAATTCTGCTGGTATGTTGTCTGGTCCAGGGGCTCTGTTGCTGTCCATAGAGAATAGAGCTTTTTTCACCTCTTCCTCGCTAAAGGGTCTGGTCAAAAATTCATTCTCCTTGGCCGTAAGCTTTTCATTATCTCCCCAAGTATCAGGGTCTAAGTGAAAAAGATTCCCCGAGGACGGACCAAACAACTCTTTATAAAACCCCATGGCATGTTTGAGCAAATTATCAGTCCCCTCGATAGTGGTGTCACCATACGAAAAAGAATGAATGGTGTTTTTTCGCTTTTTACCATTGGCAATCCTATGGTAGAAGGCAGTATTTTGGTCCCCTTTCAACAGCCATGTCTCGTGTGACTGTTGGAGCCAATATAATTCTTCATTTACCATAAGCTGCTGAAGTTCACCACTAAGAGTAGCTCTTTTGTCTAAAATATCCAGATCAAGAGGGCCTTGCTCCTCCATAGACTCTATGGAAGCAAGCTCATCCTTGATCACTTTCTTCCTTTTCTTATTGTGACCAAATTTATCAGAACCCCAACCTTTAAAAAACTTTTTAAAACGTTTCAATTTGATATTAAGCACATCAATGGGGTCAGAAGACTTAACTGGTCTCTGCCAGATTTTTCTAACCAAAAGGAGGAACTCCTCATTGGCCATCCAGCTCATCTCAAACCTAAATTCCCTAGGCTTAGGCGACTAGGGATGAGTACTATTGGTTGTCATCAGGAGAGGATTATGGTCAGAAACGTCTCTGACAAGTTTTCTGGCAGTAACCAGGGGGAACAAATCTTCCCAATCATAACTCATAAGAATCCTATCCAGCTTCTCTAAGGTAGGATGGGCTTGGTTATTAGACCAAGTGAACATACCCCCCTCAACATATAGCTCTCGGAGGCACATAGTGTTAATGATGGCATTAAATCTGTCTATATAATGGGAGGCCACCATCTTTTTGTTCTTCTCTCCATAGTGTCTAAGAATGTTGAAATCTCCACCCACAATGTAAGGCATGGATAAGTGACTACAAAAACTAGCCAGCTCCGCAAGGAATTCATCTTTGTGCTCATCATGGGCAGCACCATAGACATTTAACAAGGCCCACACACACTGCTTGTCCACATCAAAGACAGTGACTTGGAGAATGTATTTCCCCATAGACCAGGAAACAATTTCTAATTTCTCCTTCTTGACCCCACAAAGCAAGCCCCCAGACTTGCCGACAGATGGGATCCAATTCCAATCAAAGGTATTGTACGGATCTATATTTCTAAAGAAACTAGGGGAGAATTTCCTCTTCATAGTTTCCTGTAGGCACAAAAAATCTAGGGAATGATCCTTAATCAGATCAGAGAAGCAGGTGGTCATCCCACTTTTACCTGCCCCTTTGCAGTTCCAGAAGATTCCATTCATTTGGGTTTTTTACCCCCCCTCCCCCTGGTCACTCTGCTAGGAGGCTTAGCAGCATTACCATGATCGGCAGTGGGCTCCACTGCCTTTTGGCTTCTTGTTCTGGGTCTAGAAATAGGTGTTTGGACTTTCCTAGTTTTTCGCTTCTTTTTTCTGGACCCAACCATAGTAAAATCAGAAACATCATAATCCTGCTCATCCCCCCAACTCAGGTTGATGGGGATATCCTCACCTTTACCATTGGTAATCTTTGAAAGGGCATATGCTTATATGTTGGACATTGTTGTCGTGAAAGTGATCCAGTGCACTGCATTTATTAACTTGATTGGATGCATGCTTCTTCAGCAAATACAACTACTATAGTTGATTCTGATTTGCTATCTTCTCCTTTATGGAAGAATCATTTTTTCTCATGTGTCGTACTTGTGGCTCACATGCATTTGATACAATGGCACGTCGAATGCCATGTGCTACAATTCGTAAAGATCTTGCCACAGGGGATTGGCACTCACCCTCATTTAGCTGCTGTGAGGGCCTAGCTCTGGCGTGATTGTAGACTCCGAGGCTTTAATTTGTGTCTTTGAACTAATTCACGGATTAATTATGGATCACTACATGATGTCACTACATTAAGAGGCGATTAGATTATTATGTTGCTATTGTGGCATTTTTTCGCATGAGCTTCACCTCACCCTTATGCAAAAAATAAATATTGTGCTCAACTCTCTCTCTCTCTCTCTCTCCCTCCCTCTCTCTCTCTCTCTCTCTCTCTCGTGAGCATTTTCTGGGCATATCTCAATTGTTAGATTGGGTGGTTCTTATAGTGACTTAGAAATAGTTATTTCTTAGATGACTGAGAAATAATAAAATCAAAAAATAACCATGGATATAGTTTGAGGCCACATTTTGTAAAAACCATGTTTTCTAAGTAGAGTTAGTATTAATTATTTGCTATTTTTTTTCCTTTTTAGGATTAATGAATCATAAAGTTCTTACAACTCATATGAAAAGGAAAAAAGAAAAATAAATGGAGGAAAAAATTGCCGGAGTAACTCATGAGTGCCACACCTCACTTGAACACACTGCCTGGGATGAGCAGCAAGGTCATGTCTGACAACATTGCTCCCTCGTGGGACTTCCCGATGACTTTTAAAGTTCACCATCTGCCTCAGACACGCTGAGGGAGTCCTGGATAAGGGGGTCCTCGAGCATCCGGGCTATGTGACATGGGCCGGACTGATGGGCCGTGAAGATACAAGATAGAAGGCTTTCCCCCGTGTCCGGATGGGACTCTCCTTGGCATGGATAACAAGCTCGGTGGCTAGTCGTATAGCTTCCTCTCTCTGTAAACCGACTTTGTACAACCCCAGCCCCCTCCGGTGTCTATATAAACTGGAGGGGTTGGTCCGTAGAGACAATCACAATTCCCGTAGGCTAGACATCTAGGGTTTAGCCATTACGATCTCGTGGTAGATCAACTCTTGTAACCCCTATACTCATCAAACACAATCAAGCAGGACGTAGGGTTTTACCTCCATTAAGAGGGCCCGAACCTGGGTAAACATCGTGTCCCCTGTCTCCTGTTGCCTTCGATCCTCAGACGCATAGTTCGGGACCCCCTACCCGAGATCGGCCGGTTTTGACACCGACATTGGTGCTTTCATTGAGAGTTCCTCTGTGTCGTTGATAGAAGGATTGATGGCTTGTCTTGTCATCAATGACAGTATTACTTCGGGAGGAGCCCTAGTTTCAGGGCAGATCCTCCGGCTTTGCAGCTTCACCATGGGCGCCCGTCCGGTCGTCAAGCCAGACGTGGTCCCCCAAGCCGCCAAAAATCATCTTCGTATCGGCCCCGAGTACTCCGACAGGATGGATCTGGCAGATTTATCGTCTTTGAATGAGCTGCTAGATCGCATCGCCGCCCTTGGGGTCACAACTGACTATGATCGGATTGGGCTTAAACCCGATCAGAGAGAAATCAAATCTCCGCCGATCACCCATCTGGTAGCAGTCGTCGAGGAACAGGCTGATGATAACTCTTCTCCTACGTTGAGAACAAGCTATGTTCGGATTTCCGAACCCAGCGATCCGGATACCCCTCTTCGGGAGAACACTCCCTGTACTCTGAACGCAGGATTGGGCATCAAGCCTGAGAACTCCCAGGACGCTCCGGATCCTGGGATGGTAACCTCCGAAGTTCTTCAAACTCCGGATTCCGCAGTGGGGCAGGGTTCGGACTTAAACCCACCACCCACCACAAGCAATATTCCCCAAGCAATTCCGGCCCTCCGGATATATGCGACCTAATGTATGTACGGCAACAGCCTCAGGAAACAGTCCATCACTTTTGGGCCAGATTCCTACTTGTTAAAAACAAGATCAGAGATTGCTGCGACGACGACGTGATTTCAGTATTTTACAACAACTGTACGGATGAGGGAATCCTTAATGCCCTCAACCGCCGTCGCATACTGCACTTCGCAGATTTGGCACAGATAATACAGAAGTACTGTGCAATGGAAAGCTCCTAGAAAGCGCAGGCAGCCTGCTGGGAACCTCAGACCTTTAAGCCATCTCCCGGACGGGCAAAAAGGATGCACCCTTGCGGGGCACCTAATCATCATCCCATGGACAAGAAAATCAAGCCCTTAACGGGACGCAGAACTGTCCTTGAGGAATGGCTCGACAGGCCCTGTCAAATACACACGACGTCGGATACCAAACCAACACACAGCCTTCGAGCATGTTGGATACTCCGGCAAGTGGCCAAGAGCGGGGAAGGTATCCTCACCAACACTACCCCAGAGAAGTACCCCTCTGAGGACGACAATCTCGAAGTATTTACGGTCTTCGAGACCTTTTCTTCAAATAATCGGCGTAAAAGGGCGCTCCGCGACCTCGCCGAAGTCTGCCAAGTAGCAGCAATAAATCCTTGGAACGATACGGCGATAACTTTCAACGCTGATGACGAACCAAGATCCCGATCAGTCCGAGCACCAGCCGCTTTAGTTCTAAACCCAATTGTAGATGGCTTTTGGCTTACTAAAGTGCTCATGGACGGGGGCAGCGGATTGAACCTCATCTACGAGGACACACTCAACAAAATGCAAATAGACAAGAGCCGCATCGAGCAGAGCAGTACAACCTTTCGAGGCATTATCCCCAGCCGAGAGGCGCGTTGTTCGGGAAAAATAAAACTTGACGTAGTATTCGGCACCCCGGAGAACAACAGGTCCGAAGAGTTAATCTTCCAGGTGGCACCGTTCAACAGCGGATATCACGCCCTGTTGGGGCGAGATGCATTCACACGCTTTCAAGCTATACCTCATTACGGGTACATGAAGCTCAAAATGCCTAGACCCAACGGAGTTATCACTATCGCCAGTGATCCGGACATAGCACTCCGCGCCGAAAACAAAACCGCATCCCTGGCCCTCGAGGCACTATCCGAGGCCCTGGCGCCCGAAGAGCTCACCGCTCTGCGCTCCACAGTGGTTAGAGACGACGTAATTCTCGACAAAAGGCCAAAATCCACTTCTTTCAAACCAGCAGACGAAATAGTCAAATTTCAAGTTCACCCGACGGACCCCAAAAAGACAGCTTCCATTGGGGCACAACTGGATCCGACGGTCGATACCGCATTACGCGCGTTCCTGCGCGGGAATTGGGACATCTTCGCCTGGCACCCTTCAGATATGCCAGGAATCCCATGCAGACTGGCCGAACATAGTCTCAATATACTAAAGGGACATAAACCAGTCAAGCAAACGCTGCGGCGATTTTCCGATCCCAAATGACAAGCTATGGGGGAGGAGCTAGCCAAGTTACTCGAAGCCGGGTTTATCAGAGAGATCAAACATCCGGACTGGCTAGCAAACCTGGTCATGGTGCCGAAGAAGGATAGATCCTGGCGCCTATGTGTTGATTTCAAAGACCTTAATAAGGCTTGCCCTAAGGACCCCTTCCCACTACCTCGCATTGACCAGATTATTGATGCAACTGCAGGACACGACTCACTGTGTTTCCTCGATGCATACTCCGGATACCATCAAATTAAAATGAAGGAATCCGACCAGGCCGCAACGGCATTTATCACCCCGTATGGGCCTTTCTGCTTCAACACTATGCCTTTTGGGCTCAAAAACGCCGGCGCCACTTACCAACGCATGATTCAAACATGCCTGGAACAGCAAATCGGCAAGACAGTTGAGGCATATATAGATGATGTAGTCATCAAAACTAAGCATGTTGAATCATTGGTGGAAGACTTACGCCTGACATTCGACAACCTCCGAACATATGACATACGGCTCAATCCGGAAAAGTGCGTTTTCAGCGTTCCCGCCGGAAAACTGCTTGGGTTCATTGTTTCCAATAGAGGGATCGAAGCAAACCCAGCCAAAATACGAGCCTTGTCACAATTGGCAACACCAACAGACCTCAAGCAGGTCCAAAAACTAGCTGGGTGCGTGGCAGCTTTGAGCCGTTTTATCTCCAGATTGGGAGAAAAGGCATTGCCACTTTATTGCCTGCTCCGACGCACCGACCACTTTGCATGGATGGACGCGCCAACAGCCGGACTGGAAGAAATAAAAACTTTGTTAGCAAGCAACCCAATCCTTGCCGCACCAAACGTCGGTGAACCTATGTTGCTCTACATATCGGCAACTCACCAGGTGGTGAGTGCGGTGCTCGTCGTCGAGCGAGAGGAAGAGGGACATAAATTCCCACTCAAAAAACCAGTGTACTACATATCGGCGGTCCTTACACCATGCAAATCCCGATACCCACATTATCAAAAGATAGCATATGCGGTATTTATGGCGTCCCGGAAATTGCGACACTACTTTCAAGAGTGTTCGATCACGGTGGCTTCTGAAGTACCACTCAATGACATTATAAACAACTGAGACGCCACCGACCGGATTACAAAATGGGCCATTGAGCTCTTACCATTTGAAATAAAATACAAACCACGCCGAGCCATTAAATCTCAGGTGTTGGCTGACTTCGTCGCCGAGTGGACAGAGGCCGAACTCCCTAAAGAGTACAGCACGTATTCCAACTGGGTGATGCACTTTGACGGCTCTAAAATGTTATCCGGACTGGGGGCTGGTGTTGTTTTGACATCCCCCACAGGAGACACAGTCCGTTATGTGTTACAAATATTGTATACCGACTCTAACAATGCAGCCAAATATGAAGCTCTATTGCACGGTCTCCGGATGGCCGTCTCCATGGGCATACAACGCCTCGAGGTGCGCGGAGATTCAAACCTCGCAATATCCCAAATAAATGGAGAATTCAATGCAAAAGATCTGAAGATGGCGGCTTACCGCAACACCGTACTCAAAATATCAGCTCGGTTTGAGAGGCTTGAGTTTCATCACGTGGCCCGAGAGAGTAATCAGGCAGCGGACATCCTTGCACGCTTAGGCGCTAAACGCGACCCCGTCCCACCTAACACCTTTGTGGAAAGACTCTTTAAGCCATCCGTGGTGTGGCAGGACAAGAACGGCAACACTGGTCCAAAGCCGGTCATTCCCCCAGATTCCGAACACAGTTCCGATATCATCGGGGGCTCGGGCACTGACATAACACCGTCGGCCCATGAAATCATGGATGTAATAGCCCCGTGGACTGAACCTTTCCTGGCCTACCTTAATAGGAAGGAGCTCCCTGATGATCAGACTGAGGCCCGTCGTATTGTTCGATGCTCGAAAGCCTACAAAGTTCATGAAGGAGAACTGTACAAGAAAAGTACTACCGGAGTCCTTCAAAGATGTATCTCCGAAGAAGAGGGATGGCAGCTCTTGGCCGAAATACACGCTGGTCTTGGCGGCCATCACGCCGTAGCTCGGGCCCTTGTAGGGAAGGCCTTCCGTACAGGTTTCTTTTGGCCCACGGCCCGAGCAGATGCACAGGAACTCATACAGCGCTGCGTTGGATGCCAGCTTTTTGCCAACCAAAGCCATATGCCGCCCACTGCCCTATGAACAATCCCCATTACTTGGCCTTTTGCGATCTGGGGGCTAGACATGGTCGGACCCCTTAAAGGGGGAAGGCATAAGAAGAAATATTTGCTGGTTATGGTCGACAAGTTCACTAAATGGATAGAGGCCAAACCAGTCAAAACGGCCGAAGCCGGACCGGTGATAGACTTTATATCCGGGGTCGTACATCGTTACGGTGTCCCGCACAGTATTATTACTGACAACGGTTCTAACTTTACGGCCGACGAGGTGAAAACTTGGTGCGCTAATCTGGGCATTAAGCTCAATTACGCCTCCGTGTATCACCCTCAAACAAATGGTCAAGTTGAACGGGCTAATGGCCTGATAATGAGCGGCATCAAACCCAGACTAGTGCGATCCTTAGAGGACTCGGATAAACACTGGGTCGAGGAGCTCGACTCCGTACTCTGGGGGCTGCGGACCACGCCCAATCGCACGACCGGATACACACCGTTCTTCATGGTGTACGGCGCAGAGGATGTCTTACCCTGCGATATTATTCATGACTCACCTCGAGTGCGCATGTACGAGGAGAGAGAGGCCGAGCTCGATTGGCAGGACGATTTAGACGGCCTGGAGGAGGAGCGCAATGTCACAAAAGCCCGTTCCGCATTCTACCAACAACAAGCTCGAAGATACCAAAGCAGAGAAGTGAGGGCAAAGACCTATAACGTCGATGAACTCGTTTTACGCCTACCATAGAAGAAAAAGGACAAGCTCAAGCCCAAATGGGAGGGTCCCTTCATTATAGATGAAGTTCTCACTGGAGGAGCCTATCACCTTCGCAATGCATCGGACAATCGCTTAGAGCCAAACCCATGGAACGCAGCCAGGCTCCGAAGATTCTACGCCTAAGTCCGGACACATATATTTGTTCGTTCCCTTTCTCTCCCTTTAAATTTTTTCTTTTCGTTTTCTTTTTATACGATCTCTAGCTCGTGTTCGGGTCAGCCGCACACTTGAAGGATATACATCCTTAAATGTACATACCCCACAATACCTGGGGGCTTCTTTTCATAAGAAGCTTATTATTACTAGAGCATCAAGCTCGCCGTATATATGTGTCATCTGCTCATATATGTCCTTTTTTCGCCATTATATGCACCTCTATGACTTAAGTTTTTGCCAAGCTGGGTTGCCTGGCTCCTGTGCTTATGCCCTACGTTCCCGCTTGTTCGGCTAGGGCATAAAGGGAGCACCTCTGCGATTGTTACAACCGGGTCATCCGGATATGTACCTCAGACGGGTGAAGCCGAAAGCTAGCATTCTTAAGGGAATAATTGGTCGGCGGACAAAAGACGAACTGCCCTTGTTGCAATATAAGCCCCCAAGATATAAAGCGTAATGTGATTTTTAGCATCACAGCTCAGGCATGCACAAATACGCATGCTGACCCAGGGAAAGGAACCCCTAACGGAACTATTCTCTCTGGAAGACGTTTCTTACGTTCAAATGTAATATAACATAACTCCCCGAATACAACTTGTCTGTTCAAGCAATTATGACCGGACTGCCTAGTTTCCGAACATACTTTGGTATTTACCGTCGGTATAGTATTCGGAAACACTCCAACCCTTGGGTTTCGGAGGTTGAAGCGGAAAGTCTACCATGACAATCGTTTAACAATTCGGGTAGAGATAAGCTTGGCGATACAAGTACATTGTTACATGGAATCGAAAGCTTCTTCTTCTAAATCATCTAACAGGCTGTCTAGTCTACAGTCCTGTTGTGAAAATTTGGCGGCTGTTTTTACTTGGTCATATACCAAGTTGACTGGAATTTCTTGTCCGTCTGGTCCCCGCGGTCCGACCCGGGCCATATGATTCGGATCAAGGCCCAGGCCTCTCGTGCACCTTCTCGGCACGCCGATACCTTCCATAGTCCAAAACGGTGCCGAGCTCCCTTGAACAAATTCACGAGCTCCTCCATACTTCCTGGAGGAGAATCGGCTGGCCATAGCGCCTTAGCCATGTTCCTCATTGCTTTTCGAGCTCTCTCGTGTAATTTGGACAGCTCTTGTAGCAGGTCGCCTTGAAAATTGGACACTTCTTCCTCGGGCCGCCCAGTCAGCACACCTACAGAAACACACTTGTAAAACTTTTCATCAGGGGACCGTACAAAAGTCAGGATAAAAAGCATACTGAATATGCCGCCTTTCAGCTTTCTGTTCTCCTTCAAAGCATCCGATAATTGGGCTCTTACGTCCTTCAACTCCTCGGCTTGCTTGATGTTTGCATCCTGTAGTTTGATTTTCTCATTAATGGTCCGTGTTAATACACGTTGACCAGCGGCTTCTTGCCCTTCGGCATGTTGTTTGTCTGCTTGAGCAGCCCTCAGCCTCTCCTCGAGCTGATCTGTCGACCCTGCCAACAAAATGATGCATATTCAGATAAAACCATCATAGGCACGGAGTCATATTTCCGGGCTACTGTTGTACCTACCGTCAGGTGCCTTCTTGGATTTCTTCAAATTTTCCAGTTCGGCAGTGGCAACAGTTAGCTTAGTTCGGCATTCTTCTAGCTCCTTGGATAATGTGTTATTTTTTTCCGTGAGTACCTGATGGCGTGATGATTCTTAAATCAGTTGGGCCAACTGCTTCAAGACTCGGGGGCTACTGGCATATGATTATTAAATCTGCTCAAGAGTTCTTACCCGCTTATCCTTTGAGAGCTGGTGAGTGGCTCTAGCAAGCCCATCCCGAGCAGCTTGGATGTATGCATCCGCTGAGCTGAAGGCGTTGAATGCCTCTTTGGTAAAATTCGTGTCACGCATAGCCGTTCTCCGCCGCCGATGATTCATTGCGCTCTCCACTTCGGAGTTGGTGACGGATACGTCATCCGAATCCTCTGGGAGATGACAATCCGGCATAGCACCCGTTTCAACCCCAGTCCTTGCGGAGGGGCCCGGGGCCGGATTAGCCTGCGCATGGTTGGCTAGGTCTCCGGATACAGTCCGGCACACGCTCCTCCTACAATGTGGTATGGCAAGTAGCGTTACAGTCCGGTCTATCCACTGAGAGCATATTGCAAAATTATTATACCTCTTTGACGAAGGAGAAGGCCCAGCAGCATCATCGTTGTCCTTTCTCTTCAAAGGTTTGCCCTGCGCGGGCGTCGTCTTCTTAGGGGATGCCTTTGCCGTAGTTCGATGAGACGAGCGCCGCCCCTTGGAAGCACAATACAGTGCGGAGGGTGAGGCGCAAGGGGAAAACTCTTTTTTGAGGAGATGTCTCCTGAATACTTACATGGGAGAAGGGAAGAAGGCCGGGGTAATCTATATTCCTTAAGGACGGAGTCTTCCTTCTCCCCTTCCGCCATAATAGCCACTTCCGTGCCGCCATAGCTCGCCTGATAAAAAACTCCGTCTTTAAGCTCTATATATATATATCCGGATCTTCTTCATATCCGGGATCTAAATCCCGAATATGGTCCTCTGGCTGGGGAGCGGGGCTGTGGATCCCCTTGACGATCTTTCTCCATTCCTGTAAAAAACAGCCGGATTAAATTCGACTAACATAAACTCTAGGGAAATATTGAGTAAAGCCAATAATGGAAAAACTCACCCAGGGGATGGGGTTGTACATGGAAAAGCCTTCCCGACATGTTAAACGAGCGAAGTCTTCCTTCTCCCCTTTGTATAGGTCGGCTAAGATGGCGGCCAGGGCAGCAAAATCGTCCGGACCCTTGCGTAGCCAACGGGAGGTATCATCCTCCCCGTTGTAATGCCACATGGGAAAATCTCTGGATTGGAGCGGTTGGACGCATCGTGTTATGGGAACCGCCATGACCTCAATTATGGATAGCCCAGAGTTTGCAAGCACTCTGATCTTGTTTGCTAGTCCCACGACCTCCGCGCTGTCTTCTTCCTCGAGGCTTCGGGGATGCCAGCTGGCACGCTTCTTTAAAGGAGCACTGGAGAATTCGGGAAGGCCTCGCCGGATTGGGTCCGGAAGAATAACGTCTTCGATATAAAACCACTCCGAGGGCCACTCTTCGGATGCCTTTTTCGGAGTACCGGACAGGTATCCTGTTCCAGCTATGCGCCATACTTCGGTGCCGCCCACCTCGAATATAGATCCCTTTTGGGAGCGAGGGACGAGGCAGAAGAATTTTCGCCATAGCTCGAAATGAGCCTCACAGCCCAGGAACAGCTCGCAAAGGGTAACGAAGCCAGCGATATGCAGGATGGAGCCTGGCGTCAGATTGTGCAGTTGGAGACCGTAATACTCCAGGAGGCCTCTGAGGAAAGGGTGGATAGGGAATCCTACGCCTCTCAGAAGGAAGGAAACGAAGCACACCCGCTCCTCTTTAGAAGGATTGGGGAAATTCTCCGCCAGGGCTTCACTGTTATAGGATGTTAATCCAGCCCGAATGGAGACTAGATCCGCGGGAGGTAGATATCCCTGCGCCTGAAGTTCATTCAGATGGGCGCGGGATATGGAGCAGCTTTCCCAGTCGCCTTTTTGAAGGCCGTGGGGGCGTGAGGAAGAGCTAGGAGCACCGGCCATGTTTGGGCGATTTCCTATGGCAGGTTCGGAGGATTTCCGCGTGGTGTGGGATGGCATCTGAGATCTAACCTCCTTAAATAGACCCCATCCCCGCATGGTCAAGGGGTTATTTGTAAAAGATATCTGGACCGTTCGTATTCGTTCGACACATGGAAGCCGAGGCGACGGCAGCGAAGAATCAATATAACTTTCAAGATATGGAGCCGAACTATCGTCAATCCGAAGTATAATGGAGAACCCGCCTTGCAAAGCCGAAGACATGAAGCCGGATACTACATCATCATTGAAGGTGAGTTCGGGGGCTACTGAGGGAGTCCTGGATAAGGGGGTCCTCGAGCATCCGGGCTATGTGACATGGGCCGGACTGATGGGCCGTGAAGATACAAGATAGAAGGCTTTCCCCCGTGTCCGGATGGGACTCTCCTTGGCGTGGATAACAAGCTCGGTGGCTAGTCGTATAGCTTCCTCTCTCTGTAAACCGACTTTGTACAACCCCAGCCTCCTCCGGTGTCTATATAAACTGGAGGGGTTGGTCCATAGAGACAATCACAATTCCTGTAGGCTAGACATCTAGGGTTTAGCCATTATGATCTCGTGGTAGATCAACTCTTGTAACCCCTATACTCATCAAATACAATCAAGCAGGACGTAGGGTTTTCCCTCCATTAAGAGGGCCCGAACCTGGGTAAACATCGTGTCCCCTGTCTCCTGTTGCCTTCGATCCTCAGACGCATAGTTCGGGACCCCCTACCTGAGATCGGCCGGTTTTGACACCGACACACGCCTTTATCCCTTGGCAAATCCCACAACATCTCGAACTATCCTCTGTTGGTGGACATAGGGCTACCACGATGCCTAAGTAGTCACACACCATAAAGCTTGGATGAAGTCGACACATGCGTGAACACCTACAAGATAGGGTAGAGGTTTATCTCCTCCACATTGTGGCACCACTCCAGTTGGCACCATGCTGAGAAGACCACTACCCCTTAATGATCATGAGCTATAAAATCCACAATAGCTTGACTTGTAGCGGAGAAAAAAGGTACATCAAAGATAAGTTTGATCCAATGCACATCAGGCAGCTGCCATCCACAGACATTCTCCGAACCAACTCCTCCTTGCTTGCTGATAAAATCTAGTGGTGCAATGCCCTCATGCCCTCTGGGTGCCTTTCCTTTTGTATGTTGTTGGGCTTCACCACGTCAGGTTGGAGGGCATCAATGTAGTTCAACAAACTATATTTATTAGTTTCCCTATAAGATGATGACATGTTCAAATTGAGTTCACAAAAATAGCAAATGTGCAAATTGCGTCGACGGAGATGATTGAGGAAGATGTCAAATGGGCTACCAAAGTAGATGGTTGATTTCAGCTGACTACATTAGCAACCTATATTCAAAAAACTTTCTTCTCACTTTAGAGAAAACTTATTAGGAAAAAGTTATCAATGTACATGAAGCTATCCCTGCAATTTTTGTTCAACTTAAACATTGAGTCGTAAGATATTCAAATGTACCGATTTGTATTCACGAGGATGTGTATGATCATAACTTTTTGCAATTACTTACAACATGAAGTTCACGGAAGCTAGTATTCAAGTACTAATTTTCAGAGAAAAATAAAACTCCTTTTGAATTTAGGTTTTTAAGCGGAATTGATGATATCAGTGATTTGTTTCGATCCTGTAATAACATTGGCGACTATTGTGCATTTTTTTCTTGGTCTAAATTGATGAAACCGACCTCAAACTTTGGAGTTGATTAATTGTTCAAGCTCTACCTTAACAACACCAAAGTGGTTCCCTAGCCATCATTAACCCTAGTGGAAACTCAGTGTAAAAAAAACCCTAGTGGAAAATCTAGGTGATAGTCGGGGTAAAGGAAAATGAGGTGAGCAATATGGTATATACGTATATTGGGTGCCTGGTATAGAAATTTAATAAAGAAATTCATTATGGATGCTCTATGTATCTTTGTTTGCAAATGTCCCTTATGTGTGTACATTAGCATAATCATCCATTGAGTTATACGCCGGGTGCATCATAAGTAAGTAGATGCCATGATGGATAATGCGTTCATGTGACATATATTTGATTAGCATCTTGTAGACATGGATAATAGCATCTACTAGTTGGACTTGGTTCTTAAACACTTTCTATAGTTTTTGTTTTTTTACTATGAGTTGAACTCACACATTTTTAGTCATGTCCATTGAATCAAATGATTCAGCTTCACCTCAAAGATTATGCGACATCACAAAAACATGTGACTGGTGGTGAATGGATTAGTAGATGGCATGGACACCGTTGTCATTCCAGAGTTCAAAGCATCAGTTTGATAATGCATGGGCATAAGATTTGAGATAATAATTTATTATGGTATTATATTTTTATGTTATAAACAGTACGCATGATTGCTCTCTTCTCTATGGTTGGCAATATTGCTCGTGGTGAAATCGTGGTGCTCAGCTACTCTGAAGAAAAATATATGCAAATATCGTGCATAGTTCACAACTAAGAGTTTTATGTCTAGAATTACCACAAATAATAGGAAGGATGTTTCAGTTTGGTCATTAACAAGTTTGTGTTTTTTACTATACATGGGATACGGGATGAAGGACGACAAAGTGATGGTACTGCTTAAAGTGAAACTTACGGCTATGGTGTGAGTAAATTTGGCCTCTTGCGGGTTGGGATTCACATCTTCGTCGTGTTTTATCTTTTTGTCCAACCAATTTGTTTATATTTCTTTTGAAGTTGAGAGCATGCATTTTGTATGCACTTATAACCGAGCGCAGTGGATCATGTTGTACCATCTAGTATCATGAATAGCGGTAGTTAAAGGTCCACTTTTATAATAAAAAATATAGCAACAAAGAAGATACTCATAAATCAGTTACTCAACTTTCATATGTTAACATGTATTGAACCCACGGGGACATGAGTAATAGCAATTCACATCACGAACAACTTAGCTAAATAGTAATGATGATAGCAACTTCAACACACAACCTGTGGATCTGGATTATATGGAAATCCTAAGCATTCCTAATCGAGCATTGTTTTGGAGTAAGGTCGGTCATATCGTAACAACAAATTTGAATATGACGCCAAGGTACTCCAAAAGCAGTGGAGGATGAGGGAACCAAATTACTCGTGTACCTAGACCACTTCGTCATAAAACGATTCCCAATGCCTTTCAAGCCTATACAACTAATTCACATACAAAATGATCTCTACTTTTTTATTATATAGTTGACATCCATTGACCATCACTTTAGTTACTGATGCTAAGAGGTTTATATGCTCGGCATTGTTTCCATGATGATGTTTCATTGTGTGGTATTTATCCACTTGTGCTGGTGCACGCTTGTTCATTTTCAGCACATGTAGCATAGTACTTTTCTTAAAATTTGTTACCCACACCGACTTTTTTAGATAGTATGCTTGTATTCAAATCACGAAATAATACAAAGTCCTTGACCCGTACAAGCACACCCTAACACACACACACACATAAAGAACCAAAAAACGAAGAGCGCCCTAACAACCAATAAAATACGAAGATCTCCGGAGCTCTGTGTCATCATCCCTGAACCTTGCGAGAAGACCCTGCCACACAAGAATATGCAACCAGGCCCAACCAGGTCATCATATTCAACCATGGCATAATCACCACCATGCTGCTCCCCCCTTTTTTCGCTCCGATGCCGAAAAGACAAGGACACACATGTGCATCCAACACGCTTGCACCAGTCTTCACCATCTGTGGCTTTGAGTATTGCTATATGTGACCCTTCCAGGTGGAATAGAGATTCGGTTTCGGCGCTGCGGCTGGGTTAACCGCCTGGGCAAAGCAGAACATTCATGCAGCAGCATCACAAAGAAAGAGAAAGAGCAACAACAGAAAAATCATATCAACGAGAAGGAAGAAGAATCTCCGTCTCCGCACAACCACCACCCATCCGAGGACCGAACCGGCCGGTGTCGGTCGACCTCCAGACACCATAGCCTACGACCTTGACGATATCCAGGGATCCCCCACCGCGTAGACGAAGGCAAGAGACTCGCCTAACCGCGAACGGAGCCTGAGGAAACTTATTCAGACATCGTCTCCCTCGCCTCTAAGCCTAATGAGAACCCACCCGACGCACAACTTTGAGGTTCCCCCACCCTCCCGCCGCCGGAGGGGCCGACGGAGGGAGAGGGAACTAGCGGTGGCGCCGACGACGCTCAAAGAAAACGCGGTCGCCTCCTGTCGTTTGTGTGCGAGATCGATCTTTCCAGAAGTTATGAGACGCGTCTTGAATAGACCAGATCAGTAAAATTTCCCTACTGGTACCTTTGAAGTGCTCATATGAAATGAGGAAAGTGCCCCAGACTAGGCATCAAAATAACTCCTCATACCCACACCGAACTGGCTCCCCTACCATCGCCAACCCTATCACAAACCCCCCGACAGCGAGAATTCCGCCGCCGCCGCCATGCTCCGGCTCCAAAAGCGGCTGCTCTCTCTTCTCCGCGACGGCGGCGCCTCCCCTCTCCCCACCTCCCTCCACTGCCACCTCTGCGCTACCGCTACCGCCACCGCCACCGCGACCCCCTCCGCCGATTCCCCTTTCTCCGTCCAGGACTACCTCGTCAACACCTGCGGCCTCACCCGGGCGCAATCCCTCAAGGCGTCCAGGTCCATCTCCCATCTCAGGTCCCCCTCCAACCACGACGCCGTCCGCACCTTCCTCTCGGGCCTCGGCCTCTCCAGCTCCGACATCGCCGCCGTCGTCGCCGCCGACCCGAAGTTCCTCTGCTCCAATGTGGACGGGACCCTCGCCCCCCGCGTCACCAAGCTACGCGATCTCGGGCTATCCCCTTCCAAGGTCGCGCGCCTCGTCTTGATCGGCGCCCCCGCGTTGCGCTCCTGCGACGTCGCCAGCAGGCTTCAGTTCTGGATCCCATTGTTCGGCTCCTTCGACGAGTTGATCAAGGCCGTGTCGAGGGGAGCTCTGGGAGGTGGTGCCCTCCTAAGGTGTGACATTGACACAGTGGTTAAGCCCAACGTCGAGCTACTTCTGCGCTGCGGTTTTAATATCCCTGATCTCGCCAAGACCGGCCTCAGTGGGACGCGGGTGATCGTCTGCAGCCCAGAAAAACTCCAGGCATTGGTCGCACGCGCAGATGAGCTCGGGGTACCACGTGGCTCAGGCCTATTCATATATGCGCTCGCAACCGTCTTCTGGGTAACCCAAGAGAAGCTTGTTGCAAGAATGGAGTTACTGAAGAAGACCCTTGGCTGCTCCGACGACATGCTGAAAATTGCAGTCGTCAAGCACCCAAGCCTCCTAAGATCATCTGAGGACAAACTGCGCAACACGGTAGAGTTCCTGATCAACAAGGTTGGTCTTGAGCCAGAGTACATCGTGCGCAGGCCCGCACTGATGACTTACAGCCTGAAGGCGAGGCTTGAGCCTCGATATATTGTCATGAAGATACTGCAGGGCAAGGGACTTCTGAGTTCTGACTATTGCTCATTGGTTGTTGCGAGTGAGAGGTACTTCAGGTCAAGATTTATCGAGTGTTACAAGGAGAGTGTTCCTGAGCTCCCTGATGTGTATGCCATTGCTCGCGCAGGGAAAATACCCCCTCACCTCCAACCTTGACACTCGCCTGCTTGCGCAAGAACGTTCTCGCCAGGAAAATACAACTTTTACATAAACTGAGGTTTTGACAGGATGATTTGTTCATGATCACTAAGAAGGCGGCGCTTATCCTGGCTTTATCTGACAAACAGATTAAGCGAGTTGTGGAGTTCTAGATGAGGGATGTCGGTTTGCAGGCATTGTAGATTGCTCCAAGGCCAGTGTTAATTATGTATAGCCTTGAGAAGCGGTTGTTGCCCTGGTACTCCTTGCTCAAGCTTCTCAGTCAGAACGGGTTACTGGATGTGGAGTTGGACTACTATACCACAGCATTGCTGGCCAAGAAGTTTCTACAGAAGCTTGTGGATTCTTATAAGGATATTGTCCCAGGCCTCGCTGATGATTATGCCTCAGCATGTCTTGGGAAACCACCAAAAGGAGATGATCGCCCATGACACTGAAGCTGTGGTGTGCGAGAATCTGTTCTTTTGAAATTATCCGAGGAGTCTTGTCTCCACAAGACTGATATTTTGATCTGTGTTATCGGTTCAGAGCCAGAGTACGCTGTGCATTGATAAAGGGCTTGTGTCTGGTCCCCCGGCGTCATCATGAAAGGTCCTGCGGACAAATGGATTGTTGAACAACTTTAGGTTTTACCCATTAATTGCTCATTCTGAGGAGACTATGAAATCAAAGTTCATTATTGTCAGAAGGACAGTGTCTCTGGGCTCGCTGATATGTATGACACAGCTTGTGCGGTTGTGCCAAGGAGGTGCCCTACCAAGTTCAGCCTTGGCATCTTAAGATATTGAAGATTTGTTGTATCCTTTGGTGTGGTATGTGTGCAGATGGTAACACTGAAGCTTCTGCTCATTAGTTACTGTCCATTGTACAAACACTTTTAGTTAGTCTCAGCAATTGAACAACTAGGTTTCTGATCGCTAAAAGCAATTCATGTTTTTTTTTTTTGAGAAATCGATTACAGTCCATGTTCAAATTTTGGATATGTGGTACGAAGGAACTAGATTGTCTTATTGCCTTATTGCCCATGCCTGCTAGCCAATACTTATCCCTGCCACATGGCTCAAGGTTATGCTTAAATTCGAATGTTCTTTTACAGATTTATCACCGGGGTATTGGCAAATTAGCTGCTTCTTTTCTCACGTATCTGCTCATAGTGTTTTTGTTTCGACTGATGTTTACATCGCTGACTAGTCACTGCTGCTTCTTTAAGCTTTGTCATTTGTTTTTAGCTTTATGGACCACTCCCATTCCAACTGTTGTTGGCTGGTTGTATGCCTAACAGGATTTGGCAGGCCCTTTGAGTCTGCGGCCACTTGGTGGTCTTTTTTCTTTATTTCTCTTATGCTTTCTTTGAGCATGTTTGTGCTGATGCCCCAGCAGACTGTTTTATTTCGTTGCACTTGAAACTTGTTGTATGGACATGATGATGGCTTTGTTTATATTGTTTATAAAGCGGGGCGAAAGCCTATTTCGAGAAGGGTGTAAATAAAAACGGATCAGTAGTATGGTTTGGTTTAATGCTGATAGTATATTGTATATATGCATGTCATGTCCAAAAGACCAAGACCATGGGTGTATGGATAGAAAATATAGATATTCAATATGAATGTTCTTTGCCTTTGTTTGATTTGATGATGCACCTTCTTTCTCTACCCTCTGCGCCAGCCCCTCACACACAATATCTGCAGATGTGAACAGTGCAAGTAATCCCATGTTGATCCTAATATAATCCTCCCTTATAGATTATGCTCCAACAAAGAGAGGGGAGGTTTAGCACCATGGTTCAACCGAACCTACGGTCAGAGCCGTCCGATCTAGCATGACTCACATGTGGATCCGAGTCCTGTCAAGATTCTAATTTCTCTTCTCTCGTACTATCATTCCTAATACTACGTCTCTGCGTTAGTGATGCCTAGGCTTAGGGGTCCTATTTTTTTTTGGGGGGGGCATGATGGGCTGGCACAGGAGCCAACCACGAGAAATACAAAAATAATTCTATGCCAGGCTAGTTGCAAAAACAAAATTCTATGCCAGGCTTGTCGGAACTGTTTTTTGATGGAAGCAATGTTCAGTAAAAACTGTATGCCACATCTACATTGAGAAAAGTCTGAATATTGCTATTTGAAGAACAAACTTTCCACTTACGACTACGAGTCTATTCTCAATCCAGAAAAGCTAGAACTGAAAAAACATTTAGATGCCGCCATATTGACCATAAACTAGAACTGCAACAAAAATATTAGATAGTAATCCAGAAATATTCGATATTGCACAAATTTCAGATGCTCTCAATGTGTTGCCAGTAGATTTATGGTGTATATGTCGACATCTAAATTTTTGTAGACAATAAACAGCTGTGAACAGTGCAAGTGCATGGGAGACAACGCTCATTTCTTTCAAGAAAGGCTTATTATTTTATTCTCTATATTGTTATTTTATTGTTAGCAATCACGAGTATTAATAATATCCCGCCATGTGCCTTGATTGTTCCTGCCATGCATAGATCTCCACAAAAGTTGCCATGAGATGTGTGTCTCCAAGCGTAGATTTGAGTGAGCCATGGTTCCGCACAGATCTTCACAAAAGTTGCACTACTAGAAAATACCTTATAGGTAGCAGCTTAACAGTAGCGAGGGGTAATAGCCCCACGCTGCTCTTAACTAGCAGCAGCGCGGGCATACAGCCCATGCTACAGGTAAGACTTAGTAGTAGCGCGGGCCCACGGTCCAAGCGCTGCTGCTAAGTGGGCCACAAGGCCACCCCTGGGTCTAGCCTTAGTAGCAGAGTGGGCTGGCTGACCCGGCTACTACTAATATGTTAGATGTAGTGCTGGGTCCACGGTCCACGCTACTACTAAAACTGCACATGGGCAGGTGGTGGGCCCAAATTAGTAGTAGCGCGGGGTGCCAGACGCGCGCTATTGGTACTGACCTTAGCCGTAGCGTGGGTCGCCTGGCCCGCGCTACTGCTAAACCCACCTTATCCCCTACCCCGGCATGTCGGTTTCCTCTCCCTCACCATACTCACTCTCACTCCATCTCTCTCGCGCAGTGCTCTCTGGTCGTCATCGCCAGCCGCCGCCGCCCGCCACCGTCGCCCGCGCGCCACCGCCACCGAGATAGCTCCTCCTACCTCCCTCCTTCCTTCCCCTCCTCCCTCCCTCATTCCTCCCCCCTCCTCCCTTCCTCCCTCCCTCCCTTCTCTCTCTGTTCTTGTAGAATGTAGGTAATTTGAATGTAGGTTTTAGAATGTAGACATTGTAGAATGTAGGTTTTTTAATAGAATAAAAAACTTTAGGTCATTCGAGTAAATGTAGTTTTTTTAAACTATTTTAGGTGTTTTGAATATAATAGGAAATTTTAGGTTTTTTGAATAGATTTTTTTTAGTAAAAAAATAGTAATAGAAATTTTTTAGGTACAGAATTTTTTTAATATAAATGTATCAGAATGCCATATGAGAGATTTAGTAATAGAAATTTTTAGTAAGAAAATTTAGGTATGGAAATTTTTAGTAATTTTCTTTTTCAATATAGAAATTTATAGTAAGAAAATTTAGGTATGTAAATTTTTAGTATTGGACAATTTAATTATTTTTATGTCATTATCACTTTGTCATCAAAGAATGCTATATGAGATTTGATGATCTAAAATTTTCACTCGGTGGAATATGCAAACTTATCGTCGGAGCTTCGTCTACTTCCTCTACACCCGAGTCGGTGAGCTAAAAGTCCACCTCCTCCTTCTCTTCTTCTCGGACATGTGTATGATGATATTTGGACATGTGGCATTTGTGTGCAGGGAACACCTCCGAGTGGCCTATGTTTTGCCCGAATGTTGATTAATTTCCGTTCCGGTAAATTTTAGGCGCTCGATATGTCCTGTTTTAGCAAAGGTCATGCCGGAATTTTTCGTGGATTTCAACATGACTTGTGCTATAAAGTAGGAAATATCGAGTGCCCGTGATTTGCCAGAATAGGAATTAAATGACATTCCGACAAACCATAGGTCATTTTTTATGTCATTACTCGATATATGTAACGGGTTGACTGTCATTCTGTCGGAGCTCCTTGTGTGACTTTTTGTCTGCTCTTGAAGGAAGGATGGCGACTGTTGTCGTGGGGGTCGTTTCCTCTCCTTCTTCTCGTGATATACCTTGGTAATGCACGAGAGAAGGAGGGGAAGCGACCATCACCGATGGTCGAAATATCTGTGAGGGAGTGTGATGCGGAGCATCCTATGGTCATACCCATGGACCTACCATAGTCTCACCAAGTGCCAAGAGGACCGATGACACGAGCATGAGCTAGAACTCTCGAGAACGAGGTGACATCTCTCCTTAGTGATATCCATATGACCTCTCGAGACATGGCTACTACCTAAGTCCGGAATGTTATGCATGATCAGGTACCAAGAGAACCCTCTCGAAGATGCACATGAAGACAGACAAGTCTCCAAGTTCATGGATGAAGAGAACCAACGGAAGGAGTCGAGAACAGCTCCCAGGACCCGGACATCCGGCCATGACCCCAGACATTTGGCCCCTGGAGGTGTCACCAGCGGCCGCCCAACCGTCGAGCTACAGGGCCCGGACATCCGGCTCGACGCGTGCCCGGATATCTGGCCCCAGCCCGGAAATCCGGCATCCTTCACAGAACCGCCCCGAAGCCGGTCCCCGCCAGCCCGATCATCCGGCCCGAGCACCGGACATTCGGCCCGACGTGAACAGCCGGAAATCCGGCCATCAGCCCGGAAATCTGGACCGCGCCTGTCCAGAGAGCACCAAAACTGGACCCCACCAGCCCGGACATCCGGCCCCGCCCCGGACATCCGGTTCCTCGTGAAGGCCCGGACATCCGGCCCGACGCCCGGACGTCCGGCTCCTCCTGTCTGCGCACAGTGAAAGGGCCGAAGCCCATCTACCCCTTCGCCCCCATAGACTATATATACTTCTCCCCTTCACCATTCTAGGGTCAGCACTTGTTTAGCTCATTTGAGATATTGAGCCGTGCTCATCCACTTGTTACCCTCTCCATGAGAGACCGAGATCTCTCCGGAGAAGATCCCCCAAGTGGATTCAAGGCCCCTCACGGGAAGATCCTTCGTGGATTCAAGACCTCCTCTTGGAGAAGAACTAGCTACTTGTATCTTTCCTTTGTTGTGTTTGGATCGTGTATCTCGTTGTGTACTCGGATCTAGCACATGTGTAATCGAACCTCGTTGATTTGAGTGTTTTCTCTTGCGATTTCCCTCGTTTTCCCCCTCGTGTTCTTCGTGGGATCCCTCCATTTCGTGAAAGATCGGCCTTATGGTTTCCACCCTACATCATCTTGGTATCATGAGCCAAGGTTGATCACGAATTTGGAGCCCCTATTACCCCTTGTGTTCTAGCTTAATTTTGTTGTGTTCTTCCCCAATTTCAAAAATCCCCACAAAAATAGCCCCCAATTTTTTTTTGTGATTTGTTGGTGTGATGATGTTTTGTTGGATTTGATCCGTGGATTTGATGTGTTGAAGGTAGATCTAGCTTCCCCTAACTTTTCCCCAAATTCCATCCACGAAATTCCTCGAATTTTGCCCCGCAATTTTTCATTCCCACGAGATCCACCAAGTTCTTCACGGAGCAGGTGCCCCGGACATCCGGCCCGACAGCCCGGACATCCGGCTCCTGGCAGCAACACCTCCTCCACCACTTCTTTCTTCCGCCTAACTTTCGCCAATTTTGCCCGGCCACCACCAATACTTCCGCATACCACCACCGCTTTCCGCAACCACCATTTCGCTTACCGCTACCACCTCCAACGTTCTTGACACGTTGTGTTATTTGAGAATTTGAGTTACAGTTTGCGTTTCCTAACGTGTTTCGGCTACTTAGGGACAGTTCGACATTGACATCACCGCCGCTCATCTTCGTCATCGACCACTTCATCATTTTGACACCACCCACCGTAAGCAAGGACGGTAACCTCGACGACACTCTCATACATTACTCTTGCCATTGCATTGATAACCCCATAGCCCATTTTCGCGTCACTTACCTATCGAGACTAGCCTTTGAGTATTGCCCGCAACGTTACTTGTGCACATTAGTGATCATTGCATATATCATCTCTTCTTGGTATTATCTCTTGTGTCACAAGGTTGTCATCGCACACAAAAATAGCTACCTTGGTTCGTCAAGTTTTGCATGAGAAAGAGCTCAAAAGAGAAAGAGCCAAACAAGCTTTTAAGCAAAAGAGAAAGGTAAGCAAAGAGCTTTTAAGCAAGAACCATAGCATCATACCACATTAAGATTGTCATACTAGATCATCTTGGATCATATCACCGGAACATCATACATAGAGCATACTTGGGATAGAAGTCCTAGCATTTTGCTTTGTAGGTTGTGCACAAGTCTCGTATCCGCCTTTTGAGCAATCGTGCTAGCGTCTCTCTAGTGTTGTGCAACAAGAGCATTTTCTGTGGATTCCACATTTTGAGCTCATTTTTGGTTGCACGACCCCATTTATCTTTCCGTGTGTGTGTTTCCGGGTACCACTACTTGCTATTGGTCTACTTGTTGCATTTGTAAATTTGGGAATCTTTTCCAACATTATTTAGCCTCACTAACAATTGCATAAATTTTGTGCCACCATCCTCACCAAGCTCCACCATAAGCTTTATTTGTGTAGGTGTGAGAAACCGACGAGATCCGATACCAATTGTGCTATTTCCTTGTTTCACTATTGAGTGATCATTGATCCATCTTCAACATTGGATAAGGTACATTTGGTCTAGTTCTTTTCATTCTTCCACTTACATTTGCTTGAGATGATGGATAGGCCAACTACTTCTTGGAATCCACTCTTCATTGAGCAAGATGATGACTCGAACACCTTCGTCACCAAGAACCACCTTTTTGGCGCGCAAAGAGCTTTGCATCAAGAACAACAAGCATAGAGCGACCGCATCGACAACCTCGCCACCGATTTGCGACAATCCGAGCAACGTACAAGAGACTGCTTCGACACCAAGCTTGACGCACAAAAATAGGAGAGCAATGCAAGGATGGACGAGATTCGCGCCTTGTTGATCAACCGCTCTTCTACATCTTCGTCCTATTCAAGACGGAGCCACTCAAGTCGATATTCTTCACACTCTTCTTCGGATGCTAGTCCTCCTCGAGCTCGTTCACATCGTAGCCAAGACCATGAAGTTCATCAAGCTCCACAAAACCCATTCCATGGCAATGGTTTACAAGGCCGTCTCCGTGAACGTGAACGCCAACGGCAACAAGCTAATGAACCTCCGGTCCAAGAGCAAGCTCCAATATGCCAAGATCAACAAGAACATCAAGATGGTGATGCCCTCCAACAAGAGAAACAAAGTCGTGAGGAGCAAACACTTGAAGCCCAACAAGCTCTACGTGCATCTACACAAGCCGTCAACGCGCGAAACCGCCAAGTATGTCTACAAGAAGAGGCCCTTTGCCGTGAGCACCAAGAAGACGCTGCACGTCTTGAGGAGCTTCAATAGACGAGGAATCGTGCTAACCTTCCACGACCTCAACACCAAGTTAACAATGAGGCGCAAGAGAACCAAGCGGTTTAAGATCCTCGTCCATGGCATGACCGTCATCATCATCACCATCGACCCCAACACAATGACGAGCAACGCTACGACAAGCTCAAGTTCACCATGCCCAAGTTCTCCGGAAGCAACGATCCCAAAGAGTACCTTTCATGGGCATTGAAGGTTGACAAGATCTTTCGTTTGCACAACTATGAGGAAGAGAAGAAGATCACCATGGCATCCCTTGAGTTCCAAGACTACGTCCTCATTTGGTGGGAACAAGTCATTGAGCGTCGAGAGGCAAGAGGTGAACCACCCATCACAACATGGAATCAAATTAAGGATGTCATGAGAGCACGCTTTGTGCCAACCTACTATAACCGCGACCTTTTCAAGAAATTACAACTACTCAAGCAAGGAACAAAGAGCGTTGAAGAGTACTACAAGGAAATGGAGATTACCATGATACGAGCCAATGTCACGGAAGATGATGAGCAAACCATGGCAGTTTTCTTGAATGGACTCAATCATCCTATCAAGAAGATCGCCGACTTCCAACCTTACTCCAACCTCATCTAGCTAGTGCACCAAGCTACCAAGGTGGAGCGACAAGTGCAAGATGACTTCAAGTATGCCAAGTTCTCTTCCAAGACCTACGGCTCCTCCTACAACCAAGCTTCAACGACTTCGGCACCTTCTTCCACGACAAAAGCTTCACCAAGCAACGGCGACAAGTCAAGTTACAAGAAAACTTTGACATCTTCAAGTCGTCCTCCTACTACAAGCAACTTGAAGCCGAGAGCTTCATCATCTACTCCAACCAATGAGACCATCAAGACGAGCTCCCTTAAATGCTTCACATGCGGCGGCCGAGGCCACAAGTCCTTCGAGTGTACCAACAAGCGTACCATGATCCTCAACGATGACGGCACCTACGACTCCATGAGTGAAGAGGAAATGGAAGCCCTTGAGCACGTGGCCATGCACCGGCAAGTGAATGAAGATGAAGACAATCAAGTCTTTCGTGACAATGATTCGAGCCCCGCTCTCGTTGTCTCCAAGGTTTTGACACTCCAACACCAACAAGAGGAAGACCAACGTTGCCACATCTTCCACACCAAGGTGGGCATCAACGGTCGTTCCGTGAAGGTCATCATCGACGAAGGAAGTTGCCATAACTTGGCAAGTGAAGAGCTATGCTCCAAGCTGCAATTGGTCAAGATGAAGCATCCTCGTCCCTACAAGGTCCAATGGCTTAGCGACTCCGGCACCATTCAAGTGGAGCACATGGTTCAAGTATCCTTCAAGATCGGAGCATATGAAGACACTTTGGAATGTGACGTGGTTCCCATGTTCGTTTGCCATCTCCTACTTGGACGACCATGGCAATTTGACCGCGGTGTCATCCACAACGGGCGAACCAATCACTATAGCTTCAAGATGAAGGGAAAGGAGTACGTGCTACGACCTATGTCACCAAGTCAAGTAATCGCCGACAAGCAAGCAACCACCCATCATGGAGAGAATAGTGAGAGAGTGAGCCACCCAAAAGGGAGTGAGAGCCACAAGCCAAAAATGAGCGCCTCCACGATGAGCGACAAGAAAAACTTAGTGCTATTTGCTACCAAAAGTGAGATGAGAGAAGTGTGTGAGAACCCATCAAGTGTTATGCACTATGTCCTATTGTGCAAGGACGAGGCAACAAAAACTAACCCCTCTCACCCTCTACCTTTTGTGTTGTCTAATATCTTGCAGGAATTCAAGGGCATCTTCCCCGATGAGCTACCCCCAGGACTACCTCCACTACGAGGCATCGAACATCGAATCGACCTCATACCCGGCGCACCGCTACCTAACAAAGCTCCCTACCGCGTCAACCCCAACGAAACTAAGGAGATCCAACGGCAAGTACAACAACTCATCAACAACGGACATGTACGTGAAAGCTTAAGCCCTTGTGCCGTACCAGTTATTCTTGTGCCTAAGAAAGACGGTAGTTTTCGCATGTGTTTCGACTGTCGACCCATCAATGCTATCACGGTCCGCTATAGATATCCTATTCCTCGCCTTGATGACATGCTAGACGAACTTAGTGGAGCCACAATTTTCTCTAAAATTGATCTTAAAAGTGGCTACTATCAAATCCGCATACAAGAGGGTGACGAATGGAAAACGGCTTTCAAAACCAAATTTGGCTTATATGAATGGTTGGTCATGCCAATGGGTTTGTCCGAAGAGCACGGAACCTTTATGCGTGTGATGCACTTTGTTCATCGCCCTTACATTGGCGTATTTGTTGTGGTTTACTTAGACGATATTCTTATCTTTAGCAAATCTCTCAAAGATCATGTCACCCATCTTAGAACCATTTTGCAAACTCTTCGAAAAGAGCGGCTCTATGCTAATATGGAGAAATGCAAATTTGGTGTGGACAAACTTCTTTTCTTGGGTTTCGTTGTGTCTTCTAAGGGTGTTCATGTAGATGAAGCTAAAATTGATGCTATTAAAACTTGTCCACAACCAACTAACCTGCAACAAGTGCGAAGCTTCCTTGGGTTAGCCGGATTCTACCGTAGATTCATTAAGGATTATAGCACCATTGCATCCCCTTTGCATGCCTTGAGTAAGAAGAATGCACCCTTTGTTTGGGGACCATCCCAAGATACCGCATTTCATGAACTTAAGAATTTGCTTACACATGCTCCTTTGCTTGCTTTGCCCAATTTTGACAAAACTTTTGAAATTCATTGTGATGCTAGTGGCAACGGCGTAGGAGGTGTGTTAATGCAAGAGAAGCACCCCATAGCATACTTTAGTGAGAAACTTTCCGAAGCGCAACTTAGTTATCCCATCTATGACAAAGAGCTATATGCCTTAGTGCGAGTTTTGCGTGAGTGGGAACATTATCTTCGCCCTCATGAATTTGTCATCCACACGGATCATGAAACGCTTAAGTACCTTAAGGGTCAAACTAAATTGAATAAGCGACATGCCAAGTGGAGTGAGTTCATAGAGTCATTTCCTTATGTCATCAAGTACATCAAAGGTAAGGAAAATGTTGTGGCGGATGCTCTTTCCCGGAAATGCATGCTTGTTACTAAACTTGAATTGAATGTCATTGGTTTTGAGGACATAAAAGACTTGTATGCGCATGATCCCTACTTTTTCTATTCCTTATGCCAAATGTTTGACGCATACATCTTGGGAACGCTATTACATCAAAGATGGTTATCTTACGAGAGCTAACAAACTTTGTATCCCTGAGTCTTCTCTTCGGTTGTTACTTTTGCAAGAATCTTATGGAGGAGGACTTATGGGACACTTTGGACGAGACAAGACATTTGCTACGCTCTCAAAGAACTACTTTTGGCCCAAGATGTTCCGCGACGTCTCACGCTTCACCAACCGATGCTCTACATGTCGCAAAGCTAAGTCTAAAGCTCAATCCCATGGTCTCTATATGCCACTTCCTATTTTGTATCACCCATGGGAAGATATTAGTATGGACTTTGTTCTTGGTTTTCCTAGAACTCCAAATGGCAAAGATTCCGTGTTTGTTGTTGTGGACCGATTCTCTAAGATGGCTCATTTCATCCCATGCAACAAGATAGACGATGCTTCACAAGTTGCAAATCTCTTCTGTAGGGAAATCTTGCGTCTACATGGAGTGCCAAAGACTATTGTCTCGGACCGCGACGTCAAGTTCCTAAGCTACTTTTGGAAGACCCTATGCGCCAAGCTCGGAATCAAGCTTTTGTTCTCTTCAGCATACCATCCTCAAACCGACGGCCAAACGGAGGTCACAAACCGGACGCTATCTACTCTACTCCAAGTGTTGATTAAGAAGAACATAAAGGAGTGGGAGGAGTGCCTACCAATCGCCGAGTACGCCTACAATCATGCAAGACACTCTACTACCGGCAAGTCCCCCTTCGAGGTCATCTACGGCTTCAACTCGTTGTACCCATTGGACATTCTACCTCTACCTCTACAAGAGCGCATCAACATGGATGCAAGTGCACGAGCGAGCTATCTCAAGAAGGTGCATGAAGATACAAGGCACACCATAGAGCGACAAGTACACCGCCTCGTGACCAAGCTCAACACCAACAAGCAACCCATGATTTTCAACATCGGAGATCTTGTGTGGCTACACCTTCGCAAGGACCGCTTCCCCAACGAACGCAAGTCCAACCTTCTACCTCGAGCCGACAGACCCTTCAAGGTGATCGAACGCTACAACAACAACGCCTACAAGATCGACATCCCACGCAACAAGTACAATGTGAGCGATATCTTCAACGTCAAGGATCTCTCGCCCTACCATGGTGATGAAGATTTCGATCCGAGGCCGGATCTTTCCCAGGGGGGGGGGGGAGATGATGCGGAGCATCCTATGGTCATCCCCATGGACCTACCATCGTCTCACCAAGTGCCAAGAGGACCGATGACACGAGCACGAGCTAGAGCTCTCAAGAACGAGGTGACATCTCTCCTTAGTGATATTCTATATGACCCTCTCGAGACATGGCTACTACCCAAGTCCGAAATGTTATGCATGATCAGGTACCAAGAGAACCCTCTCAAAGATGCACATGAATACGGACAAGTCCCCAAGTTCATGGATGAAGAGAACCAACGGAAGGAGTCAAGAACAACTCCCAGGACCCGGACATCCGGCCATGACCCCGGACATCCGGCCCGTGGAGGTGTCACCAGCGGCCGCCCATGTGACGCCCCGGCTCAATCGTGCACTAATCATACACGCAATTGCACACGATCAAGCCTAAGGACTCACTTGAAGATATCACAACACAACTCTAGACATAAATTAAAATAATACAAGCTTTACATTACAAGCCAGGGGCCTCGAGGGCTTGAATACATAAGCTCGCTTACAAGCGTCAGCGGAAGCATCAGATATCTGAGTACAGATATAAAAGAAAGACAGAAAATCCTTTAAGAAGGCCGGGCAAAACAAAACACTACGATCGAAAAGGCACAGGCCTCCTGCCTGGGACCCTCCGAACCTACTCCTATTAGTCAGCCAACTCGAAGTAGTAACCACCCTCGAGGTAGTAGTAGTAGTCGTCGACGGGGGCAGCTATCTCAGGGGCTCCGTCATCTGGATGCATCAAACGGATATGGGGAAAAAGAGGAAGCAAAGCAACCATGAGTACTCATCCGAAGTACTCAGCAAGCAAGGATCTACACTACATATGCACTGTTATCAAAGGGAAAAGGCTGTATATGTGGATTGGGCTGCAGAAATGCCAGAATAGAGAGAAGGCCTAGTCCTATCGAAGACTAGCATCTTCAGCGGTCTTGCAGCATTAGAAGAGTGTAGATTAGCACAGTATAAAGTCATAGTAGCAATAAGTATCAACCTCGGCCAGAGATCCTTTCTCGACTCCCTGCGAGAAAGCAATCCCAGAGCCGTAATATCCAAGTATCCACCTCGGCCAGAGATCCTTTCTCGACTCCCTGCGAGAAAGCAATCCCAGAGCCATACTATCCATTTCTCATCTCAAGTATCCAGTTCTAGTTGTATCGATCGGGATACAACTCCGAGCGTCCGTTACCGAGGATCCGGCTATGCATAGATTAGTTCTTCCCTGCAGGGGTGCACCAACTTACCCACCACGCTCGCTTAACTCTGGCCAGACACACTTTTCTGGGTCATGCCCGGCCTCGGCCAAACGACATACCGCAGCCCTACCTAGAGCTCAGCAGAGAGGTCCCCGCCGGTCTACATCCTAAGCGCTCAGGGGTCTTGGGCCATCGCCCTGTGCACTCTGGGTCGTTGCGAGCAGGGCGAATCTCGGTACCACCACTATAGGATGGCGCCGGCCCAGCCATGCCGCAATGCTGAACTGGACGTCTGACAAAGCTTTCGGCTAATGCATACGACGCAGAGTACCCATATTTATTCCCGCGTGATGGTTAGTGCTATCGGGCCAAAGGCCCACTCAGATCAAATATCCAAATCATTAGTGTGTTGGTAGCATGCGGTAACATGCAGAGACTCACGATCGATGTGACCCTGTCGCCCCGTCTCGAGGACTTGCAGCAAGGGCTAAGAATGCCCGGCCACGCCTCGTAATTATCTCACGGGCACCCTCCAGGTCAACCCGTCTCCACATCACTCGCGGGTACCCCTCAGGGTCGACCCGCCTTTCCAAGTAACAGTTGTAAAGTCCAAGTATCCATGTGTCCATAACATTAGGGAATCTGAGGTATCACCCTCATTGGATTCCTACTCGATGTATCCGTCAAGGTGAACTTAGGAGGAATCACCCTCGAGGTTCACACTTGAGGTGTTGCACGACGGCGTCGTTATCGGAAGTGGTGAAGGAGGAATCACCCTCGATGACCACGACCGAATAGCTACTCTACAGAGTTAACATCAGAAGTGCTAAACGAGGTATCACCCTCGGCACTCGATGGTAACACTGCAGTGTCGTACAACTAAGGGGGTGATGTGCAGTGCCGGGGCCTGGTTGTCGATCATGTTGATCGAGTCATCTGATAATCCAGCGGGGGCAACAGGGTCAAAGTGGGGTCTCTGGTGGGTCTCTATCCAGCCTATACTAAGCAGTTTAGGATAAACAGGTAGGTATCAACAGCAGCTACAAAAACATGCTATGCATCAGAAATAGGATAAGCAGTAGCAGCAACCATTTCTAATGCAAGCATAAGAGAGAAAGAATAGGCGATATCGACATGTTCAAAAGGGGGGTGCTTGCCTGGAAGCTCTGCGGCAAGAGAAGGGTCATTAATGGCGTAGTCAAACTCCGGAGCTGCGTCGGTCTCGGGGACTGCGTCGGTCTCGGGGTCTACAGAGAGAGAAGAGGGGGAGGAAACAGATAAATACACAACAATCATATACAACACAGAGCATGACATGCTATGGTGCAGTGCAGGGTTGCCTAAAAACATGTCTAAATCATTTTAGTTATTTTAGGATTAAAGTTGGAATTAATAACCGGTATGTATGCACTATTCATCTATCGGAAACATGCGAAAATTTGTGGGTTCACCTTCGTAGAGGATCCCGTCATGGAAACAGATGGCACGATTGGATTCGTCTCGTCGTTCTGAGCAACTTTCATGTATAAAGTTTTTCGATCCGAGCTACGGTTTAAATTCTACGAATTTTCAAAGATTAAAACATTTTTTGGAATTATTTTAAATTAACAGAAAAGGTTTATTGGATCAGCATGACGTCACAGTGACATCAACAGTCAATAGGGCGGCTGACTAGGTCAAACCTGACCAGTGGGGCCCACCTGCCAGCTTCTCTGGGTTAACAGTGGGTTAAACTAATCTAACAGAATCAATTAGTGGGGTGGGCCCCAGGTGCCAGTGACTTAACTGATTAACAGATTAGTTTTAAAAACTTAATTAACTTAATTAAGAGCAGGGGCCCACAAGTCAGTGTCTGGTGTGAACAGTGACCCTCATTGACCGTGGTCAATGCGGTCAAACAGAAGCGTAGGGGCCCACTGTCAGCCAGGTCAGCACCGGCGCCGGAGTTGCACCGGCGAGCTCTCCGCGGCGGCCGAATGCCGGAGAGGCTCGGATTTTCGTTACAGAGTGCCAAATCGCGTGTTTTAACTTGCGTTCGAAAGCTGACGCTGCCGCGCATCGAGTGGTGCCACTGGACCGACCGAAGATGGCCGGAACATGAATCTGCAAGGTCGCCGGCGGCGGTGGTCTATGGTAGCTCGGCGAAAACGAAGAACTAGCGCGCGCACGAGCGATCTAAAGCGCTAGGCCGCACTGCTGGAGTGCCCCGAGCACGATGGCGTGCTCGGACGGCCATGGCATCGATGGAAGCGACGACGATGAGCGGCACGGCGGAGCTAAGCTCGACCGTCCATGGCAGCGACGTTATGTGCAGCAGAACGAGGGGGAGGCAGGGGAGGACGTGCGTTGCTCACCGTGCGGGCGCAAGGAGGCCCCGTGAGTGAACGGGAGCGCAGAGGGAGGCTGCGTTCGACGGGAATCACCGGCGGCCGAGGCGGAAGGGGACGAGGTGGATCCGGCACTGTGGTGCCTCCTGGCTCCAAGGGCGGGCACCGGTCGACATGGAGGATGACGGCGGACGCCTACGGCATGTCGGCCATGCGGGGCGATGATGGTGGCCGCGGGATCGACGCGGCGACGGCGGCGGGCGCATTCGGCTGCGTGAGAGAGAGAGAGAGGCGAGCGAGCGAGAGAGAGCAAGGAGGAGGGGGAGCAAATGGACGAGGAGGTCCAGGGGGAAGGGATGAGGCTGGTCCTTATCCCCTCGGCGTCGGTGGCATCGACGTGTTGCCGTTTCGCCGGCGCGCGCGCGCGTAGCCACGGGCATGGCGACAGCAAGGCGAGAAGGATGACGACTGTGCGCAGAGCAGGCTGGGCTGGCTGGGCCTGCCACTGTGCACTAAGGCCCAGTCAGTCCAGGCCTTTCTATTTTGTTTTCTATTTTTTATTTACAAAGATAGTTTTGTAATATTCCAAGCCACCAAATGGCTTAGCAAAAATTGGGTGCCTGGCCAAAACAATTACTATGGAATATTGTGCTCTGCCACAAAAAGTTTGGGCAAGATTTGAATTCATTTGAATTATTCAAAAATGAATATAGCATTTAAAGTGCTATTTTGGCACTGTTATAAATGCTTAGGCCCATTTTGTGGTTGATGGTGATGTTGTTTTCCTTAACAACATTTGTTTTGGAATATTTGCTAGAAGGTGACCAATTTTCCAGCAAATTTTTAGCAACTTGAATTTACACTTTGCATTTGAATTGATTTCAGTGAAGGGATTCGCAATAAGGGAATTAACCACTATGATCAAGCAATGCAATTGAAGACGACTTGGCATGATTGTCATTATGTCACAGTGCTTTATTACACAGGGGTGTTACAGCCAAGCCGTCGCGCTACAGTGCCCGGACATCCGGCCCAGGCCTAGGACATCTAGCCCGACGCGTGCCCGGACATCTGGCCCCAGCCCGGAAATCCGGCATCCATCACAGAACCGCCCCGAAGCCGGTCCCCACCAGCCCAGACATCTGGCCTGAGCCCCGGACATCCAGCCCGACGTGAACAGCCGGACATCCGGCCATCAGCCCGGAATCCGGACCGCGCCTGTCCAAAGAGCACCGAAACTGGACCCCGCCAGCCCAGACATCCGGCCCCGCCCCGGACATCCGGCTCCTCGTAAAGGCCCGAACGTCTGGCCTGACGCCCAGACGTCCAGCTCCTCCTGTCTGCGCACAGTGAAAGGGCCAAAGCCCATGAACCCCTTCGCCCCCATAGACTATATGTACTTCTCCCCCTCCACCATTCTAGGGTCAACACTTGTTTAGCTCATTTGAGAGATTGAGCCGTGCTCACCCACTTGTTACCCTCTCCACGAGAGACCGAGACCTCTCCAGAGAAGATCCCCCAAGTGGATTCAAGGCCCCTCACGGGAAGATCCTTCGCGGATTCAAGACCTCCTCTTGGAGAAGAACTCGCTACTTGTATCTTTCCTTTGTTGCTTTTGGATCATGTATCTCATTGTGTACTCGGATCTAGCACATGTGTAATCGAACCTCATTGATTTGAGTGTTTTCTCACGTGATTTCCCTCGTTTTCCCCCTCGTGTTCTTCGTGGGATCCCTCCATTTCGTGAAAGATCGGCCTTAGGGTTTCCACCCTACATCAGAGTGTCCACCATATACTGTCGAAATATGAGAGAGGAAGAATCCCGACTGTTGTCGTTGGCGTCGCTTCTTCTTCATTCGCAGGTGCAAGACATTTTGGTGTAATGCACTTTCGAATGAAAGGAGGAGCGACCATCACCGACGATCACAAATGTCAGAGAGCAAGAATCCCGACTGTTGTCGTGGGGGTCGCTTCTCCTTCGTTCCCATGTGCTAGACATTTTTGTATAATGCACTCGGGGACGAAGGAAGGAGCGATCATCACCGACGGTCGAATATATCAGAGAGGGAGTGCCCACCATATACACCACGTGGGATGAGAGTTTTCAAGGAAGTCTCGACAGACCAAAAGTCAACCCGTGTTGAATAGTGATCTATGTGTCGAGTTCCTGCTAATTGCCCTCGATTTATAATCTTTGAATTATGAACACAGGAAATGTCTGACGATGATAGGATCCCCGAGTGCGAATATTGCAGCGACGACCGGGTATGTGCGTCAGGCATCACCTAGAAAATGGTAGATTCTTCACCATCAAGCTGGACGAGACCTTCGATGTTTTTACGGTACGTAACGACGACAAGTATTTTTTCATAATTAAGCTGGATGAGAAGTAAAGTATTATGTGCGACAGGCACCTATTGCTATCCATCGGCTCCTCGTATTGTTTCGCGTGTGTGCGTGAGTTCCCGGTGAGTAGCGGGTCGATCAAACATCTAGCTAGCTTGCTACCTGCATGTGCTAGTTAGGCCGAGAAATCGATCCAGCAGCTAGCTAGGCTGCTTCCTTTGGTATGTGTATCTCTTGCCGTCTAAAGTCTACATATGTGCAGTCTGAGTGCGGCTGTAAAGTACTCGGCTAGATCGACGACTGCGTGATAGCTCTTGATAGAAAGTAATCGTCTACGAGCACGTACAAGGATTGGGCCAACAATTTGGTATCAGAGCTTTCATGTATTGGCGTGATTTTTGGAAAGCAATAGAAGTCTCATGTCAAACACACGCAAGGAAATCATGACGGCGGCAGCGGAAGCACCGATGCCAATGGTGGGGGGTCACAATTCCCCCGTCTAGATCGAAAAGACTATGCACTATGGGTGATGAACATGGAGGTCGCGATGGAGGGGGTTGAGTTCTGGGAAGTCGTTGACCCCGGCAGCACCGAGTACGCAAAGGGCGCGACGAAGTATCGGATAGATCATTAGGCGTTAACGGCGATCTACTCCACCATGTCTAAGGATCTGCCACAACACCTAGTCGGAAAGAACTCAGCGAAGGAGGCATGGGAGACCATCAATATCCTGCACCAGGGTCATGACCGTGTCAAGGAAGCACACCTTCAGTCCCTGATGAGAATCTACGAGTGTCTGAAGATGGAGGAAAGTGAGATGGTTGATCAGTTTGCCGCCCGTCTCAAGACAATTGTGAAGTACAGACATTTGACGACAAACACTTTCATGAAATGTAAGTTGCTTGGAGGATATGACATGGTGATCATCAAGAAATCCATGGATGAAATAGATAGTAATACCATTTGGGCATTTTAACTTGCGCCCCACAAGTTTTCTCTGGTCCCCAGCATTGTCTTAAGAACCCAATGCATTTTGGCTGGAGACCCGATCCTGCAACAGAAGTTAATTCTTCTTAACCACCCACATCTGAAGGGGTGGCTTAGAAGCAATGAGTCTAAGTGCAGCATCTGAGAATTTTGGTTTTGAAGCCTTAGCAAATAGTTTCGCATGGGGTGAGTAGTACTCATATGAATAAGCAGAGAAATTCTTTGATTTGTGAACATGATGGTTCAAATTTTAATGCTCATATTCATGAGCCTAATCATTGTTTCCCTGCAAAACATTGGCGTTAGGACGACCATATGTGGTTCACTGTCTGTATGAAGACTTTGGGCCTTTTGAAGCCTTTGGTCTGGGATTTGTCTTCTTCCCTGGTGGTGTCATGATGACATTGACAGGAAGCTTTTCAAGAAGACTTTTAGGCACCCAAATCTTCTTCGTAGGAGAACCATTCCTGCAGTTAGTTCTAATAAACCTGACAAACACTTCACCATTTTGATTTTTGAACAGTTTATATTTTCAGTCATCTGACTCATCAACGATGATAGGGTAGCACAGTTATAGCCAGATAATGTGGATGGATCCACTGATGGCCCTTTGCAGCAACCCAGGCTGTTTTGGGGTATAGCTTAGGCTTCCAGTAAGATTCATCAACATTCTTTTTCCTCTCGAAACCAACACCCTCTTTCCTAGGGTTTTTGTTCAAAATCCGCTTCTTGAGGACATCACAAAGAGTCTGATGCCCTTTGAGGCTTTTGTACATGCTTGTTTCAAGCAATTTCTTCAACCTAGCATTTTCATCAGCAATAGTAGTGGTTTCCTCAGAAGAGGGGTTACTTACCACATCAGCAATTGAAGATATTGCAGCTTCAGACGCATTTGAACATTTAGTAGAGGAAGTAGCGTTATCACTCTCAAGACATATTAAGCAAGGTGGTGCAAAGTATTCCTGAGCGATACTGATCTGTTGAGCGAGAAGTGAATCATTTTCAGTTTGAAGATCATCATGAGACACTCTCAACTTTTCTAGCTCTTTCTTCCTTTGAGGATAATCATAGGAAAGGTTCTCATGATCAGCTGAGAGGATATTGATGTCTACTATGCAACTTTACTTCTTGTAGACTCTGTTGGGCCTCCAAACGCAGAGTTTTGTAGGACAGTAGCAAATTTCCCTCAAGTGAACGACATAAGGTTTATCAATCCGTGGGAGGTGTAGGATGAAGATGGTCTCTCTCAAACAACCCTGCAATCAAATACAAGAAATCTCTTGTGTCCCCAACACACCCAATACAATGGAAAATTGTATAGGTGCACTAGTTCGGCGAAGAGATGGTGATACAAGTGTAGTATGGATAGTAGATATAGGTTTTTGTAATCTGAAAATATAAAAATAGCAAGATAGCAAGTGATAAAATGGAGCACAAACGGTAATGCAATGCTTAAAAACAAGGCCTAGGGTTCATACTTTCACTAGTGCAATCTCTCAAAGTGCTAACATAATTGAATCATATAATCATCCCTCAACGTGCGATAAAGAACCACTCCAAAGTTCTTATCTAGCATAGAACATAAGAAGAAATTGTTTGTAGGGTACGAAACCACCTCAAAGTTATCCTTTCCAATCAATCTATATCGAGCTATTCCTATAAGTGTCACAAACAGCCCAAGAGTTCGTACTAAAATAACACCATATGATTCGCATCAACCAACACTAATGTCACCTAGATACTTCAATGTCACCACAAGTATCTGTGAGTCAATTATACGATACTGATACGTCTCCATCGTATCTACTTTTCCTAATGCTTTTGCTCTTGTTTTGGACTCTAATTTGCATGATTTGAACGAAACTAACCCGGACTGACGCTGTTTTTAGCAGAACTACCATGGTGTTGTTTTTGTGCAGAAATAAAAGTTCTCGGATTTAGATGAAACTTTTTGGAGATTTATTTCAGAATAAATAAAAAATACTGGAACCAAGAACCATCGGAGGGGGTGCCCTGGTTGGCCACGATACACCAGGGCACGCCACCCGCCCTAGGCGCGCCCTAGTGGGTTGTGGTCACCTCGTGGCCTCCCTGACCCTAATCTAGATACTATAAATACCTATTTTCGAAAAATAGGAGATGAAGTTTCATCGCGTTTCACGATACGGAGCCGCCGCCACCTCCTGTACTTCATCGGGAGGCCAGATCTGGAGCCCGTTTGGGGCTCCGAAGAGGGGAATCTTTGGTCTTCGTCATCACCAACCCTCCTTCATCACCAATTCCATGATGCTCCCCACCGCGAGTGAGTAATTCCTTTGTAGGCTCGCTGGTCGGTGAGGAGTTGGATGAGATTCATCATGTAATCGAGTTAGTTTTGTTAGAGCTTGATCCCTAGTATCCACTATGTTTTGAGATTGATGTTGCTATAACTTTGCTATGCTTAATGCTTGTCACTAGGGCCCAAGTGCCATGATTTCAGATATGAACCATTTATGTTTTCACCATTATATCTATGTTCTAGATCCAATCTTGCTAGTTATATGCACCTGCTACGTGTTATGATCCATAAACCCCAGGGTGACAGTAATTGGGATACTTTCCGGTGATGACCGTAGTTTGAGGAGTTCATGTATTCATTATGTGTTAATGCTTTGTTCCGGTTCTCTATTAAAAGTAGGCTTTAATATCCCTTAGTTTCCTTATGGACCCCGCTGCGACGGGAGGGAAGGACAAAAGATGTCATGCAAGTTCTTTTCCATAAGCACGTATGACTATTTACGGAATACATGCCTACATTATATTTATGAAGTGGAGCTAGTTCTGTGTCGCCCTAGGTTATGACTGTTATATGACGAATATCAACCAACGAATCCACCGATCCAATGCCTACGAGTTTTCCACATATTGTTCTTGCTAAGTTACTACTGCTGCTATTACTGTTACACTTGCTACAAAACCATTGCTATCACTGTTACCGTTACCGTTACTGTTACCATTACTATCCAACTATCATACTACTATGCTACTAATCACTGTGCTGCAGATATTTAATCTCCAGGTGTGGTTGAATTGACCACTCAACTGCTAATACTTGCAAATATTCTTTTGCTCCCCTTGTGTCGAATCTATAAATTTGGGTTGAATACTCTATTCTTGAAAACTGTTGCGATCCCCTATATTTGTGGGTTATCAAGACCTTTTTCTGGCGCCGTTGTCGGGTAGCATAGCTATATTTGTTGAGTCACTTGGGATTATTATCTATTTATCACTATGAAGAATCTGAAGGATACCAAAACCAAGATCGTTCCGTCTAAAACGAGGGGGGGTAAGGATTTGCCATCACACTCTGCACTTGATTCACCTTCAGTTTTGAGTAAACTTGCAACACCACCACATGCTATTAATCCTGATATGTCACAAGTTATTAATGATGCTACTTCTGCTATGAATGATAATTATGATGATGCTAGTGTAACACCCCCAGTGGTTAGCCACAGTAATCCCATTTTGATAATGCCAAGTCAGCATGATTATTAGTGCATGATCATCATTAACATCATATTGCATTTCAACTCCTAAGTCAAAATTCAAATTTAAATAAAAGTGGAAAATAAAAGTTGTCCAAACCTGAAAACTAAAATGTGCCTCATGTTGCAAATATTCCCAAAGCATTTATAAAAATGATTGCAACATTTGTTGGAATTGTAAAAGGACTCGAACAACAAGAAACAACAGCAACATAGCACTATTTAATCCTTTTCAAATTAACTAAAATCCAAACAAAAAGATATGGACGCCAAACCAATTTCTAGCAGTGACTAATTTGACACTGCTAATATTTGGACCAGTCTCATATTTTACAAAAGTCCAGAAGTAGCCTAGACATTTTTGCAAAACAGAGATACATGAGAATAAAAAAAAAGGATAAAAGAAAAACAAAACAGAAAAAGAAAGCAAAAGAGAAAATAAAAAGGCCCCCCTCCTCCCGGGCCTCGGCCCAGCCACATGCCAGGCCGGCCCATCCCCACTCCCTTAACCCCCTGGTGCCGAAACCCTAGCCACCGACACCCCCATTCCCCCCCACTCATCCCCACGCCTCGCTCTCTCTCTCTCCCCCTCTGGATCGAGATCGAGGGCCCGACGCCCGTCGCCACCCCGTCCTCGACGCCGCCCCGGACCATCGTCGCCCGTCGCCGGCCGAGGCCGCCTCGCCGCCGCCCGCCTCCTCAACCCTCCCTCCTGCGTGGATCCGTTCGGGGCAGTCGACGCCCCCGACGCCCTGCGCCCGCGCCACCACCGGACCCCGTCGTCACCATCCCCGCCGTCGCCGGCGTTCGCCTCCCCGACCTCCTCCCCGCGCCCACTGCCGTGTCCCTACGCCTCGCGGTGAGGCCCGGCCTCTCCTTCCCCCTGTCCCCGTGCGCACGCGCCCGTTGGCCGCCGTCGCCTGCGCTGCCCCGCGCCCGTTCCCCGCTCGCGGCCGCGCCCGTAACCGCGCTCCCGTGCGCCTGCTGCCCTTTCCCCGTGGCCTCGCTCGCCCCGCACTGTGATGCTGTGGCTGCTCGCGCCGACCCCGTCCGCCCGCCGCCGCAGCCGTTGCGCCTCCCCGTGCCCGCGCCTTCGGCCTCGCCTCCTGCGCCGTGCCTGCTGCTCTGCTGAGCTCGCCGTCGCCGCCAACCGCGGCCCCGGCCGGTCGGCGCCCAGGTCCGGCGCCCCGGGGCTCTGTCCGCCGCGCTCGGGTCAGCCCCGGCGGGCGCCCACGCCCGTTAGCACGCGCCCGCCCCGGTCGGCCTCCTGGGCCACTGCCCAGTGGGGCCCGACGCCCTGAGCCACTGACCTTGAGGGCCCACCTCAGAACGGTTTAAAAATGAAAATAAAAATTATTAAAAATAAATATTAATTAACTTAATTAACTTAATTAATTCTGTTTAATTAATCTAATTAATTAATTAGTCTAATTAAACTGTAATTAACATAATCAAACACTAATTAGCCTAATGTGAGAATGACAGGTGGGACCCACTGGTCCTGACGTCATGCTGACGTCAGCAGACACTGTTTCGGATAATGTTAATTTAAATAGTTAATTAAATTCCAGAAATTAATAAAAACTTTAGAAAATCATATTAAATAATCTGTAACTCCGATGGAAAAACTTTGTACATGAAAATTGCTCAGAACGACGAGACGAATTCGAATACGCGCTCCGTTCGTCCGTCACGCGTCCCTAACTATCCGAACATGCAACCGTCCCTCTCCGGTCATCTGTCTGACAAATGTCCGGAACCGGGAAAACATTCCCGGATGGATTCCTCCTTCCTCGGTGACGTGCAACCACACGTTAGAACACACCCGACACTGCATATCGTCATGCCGTACTTTGCATTGCTCATGTTTGCTCTATATTTATACTGTTTCCTCCCCCTCTTCTCTCTCGATAGAGCCGGTACCGACGCAGCTCCGGAGTTCGACGACCCCTGAAGACCCCTTGCCCTTGCCGCCGAGCAACCAGCAACCCCCCCCCCTTTGATCATCCCGATATCGCCATTCTATTTCTCATGCTTGCATGATTTGCTGCTGCTGCTGCTTTACCTATTCTGATGCATAGCCTGTTTATTGTAACCTGCTGTTGAAATTACCTGCATATCCTAAACTGCTTAGTCTGAGCTGGGTAGAGACATATCATGACCCCACTTATCCGACTGCCCCGCTGGATATCAGAAGACCGATCAACGGGAATTGAGACCAGGCCCCGACACCGCACCATCACCCCCCCCCCCTAGTTGTAACGACGCTGCAGCGTTACTATCGAGTGCCGAGGTTGATACCTCGTGTAGCACTTCTGATGTTAACTTTGTAGAATAGCTATTCGGTCGTGGTCATCGAGGGTGATTCCTCCTTCACCACTTCCGGTAACGCCGCTGTCGTACAACACCTCAAGTGTGAACCCAGCGAGGGTGATTCCTCCGAGTTCACCTTGACGGATACATCGAATGGGAAATCAAACGAGGGTGATACCTCGGATTCCCCTGATGTTATGGACACACGGATACTTGGACTTTACATTGTTACTTGGATAGGCGGGTCGACCCTGAGGGGTACCCGCGTGCGCCTGAGAGGCGAGTGCTGTGAAGACGGGTGCCAGTGTGGTGCCCGAGTGGTGAATACGAGGCGTGGCCGGGCATTCTTAACCCTTGCAGCAAGTCCTCGAGATGGGGCGACGGGGTCGCATCTTTCGTGAGTCTCTGCTCGTTACCGCAAGCCCCTAGTCCTAACGATTTGGATATTTGATTCGAGCAGGCCTCTGGTCTGATAGCACTAACCATCACGTTGATGTAGCCTTTGCTATGTCTCGTTGTGTACTTCCCTACCGCGTGCCTGCGCGCCGCCTAGATGTCTAGCCCTCCCTTTTCTACTGTCGTAATGCCGGATACTAACCGAGGCTATGTGCGGATTTGAATGTCTGGTGCGAATATGCTGAATTATCTATTGCACTTCCTTCTGTTGTGCGTGATACTTCATGAATCATTCCATACACATGCAGTTTTTCTTGCTAAACTGCCCCTGTTGATTTGGCAGGATGGCTGACGATCCTCCACCTCCACCCTATATGGCCACAATGATGCAGCAGTTTATGACCGGACTATTGGCTCAGTTCCCAAATCAGAATGCTCAGCAACAGAATGTTCCAATAACTCTGGCAGAATTTGTGCGCCTCAACCCGTCCGTTTTCCGCAACTCCACCAATCCTATGGATGCTGATGATTGGCTCCGTGACATCCTGTTTGAAATGGAGCCAGCTAATGTTGCCCCTGACAGTTACGTCACCTTTGCGACATTCCACCTGAAGGGCCCAGCTGCTCAATGGCGGGAAAGCCACAAGGCTATGTTGCCTGCAGAGACTGTAACCACTTGGCAGGAATTTCAGTCAGCTTTTCGTGCACGGTACATTCCTCAAGGTCTGATCGACCAGAAGAAGCAGGAGTTCTGCAAACTCTCACTGGGCAAAATGACTGTGGATGAATATCAGAGGAAATTTATCGAACTGTCCCGCTATGCTGAGGATGACGTCAACACCGACACTCGCAAGCAGGAGAAATTCCGTGAAGGACTTCGTACTGATATAAAACTTGCACTTGCTGTCCATGATTTCGCAGACTTTGCAACGCTTGTCAGCAAATCTTTCCAAGTTGAAACAGCTCTGACTGAGTACCAGGAGTCACTCAAGCGTACTCGAGATGTCGGCTCTTCTTCCGGTCGACCTACTCAGAAATGTCGAGTCTGGATCCCTCACAATATTCATCATCGACCTGCTCCAACACCAAGGCCGTCATATGCTGCACCTCGTCTGCCCCCACCACCAAGGCAACTGAACATTTCAAGTGGACAGCCCAATGTTGGTGTTTCTCCCCATAATGATGGTCTGTGCCACCAGTGTGGACAGCCAGGGCACCGTGCTATTAACTGTCATCAAGGTCAGCCTCAGAATGCATCACGTCATCCTGTTGTTCGTAGGAAGGGCCATCGGACCCATCATTCCAGAAATCGTAGTGCCAGACTACCTGCTAGTCAACTTGTTCATGTCAACCAAGTCAACAGGGAAGAAGCTCGACAGGACCCCAACATTGTGATGGGCACCCTTCTAGTGAATTCAATCCCAGCTTCAGTCCTCTTTGATTCTGGAGCATCGCACTCCTTCATGTCCAAAAGTTTTGCGTGAAGCCATGATATACTTTTTGAGGAGATGTCCATCCCATTAGTAATCCATTCACCTGGGGCTAATTGGCAAACTACCATGGTTAGCCACGGTAACCACATTGTGATCGGAGGATTGATGTTCCCCGTTTCACTTATTGCTCTCAAGACCTCCAACATAGACATTATTCTCGGTATGGACTGGTTGAAGCCCCATAAAGCTTTGATTGACGGTGCCACTGAAACAGTCCGCCTCACACACCCTTCCGGTCAGACTGTCAAATACTCAGCTCGTACAGTGCAGGACGCCGAAGCTCAGATATATGTTCTGAATGCATTGAATGCTTCACCTCTTGAAGGCATCGAGAACGTTCCAGTTGTTCGTGATTTTCAAGATGTATTTCCAGAAGAACTTCCAGGGATACCCCCTGCTAGAGCTGTTGAGTTCGTCATAGACTTGAAGCCTGGCACAACACCTATTGCGAAGCGTCCTTATAAGATGCCTCCGCATCATCTTCTCGAGCTTAAGGAAGAAATCGACACGTCACTTAAGAAAGGTTTCATCCGCCCCAGTTCCTCTGCTTGGGGAGCACCTTCACTCTTCGTTAAGAAGAAGGATGGAACTAACCGGTTGGTTCAGGATTACCGACCTATCAACCAAGCAACAATCCAGAACAAATATCCGCTTCCCCGGATCAATGATTTGTATGATCAACTTGCCGGTTCCTCAGTATTCTCTAAGCTTGATTTGAGGTTGGGTTACCATCAGATTTGTGTTCGTGAAGAGGATATTCCCAAGACTGCATTTGTTACTCGTTATGGCTCATACGAGTACACCGTCATGTCATTTGGCTTAACAAATGCTCCAGCCACATTCTCCCGTTTGATGAATTATATATTCATGGATTACCTCGACAAGTTCGTTGTGGTTTATCTAGATGATATTCTGGTCTATTCAAAGAATAAGGAAGAACATGCTGAACACCTCCGTCTTGTACTGGAAAGGCTCCGAGAACACCAGTTGTATGCCAAGTACTCCAAATGTGAATTCTGGCTATCTGAAGTAACCTACCTTGGTCATGTAATTTCCAAAGATGGAATTGCAGTTAACCCAGAACGAGTTCAGGCTATTCTTGATTGGACTCCTCCAAAGAACGTCAAGCAAGTAAGAAGTTTTCTCGGCCTTGCAAGTTATTGCCGTCGTTTTGTCGAGAATTTTTCAAAGATTGCTAAGCCTTTGACTGATCTGCTTCACAAGGGCGTTAAGTTTGAATGGACAGGAAAATGTCAGGAAAGTTTTCAAACACTCATAGACAAGCTGACATCTGCCCCAGTACTATCTCCTCCAGATACCCGCAAAGACTTTGTGATTTATTGTGACGCATCCCGTGAAGGATTAGGCTGTGTCCTAATGCAAGAGCGTAAAGTGATTGCTTACGGCTCTCGTCAGTTGCGCCCACATGAAGAGAATTATCCGGTACATGATCTAGAACTAGCTGCTGTCATTTATGCACTGCAGTTGTGGCGACATTACCTCCTCGGTAATCGTTGCGAGATATACACGGATCATAAAAGTCTAAAGTACTTGTTCACTCAACCTTCTCTAAACCTCCGTCAGCAAAGATGGATGGAGGCCATTGCGGACTATGATTTGGGTATTTCCTATACCCCTGGCAAGGCTAACGTGATGGCTGATGCCTTAAGCCGCAAGTCCTATTGCGACAACCTCATGGTTAGGCGAGCTCAACCTCGTCTTTTTGAAGAACTATGCAAGCTGAATCTACGTATTGTTCCACAGGGTTCTCTTAATAACCTTGTGATACAACCAGATCTTGAGAAAGCTGTTAAGAATGCGCAAGCTAAAGATGCTGAAATTGATCTGATGAAGAAAGACCTTCACCTTGTAAAGTACAGGGATTTCTCGCTATCTGAAGATGGAACCTTGTATTTCAGAAACCGCATTGTCGTACCTCGCTTCGAACTCATGACTGACAAAGTCATGAAGGAGGCACATGATACCCCGCTGTCTATTCATCCGGGTAGCACCAAGATGTATCGTGATCTCGACAAAGGTACTGGTGGTCTAAAATGAAGCAGGACATTGCTCGTTATGTTGCCGAATGTGATGTGTGTCGTCGCGTTAAAGCAGAACATCAGAAACCAGCTGGAATTCTGCAACCACTTCCTATTCCTCTATGGAAATGGGATAAGGTTCAGATGGATTTCGTTACAGGACTTCCCAGGTCACAGAAGGGTCACGATGCTATTCTTGTCGTCGTCGACCAACTCTCTAAAGTTGCACACTTTCTGCCTGTCAAAGAGACTATCACTGCTAGTCAGTTAGCAGAGTTGTATATCTCCAGAATTGTTTCACTCCACGGTATTCCGAAGGAGATTAGTTCGGACCGTGGCAGTCTTTTCACCTCAAAGTTCTGGGAAAGTTTCCAAACAGCTATGGGAACTCATATTACCTGGAGTTCAGCTTATCACCCTCAATCTCAAGGCCAAGTCGAATGAGTCAATCAAGTGCTTGAAGACATGCTTCCAGCTTGTGTTATTTCATTCGGTAAGAAGCGGGAAGAATCTCTTCCTTATGCCGAGTTCTCTTATAACAACAGTTATCAAGCCAGCTTGAAAATGGCCCCCTTCGAAGTACTTTATGGACGTAAGTGTCGAACCCCTCTGAATTGGTCAGAAACTAGGGAACGACCGCTCGTGGGTCCGGATATTATTCAACACGCCGAAGAACAAGTTCGTATTGTCCGAGAAAATCTCAAGGCGGCTCAGGACCGCCAGAAGAGCAACTATGATCGCAAACGATGGGGTTTGACTTATCAGCCTGGTGATCAAGCTTATCTGCGTGTCACTCCTATGAAGGGCACTCACCGTTTTGGAATCAAGGGCAAGCTAGCTCCACGCTACATTGGTCCTTTCCGCATTATTGCTAGACGTGGTCAGGTGGCATACAAATTGGAATTGCCACCGCAATTCTCTCATGTCCACGACGTCTTCCATGTGTCGCAACTTCGTCAATGCTTCAAGGAATCTCCGCACCGAGCTGTGGATCACGAGATGCTCGAATTGCATGATGGTCTTTCATATAAGGAGCATCCGATCCGCATCCTCGATGAAGCTGAACGTCAGACCCGTCAGAAGGTTACCAAGTTCCTCAAAGTGCAGTGGTCAAATCATACTGAAGATGAAGCCACTTGGGAACGCGAGGATAATCTTCGTGCGGAATACCCCGAACTTTTTCCTTCTACCTCTTAATTCTCGGGACGAGAATTCTTGTTAGTAGAGGAGATTTGTAACACCCCCAGTGGTTAGCCACAGTAATCCCATTTTGATAATGCCAAGTCAGCATGATTATCAGTGCATGATCATCATTAACATCATATTGCATTTCAACTCCTAAGTCAAAATTCAAATTTAAATAAAAGTGGAAAATAAAAGTTGTCCAAACCTGAAAACTAAAATGTGCCTCATGTTGCAAATATTCCCAAAGCATTTATAAAAATGATTGCAACATTTGTTGGAATTGTAAAAGGACTCGAACAACAAGAAACAGCAGCAACATAGCACTATTTAATCCTTTTCAAATTAACTAAAATCCAAACAACAAGATATGGACGCCAAACCAATTTCTAGCAGTGACTAATTTTGCACTGTTAATATTTGGACCAGTCTCATATTTTACAAAAGTTCAGAAGTAGCCTAGACATTTTTGCAAAACAGAGATACATGAGAATAAATAATAAGAAAAAGATAAAAGAAAAACAAAACAGAAAAAGAAAGCAAAAAAGAAAATAAAAAGGCCCCCCCTCCTCCCGGGCCTTGGCCCAGCCACATGCCAGGCCGGCCCATCCCCACTCCCTTAACCCCCTGGTGCCGAAACCCTAGCCACCGACACCCCCATTCCCCCCCCCCACTCATCCCCACGCCTCGCTCTCTCTCTCCCCCTCTGGATCGAGATCGAAGGCCCGACGCCCGTCGCCACCCCGTCCTCGACGCCGCCCCGGACCACCGTCGCCCGTCGCCGGCCGAGGCCGCCTCGCCGCCGCCCGCCTCCTCAACCCTCCCTCCAGCGTGGATCCGTTCGGGGCAGTCGACGCCCCCGACGCCCTGCGCCCGCGCCACCACCGGACCCCGTCATCACCATCCCCGCCGTCGCCGGCGTTCGCCTCCCCGACCTCCTCCCCGCGCCCACTGCCGTGTCCCTACGCCTCGCAGTGAGGCCCGGCCTCTCCTTCCCCCTGTCCCCGTGCGCACGCGCCCGTTGGCCGCCATCGCCTGCGCTGCCCCGCGCCCGTTCCCCGCTCACGGCCGCGCCCGTAACCGCAGTCCCGTGCGCCTGCTGCCCTTTCCCCGTGGCCTCGCTCGCCCCGCACTGTGCTGCTGTGGCTGCTCGCGCCGACCCCGTCCGCCCGCCGCCGCAGCTGTTGCGCCTCCCCGTGCCCGCGCCTTCGGCCTCGCCTCCTGCGCCGTGCCTGCTGCTCTGCAGAGCTCGCCGTCGCCGCCAACCGAGGCCCCGGCCGGTCGGCGCCCAGGTCCGGCGCCCCGGGGCTCTGTCCGCCGCGCTCGGGTCAGCCCCGGCGGGCGCCCACGCCCGTTAGCACGCGCCCGCCCCGGTCGGCCTCCTGGGCCACTGCCCAGTGGGGCCCGATGCCCTGAGCCACTGACCTTGAGGGCCCACCTCAGAACGGTTTAAAAATGAAAATAAAAATTATTAAAAATAAATAAATATTAATTAATTAATTAAATTATTAACTTAATTAATTCTGTTTAATTAATCTAATTAATTAATTAGTCTAATTAAACTGTAATTAACATAATCAAACCCTAATTAGCCTAATGTGAGAATGACAGGTGGGACCCACTGGTCCTGACGTCATGCTGACGTCAGCAGACACTGTTTCGGATAATGTTAATTTAAATAGTTAATTAAATTCCAGAAATTAATAAAAACTTTAGAAAATCATATTAAATAATCTGTAACTCCGATGGAAAAACTTTGTACATGAAAATTGCTCAGAACGACGAGACGAATTCGAATACGCGCTCCGTTCGTCCGTCACGCGTCCCTAACTATCCGAACATGCAACCGTCCCTCTCCGGTCATCTGTCTGACAAATGTCCGGAACCGGGAAAACATTCCTGGATGGATTCCTCCTTCCTCGGTGACGTGCAACCACACGTTAGAACACACCCGGCACTGCATATTGTCATGCCGTACTTTGCGTTGCTCATGTTTGCTCTATATTTATACTGTTTCCTCCCCCTCTTCTCTCTCGATAGAGCCGGTACCGATGCAGCTCCGGAGTTCGACGACCCCTGAAGACCTTGCCCTTGCCGCCGAGCAACCAGGCAAGCCCCCCCCCCCCGTTTGATCATCCCGATATCGCCCATTCTATTTCTCATGCTTGCATTAGAATTGCTGCTGCTGCTGCTTTACCTATTCTGATGCATAGCCTGTTTATTGTAACCTGCTGTTGATAATTACCTGCATATCCTAAACTGCTTAGTCTAGGCTGGGTAGAGACATATCAGTGACCCCACTTATCCCGACTGCCCCGCTGGATTATCAGAAGACCCGATCAACGGGAATTGAAGACCAGGCCCCGACACCGCACATCACCGCCCCTAGTTGTAACGACGCTGCAGCGTTACTATCGAGTGCCAAGGGTGATACCTCATATAGCACTTCTGATGTTAACTCTGTAGAATAGCTATTCGGTCGTGGTCATCGAGGGTGATTCCTCCTTCACCACTTCCGGTAACGCCGCTGTCGTACAACACCTCAAGTGTGAACCCAGCGAGGGTGATTCCTCCGAGTTCACCTTGACGGATACATCGAGTGGGAAATCAAACGAGGGTGATACCTCGGATTCCCCTGATGTTATGGACACACGGATACTTGGACTTTACCCTGTTACTTGGATAGGCGGGTCGACCCTGAGGGGTACCCGCGTGCGCCTGAGAGGCGAGTGCTGTGAAGACGGGTGCCAGTGTGGTGCCCGAGTGGTGAATACGAGGCGTGGCCGGGCATTCTTAACCGTTGCAGCAAGTCCTCGAGATGGGGCGATGGGGTCACATCTTTCGTGAGTCTCTGCTCGTTACCGCAAGCCCCTAGTCCTAACGATTTGGATATTTGATCCGAGCAGGCCTCTGGTCTGATAGCACTAACCATCACGTGGGCATAGTATGGGCGTTCTGCATCGTATGCATCAAAAGCTCTGTCAGACGTCTAGTTCAGCATGGCGGCACGGACGGATCGGCGCCTTCCTGTAGTGTTGGTGCCTGGCTTCACCATGTGCGCAACGACCCGGAGGGCGAGGGGCGATGGCCAAGACCCCCTTGCGCTTAGGATGTAGACCGGCGGGGACCTCTCTACTAAGCTGTAGGTAGGGTTGCGATGTGTCGTTTGACCGAGGCCGGGCATGACCCAGGAAAGTGTGTCCGGCCGAAGTTAATCGAGCGTGTTGGGTAAGTTGGTGCACCCCTGCAGGGAAGAACAGTTCTATCGATAGCCGGTCCTACGGTAAAGGATACTCGGAGTTGTATCCTGATTGATACATTTTAGAACTGGATACTTGGATACTATGGCTCTGGGATTGCTTCTCGCAGGGAGTCAAGAAGGGATCTCCGGACGAGGTTGATGATTGTATGGCTCTGGGATTGCTTTCTCGCAGGGAGTCGAGAAAGGATCTCTGGGTGAGGATGAGACTTAATGATACTGCTACATTATATTGTACTGTTCTACCCTCTTCTATTTCTGCAAGACCGCTGAAGATGCGAGTCTTCGATAGGACTAGGTCTTCTCTCTATTCTGGTATTTCTGCAGCCCAGTTCACATATACAGCCTCCCCTTGAAAATGTTGCATATGTAGTGTAGATCCTTGCTTGCTGAGTACTTCTGAGTACTCACGGTTGCTTTGTTTTCCTTTTCTCCCCATATCAGTTTGACGTGACCAAGATGACGGAGCCCCTGAGACAGCTGCCCTGCCGACGATCGCTACTACTACTACCCAGAGGATGGATTCTGCTATGAGTTGACTGACGACCAGGAGTAGGATCGGAGGGTCCCAGGCAGGAGGCCTTCGCCTTTCGATCGTAGTGTTTTATTTTGCCCCGCCTTTCTAAAGGCCTTTCTGTTTCTCTTTTAATATCTGTACTCAGATATCTGATGCTTCCGCTGACGCTTGTTCGCAAGCTTATGTATTCGAGCCCTCGAGGCCCCTGGCTTGTAATATAAAGCTTGAATGACTTTATTTATGTTTTAGAGTTGTGTTGTGATATCTTCCCATGAGTCCTTAGGCTTGATCGTGTGCATTTGCATGTATGATTAGTGCACGATTAAGCCGGGGGCGTCACACTAGTACCTTGCTTGATGATCATGTGCCACTAGGTGAATTTCTTGATGAACAAATTTCTAGAGCTAAAGATATTGAGAATGCTGAAACTGATGAAGTCTTTGAAACTGCGAATTATGAAACACCTATTAGACCTAGCTCTCCTAGAGTTGAATTGCCTAAGATACCTAAGGGTTATGTAATGGATGAGGAGATAGCTAGAGACTTTCTTGCTTGCAATGATAGAGATGATCTCAAGAAGTTACTATGCAAACTAAAGGAAAAAAATTTGAATGCTAGAATGAAATGTGATCCTAAGTTTGCTACTTCACCTATCTTTGTTACTGATAAGGATTATGAATTCTCTGTCGACCCAGAGTTAATTACTTTGGTTGAATCTGATCCTTTTCATGGCTATGAAACTGAAACTGTAGTGGCACATCTTACTAAATTGAATGACATAGCCACATTTTTTGCTCATGATGAGAAAATTCGGTACTACTATATTCTCAAATTATTTCCGTTCTCATTAAAGGGAGATGCTAAGATATGGTACAATACTCTTTCTCCTGGTTGTGTGCGTAGTCCCCAGGATATGATTTACTACTTCTTTGGAAAATATTTTCCTGCTCATAAGAAACAAGCTGCCTTACAGGAAAAATTTAACTTTGTGCAAATTGAAGAAGAGAGTCTCCCACAAGCTTGGGGGAGGCTTCTCCAATTTCTTAATGCTATGCCTGATCATCCACTTAAGAAAAATGAAATACTTGATATCTTCTATAATGGACTAACAGATGCTTCTAGGGACTTCCTAGATAGTTGTGCTAGTTATGTTTACAGGGAACGAATTGTTGAGGTAACTTAGTGTTTTACGAAAGTTCTTCGGTTTCATGCTAATCGAAAGTGGTTGTTAATAAGACTTGATCAACCTTATTAATGGATCATTTTTGAGAGGTATGAAGTTGATGAATTTAGTAGGCACAACCTTCTGTCCCTACCTTTTGTTTTCTGTTTTTCTTAGTTAAATAAAATAAAATGCTATGTTTATCCTGTTTTCTTAATTTTCCGTGCAATAAAAAAGTGCCCAAAAATAAAACTTCTCAGAATGCCCGAAAAATTTAACACATTTTTTTCCTATTATGTGAGAATTTCTGGTGCAAATAACATCAGAGAGGGGTGCACCTGGTGTCCACAAGACACCAGGGCACGCCAGCAACCCCAGGCGTGCCCTGGTGGGTTGTGGTCCCCATGTGGGTCCCCTCACTTACCCCTTGCCTCAAGTTTATCTAGATCACCAAGCAATGGAACATCACCAGTTTATTGACGCTGCTGATTCTTTTCATAATATTTGTTAGAACTTGGTTTTCAGTGTGGATACCCATGATGTTATTTCATTGCCTGCACCTGCTTTGTTTGATTCTGTTGCCAGGAATGGATATAGGGTCATGCCTGAGGACATTATTGCCTACCGGAATAACCAGGCAGCGGCAGAGCAGGAGCCCCAGGATTGGGACGCTCAAGTGCCGCCGCCACATCACTTCTACATGGGACCGAACGGATACTACGGATGGTGATTACCAAGCTAGGCAAAAAGCCTAAGCTTGGGGGAGTACGTATTTCCACTGACATTATATTCATGTTCACACATTTCATTCCAGTTGTCGGTGTCCACACTCTTTCATTGTATTATCCTTGCTAGATTTGTTTTTTCCGCTTTCTTCTTGTGTGTTTGAAAAACTTTGAGAAAACCCAAAAAGATTTCTCGATTCTTCTTTTGCGTGTTGGGAGCTTTCCCATGTAAATAGTTTTTATTGTTTTTGTTTTCCCTTCTTTAATTTGCTTTCTCCTAGAAAAAACTAAAAAATCCAAAAATATTTTAGTGTGTTTCTCTGAATTTCTTTTCTTTTCATTGAGTCGTACCAAGGAGAAGAGCACGATGAAAATGTTGAGTGGCTCTCATAATTATTATTGTTTATCTAAAAAGAGCTCAAATTACCTTGTCTTCTCCTTTTGAATAAAATGTTTGCAAATTCCGGCTTAGTCCACGACACTCTTGCACTACTATTATTTTCATATCGTTCGGTCGTGCAAGTGAAAGGCAATAATGACGATATTTGATGAAGTGACTGTGGCAGAGAGAAGCGGGTATGAACTCTACCTGTTTTTGTTTTTGTAAATATGTTTAACCTAGTATCCATGATTCAGCTTATTATGATCAAACATGTTTGCGATGACAATTAGAGATTACAGTTGCTCAGGCCATGCTTAAGTAACTAGGAGTGGATAATGATTTACCTTGGATGTCAACATGCATTAAAATGATTGTGATGTAGTATGATGATATGGTATCCTCCTCTGAATGTTTCAAGTGGCTTGACTTGGCACATGTTCACGCATGTAGTTGAATCAAAACGAACATAGCCTCTATGATATTTATGTTCATGGTGTTCATATCCTACTCATGCTAGTATTCAATGTTGATTATGCATGACGCATGTTCATGACCATTTTTGCTCTCTAGCTGGCCGCTTCTCAACCTATTTGCTAGCCTTCGCCTGTACTAAGCGAGACTAATGCTTGTGCATCAAAATCCTTAAACCAAAGTTATTCCAGATGAGTCCACCATATCTACCTATATGCGGTATTACCCTGCCGTTCCAAGTAAATTTGCATGTGCCACCTCTAAAATTTCAAATGAACATCTGTTTTGTGTGCCTGGATTGCTCATGGAGTGATAGGGGGCGGTCAGTATCTTCCATGCTAAGCGGGTTATTCTCATGATGAGTGTTTATTCACTTGTCCTTGCACGAGAGGGGCGGTAATAGGGATTCCCAGTCCTGAAATAAAAAAATTGCAAATAATTAAACAAAACTCCCCCAGGATTGCTGTTGGTATGGACGGTACCCATGGATTCGGCTAGCCATGGAGTGTGTTTGTTGGTGGAGGGGGAGTAAACCTTTACTTTTACCGCTTGGGAACCGCCGCTAATGTTTTAGCATGGAAGATATTGATAACTCATGGTCGTAACGTTGACAGGAAGGGTGCACCTCCCAAAATTAAACTTATCTCTGATTTAAGATTTGAGCTCTGGCACCTCTGCAATTCCCTGCTTCCCTCTGCGAAGGGACTATCTATTTACTTTTATGTTGAGTCATCACCTTATCAAACAAGCGCCTGACCTGAGAGCACAATTGTCATCCTCATGCATTGTGTATAGTTAATGTTGAATGCATCATGACTAGATCTTTTCTACCATGCATTACAATGTTTAGTCGCTGCTTGAACTTTGGAGGTGCTCTACATTTATGTTTTGCGGTCTCAGAAAGGGCTAGCGAGATACCACTATTGTCATATTATATCATGATTGTTTTGACAAAGTGTTGTCAGTTGAGATATTTTATTATTGCTCGCTAGTTGATTATGTCATTGATATGAGTTAATATAATTTCTAAGAGTTATTGTTGACATGGTTAGTCATGATCTTTGCTGAAAACCTGGGTGCTACTTAAGCATATATATGTAAACAAGAACAAAAGAGTTCGTAAAAGTTTTTCTTTATCACTTTCAGTTTGTCAACTGAATTGCTTGAGGACAAGCAATGGGTTAAGCTTGGGGGAGTTGATACGTCTTCATCATATCTACTTTTCCTAACGCTTTTGCTCTTGCTTTGGACTCTAATTTACATGATTTATATGAAACTAACCCGGACTGACGCTATTTTCAGCAATACTAACATGGTGTTGTTTTTGTGCAGAAATAAAAGTTCTCGGATTCGGACGAAACTTTTTGGAGCTTTATTTCGGAATAAATAAAAAATACTGGAACCAAGAACCATCGGAGGGGGTACCCTGGCTGTCCACGATACACCAGGGCGAGCCCTGGTGGTTTGTGCTCACCTCGTGCCCCCCTGACTCTAATCTGGATACTATAAATACCTATTTTCGGAGAGAGAAATAGGAGAGGAAGTTTCATTGTGTTTCACGATACGGAGCCGCCACCACCTCCTGTTCTTCATCGGGAGGCTAGATCTTGAGCCCATTCGGGGCTCCGGAGAGGGAAATCTTCGGTCTTCGTCATCACCAACCCTCCTTCATCGCCAATTCCATGATGCTCCCCACCAGGAGTGAGTAATTCCTTCGTAGGCTCACTGGTCGATGAGGTGTTGGATGAGATTCATCATGTAATTGAGTTAGTTTTGTTAGGGTTTGATCCCTAGTATCCACTATGTTCTGAGATTGATGTTGCTATGACTTTGCTATGCTTAATGCTTGTCACTAGGGCCTGAGTACCATGATTTCAGATCTGAACTAGATCCGATCTTGCTAGTCATATTCACCTGCTACGTGTTATGATCCGTAAACCCTAGGGTGACAGTAATTGGGATACTTTCGGGTGATGACCATAGTTTGAGGAGTTCATGTATTCATTATGTGTTAATGCTTTGTTCCCGTTCTCTATTAAAAAGAGGCTTTAATATCCCTTAGTTTCCTTATGGACCCCGCTGCCACGGGAGGGTAGGACAAAAGATGTCATGCAAGTTCTTTTCCATAAGCACGTATGACTATTTACTGAATACATGCCTACATTATATTTATGAACAAGAGCTAGTTCTGTGTCGCCCTAGGTTATGATTGTTATATGATGAATACCATCCAACGAATATACCGATCCAATGCCTACGAGTTTTCCACATATTGTTCTTGCTAAGTTGCTACTGCTGCTGTTACTGTTACACTTGCTACAAACCCATTGCTATCACTGTTACCGTTACTGTTACTGTTACCATTACTATCCAACTATCATACTACTGTGCTACTGATCACTGTGCTGCAGATATTTAATCTCCAGTTGTGGTTGAATTGACAACTCAACTGCAAATACTTGCAAATATTCTTTGGCTCCCCTTGTGTCGAATCTATAAATTTGGGTTGAATACTCTACCCTCAAAAACTATTGTGATCCCCTATACTTGTGGGTTATCAAATACGCATCAAACAACTTCAGATTCATAATATTCAATCTAACACAAAAAACTTCAAAGAGTGCCCCAAGATTTCTACCAGAGAAAGTAGGACAAAAACATGCATCAACACCTATGCATAGATTACCCCAATGTCACATCGGGAATCCGCGAGTTGAGTGCCAAACATACATCAAGTGAATCAATATAATACCCCATTGTCACCACGGGTATTCATATGCAAGACATACATCAAGTGTTCTCAAATCCAACAAAGTATTCAATATGATAATAGTGAAACCTCAAAGGTATAAACTCAATTCATCACAACAAGATAGAGAGGGAGAAACACCATATGATCCAACTATATTAACAAAGCTCGCAGTAAATCAAGATCGTGCTAAATCAAGAACACGGGAGAGAGAGAGAGATTAAACACAAAGCTACTGGTACATACCCTCAGCCCCGAGGATGAACTACTCCCTCCTCCTCATGGTGGCTGCCAGGATGATGAAGATGGCCTCCGGTGATGATTTCCCCCTCCGGCAGGGTGCCGGAACAGGGCTCCAGATGGTATTTCGAAGGTACAGAGGCGTGCGGCGGCGGAGTCGAAGTTCTAGGGTTATTTCTGGGTCTATTTATAGGATTTTTTGGCGTCGGTCTCATGCTAAGATGGGCTAAGGTGGGCCCACTAGGCATCAGGGCGTGCCCTAGGCCCCTGGCGCGCCCTGGTGGGTACATCACTAGTTAAAGTTTTGACCGCTTCAAACCCACTTTTATCAATTTTTTCATCAATATTTTCACCCTCCGAATCATTGGGATGCCCTCTAGCTAAAGTTGACTCTTCTTTAGTCCCTTTATCATAAATTTTAATTTTACTAAACAAGGAACCAATAGAAGAAACACCAATCACTTTAAGATCTTCATCATTTTTATGAAAGCAATCGGTAGAAAACGCTCTTTCTAAAAATTCTCTTTTAGCTCTAAGCATAGCGGTTATTTTCTTAGTTTCATCCATAGAAACATATAAAGCTTTAATTGATTCATCAACCTTGGTTGAAAAGTTTTCATCTTGAGATTTTCTACATCATGAGAAATTCTATCAATGCTTCTAGACATATCATCAATCTTATTCAACTTTTCTTCTATCGTAGTATTAAAAACTTTTTGAGCATTGATAAATTCCTTAATATTATTCTCAAGATCAGAGGCGTTCCTATTATTATAAGAAGAAGAATTACCATAGGAATTACCATAATTATTAGAGGAATTTCCACGAAAAGGCCTAGGATTAAAATTACCTCTATAAGCATTGTTATTAAAATTGTTCCGCGAGACAAAATTCACATCTACGGGATCACTATTTTGCTCAATCAAAGTAGACAAAGGCACATCATTAAGATCATAGGATCATTTTTACTAGCAACCAATTTCATAAGAGCATCAACTTTTTCACTCAAAGTACCAATTTCTTCAACCAAATTAACTTTTTTACTAGTAGGTGCTCTTTCGGTATGCCATTGTGAATAATTTGCCATGATATTATCTAGCAATTTAGTAGCTTCACCCAAAGTAATTTCCATAAAAGTACCACCCGCGGCGGAATCTAAATTATTTCTAGAAACAAAATTCATTCCCGCATAAAATTTTTGTATAACCATCCAAATATTTAAACCATGAGTAGGACAATTTCTTAGCATCAATTTCATTCTTTCCCAAGATTGTGCAACATGTTCATGCTCAGGTTTCTTAAAATTCATGATTTGAGTTCTAAGGGAAATATTTTTAGCGGGCGGAAAATACCTAGTAATAAAAGCATCCTTGCACTTATCCCAAGAATCGATACTATTACGAGGCAAAGATGAAAACTAAATTTTTGCACGATCCCTCAAAGAGAAAGGAAATAATTTCAACTTCACAATATCATTGTCCACATCTTTTTTCTTTTGCATATCACACAATTCTACAAATGTGTTTAGATGGGACACGACATCCTCATTAGGAGTACCGGAAAATTGCTCTTTCATAACAAGATTCAACAAAGCGGCATTGATATCACAAGACTCCGCACTAGTGGCGGGAGGAGCAATCAGAGTACTAATAAAATCATTGTTATTAGTATTGGAAAAGTCACATAACTTAGTGTTTTCTTGAAACATCGTGACTACGCAAACAAGATTGCAAACAAAGAAGAGATCTGGCGAGAAAAAGGCGAATGAGAAAAAAAAAGGCAAATATTTTTGTGCTTTTCGCACAAACATTTTAGAAGTGGGGGAGATAAAAACGAGAGGCAAATGGCAAATAATGTAAATTGCAAGGAGATGAGATTTGTGATTAGTAACCTGATAGATGTTGATGATGTCTCCCCGGGAACGGCGCCATAAATTTCATTTGACGTGGCATCAACTACGTTGGTTTTTTCCCCAAGGTGGAAGGGATGATGCAGTACAGCTACGGTAGGTATTTCCCTCAGTTATGAAACCAAGGTTATCGAACCAGTAGGAGAACCAAGCAACACTATGTAAACGGTGCCTGCACACAAAGAACAAATCCTCGTAACCCAACGCGTAAGAGGGGTTGTCAATCCCTCCCCGGTAAAAGATAGATTAAATAGTACGAGTTTGTATAAATAGATCTGGATAAAACACGAAATAAAAGATGCAAATAAAAAGTGCAGCAAGGTATTTTTTGGTTTTTGGAATAATAGATCTGAAAACAAATGCGGCAAAAGATAGATCGGAAAGCAATATGATAAAAGATAGACCCAGGGGCCGTAGATTTCACTAGTGGCTTCTCTCGAGAAAATAGCATACGGTGGATAAACAAATTACTGTTGGGCAATTGATAGAAGATCAAATAATCATGACGATATCCAAGGCAATGATCATTATATAGGCATCACATCCAAGATTGGTAGACCGAAACGATTCTGCATCTACTACTATTACTCCACACATCGACCGCTATCCAGCATGCATCTAGTGTATTAAGTTCATGAAGAAACGGAGTAATGCAATAAGAAACGGTGACATGATGTAGACAAGATCTATTCATGTAGGAATAGACCCCATCTTGTTATCCTTAATAGCAACGATACATACGTGCCTCGCTACCCCTTCTGTCACTGGGTGAGGACACCGTAAGATCGAACCCATCACAAAGCACCTCTTCCCATGGCAAGAAAAATCGATCTAGTTGGCCTAACTAAAGCAAAGATTCGAAGAAGAAATACGCGGCTATAAGTAATCATGCATATAAGAGATCAAAGAAGACTCAAATAATATTCATGTATAGAAACTGATCATAAACTTGATCTTCATCGGATCCCAACAAACACACTGCAAAAAGTCATTACATCAAATAGATCTCCAAGAGACCATTGTATTGAGAATCAAAGAGAGAGAGAAAGCCATCTAGCTACTGCCTACGGACCCGTAGGTCTATGGTGGACTACTCACACATCATCTGAGAGGCACTAATGAGGATGATGAACCCCTCCATGATGGTGTAGATCGGATCTCGTGGTTCTGGAACTTGCGGCGGTTGGAATTGTGTTTCGTCTGCTCCCCTAGGGTTTCTGGAATTTCTAAGGATTTATAGAGTGAAGAGGCGGTGCAGGAGACCCCCATGGGCCCCACAACCCATCAGGGCACGCCAGGGGCCTCTGGCGCGCCCTGGTGTCTTGTGGGCCCCATGGGCCTCCCCCCAGGTGCTTCCTTGGCTCCCAGGTTGTCTTCTGGTCCAAACAAAATCTCCAAAAAGTTTCGTGCCATTTGGACTTCGTTTGATACTGATATTCTGCAAAGTAAATACAAGCAAAAAACAATAACTGGCACTGGGCACTATATCAATAGGTTAGTTCCAAAAAATGATATAAATTTGCTATTAAATGATTGTAAAACATCCAAGAATGATAATATAACAGCATAGAACAATAAAAAATTATTGATACATTGGAGACGTATCAACAATGTACTAACCTCTGTAGAGTGTATAATCTATCGATAGCCGCATCCTCAGTTATGAACACAGTTCGTAGTAGGTCACACCATGGATCAACAGAAATAAATAACTGGCACACCTAATAACCCGAGATGGCACATGCAAAAGTTGGTGATCTTGTGATGATCACGACAGATGTTTCTGAGGTTATTGAGTGAGGATCACGATGGTAAGTTGGTGGTGGTGGTTACGAGGTAACCCCAAGATGGTAAGTTGGTCCGAGGGACCGTGATCATTACACCACATGCACTTCATGGATATAGTATCATGCTCATGTTCATGCATTCAACTTGTTGAATGCCTTGTTATTTTTTGTCATATTTGCTTTGTTTGCTTGAGCTTGCGATTACATTCAAAGTACTCACCTGGCATGTCATGCCAGTTGCAGGAGAAGTTGTACCAGGAGTTGAAGTCATTCTGTTCGTCATGATCTAGGTCGTGTCCCAGCAGTGTCCCTGTGAGATGGAGTTCTGCTACGTCATCGTTCCGCTGCCGCGTAGATGCTTCCTTATCGTCGAGGCCCGTGTCCTATCTACTAAATAATGTACATAAGTGCAGCTGCATCGTGCGTTTTGCTTGGCGTCATTTCATCATGTAATCATCGAACCTATGTAGCCGCAAGAGATCAATAAAGCGGTTGTTTTCTGTACCAAGTTGTTGTGTATTGCCAGAAGACTTGATCTCTGGGTTAGCAATGCAAGGTAAACTGGTTGCTCTGAGACGGGGTGCCACACTTACGGGTCCATAGTAGATAGATGGCTTCTTCTCTCTATTTGATCTTCAATACAATGTTTTCTTTGATGTTCTTGGAGTTATATTCGATGTAATCACTTTTTGCGGTTTGTTTGTTGGGATCCGATGAATTGTGAGTTTATGATCAGATTATCCATGAATATTATTTGAGTCTTCTCTGAACTCTTTTATGCATGATTATTATAGCTTTGTATTTCTCTCCAATCTATTAATTTGGTTTGGCCAACTAGATTGATTTTTCTTGCAATTGGAGAGGTGCTTTGTGATGGGTTCGATCTTGCGGTGCTCAATCCCAATGACAGAAAGGGACATGACACGTATTTGTATCGTTGCCATTAAGGATAAAATGATGGGGTTTATTCATGTGTGAGTTTACTTTGTCTACATCATGTCATCTTGCTTAAAGCATTACTCCGTTCTTTATGAACTTAATACTCTAGATGCATGCTGGATAGCGGTCGATGTGTGGAGTAATAGTAGTAGATGCAGGCAGGAGTCGGTCTACTTGTCTTGGACGTGATGCCTATATACATGATCATTGTCTTGGATATCATCATGATTATTTGCTTTTCTATCAATTACCCAACAATAATTTGTTTACCCACCGTATGTTATTTTCAAGAGAGAAGCCTCTAGTGAAAACTATGGCCCCCGGGTCTACTTTCATCATATATTAAAATCCAAAAATACCTTGCTGCAATTTTATTTACTTTTATTTATTTTGTGTTCTATCTATCTATCTATCTACCACTACAAAATTTGATCTTGCAAATAACTGCCGAGGGATTGACAACCCCTTGTTCGCGTTGGGTGCAAGGATTTGTTATTTTGTGTGCAGGTACTGCTAAAGAGGTGTTGCGTGATTCCCCTACTGGATTGATAACCTTGGTTCTTAACCGATGGAAATACTTATCTCTGCTGTATTGCATCATCCCCTCGTCTTTGGGGAAATCCCAACGCAGCTCACAAGTAGCAGTCACTTGTAACACAGTGTTCATAACGACAACTTACAGGTTCATCGGAAAGTTTAACAAGTGGCCGGATAGCTCAAGAGTGGGATTTGCTTCTCCGACGATGGAGAGATATTCTTAGGGCCCTCTTGGTGTGACGGCATCAATCATAGTCTGGCCAGACATAAGTGACTTCGTCATGGGGATGCCAGAACACAATAACAAGAAAGAAGAACAAAACTGGTAGCGAGGATTTCGATATAATGAGCATAGTGATGACTCAGGAGGATACCGATGCATCCCGGGTTTTGTGAAGTATCACGAAGCAAAGGGAACATCACATAATAACCAAAGGTTCACTCGAATATCATTCGTGTACTCACAGGGAGCAATATGGACGTCCACGGTCCCATTATCGGTCATTGAACGAACAGTTTCGTTCATGTCTGTGAGTTACCGAACCTACTGGGTCACAAGCTTAAGGCAATCATGATCTACTGAGTGTTAGTAGGACGAGAGTGAGAATATATTTGTGGAATTGTTTCATGGATATTCAGAACAGTTCCGAGAGGATCCGGAAGCGTTTCGGGGTCACCGGAAGGGTTTCGGTGAATATCGGGTAATGCCGGGTATTACCGATATGTTATATATGGGCGGAAAATGTTTCCGGAGATGTTTATATATATCTATACCTATAATAGTTACAGACTCCCAAGAAATTCCCACGTTAATTAGATTTTACGAGCCGTTAATCTGGTGGGACCGAATTATTACGGTGTAGATTGACTGATGAGATCCTCTATAAAAAATAATATTATTACTTACAGATTGACTCATGAAATCCTCCATGAAAAAAATCATTAATTTAAATAACGTCTATCTCAATCTATCTAAAACTCCTACCAACTTCATCATTGAAAAAAAATACACAACCTCTCAGGTATCCCTCTATCTCTCTCACGTCTCTTTCAAACCCTCTAGGCTCAAATCAACAGGAAAAAGTACATGAAGAAGCAACAAAAACCCTAGCAGCGGCCCGTGGTCGGCGGCGCCAAGGCGGGCGTTAATGCGTGCAGCCCTGCTGCATCCTTCATGTTCCAGCCGTGCATTCGTGGGGTGGTGCAGGAGCAGCTTCAAGTGTGCTACGCGTGGTAGCCCGGCGGCGAGGGCGCGTCCATGCTGGCCTTCACCTGCTGCTGTTGCGACTCACCAACCAGCCTAATACCATCAGCATCAGGTAATGCTACCGCTCCTGTTCTGTCTAATGCCTCCGTCATCTTACATAGTAGTGCATATATATGAAGAAAGAGAACAAGTTCATGGCCATCTGGAAGCTAAACTAACAAGCACGTTGATTGATCAATCATGCCTTTGTTTCATATAATTTTTCTGTGATGATGAGTAGTTGGACTGACAAATACGACACAAAGAGATGCGCAAGTATTTGAAGTTGGCATGTGGATGGATTTTCTAGTGACCGGTACATGCATGCACATACAAACTATGAGCCGCATGTTATCATATAGATCTATGTACGTACTTTCCATATACGTGCGTGTCGAGACAGAACACATCAATAAGCTAGCTAGCTAGCATAGAAGGGATCCATCAATGTGTTACATCCTCTACGTGCTACTTCCTCCGACCAAAAACACCCGCCGGCGAGGAGATTGTATAATGCACCCATTCCTCCTACGGACAGAACATGGCCAGTTTAATAGCTGCGTCATGATGTTCCAATAAGACATACGGAGTATATCTTTTTTTTGCTGGAATAAGACATATATCTTGAAAGCTTAATTTCGACTATTTCAAATGTCTTTCTTTATACTTAATAATTATACGATTTATAGCGTATGTGGAGTTGATTGTAGTGTTGGCATGTATTTTTGTATTAAATTGTCAGTACACTGACGGCCTACTAAAAAAATTCAGATTTTTTTCTATAGACTGATGGCACACAAATAATTTTTAATTGGCAGTGATTACTATTATATCCTGCATGTATTCTTATTTCACATATTTAATATGCATTATTAAAAAATATCTAAGTTGTTTTTCTTTTTGATTTACACAGACCTGGAGAGTATGATTTTGCTTACTAGACGCTACAAGATTTGAACATTTTTGTGATAAATTGATCAGAGTTTGGAACAATTTCTGAACGCCTGAGATAATATTTATGCTATTGTAGAGGTAAAATAGATAATCCGCAACATAGTTGAGATTTTTTTTACTTATTATATTCCAGCGTGCGTGCATTTGTTCCTTCGTGAATTTAATAGGGTATCTTTTAGCATATTTTTAGTCACGGATTCATGGTTTTGTGCATAAATTTCAAGAAATTAGCTGGAAATTTTATTGCGTTTTCATTGTGTCCTAATTTGGAATTATTCTGGCACGTATAAAACTTGCTTCCAGCCTTAGATTATAACTGATTGTTAGGTGATAGGGATTAAGATTAAACTATTTTGTGTTTTTAACACTGTTAAAAGAACTGGAGCAGTAAAAGGTATGCCAAGGCTACTATCCTCTACTTGCTTTCACTTGCATGTAATGAGGACCTACACATTCTCTTTTAGTTTCTATTGCTCTTGAATTTACAAATTTTTGGTAAATCCTATTGTGGTAATAATGTAAGCTAATCTTAATGGTATGCAGAGATGTTTTTTATCGCCCTTTCTTCTATTTGTTCTTTGTACTAATCTTGCGTCTTGGGGCTGCTTATACATAAAACCATGGAGGATATCCGTGTGACATGGTTATGGAGCTATGAAGCTTGCTTGAGTATTGTAGCTAGCCCTTTTTTTGTAGAAGTATCATTTCGACCTACTTCTATGTAATTTATGCTTCTAGTTTAAAGAGTTACTGATTCAAGATCTTTGATTTTATTTTGGCATTGATGTATCTCAGTTCTTATAGATGTTCCACTTATGTCCTTTCTAGCCACATTTGAAGTTTGTGACATATGTTGCAAAGATTCTCGCTTATTGCTCTATTTTTTGCATAAAAAATAAATATTGACTTTTTTCTTCTCAAGATATATATTAGCCAATTAATAAAATGTGGATGTACTTTCGACCAACATGTCAATGGCTTAAGATTATTTTTCATTAGGAAAAAAATTATAGTTCATCCGCAGATTTAAATTTGCGCCTTTGCGGTCACCATTAATTCCTTGAATGCTACCATTGTATTGATTATAATTGCGCCCGTGCGAATGCACGGGTTGGCGACTAGTATATATAATGGTCTAGAAGTATTTAGAACATTCTATATTTAATTTAAATATCAACGGGCCTAAAAAGGCCAAGAAGTGGAGGGAATTATGGGCCACGAAGGCCCATAAGGAAGCGGGCCCCCTGTAATATGTGGGGGGGGGGGGTCGAATTGGACTAGGGGAGGAGTACTCCTGCCCCTTGGCCAATGCCCCAAGGAGGGACTTTCCCTCCTTGGTGGTTGGCCCCTCCTCCTCCAACCTATCTATACTAGGGGTTTTTGCTCTATTGTATACACAAGTTTTGGAGCCTCCTCTAGTTCTTCTAGTTCTAGTTCTAGTTGGTCCTAATTGACTAATTAGAGTTAGGCTAATCCTCTTGTCCTCATAATTTGAAGCCCTGTGTGGTTCTAATCTCCTCCCTCTAATTCTTCAGTGACGATTAGCTCTGGATGGCGAAGCGTTGCCGGATCGTGAAGTCTGCACGCTTGCATCCAAGTAGAGAGGTCGTGCTTTCGGTCTTTGGTTCGAGGAACCGTCCGTGCGCGGTATGAGGGACCATTCATCGACAATTTGAGGGACTCCAAGTACGATATACACCGACACGTTCTTCTTCTGCTGCAACTCGGTGACGGTAACGATCGTGATCCCAACCCGTTATGCATCTTCATATTGATCTTGGGTGATCGTAGGTGCGAATTTTTTTGTTTTCTACTATGTTTCCCAATAGTTTAATATTAGTTGGTAGCTTTCTATAGTGGAATATTGAACATTGAAGATGGAAGCACAAGAATACACTAATCAGAATTAGTTTTGTGCCTATTAGCTTGAACATGGAGTCGTAGTTGAAAGTTCTCTCACAATTCATGATCAAGAATACATTAGCTAATCAACCTACTAATGAATTTGATGCTTAACTTCCATAAGTCAACGGTATTGAGTTCATCAATACATGGGTAATAACACAAAGACCAGTCAACTTCGTGGATGGAGTTTCAATAAGCACCACTAACATGACAGATCAAGACCCCATGTCAATGTATTGATGCAAGCTTGTTCATATCAAAATGACAAATCTTGAATGCCCAACAACTCCAATGTTTATCGAGGATAAGGAGACCAAATTACTTGCATACCCTAGACTCGTCGTTGTAAAACGATTCCAGATGCCTTTCAAGCCTACACAACTAATTTACATACAAATGATCTCCGCCCTTTGGGTGTATGGGCTATCTCCGTTCATAGTCACCGGAGTTACCGGAAAAGAGCCTCGGAATGGTCCTATGTTTATATGTTTGGCATTGTTGCCGTGATGGTGCTTCACTATGTTGTATTTATCCACTTGTGCAAGTGCATACATGTTCAATTTCAGCACATGTCATACTATTTATAGGGAACATATTTCTATACCACACATTAGTCACCTCCACTGGATACCACACACCCTCGTGACCCTTCCTACCACACCTTTCCAGAAATTTCTAGGGGCACCCCCTTCCCTCCCCCTCTTCCAATCCCCACCACCACTGCGACAGCCAAGCACTGATCCCCACCACCAGTGTTGTTTCAAGAGCGCCTCCATGATACGTCTCCAATGTATCGATAATTTTTTATTGTTCCATGCTATTATATTATCTGTTTTGGATGTTTTATATGCATTAATATGCTATTTTATATTATTTTTGGGACTAACCTATTAACCTAGAGCGCAGTGACAGTTTCTGTTTTTTTCTTGTTTTTGAGTTTTACAGAAAAGGAATATCAAACGGAGTCCAAACGGAATAAAACTTTCGCGGTGATTTGTCTTGGATCAGAAGACACACGTAGGACTTGGAGAGGAAGGCAGAAGAGTCCCGAGGGCTCCACAAGCCCGCAGGGTGCGCCCTAGGGGGAGCGCGCCCCCTGGCTTGTGGGCCCCCCGGTAGTCCTCTAACCCTAATTCTTGGCCTATAAATTCAAAAATATTTCTAAACGACCAGAAGCGTCCACAAAAATACTTTTCCGCCGCTGTAACCTTCTGTACCTGTGAGATCCCATCTTGGGGCCTTTTCCGGCATCCCGCTGGAGGGGGATTCAATCATGGAGGGCATCTACATCAACTCTATTGCCTTTCCGATGAAGCGTGAGTAGTTTACCTCAGACCTACGGGTCCATAGCTAGTAGCTAGATGGCTTCTTCTCTCTCTTTGATCTTCAATACAAGGTTCTCCTCTATGTTCTTGGAGATCTATTCGATGTAATATTCTTTTGCGGTGTGTTTGTCGAGATCCGATGAATTGTGGATTTATGATCAGATTATCTATGAATATTATTTGAATCTTCTCTGAATTCTTATATGCATGATTTGATATCTTTGTATTTCTCTTCGAATTATCGGTTTGGTTTGGCCAACTAGATTGGTTCTTCTTGCAATAGGAGAGGTGCTTAGTTTTGGGTTCAATCTTGTGGTGTCCTCACCTAGTGATAGTAGGGGTAGCGAGGCACGTATTGTATTGTTGCCATCAAGGGTAAAAAGATGGGGTTTTCATCATATTGCTTGAGTTTATCCCTCTACATCATGTCATCTTGCTTAAAGCGTTACTCTGTTCTCTTGAACTTAATACTCTAGATGCAGGCAGGAGTCGGTCGATGTGTGGAGTAATAGTAGTAGATACAGAATCGTTTTGGTCTACTTGACACGGACGTGATGCCTATATTCATGATCATTGTCTTGGATATCATCATAACTTTGCGCTTTTCTATCAATTGCTCGACAGTAATTTGTTCACCCACCATATGTTTTCTTTCGAGAGAGAAGCCTCTAGTGAAACCTATGGCCCCCGAGTCTATTTTCCATCATATATTTTCAGATCTATAAACCAAAAAATCCAAAAATACCTTGCTGTAATTTATTTATTTTTACTTTATTTTATGTTTTAGAAATCTTTTATACCTATCTCTATCAGATCTCACCTTTGCAATTGACCGTGAAGGGATTGACAACCCCCTTTATCGCGTTGGGTGCAAGTGTTTGATTGTTTGTGCAGGTGCATAGATTGGAGACTTGCTTGTACCTTCTACTGGATTGATACCTTGGTTCTCAAACTGAGGGAAATACTTATCTCTATTTTGCTGCATCACCCTTTCCTCTTCAAGGGAAAAATCAACGCAGGCTCAAGAAGTAGCAGGAAGAATTTCTGGCGCCATTGCCGGGGAGGTTCTACATCAAGCCTACCAAGTACCCACCATAAACTCTCATCTCTTGCATTACATTATTCGCCATTTGCCTCTCGTTTTCCTCTCGCCCACTTCTAAAATGTTTTCAGAAAAATACAAAAAGATTTGCCATTTTATTTGACTTCTTTTCGTTTGTCTCTATGTCTTACTTGTTTTGTTTGCTTGTTTGCTTGGAATAATTGTGTATTTATTGAAAATCAAAAAGCAAAAAGTTTATGGATCCTCATCCACTTGCTAATCTTTTTAAGAGATCCAATTATGATGAACCTATTGCTAATGAGTTGAGTGCACTAGATTATCTTTATGAAGTTTTGCTTGAAATTCATGAATCTGAAAATTGTGATGAAGTGTTAAAAGAAGAAATTTATGAAGTGATTCACGATAACTCCTTGAAAGAAAAGCATGATTGAAATGATGTTATTATAAATTCTATGATGTCAATTGTGCTAATAATATGCAAAACTCTAAGCCTGGGGATGCTAGTTTTCCTATGTCCACTACTTATTGCAATGATCATGATTGGGGTGATTCTTCTTATGATCTTGAAAATTTATTTAAGCCTCACGATAATAGTGTTTGCAATAATATTGAAAGTGGGTTTGGAAGAGTGTCAACTCTAGGTAATAATGATCCCACTACTTTGGAGAATGATCAATCTCATGAGTTTTTTATAAAAGTGGGTTTGGAGAAGTCATGACTTTATTTGATGATAATCCCACTATTTTGGAAGAGTGTCAACTTTGAATACATGTGGATCATGAAGAGAATATTTTATGTGATAGTTATATTATTGAATTTTAATAAGATCCCACATGTAAATATTATGAGAGAGGAAAATATTGTGGTAGAAACTTTCATGTTACTAAATTACCTCTCGTTATATTTAGATTGCTATTGTTTCTTTCTTTTCCTCGCTTATGCTAGTTATTGCTTGTCTTGATAATTTGTTTTCCTATAAAATGCCTATGCATAGGAAGTATGTAAGACTTAGATGTGATTTTCACATGCTATATGATGCTCTTTTTGTGCTTTAATTCTCGTCTTTCATGTGAGAATCATTAAAATTCTCAATGCCTAGCTAAAAGGCTTTAAAGAAAAGCGCTTCTTGGGAGACAACCCAATATTTTTATTTTCTGTTTTTATGAGAATACACATTATTACCTCTGTAGTAATTGTGTTTTGGTGTTTTAATTAGTGTTTGATCCAAGTAAGACCTTTGGGATGGCTTACGGTGATAGTTGATTTGATCTTGCTGAAAAACAGAAACTTTTACTTCCAGTTTCAGAATTTTAATAATTCACATAAGAAACGAAAAACTCTGAATTTTTTACACAAGATTTATATACAAATTTCCTATATTTTCCTAATTTTGTAGAATTTTTGGGGTTACATAAGTATACTAAATATTCGGATCTTAACAGACTGTTCTGTTTTTGACAGATTCTGTTTTCTATGTGTTGTTTGCTTATTTTGATGAATCTATGGGTAGTATCGGGGGGTATGAACCATGGAAAATTTGGAATAAAGTAGATATTACACCAATATAAATAAAGAATGAGTTCACAACAGTACCTAAAATGTGGTGATTTATTTTCTTATACTAACGGATCTCATGAGTTTTCTGTTGAGTTTTGTGTTGTGAAGTTTTCAAGTTTTGGGTAAAGATTTGATGGACTATGGAATAAGGAGTGGCAAGAGCCTAAGCTTGGGGATGAACAAGGCACCCCAAGGTAATATTCAAGGACAACCAAGCATCTAAGCTTGGGGATGCCCCGGATGGCATCCCCACTTTCGTCTTCAATCCATCGGTAAATTTACTTGAGGCTATATTTTTATTCACCACATGATATGTGTTTTGCTTGGAGCGTCTTGTATGATATGAGTCTTTTCTTTTTAGTTTGCCACAATCATCCTTGCTGTACACACCTTTTGAGAGGGACACGCATGAATCGTGAATTTATTAGAATACTCTATGTGCTTCACTTATATCTTTTGAGCTAGGCAATTTGCTCTTGTGCTTCACTTATATCTTTTTAGAGCACGGCGGTGGCTTTATTTTATAGAAATTTTTGAACCCTCATGCTTCACTTATATTATTTTGAAAGTCTCTAAACAGTATGGTAATTTGCTTAGGTTATGAATTTGGTCCTAATATGATGGGAATCCAAGAGGGATATAATTAAAACTTTTATATAAAGAGCGTTGAATACTATGAGAAGTTTGATTCTTTGCATTTGTTTTGAGATATAAAGATGGTGATATTAGAGTCATGCTAGTGAGTAATTGTGGATTGGTAGAAATACTTGTGTTAAAGTTTGTGATTCCCGTAGCATGCACGTATGGTGAACCGTTATGTGATGAAGTCAGAGCATGATTTATTTATTGATTGTCTTCCTTATGAGTAGCGGTCGGGGACGAGCGATGGTATTTTCCTACCAATCTATCCCCCTAGGAGCATGCGTGTAGTACTTTGTTTCGATATCTAACAGACTTTTTCAATAAGTATGTGAGTTCTTTATGACTAATGTTGAGTCCATGGATTATACACACTCTCACCCTTCCACCATTGCTAGCCTCTCTAGTACCGCGCAATTCTCGCCGGTGCATTAAACCCACCATATAGCTTCCTCAAAACAGCCACCGTACCTACCTATTATGGCATTTCCATAGCCATTCCGAGATATATTGCCATGCAACTTCCACCGTTCCGTTTATTATGACACGCTTTATCATTGTCATATTGCTTTGCATGATCATGTAGTTGGCATAGTATTTGTGGCAAGGCCACCGCTCATATTTTTTTATACATGTCACTCTTGATCATTGCACATCCCGGTACCACCGGAGGCATTCATATAGAGTCATATTTTGTTCTAGAATCGAGTTGTAGTTCTTGAGTTGTAAGTAAATAAAAATGTGATGATCATCATTACTAGAGCATTGTCCCATGTGAGGAAAGGATGATGGAAGATATGATTCCCTCACAAGTTGGGATGAGTCTCCGGACTTTACAAAAAATAAAAGAGGCCAAAAGAAGCCCAAACAAAAAAAACAAAAAAAGAAGAAAAAAAATGAGGGAAAAGAGAGAAGGGGCAATGCTACTATCCTTTTACCACACTTGTGCTTCAAAGTAGCACCATGATCTTCATGATATAGAGTCTCCTATTTTGTCACTTTCATATACTAGTGCGAATTTTTCATTATAGAACTTGGCTTGTATATTCCAATGATGGGCTTCCTCAAATTGCCCTAGGTCTTCGTGAGCAAGCGAGTTGGATGCACACCCACTTAGTTTTCTTTTGAGCTTTCATACACTTATAGCTCTAGTGCATTCATTGCATGGCAATCCCTACTCACTCACATTGATATCTATTGATGGACATCTCCCTAGCCCATTGATATGCCTAGTTGATGTGAGACTATCTCCTTCCTTTTGTCTTCTCCACAACCACCATATTCTATTCCACCTATAGTGCTATATCCATGGTTCACGCTCATGTATTGCGTGAAAGTTGAAAAAGTTTGAGAACATCAAAAGTATGAAACAATTGCTTGGCTTGTCATCAGGGTTGTACATGATTTAATACTTTGTGTGATGAAGATGGAGCATAGCCAGACTATATGATTTTGTAGGGATAACTTTCTTTGGCCATGTTATTTTGAGAAGACATGATTGCTTTATTAGTATGCTTGAATTATTATTGTTTTTATGTCAATATTAAACTTTTGTCTTGAACCTTATGGATCTGAATATTCATGCCACAATAAAGAAAATTACATGGATAAATATGTTAGGTAGCATTCCACATCAAAAATTCTGTTTTTATCATTTACCTACTAGAGGACGAGTAGGAATTAAGCTTGGGGATGCTTGATACGTCTCCAACGTATCTATAATTTTTTATTGTTCCATGCTATTATATTATCTGTTTTGGATGTTTTATATGCATTAATATGCTATTTTATATTATTTTTGGGACTAACATATTAACCTAGAGCCCAGTGCTAGTTTTTGTTTTTTTTCTTGTTTTTGAGTTTTACAGAAAAGGAATATCAAACGGAGTCCAAACGGAATAAAACTTTCGCGATGATTTTTCTTGGACAAGAAGCCACACGTAGGACTCGGAGAGGAAGGCAGAAGAGTCCCGAGGGCTCCACAAGCCCTCGGGGCGTGCCCTAGGGGGGGCCTGGCTTGTGGGCCCCCCGGGAGTCCTCTAACCCTAATTCTTAGCCTATAAATTCAGAAATATTCCCAAACGACCAGAAGCATACACAAAAATACTTTTCCGCCGCTGTAACCTTTTGTACCCGTGAGATCCCATCTTGGGGCCTTTTCCGGCATCCTGCCGGAGGGAGATTCGATCACGGAGGGCATCTACATCAACTCTATTGCCCTTCCGATGAAGCGTGAGTAGTTTATCTCAGACCTACGGTTCCATAGCTAGTAGCTAGATGGCTTCTTCTCTCTCTTTGATCTTCAATACAAGGTTCTCCTCGATGTTCTTGGAGATCTATCCGATGTAATATTCTTTTGCGGTGTGTTTGTCGAGATCCGATGAATTGTGGATTTATGATTAGATTATCTATGAATATTATTTGAATCTTCTCTGAATTATTATATGCTTGATTTGATACCTTTATATTTTCTCTTCGAATTATCGGTTTGGTTTAGCCAACTAGATTGGTTCTTCTTGCAATGGGAGAGGTGCATAGTTTTGGGTTCAATCTTGTGGTGTCCTCACCCAGTGACAGTAGGGGAAGCGAGGCATGTATTGTATTGTTGCCATCAAGGGTAAAAAGATGGGGTTTTCATCATATTGCTTGAGTTTATCCCTCTACATCATGTCATCTTGCTTAAAGCGTTACTCTGTTCTCTTGAACTTAATACTCTAGATGCAAGCAGGAGTCGGTCGATGTGTGGAGTAATAGTAGTAGATGCAGAATCGTTTCGGTCTACTTGACACGGACGTGATGCCTATATTCATGATCATTGCCTTGGATATCGTCATAACTTTGCGCTTTCCTATCAATTGCTCGACAGTAATTTGTTCACCCACTGTATGTTTTCTTTCAAGAGAGACGCCTCTAGTGAAACCTATGGCCCCCGGGTCTATTTTCCATCATATATTTTTAGATCTATAAACCAAAAATACCCAAAAATAACTTGCTGCAATTTTTTTGTTTTTACTTTATTTTACGTTTTAGAAATATTTTATACCTATCTCTATCAGATCTCACCTTTGCAATTGACCGTGAAGGGATTGACAACACCTTTGTCGCGTTGGGTGCAAGTGTTTGATTGTTTGTGCAGGTGCATAGATTGGAGACTTGCTTGTACCTCCTACTGGATTGATACCTTGGTTCTCAAACCGAGGGAAATACTTATCTCTACTTTGTTGCATCACCCTTTCCTCTTCAAGGGAAAAAACAACGCAAGCTCAAGAAGTAGCACTCCACAGCTACCGATGCTGTAGGCACGCCACCATGGCCGACGCTTCAAGCATTGTTGTAAGCGCACGGTTGGTTGCTGTGAGCACACGCCACCATATAGCCACCGTTGGAAGCACTGATGTAGGTGCACAAGCGACTGTGGAAAACACTCAACCACCGTCGCTATGCAGATGCAAGTGGCATCACCAACCACCATCCCCTCGTCTGGTTCGAGCTGACTGCCAAGGTGTTGCAGGGGTCGTGCTGGTTGCAAGGCTATGTGCATGATGGTTGTGCGAGAGGCGAACGGGGGGGAGGGTTACTGTTGGACAAGGTGTCGGAGCGCTCACAACGGGGCACCCAACCCATCGATGCTGGAGGTAGACATGACAATTTCTTCAAGCCTGGGACAAGCGTGCCAACGTGACTACTTCTGTTGCAAGAAATGGGGTACAAGATGTTGTGGGACTGTTCATTGCCGCTGCAAGAATTGCCTAGTGCAGGGAGCATGGTCGTCGATGCTCTGTGTTGTTGCAAGACGTTGGATTCTATTAAAAATAAGAGGTTGTTGCAAGTAGTGTGTGAGGTTTTTAGCGTTGTTGCAAGTAGTCTGTCAGGTCACCGACGTTTGATGCAAACTGATGTGAGGTATTGCTATGAGGGAACTGCAGTCGTCTGCAAGAGATGTTGTGGGAGGAGTGGCATGTGCTACTGGGGGGTTGTAATGTTTGGGGGGAGAGAAGGACATGTGGATCCTAAGTCTCTCACACGCTGGATTGGACGATTGGCGAGTCGACTTATCCTTGGGATTAAAGCAGATGCCACGTTGATGCACACGTCATTCAACTACACTCACGAGCCCTGATACATTGTGCCCTTGTTTGTCGAATGCTCTTGCTGGGCTCATTTCTTTCATTGTTTTAGGCTTAGAAATATTATAGGATATGAATCGGTTGCATTGCAATAAGGAGTCCACTATGAGAGCATAGCTAGATGTGGGCTGCCTAGTTCTATTAGTAGTATACATTGCATGTATGTGGCTTAGGGCACATTGAACTCTGTAGGTCCAGTGCGACCGAATTGGTTTCACATGTCTAGGGTCGGGCCTGCAGCCACCCTATCTAGGTTCACCTATGTCGACGCGGGAATGCACTACTCCAGCCTTGCTCCCTTCCCCCTAGTTGTGCCCTCCCTCCATCTCATCGTTGCCCCAAACCTCCACTAAAGGACGTCACGTCACCATGCTACCACTATCTAGGACGTGACGTTGCTGACTCTGCCAAGAACTGTTGACATCTGATACGCAGGTGCTCTCGATCGATTATCCCGGTATGACATATATGACCATGCATGATACATCTTTGATTTTGACCTTGCGGTTGGCCCTATTTAGGGGAGCGACTAAATGTCTGTCTAGCCTTCTATAAATGCATTAAGATCATGTGACTAGCATTATTGTTTTACTGAATAGAGGTTCAAACCAAGATACATAATACTATCAAACAATTCACTAGCTCAAGTTTAGTTCTATCAATGTACATACAATGCCCCTGACCAAAATACCATTAGTTAAAATATTAAGGTAATTTATGTTTATAATGCTTGGAGCAATTAGTATGATGTACTTTCATGAAGTCGCCTCCATGAATCATGAAATCTCTTGTCACTCGATGAAACTGACAACCCTTATAGTTCTAGTCCTACTGTGTAGCTAACTTCCTGCAATCAGCATGTTGAAACTAAGCATAACATCATAAAATATAATTACTAATGCAACCATACATAATTGTGGCTTGTGGTTCATTTTTCGTGGTAGCTTAGGCTTGGAGTTGCGATTTATGTTTTATGTACATAGCGTCCGGAATGAAACTACTACCAACCCACAACCCACTACGAAGGACTGAAATTATTTACTTAATACCATTTTTCCCCACTTTGTCATGGGCTACCAATATCCCGAGTAGTAAATATATTTTCAACAAAAACACATAAGTGGAAATGCATTCTACCTTACACTTTCATATATTAGTATATATCCAAACCCAAACCCATTCACTGCCTGACAATGATGTTTCAACTGAACAAAGCATCATACTACTATGGCACCACAAGAGTTCATATAACGTTCAAATAGCAGTGAAGATTCATTGTATATGCATCGGGTGTTTTTTTAAATATTCATTAGTATTTCTTCATTGTAATAAAGGATGTAATATATGAAGGATGTAATCGGGTGCTTATCCTGGCTTTATCTGACAAAAAGATTAAGCGAGTTGCGGAGTTCTAGATGAGGGATGTCAGTTTGCAGGCATTGTACATTGCTCCAAGGCCAGTGTTAATCATGTATAGCCTTGAGAAGCGGTTGTTGCCCTGGTACTCCTTGTTCAAGCTTCTCAGTCAGAACGGGTTACTGGATGTGGAGTTGGACTACTATACCACAGCATTGCTGGCCAAGAAGAAGTTTCTACAGAAGCCTGTGGATTCTTATAAGGATATTGTCCCAGGCCTCGCTGATGATTATGCCTCAGCATGTCTTGGGAAACCACCAAAAGGAGATGATCGCCCATGACACTGAAGCTGTGGTGTGCGAGAATCTGTTCTTTTGAAATTATCCGAGGAGTCTTGTCTCTGCAAGACTGATATTTTGATCTGTGATATCGGTTCAGAGCCAGAGTACGCTGCGCATTGATAAAGGGCTTGTGTCTGGTTCCCCGGCGTCATCATGAAAGGTCCTGCGGACAAATGGATTGTTGAACAACTTTAGGTTTCACCCATTAATTGCTCATTCTGAGGAGACTATGAAATCAAAGTTCATTATTGTTAGAAGGACAGTGTCTCTGGGCTCGCTGATATGTATGGCACAGCTTGTGCGGTTGTGCCAAGGAGGTGCCCTACCAAGTTCAGCCTTGGCAGCTTAAGATATTGAAGATTTGTTGTATCCTTTGGTGTAGTATACATGTGCAGATGGTAACACTGAAGCTTCTGCTCATTAGTTACTGTCCATTGTACAAACAATTTTAGTTAGTCTCTTTTTTTTCCGGGTACTTTTAGTTAGTCTCAGCAATTGAACAACTAGGTTTCTGATTGCTAAAAGCAATTCATGTTTTCTTTTTTTGAGAAATTGAGTACAGTCCATGTTCAAATTTTGGATATGTGGTACGAAGGAACTAGATTGTCTTATTGCCTTATTGCTCATGCCTGCTAGCCAATACTTATCCCTGCCACACGTCTCAAGGTTATGCTTAAATTCGAATGTTCTTTTACTGATTTATCATCGGGGTATTGACAAATTAGCTGCTTCGTTTCTCTCTCGTATCTGCTCATAGTGTTTTTGTTTCGACTGATGTTTACATCGCTGACTAGTCACTGCTGCTTTTTAAGCTTTGTCATTTGTTTTTAGCTTTATGGACCACTCCCATTCCAACTGTTGTTGGCTGGTTGTATGCCTAACAGGATTTGGCAGGCCCTTTGAGTCTGCAGCCACTTGGTGGTCTTTTCTCTTTATTTCTCTTATGCTTTCTTTGAGCATGTTTGTGCTGATACCCCAGCAGACTATTTTATTTCGTTGCACTTGAAACTTGTTGTATGGACATGATGATGGCTTTGTTTACAAAGCGGGGCGAAAGCCTATTTCAAGAAGGGTGTAAATAAAAACGGATCAGTAGTATGGTTTGGGTTAATGCTGATAGTATATTTTATATATGTATGTCATGTCCAAAAGACCAAGACCATGGGTGTATGGATAGAAAATATAGATATTCAATATGAATGTTCTTTGCCTTTGTTTGATTTGATGATGCACCTTCTTTCTCTACCCTCTGCGCCAGCCCCTCACACACAATATCTATAGATGTGAACAGTGCAAGTAATCCCATGTTGATCCTAATATAATCCTCCCTTATAGATTATGCTCCAACAAAGAGAGAGGAGGTTTAGCACCATGGTTCAACCGAACCTACGGTCAGAGCCGTCCGATCTAGCATGACTCACATGTGGATCCGAGTCCTGTCAAGATTCTAATTTCTCTTCTCTCGTACTATCATTCCTAATACTATGTCTGTGCGTTAGCGATGCCTAGGCTTAGGGGTCCTATTTTTTTGGGGGGGCATGATGGGTTGGCACACCTTCCCATGGTACTGCAGCACAGGAGCCAAGTACGAGAAATACAAAAATAATTCTATGCCAGGCTAGTTGCAAAAACAAAATTCTATGCCAGGCTTGTCGGGACTGTTTTTTGATGGAAGCAATGCTCAGTAAAAACTGTATGCCACATCTACATTGAGAAAAGTCTGAATATTGCTATTTGAAGAACAAACTTTCCACTTACGACTACGAGTCTATTCTCAATCCAGAAAAGCTAGAACTGAAAAAACATTTAGATGCCGCCGTATTGACCATAAACTAGAACTGCAACAAAAATATTACTCCCTCCGTTTCTTTATATAAGGTGTATTTGTTTTTTGATAAAATTTCACAATGTAAGATGCATTTCTTTTAATTTCTCGTAATTCCTTCTTTAACCCTCCAGAAAAAGGAAAGAATGTCTCCTCTGATTGCATGTATTTCTCATTATAGAGAAGAAAAGGAAAGTATGTCTCCCCCGATTGCGTGTATCTCTTCCTTTCCAAGTCTAAATGATTTACTTGCCGCTAATCAATGATTTTGCCAAGGTTAATTTCGTCCTAAATTGTGTAAAATTATGTGCCTTGGTCACCGTGCTGAAAATTATACACCTTACATAAAGGAATGGAGGGAGTAGATAGTAATCCAGAAATATTCGATATTGCACAAATTTCAGATACTCTCAATGTGTTGCCAGTAGATTTATGGTGTATATGTCGACATCTAAATTTTTGTAGACAATAAACAGCTGTGAACAGTGCAAGTGCATGGGAGACAACGCTCATTTCTTTCAAGAAAGGCTTATTATTTTATTCTCTATATTGTTATTTTATTGTCAGAAATCACGAGTATTAATAACATCCCGCTATGTGCCTTGATTGTTCCTGCCATGCACAGATCTCCACAAAAGTTGCCCTGAGATGTGTGTGTCCGAGCGTAGATTTGAGTGAGCCATGGTTCCGCACAGATCTCCAGAAAAGTTGCACTACTAGAAAATACCTTATAGGTAGCAGTTTAACAGTAGCGAGGGGTAATAGCCCCACACTGCTGTTAACTAGCAGCAGCGCGGGCATACAGCCCATGCTACAGGTAAGACTTAGTAGTAGCGCGGGCCCACGGTCCAAGCGCTGCTGCTAAGTGGGCCACAAGGCCACCCCTGGGTCTAGCCTTAGTAGCAGAGTGGGCTGGCTGACCCACGCTACAACTAATATGTTAGATGTAGTGTTGGGTCCACGGTCCACGCTACTACTAAAACTGCACATGGGCAGGTGGTGGGCCCAAATTAGTAGTAGCACGGGGTGCCAGACGCGCGCTATTGGTACTGACCTTAGCCGTAGCGTGGGTCGCCTGGCCCGCGCTACTGCTAAACCCACCTTATCCCCTACCTCGGCATGTCGGTTTCCTCTCCCTCACCACACTCACTCTCACTCCATCTCTCTCGCACAGTGCTCTCTGGTCGTCATCGCCAGCCGCCGTCGCCCGCGCGCCACCGCCACCGAGATAGCTCCTCCTACCTCCCTCCTTCCTTCCCCTCCTCCCTCCCTCATTCCTCCCCCCTCCTCCCTTCCTCCCTCCCTCCCTTCTCTCTCTGTTCTTGTAGAATGTAGGTAATTTGAATGTAGGTTTTAGAATGTAGACATTGTAGAATGTAGGTTTTTTAATAGAATAAAAAACTTTAGGTCGTTCGAGTAAATGCAGTTTTTTTTACTATTTTAGGTGTTTTGAATATAATAGGAAATTTTAGGTCTTTTGAATAGAAATTTTGTAATAGAATTTTTTTAGTAAAAAAATAGTAATAGAAATTTTTTAGGTATAGAATTTTTTTAATATAAATGTATCAGAATGCCATATGAGAAATTTAGTAATAGAAATTTTTAGTAAGAAATTTAAGGTATGGAAATTTTTAATAATTTTCTTTTTCAATATAGAAATTTATAGTAAGAAAATTTAGGTATGTAAATTTTTAGTATTGGACAATTTAATTATTTTTATGTCATTATCACTTTGTCATCAAAGAATGCTATATGAGATTTGATGATCTAAAATTTTCACTCGGTGGAATATGCAAACTTATCGTCGGAGCTTCGTCTACTTCCTCTACACCCGAGTCGGTTAGCTAAAGGTCCACCTCCTCCTTCTCTTCTTCTCGGACATGTGTATGATGATATTTGGACATGTGGCATTTGTGTGCAGGGAACACCTCCGAGTGGCCTATGTTTTGCCGGAATGTTGATTAATTTCCGTTCCGATAAATTTCAGGCGCTCGATATGTCCTGTTTTAGGAAAGGTCATGCCAGAATTTTTCATGGATTTCAGCATGACTTGTGCTATAAAGTAGGAAATATCGAGTGCCCGTGATATGCCAGAATAGGAATTAAATGACATTCCGATAAACCATAGGTCATTTTTTATGTCATTACTCGATATATGTAACGGGTTGACTGTCATTCTTTCAGAGGTCCTTGTGTGACTTTTAGTCTGCTCTTGAAGGAAGGATGGCGACTGTTGTCATGGGGGTCGTTTCCTCTCCTTCTTCTCGTGATATACCTTGGTAATGCACGAGAGAAGGAGGGGAAGCGCCATCACCGACGGTCGAAATATCTGTGAGGGAGTGTGCTGCGGAGCATCCTATGGTCATACCCATGGACCTACCATCGTCTCACCAGGTGCCAAGAGGACCGATGACACGAGCACGAGCTAGAACTCTTGAGAACGAGGTGACATCCCTCCTTAGTGATATCCATATGACCCTCTCGAGACATGGCTTCTACCTAAGTCCGGAATGTTATGCATGATCAGGTACCAAGAGAACCCTCTCGAAGATGCACATGAAGACGGACAAGTCCCCAAGTTCATGGATGAAGAGAACGAACGGAAGGAGTCGAGAACAGCTCCCAGGACCCGGACATCCGGCCATGACCCCGGACATCCGGCCCCTGGAGGTGTCACCAGCGGCCGCCCAACCGTCGAGCTACAGGGCCCGGACATCCGGCCCGACGCGTGCCCGGACATCCGGCTCCAGCCCGGAAATCCGGCATCCTTCACAGAACCGCCCCGAAGCCGGTCCCCGCCAGCCCGATCATCCGGCCCGAGCCCCGGACATCTGGCCCGACGTGAACAGCCGGACATCCGGCCATCAGCCCGGAAATCTGGACCGCGCCTGTCCAGAGAGCACCAAAACTGGACCCCACCAGCCCGGACATCCGGCCCCGCCCCGGACATCCGGTTCCTCGTGAAGGCCCGGACATCCGGCCCGACGCCCGGACGTCCGGCTCCTCCTGTCTGCGCACAGTCAAAGGGCCGAAGCCCATCTACCCCTTCGCCCCCATAGACTATATATACTTCTCCCCTTCACCATTCTAGGGTCAGCACTTGTTTAGCTCATTTGAGAGATTGAGCCGTGCTCATCCACTTGTTACCCTCTCCATGAGAGACCGAGATCTCTCCGGAGAAGATCCCCCAAGTGGATTCAAGGCCCCTCACGGGAAGATCCTTCGTGGATTCAAGACCTCCTCTTGGAGAAGAACTAGCTACTTGTATCTTTCCTTTGTTGTGTTTGGATCGTGTATCTCGTTGTGTACTCGGATCTAGCACATGTGTAATCGAACCTCATTAATTTGAGTGTTTTCTCTCACGATTTCCCTCATTTTCCCCCTCGTATTCTTCATGGGATCCCTCCATTTCGTGAAAGATCGGCCTTAGGGTTTCCACCCTACATCATCTTGGTATCATGAGCCAAGGTTGATCACAAATTTCGAGCCCCTATTACCCCTTGTGTTCTAGCTTAATTTTGTTGTGTTCTTCCCCAATTTCGAAAATCCCCACAAAAATAGCCCCCAAATTTATTTTTTTGTGATTTGTTGGTGTGATGATGTTTTGTTGGATTTGATCCGTGGATTTCATGTGTTGAAGGTAGATCTAGCTTCCCCTAACTTTTCCCCAAATTCCATCCACGAAATTCCTCAAATTTTGCCCCGCAATTTTTCATTCCCACGAGATCCACCAAGTTCTTCACGGAGCAGGTGCCCCGGACATCCGGCCCGACAGCCCGGACATCTGGCCCCCTCCCGGATATCCAGCCCGACAGCCCAGACATCCGGCTCCTGGCAGCAACACCTCCTCCACCACTTCTTTCTTCTGCCTAACTTTTGCCAATTTTGCCCGGCCACCACCAATACTTCCGTATACCACCACCGCTTTCCGCAACCACCATTTCGCTTACCGCTACCACCTCCAACGTTCTTGACACGTTGTGTTCTTTGAGAATTTGAGTTACAGTTTGCGTTTCCTAACGTGCTCCGGCTACTTAGGGACGGTTCGACATCGACATCACCGCCGCTCATCTTCGTCATCGACCACTTCATCATTTTGACACCACCCACCGTAAGCAAGGACGGTAACCTCGACGACACTCTCGTACATTACTCTTGCCATTGCATTGATAACCCCATAGCCCATTTTTGCGTCACTTACCTATCGAGACTAGCCTTTGAGTATTGCCCGCAATGTTACTTGTCCACATTAGTGATCATTCCATATATCATCTCTTCTTGGTATTATCTCTTGTGTCACAAGGTTGTCATCACATACAAAAATAGCTACCTTGGTTCGTCAAGTTTTGCATGAGAAAGAGCTCAAAAGAGAAAGAGCCAAACAAGCTTTTAAGCAAAAGAGAAAGATAAGCAAAGAGCTTTTAAGCAAGAACCATAGCATCATACCACATTAAGATTGTCATACTAGATCATCTTGGATCATATCACCGGAACATCATACATAGAGCATACTTGGGATAGAAGTCCTAGCATTTTGCTTTGTAGGTTGTGCACAAGTCTCGTATCCACCTTTTGAGCAATCGTGCTAGCGTCTCTCTAGTGTTGTGCAACAAGAGCATTTTCTGTGGATTCCACATTTTGAGCTCATTTTTGGTTGCACGACCCCATTTATCTTTCCGTGTGTGTGTGTTTCCGAGTACCACTACTTGCTATTGGTCTACTTGTTGCATTTGTAAATTTGGGAATCTTTTCCAACATTATTTAGCCTCACTAACAATTGCAAAAAAATTGTGCCACCATCCTCACCAAGCTCCACCATAAGCTTTATTTGTGTAGGTGTGAGAAACCGACGAGATCCGGTACCAATTGTGCTATTTCTTTGTTTCACTATTGAGTGATCATTGATCCATCTTCAACATTGGATAAGGTACATTTGGTCTAGTTCTTTTCATTCTTCCACTTACATTTTCTTGAGATGATGGATAGGCCAACTACTTCTTGGAATACACTCTTCATCGAGCAAGATGATGACTCGAACACCTTCATCACCAAGAACCACCTTTTTGGCGCGCAAAGAGCTTTGCATCAAGAACAACAAGCATTGAGCGACCGCATCGACAACCTCGCCACCGATTTGCGACAATCCGAGCAATGTACAAGAGACTACTTTGACACCAAGCTTGACGCACAAAAATAGGAGAGCAATGCAAGGATGGATGAGATTCGCGCCTTGTTGATCAACCGCTCTTCTACATCTTCGTCCTATTCAAGACGGAGCCACTCAAGTCGATATTCTTCGCACTCTTCTTCGGATGCTAGTCCTCCTCGAGCTTCGTCGCCAAGACCATGAAGTTCATCAAGCTCCACAAAACCCATTCCATGGCAATGGTTTACAAGGCCGTCTCCGTGAATGTGAACGCCAACGGCAACAAGCTAATGAACCTCCGGTCCAAGAGCAAGCTCCAATACGCCAAGATCAACAAGAACATCAAGATGGTGATGCCCTCCAACAAGAGAAACAATGTCGTGAGGAGCAAGCACTTGAAGCCCAACAAGCTCTATGTGCAGCTACACAAACCGTCAACGCGCAAAACCGCCAAGTAAGTCTACAAGAAGAGGCCCTTCGCCGTGAGCACCAAGAAGACGCCGCACGTCTTGAGGAGCTTCAAGAGACGAGGAATCGTGCTAACCTTCCACGACCTCAACACCAAGTTAACAATGAGGCGTAAGAGAACCAAGCGGTTTAAGATCCTCCTCCATGGCACGACCGTCATCATCATCACCATCAACCCCAACACAATGACGAGCAATGCTACGGCAAGCTCAAGTTCACCATGCCCAAGTTCTCCGAAAGCAACGATCCCGAAGAGTACCTTTCATGGGCATTGAAGGTTGACAAGATCTTTCGTTTGCACAACTATGAGGAAGATAAGAAGATCACTATGGCATCCCTTGAGTTCCAAGACTACGTCCTCATTTGGTGGGAACAAGTCATTGAGCGTCGAGAGGCAAGAGGTGAACCACCCATCACAACATGGAATCAAATGAAGGATGTCATGAGAGCACGCTTTGTGCCAACCTACTATAACCACGACCTCTTCAAGAAATTACAACTACTCAAGCAAGGAACAAAGAGTGTTGAAGAGTACTACAAGGAAATGGAGATTGCCATGATATGAGCCAATGTCACGGAAGATGATGAGCAAACCATGGCACATTTCTTGAATGGACTCAATCATCCTATCAAGAAGATCGCCGACTTCCAACCTTACTCCAACCTCATCTAGCTAGTGCACCAAGCTACCAAGGTGGAGCGACAAGTGCAAGATGACTTCAAGTATGCCAAGTTCTCTTCCAAGACCTACGGCTCCTCCTACAACCAAGCTTCAACGACTTCGACACCTTCTTCCACGACAAAAGCTTCACCAAGCAACGGCGACAAGTCAAGTTACAAGAAAACTTTGACATCTTCAAGTCGTCCTCCTACTACAAGCAACTTCAAGCCGAGAGCTTCATCATCTACTCCAACCGATGAGACCATCAAGACGAGCTCCCTTAAATGCTTCACATGCGGCGGCTGAGGCCACAAGTCCTTTGAGTATACCAACAAGCGTACCATGATCCTCAACCACGACGGCACCTATGACTCCATGAGTGAAGAGGAAATGGAAGCCCTTGAGCATGTGGCCATGCACCGGCAAGTGAATGAAGATGAAGACAATCAAGTCTTTTGTGACAATGATTCGAGCCCCACTCTTGTTGTCTCCAATGTCTTGACGCTCCAACACCAACAAGAGGAAGACCAACGTTGCCACATCTTCCACACCAAGGCGGGCATCAACGGTCGTTCCGTGAAGGTCATCATCGACAGAGGAAGTTGCCATAACTTGGCAAGTGAAGAGCTATGCTCCAAGCTGCAATTGGTCAAGATGAAGCATCCTCGTCCCTACAAGGTCCAATGGCTTAGCGACTCCGGTACCATTCAACTGGAGCACATGGTTCAAGTATCCTTCAAGATCGGAGCATATGAAGACACTTTGGAATGTGACGTGGTTCCCATGTTCGTTTGCCATCTCCTACTTGGACGACCATGGCGATTCGACCGCGGTGTCATCCACAACGGGCGAACCAATCACTATAGCTTCAAGATGAAGGGAAAGGAGTACGTGCTACGACCTATGTCACCAAGGTCGAGTAATCGCCGACAAGCAAGCAACCACCCATCATGGAGAGAATAGTGAGAGAGTGAGCCACCCAAAAGGGAGTGAGAGCCACAAGCCAAAAATGAGCGCCTCCATGATGAGCGACAAGAAAAACTTAGTGCTATTTGCTACCAAAAGTGAGATGAAAGAAGTGTGTGAGAACCCATCAAGTGTTATGCACTATGTCCTATTGTGCAAGGACGAGGCAACAAAAACTAACCGCTCTCACCCTCTACCTTTGGTGTTGTCTAATATCTTGCAGGAATTCAAGGACGTCTTCCCCGATGAGCTACCCCCGGGACTACCTCCACTACGAGGCATCGAACATCGAATCGACCTCATACCCAGCGCACCGCTACCTAACAAAGCTCCCTACCGCAGCAACCCCGAAGAAACTAAGGAGATCCAATGGCAAGTACAACAACGGACATGTACGTGAAAGCTTAAGCCCTTGTGCCGTACCAGTTATTCTTGTGCCTAAGAAAGACGGTAGTTTTCGCATGTGTTCCGACTGTCGACCCATCAATGCTATCACTGTCCGCTATAGATATCCTATTCCTCGCCTTGATGACATGCTAGACGAACTTAGTGGAGCCACAATTTTCTCTAAAATTGATCTTAAAAGTAGCTACTATCAAATCCGCATACAAGAGGGTGACGAATGGAAAACGGCTTTCAAAACCAAATTTGGCTTATATGAATGGTTGGTCATGCCAATGGGTTTGTCCGAAGAACCCGGAACCTTTATGCGTGTGATGCACTTTGTTCTTCGCCCTTACATTGGCGTATTTGTTGTGGTCTACTTAGACGATATTCTTGTCTTTAGCAAATCTCTCAAAGATCATGTCACCCATCTTAGAACCATTTTGCAAACTCTTCGAAAAGAGCGGCTCTATGCTAATATGGAAAAATGCAAATTTGGTGTGGACAAACTTCTTTTCTTGGGTTTCGTTGTGTCTTCTAAGGGTGTTCATGTAGATGAAGCTAAAATTGATGCTATTAAAACTTGGCCACAACCAACTAACCTGCAACAAGTGCGAAGCTTCCTTGGGTTAGCCGGATTCTACCGTAGATTCGTTAAGGATTATAGCACCATTGCATCCCCTTTGCATGCCTTGAGTAAGAAGAATGCACCCTTTGTTTGGGGACCATCCCAAGATACCGCATTTCATGAACTTAAGAATTTGCTTACACATGCTCCTTTGCTTGCTTTGCCCAATTTTGACAAAACTTTTGAAATTCATTGTGGTGCTAGTGGCAACGGCATAGGAGGTGTGTTAATGCAAGAGAAGCACCCCATAGCATACTTTAGTGAGAAACTTTCCGGAGCGCAACTTAATTATCCCATCTATGACAAAGAGCTATATGCCTTAGTGCGAGTTTTGCGTGAGTGGGAATATTATCTTCGCCCTCATGAATTTGTCATCCACACGGATCATGAAATGCTTAAGTACCTTAAGGGTCAAACTAAATTGAATAAGCAACATGCCAAGTGGAGTGAGTTCATAGAGTCATTTCCTTATGTCATCAAGTACATCAAAGGTAAGGAAAATGTTGTGGCGGATGCTCTTTCCCGGAAATGCATGCTTGTTACTAAACTTGAATTGAATGTCATTGGTTTTGAGGACATAAAAGACTTGTATGCGCATGATCCCTACTTTTTCTATTCCTTATGCCAAATGTTTGACGCATACATCTTGGGAACGCTATTACATCAAAGATGGTTATCTTATGAGAGCTAACAAACTTTGTATCCCCGAGTCTTCTCTTCGGTTGTTACTTTTGCAAGAATCTCATGGAGGAGGACTTATGGGACACTTTGGACGAGACAAGACATTTGCTATGCTCTCAAAGAACTACTTTTGGCCCAAGATGTTCCGCGACGTCTCACGCTTCACCAACCGATGCTCTACATGTCGCAAAGCTAAGTCTAAAGCTCAATCCCATGGTCTCCATATGCCACTTCCTATTTTGTATCACCCATGGGAAGATATTAGTATGGACTTTGTGCTTGGTTTTCCTAGAACTCCAAATGGCAAAGATTCTGTGTTTGTTGTTGTGGACCGATTCTCTAAGATGGCTCATTTCATCCCATGCAACAAGATAGACGATGCTTCACAAGTTGCAAATCTCTTCTGTAGGGAAATCTTGCGTCTACATGGAGTGCCAAAGACTATTATCTCGGACCGTGACGTCAAGTTCCTAAGCTACTTTTGGAAGACCCTATGCACCAAGCTCGGAATCAAGCTTTTGTTCTCTTCGGCATACCATCCTCAAACCGACGGCCAAACGGAGGTCACGAACCGGACGCTATCTACTCTACTCCAAGTATTGATTAAGAAGAACATAAGGGAGTGGGAGGAGTGCCTACCAATCACTGAGTACGCCTACAATCGTGCAAGACACTCTACTACCGGCAAGTCCCCCTTCGAGGTCGTCTACAGCTTCAACTCATTGTCCCCATTGGACATTCTACCTCTACCTCTACAAGAGCGCATCAACATGGACGCAAGTGCACGAGCGAGCTATCTCAAGAAGGTGCATGAAGATACAAGGCACACCATAGAGCGACAAGTACATCGCCTCGTGACCAAGCTCAACACCAACAAGCAACCCATGATTTTTAACATCGGAGATCTTGTGTGGCTACACCTTCGCAAGGACCGCTTCCCCAACGAACACAAGTCCAACCTTCTACCTCGAGCCGACGGACCCTTCAAGGTGATCGAACGCTACAACAACAACGCCTACAAGATCGACATCCCACGCAACAAGTACAATGTGAGCGATATCTTCAACATCAAGGATCTCTCGCCCTACCATGATGATGAAGATTTCGATCCGAGGTCAGATCTTTCCCAAGGGGGGGAGATGATGTGGAGCATCCTATGGTCATCCCCATGGACCTACCATCGTCTCACCAAGTGCCAAGAGGACCGATGACACGAGCACGAGCTAGAGCTCTCGAGAACGAGGTGACATCTCTCCTTAGTGATATTCCATATGACCCTCTCGAGACATGGCTACTACCCAAGTCCGGAATGTTATGCATGATCAGGTACCAAGAGAACCCTCTTGAAGATGCACATGAAGACAGACAAGTCCCCAAGTTCATGGATGAAAAGAACCAACGGAAGGAGTCGAGAACAACTCCCAGGACCCAGACATCCGGCCATGACCCCGGACATCCGACCCATGGAGGTGTCACCAGCGGCTGCCCAGCCGTCGTGCTACAGTGCCCGGACATCCGGCCCGACGCGTGCCCGGACATCTGGACCCAGCCCGGAAATCCAGCATCCATCACAGAACCGCCCTGAAGCCGGTCCCCACCAGCCTGGACATCCGGCCTGAGCCCCGGACATCCGCCCCGACGTGAACAGCCGGACATCCGGCCATCAGCCCGGAAATCCGGACCGTGCCTGTCCAAAGAGCACCGAAACTGGACCACGCCAGCCCGGACATCCGGCCCCGCCCCGGACATCCTGCTCCTCGTAAAGGCCCGAACATCTGGCCTGACATCCGGCTCCTCCTGTCTGCGCACAGTGAAAGGGCCAAAGCCCATGTACCCCTTCGCCCCCATAGACTATATATACTCCCCCCCCCCCTCCATCATTCTAGGGTCAGCACTTGTTTAGCTCATTTGAGAGATTGAGCCGTGCTCATCCACTTGTTACCCTCTCCACAAGAGACCGAGACCTCTCCAGAGAAGATCCCCCAAGTGGATTCAAGGCCCCTCATGGGAAGATCCTTCATGGATTCAAGACCTCCTCTTGGAGAAGAACTCACTACTTGTATCTTTCCTTTGTTGCTTTTGGATCGTGTATCTCATTGTGTACTCGGATCTATCACATGTGTAATCGAACCTCATTGATTTGAGTGTTTTCTCTCATGATTTCCCTCGTTTTCCCCCTCGTGTTCTTCATGGGATCCCTCCATTTCATGAAAGATCGGCCTTAGGGTTACCACCTTACATCAGAGTTTCCACCATATATTGTCAAAATATGAGAGAGGAAGAATCCTGACTGTTGTCATGGGCGTCGCTTCTTCTTCATTCGCAGGTGCTAGACATTTTGGTGTAATGCACTTTCGAATGAAAGGAGGAGCGACCATCACCGACGGTCGCAAATGTCAGAGAGGAAGAATCCCGACTGTTGTCGTGGGGGTCGCTTCTCCTTCGTTCCCATGTGCTAGACATTTTGGTATAGTGCACTCAGGGACGAAGGAAGGAGCGATCATCACCGACGGTTGAATATATCAGAGAGGGAGCGCCCACCATATACACCACGTGAGATGAGAGTTTTCAAGGAAGTCTCGACAGACCAAAAGTCAACCCCTATTGAATAGTGATCTATGTGTCGAGTTCCTGCTAATTGCCCTCGATTTATAATCTTTGAATTATGAACACAGGAAATGTCTGACGATGATAGGATCCCCGAGTGCGAATATTGCAGCGATGACCGGGTATGTGCGTCAGGCATCACCTGGAAAATGGTAGATTCTTCACCATCAAGCTGGATGAGACCTTCGATGTTTTTACGGTACGTAACGACGACAAGTATTTTTTCATAATTAAGCTGGATGAGAAATAAAGTATTATGTGCGATAGGCACCTATTGCTATCCATCGGCTCCTCGTATTGTTTCGCATGTGTGCGTGAGTTCCCGGTGAGTAGCGGGTCGGTCAAACATCTAGCTAGCTTGCTACCTGCATGTGCTAGTTAGGCCGAGAAATCGATCCAGTAGCTGGCTAGGCTACTTCCTTTGGTATGTGTATCTCTTGCCGTCTAAAGTCTACGTATGTGCAGTCTGAGTGCGGCTGTAAAGTACTCGGCTAGATCGACGATTGCGTGATAGCTCTTGACAGAAAGTAATCATCTACGAGCACATACGAGGATTGGGCCAACAATTTGGTATCAGAGCTTTGGTGTATTGGCGTGATTTTTGGAAAGCAATAGAAGTCTCATGTCGAACACACGCAAGGAAATCATGACGACGGCAGCGGGAGCACCGATGCTGATGGTGGGGGGTCACAATTCCCCCATCTAGATCGAGAAGACTACGCACTATGGGCGATGAACATGGAGGTTGCGATGAAGGGGGTTGAGTTCTGGGAAGTCATTGACCTCGGCAGCGCCGAGTACGCGAAGGGCGCGACGAAGTATCGGATAGATCATCAGGCGTTAACGGCGATCTACTCCACCATGCCTAAGGATCTGCTACAACACCTCGTCGGAAAGAACTCAGTGAAGGAGGCATGGGAGACCATCAATATCCTGCACCAGGGTCATGACCGTGTCAAGGAAGCACACCTTTAGTCCCTGATGAGAATCTACGAGTGTCTGAAGATGGAGGAAAGTGAGACAGTTGATTGGTTTGCCGCCCGTCTCAAGACAATTGTGAAGTACAGACATTTGACGACAAACACTTTCATGAAATGTAATTGCTTGGAGGATATGACATGGTGATCATCAAGAAATCCATGGATGAAATAGATAGTAATACCATTTGGGCATTTTAACTTGCGCCCCACAAGTTTTCTCTGGTCCCCAGCATTGTCTTAAGAACCCAATGCATTTTGGTTACAGACCCGATCCTGCAACAGAAGTTAATTCTTCTTAACCACCCACATCTGAAGGGGTAGCTTAGAAGCAATGAGTCTAAGTGTAGCATTTGAGAATTTTGGTTTTGAAGCCTTAGCAAATAGTTTCGCATGGGGTGAGTAGTACTCATATGAATAAGCAGAGAAATTCTTTGATTTGTGAACATAATGGTTCAAATTTTAATGCTCATATTCATGAGCCTAATCATTGTTTCCCTGCAAAACATTGGCGTTAGGACGACCATATGTGTTTCTCTGTCTGTATGAAGACTTTGGGCCTTTGGAAGCCTTTGGTCTGGGATTTGTCTTCTTCCCTGGTGGTGTCATGATGACATTGACAGGAAGCTTTTCAAGAAAACTTTTAGGCACCCAAATCTTCTTCGTAGGAGAACCATTCCTGCAGTTGGTTCTAATAAACCTGACAAACACTTCACCATTTTGATTTTTGAACATTTTATATTTTCAGCCATCTAACTCATCAACGATGATAGGGTAGCACAGTTATAGCCAGGTAATGTGGATGGATCCAGTGATGGTCCCTTTGCAGCAACCCAGGCTGTTTTGGGGTACAGCTTAGGCTTCTAGTAAGATTCATCAACATTCATTTTCCTCTCGAAACCAACACCCTCTTTCCTAGGGTTTTTGTTCAAAATCTGCTTCTTGAGGACATCACAAAGAGTCTGATGCCCTTTGAGGCTTTTGTACATGCTTGTTTCAAGCAATGTCTTCAACCTAGCATTTTCAACAGCAATAATAGTGGTTTCCTCAGAAGAGGGGTTACTTACCACATCAGCAATTGAAGATATTTCAGCTTCAGACGCATTTGAACATTTAGTAGAGGAAGTAGCATTATCACACTCAAGACATATTAAGCAAGGTGGTGCAAAGTCTTCCTGAGCGATACTGATCTGTTGAGCGAGCAGTGAATCATTTTCAGTTCGAAGATCATCATGAGACACTCTCAACTTTTCTAGCTCTTTCTTCCTTTGAAGATAATCATAGGAAAGCTTCTCATGATCAGCTGAGAGGGTATTGATGTCTACTACGCAACTTTACTTCTTGTAGACTCTGTTGGGCCTCCAAGCGCAGAGTTTTGTAGGACAGTAGCAAATTTCCCTCAAGTGAACGACATAAGGTTTATCAATCCATGGGAGGTGTAGGATGAAGATGGTCTCTCTCAAACAACCCTGCAATCAAATACAAGAAATCTCTTGTGTCCCCAACACACCCAATACAATGGAAAATTGTATAGGTGCACTAGTTCGGCGAAGAGATGGTGATACAAGTGTAGTATGGATAGTAGATATAGGTTTTTGTAATCTGAAAATATAAAAATAGCAAGATAGCAAGTGATAAAATGGAGCACAAACGGTAATGCAATGCTTAAAAACAAGGCCTAGGGTTCATACTTTCACTAGTGCAATCTCTCAAAGTGCTAACATAATTGAATCATATAATCATCCCTCAACGTGCGATAAAGAACCACTCCAAAGTTCTTATCTAGCGTAGAACATAAGAAGAAATTGTTTGTAGGGTACGAAACCACCTCAAAGTTATCCTTTCCAATCAATCTATATCGAGCTATTCCTATAAGTGTCACAAACAGCCCAAGAGTTCGTACTAAAATAACACCATATGATTCGCATCAACCAACTCTAATGTCACCTAGATACTTCAATGTCACCACAAGTATCTGTGAGTCAATTATACGATACTGATACGTCTCCATCGTATCTACTTTTCCTAACGCTTTTGCTCTTGTTTTGGACTCTAATTTGCATGATTTGAACGAAACTAACCCGGACTGACGCTGTTTTTAGCAGAACTACCATGGTGTTGTTTTTGTGCAGAAATAAAAGTTCTTGGATTTAGATGAAACTTTTTGGAGATTTATTTCAGAATAAATAAAAAATACTGGAACCAAGAACCATCGGAGGGGGTGCCCTGGTTGGCCACGATACACCAGGGCACGCCACCCCCCCTAGGCGCACCCTAGTGGGTTGTGGTCACCTCGTGGCCTCCCTGACCCTAATCTAGATACTATAAATACCTATTTTCGAAGAAAAAAATAGGAGATGAAGTTTCATCATGTTTCACGATACGGAGCCGCCGCCACCTCCTGTACTTCATCGGGAGGCCGGATCTGGAGCCCGTTCGGGGCTCCGAAGAGGGTAATCATCGGTCTTCATCATCACCAACCCTCCTTCATCGCCAATTCCATGATGCTCCCCACCGGGAGTGAGTAATTCCTTTGTAGGCTCGCTAGTCGGTGAGGAGTTGGATGAGACTCATCATGTAATCGAGTTAGTTTTGTTAGAGCTTGATCCCTAGTATCCACTATGTTCTGAGATTGATGTTGCTATAACTTTGCTATGCTTAAAGCTTGTCACTAGGGCCCGAGTGCCATGATTTCAGATCTGAACCGTTTATGTTTTCACCATTATATCTATGTTCTAGATCCAATCTTGCTAGTCATATGCACCTGCTACGTGTTATGATCCATAAACCCCAGGGTGACTGCCACGGGAGGGAAGGACAAAAGATGTCATGCAAGTTCTTTTCCATAAGCACGTATGACTATTTACGGAATACATGCCTACATTATATTTATGAACTGGAGCTAGTTCTGTGTCGCCCTAGGTTATGACTGTTATATGATGAATATCATCCAACGAATCCACCGATCCAATGCCTAAGAGTTTTCCACATATTGTTCTTGCTAAGTTACTACTGCTGTTGTTACTGTTACCCTTGCTACAAAACCATTGCTATCACTGTTACCGTTACTGTTACTGTTACCATTACTATCCAACTATCATACTACTGTGCTACTGATCACTGTGTTGCAGATATTTAATCTCCAGGTGTGGTTGAATTGACAACTCAACTGCTAATACTTGCAAATATTCTTTGGCTCCCCTTGTGTCAAATCTATAAATTTGGGTTGAATACTCTACCCTCGAAAACTGTTGCGATCCCCTATACTTGTGGGTTATCAAGACCTTTTTCTGGCGCCGTTGTCGGGGAGCATAGCTATATTTGTTGAGTCACTTGGGATTATTATCTATTTATCACTATGAAGAATCTGAAGGATACCAAAACCAAGATCGTTCCCACTAAAACGAGGGGGGGTAAGGATTTGCCATCACACTCTACACTTGATTCACCTTCAGTTTCGAGTAAACTTGCAACACCACCACATGCTATTAATCCCGATATGTCACAAGTTATTGATGATGCTACTTTTGCTATGAATGATAATTATGATGATGCTAGTACCTTGCTTGATGATCATGTGCCACTAGGTGAATTTCTTGATGAACAAATTGCTAGAGCTAAAGATATTGAGAATGCTGAAACTGATGAAATTATTGAAACTGATGAAGTCTTTGAAACTGCGAATTATGAAACACCTATTAGACCTAGCTCTCCTAGAGTTGAATTGCCTAAGATACCTGAGGGTTATGTAATGGATGAGGAGATAGCTAGAGACTTTCTTGCTTGCAATGATAGAGATGATCTCAAGAAGTTACTATGCAAACTGAAGGAAATATCTTTGAATGCTAGAATGAAATGTGATCCTAAGTTTGCTACTTCAGCTATCTTTGTTACTGATAAGGATTATAAATTCTCTGTCGACCCAGAGTTAATTACTTTGGTTGAATCTGATCCTTTTCATGGCTATGAAACTGAAACTGTAGTGGCACATCTTACTAAATTGAATGACATAGCCACCTTTTTTGCTCATGATGAGAAAATTCACTACTACTATAATCTCAAATTATTTCCGTTCTCATTAAAGGGTGATGCTAAGATATGGTACAATACTCTTGCTCCTGGTTGTGTGCGTAGTCCCCAGGATATGATTTACTACCTCTCTGGAAAATATTTTCCTACTCATAAGAAACAAGCTGCCTTACAAGAAAAATTTAACTTTGTGCAAATTGAAGAAGAGAGTCTCCCACAAGCTTGGGGGAGGCTTCTCCAATTTCCTAATGCTTTGCCTGATCATCCACTTAAGAAAAATGAAATACTTGATATCTTCTATAATGGACTAACCGATGCTTCTAGGGACTTCCTAGATAGTTGTGCTGGTTATGTTTTCAGGGAACGAACTGTTGAGGTAACTTAGTGTTTTACAAAAGTTCTTCAATTTCATGCTAATCGAAAGTGGTTGTTAATAAGACTTGATCAACCTTATTAATGGATCATTTTTGAGAGGTATGAAGTTGATGAATTTAGTAGGCACAACCTTCTGTCCCTACCTTTTGTTTTCTGTTTTTCTTAGTTAAATAAAATAAAATGCTATGTTTATCCTATTTTCTGAATTTTCCGTGCAATAAAAAAGTGCCCAAAAATAAAAGTTCTTAGAATGCCCTAAAAATTTAACACAATTTTTTCCTATTATGTGAGAATTTTTGGTGCAAATAACATAAGAGGGGGTGCACTTGGTGTCCACAAGACATCAGGGCACGCCAGCAACCCCAGGCGCGCCCTGGTGGGTTGTGGTCCCCATGTGGGTCCCCTCACTTACCCCTTGCCTCAAGTTTATCTAGATCACCAAGCAATGGAACATCACCAGTTTATTGATGCTACTGATTATTTTCATAATATTCCTTAGAACTTGGTTTTCAGTGTGGATACCCGTGATGTTATTTCATTGCCTGCACCTGCTTTGTTTGATTCTGTTGCCAGGAACAGATACAGGGCCATACCTGAGGACATTATTGCCTACCGGAATAACCAGGCAGCGGCAGAGTAGGAGCCCCAGGAATGGGACGCTCAAGTGCCGCCGCCACAGCACTTCTACATGAGACCGAACGGCTACTACGGATGGTGATTACCAAGCTAGGCAAAAAGCCTAAGCTTGGGGGAGTACGTATTTCCATCGACATTATATTCATGTTCACACATTTCATTCCAGTTGTCGGTGTCCACACTCTTTCATTGTATTATCCTTGCTAGATTTGTTTTTTCCGCTTTCTTCTTGTGTGTTTGAAAAACTTTGAGAAAACCCAAAAAGATTTCTCGATTCTTCTTTTGCGTGTTGGGAGCTTTCCCGTGTAAATAGTTTTTATTGTTTTTGTTTACCCTTCTTTAATTTGCTTTCTCCTAGAAAAAACTAAAAACTCCAAAAATATTTTAGTGTGTTTCTCTGAATTTCTTTTCTTTTCATTGAGTCGTACCAAGGACAAGACCACGATAAAAATGTTGAGTGGCTCTCATAATTATTATTGTTTATCTAACAAGAGCTCAAATTACCTTGTCTTCTCCTTTTGAATAAAATGTTTGCAAATTCCAGCTTAGTCCGCGACACTCTTGCACTACTATTATTTTCATATCGTTCGGTCGTGCAAGTGAAAGGCAATAATGACGATATTTGATGAAGTGACTGTGGCAGAGAGAAGCGGGTATGAGAACTCTACCTATTTTTGTTTTTGTAAATATGTTTAACCTAGTATCCATGATTCAGCTTATTATGATCAAACATGTTTGCGATGGCAATTAGAGATTATAGTTGCTCATGGCATGCTTAAGTAACTAGGAGTGGATAATGATTTACCTTGGATGTCAACATGCATTAAAATGATTATGATGTAGTATGATGATATGGTATCCTCCTCTGAATGTTTCAAGTGGCTTGACTTGGCACATGTTCATGCATGTAGTTGAATCAAAACGAACATAGCCTCTATGATATTTATGTTCATGGTGTTCATATCCTACTCATGCTAGTATTCAATGTTGATTATGCATAATGCATGTTCATGACCATTTTTGCTCTCTAGCTGGCCGCTTCTCAACCTATTTGCTAGCCTTCACATGTACTAAGCGAGACTACTGCTTGTGCATCAAAATCCTTAAACCAAAGTTATTCCAGATGAGTCCACCATATCTACCTATATGCGGTATTACCCTGCCGTTCCAAGTAAATTTGCATGTGCCACCTCTAAAATTTCAAATGAACATTTGTTTTGTGTGCCTAGACTGCTCATGGAGTGATAGGGGGCGGTCAGTATCTTCCATGCTAAGCGGGTTATTCTCATGATGAGTGTTTATTCACTCGTCCTTGCACGAGAGGGGCGGTAATAGGGATTCCCAGTCGTGAAATAAAAAAATGGCAAATAATTAAACAAAACTCCCCCAAGATTGTTGTTGGTATGGACGGTACCCATGGATTCGGCTGGCCATGGAGTGTGTTTGTTGGTGGAGGGGGAGTAAACCTTTACTTTTACCGCTTGGGAACCGCCTCTAATGTTTTAGCATGGAAGATATTGATAACTCTTGGTCGTAACGTTGACAGGAAGGGTGCACCTCCCAAAATTAAACTTATCTCTGATTTAAGATTTGAGCTCTGGCACCACTGCAATTCCCTGCTTCCCTCTGCGAAGGGACTATCTATTTACTTTTATGTTGAGTCATCACCTTATCAAACAAGCGCCTGACCTGAGAGCACAATTGTCATCCTCATGCATTGTGTATAGTTAATGTTGAATGCATCATGACTGGATCTTTTCTACCATGAATTACAATGTTTAGTCGCTGCTTGAACTTTGGAGGTGCTCTGCATTCATGTTTTGCGGTCTCAGAAAGGGCTAGCGAGATACCACTGTTGTCATATTATATCATGATTGTTTTGACAAAGTGTTGTCGGTTGAGATATTTTATTATTGCTCGCTAGTTGATTATGTCATTGATATGAGTTAATATAATTTCTAAGAGTTATTGTTGACATGGTTAGTCATGATCTTTGCTGAAAACCTGGGTGCTACTTAAGCATATATATGTAAAGAAGAACAAAAGAGTTCGTAAAAGTTTTTCTTTATCACTTTCAGTTTGTCAACTGAATTACTTGAGGACAAGCAATGGGTTAAGCTTGGGGGAGTTGATACGTCTTCATCATATCTACTTTTCCTAATGCTTTTGCTCTTGTTTTGGACTCTAATTTGCATGATTTGACTGAAACTAACCCGGACTGACACTGTTTTCAGCAGAACTACCATGGTGTTGTTTTTGTGCAGAAATAAAAGTTCTCGGATTCGGACGAAACTTTTTGGACATTTATTTCAGAATAAATAAAAAATACTGGAACCAAGAACCATCGGAGGGGGTGCCCTGGCTGGCCACGATACACCAGGGCGCGCCCTGGTGGGTTGTGCTCACCTCGTGGCCCCCTGACCCTTATTTGGATACTATAAATACCTATTTTCGGAGAAAAAAATAGGAGAGGAAGTTTCATTGTGTTTCACGACACGGAGCCACCGCCGCCTCCTGTTCTTCATTGGGAGGCCAGATCTGGAGCCCGTTCGGGTTCCGGAGAGGGGAATCTTCGGTCTTCGTCATCACCAACCCTCCTTCATTGCCAATTCCATGATGCTCCCCACCGGGAGTGAGTAATTCCTTTGTAGGCTCGCTGGTCGATGAGGAGTTCGATGAGATTCATCATGTAATTGAGTTAGTTTTGTTAGGGCTTGATCCCTAGTATCCACTATGTTCTGAGATTGATGTTGCTATGACTTTGCTATGCTTAATGCTTGTCACTAGGGCCCGAGTACCATGACTTCAGATTTGAACCGTTTATGTTTTCACCATTATATCTATGTTCTAGATCCGATCTTGCTAGTCACATGCACCTGCTACGTGTGATGATCCATAAACCCTAGGGTGATAGTAATTGGGATACTTTCGGGTGATGACCGTAGTTTGAGGAGTTCATGTATTCATTATGTGTTAATGCTTTGTTCCGGTTCTCTATTAAAAGGAGGCTTTAATATCCCTTAGTTTACTTATGGACCCCGCTGCCACGGGAGGGTAGGACAAAAGATGTCATGCAAGTTCTTTTCCATAAGCACGTATGACTATTTACGGAATACATGCCTACATTATATTTATGAACTAGAGCTAGTTCTGCGTCGCCCTAGGTTATGACTGTTATATGATGAATATCATCCAATGAATCCACCAATCCAATGCCTATGAGTTTTCCACATATTGTTCTTGCTAAGTTACTACACCTGTTGTTACTGTTACGCTTGCTACAAAACCATTGCTATCACTGTTACCGTTACTGTTACTGTTACCATTACTATCCAACTATCATACTACTGTGCTACTGATCATTGTGCTGCAGATATTTAATCTCCAGGTGTGGTTGAATTGACAACTCAACTACTAATACTTGCAAATATTCTTTGGCTCCCCTTGTATCGAATCTATAAATTTGGGTTGAATACTCTACCCTCGAAAACTGTTGTGATCCCCTATACTTGTGGGTTATCAAATACACATCAAACAACTTCAGATTCATAATATTCAATCCAACACAAAGAACTTCAAAGAGTGCCCCAAGATTTCTACCAGAGAAAGTAGGACAAAAACATGCATCAACCCCTATGCATAGATTACCCCAATGTCACGTCGGGAATCCGCGAGTTGAGTGCCAAACATACATCAAGTGAATCAATATAATACCCCATTGTCACCACGGGTATTCATATGCAAGACATACATCAAGTGTTCTCAAATCCAACAAAGTATTCAATATAATAATAATGAAACCTCAAAGGTATAAACTCAATTCATCACAACAAGATAGAGAGGGAGAAACACCATATGATCCAACTATATTAACAAAGCTCGCGGTAAATCAAGATCGTGCTAAATCAAGAACACGGGAGAGAGAGAGAGAGATTAAACACAAAGCTACTAGTACATACCCTCAGCCCCGAGGGTGAACTACTCCCTCCTCATCATGGTGGCTGCCAGGATGATGAAGATGGCCTCTGGTGATGATTTCCCCCTCCGGCAGGCGTGCGGCGGCGGTGTCGAAGTTCTAGGGTTATTTCTGGGGGTTTCTCTATTTATAGGATTTTTTGGCGGCGGTCTCACGCTAAGATGGGCAAAGGTGGGCCCACTAGGCACCAGGGCGTGCCCTAGGCCCTTGGCGCGCCCTGGTGGGTACATCACTAGTTAAAGTTTTGACCGCTTCAAACCCACTTTTATCAATTTTTTCATCAAGATTTTCACCCTCCGAATCATTGGGATGCCCTCTAGCTAAAGTTGACTCTTCTTTAGTCCCTTTATCATCAATTTTAATTTTACTAACCAAGGAACCAATAGAAGAAACACCAATCACTTTAAGATCTTCATCATTTTTATGAAAGCAATCGGTAGAAAACGCTCTTTCTAAAAATTCTCTTTTAGCCCTAAGCATAGCGGTTCTTTTCTTAGTTTCATCCATAGAAACATATAAAGATTTAATTGATTCATCAACCTTGGTTGAAAAGTTTTCATCTTGAGATTTTCTACATCGTGAGAAATTCTATCAATGCTTCTAGACATATCATCAATCTTATTCAACTTTTCTTCTATCGTAGTATTAAAAACTTTTTGAGCATTGATAAATTCCTTAATATTATTCTCAAGATCAGAGGCGTTCCTATTATTATTATAAGAAGAATTACCATAGGAATTACCATAATTATTAGAGGAATTTCCACGAAAAGGCCTAGGATTAAAATTACCTCTATAAGCATTGTTATTAAAATTGTTCCGCGAGACAAAATTCACATCTACGGGATCACTATTTTGCTCAATCAAAGTAGACAAAGGCACATCATTAGGATCAATAGGATCATTTTTACTAGCAACCAATTTCATAAGAGCATCAACTTTTTCACTCAAAGTACCAATTTCTTCAACCAAATTAACTTTTTTACTAGTAGGTGCTCTTTCGGTATGCCATTGTGAATAATTTGCCATGATATTATCTAGCAATTTAGTAGCTTCACCCAAAGTAATTTCCATAAAAGTACCACCCGCGGCGGAATCTAAAATATTTCTAGAAACAAAATTCAATCCCGCATAAAAATTTTGTATAACCATCCAAAGATTTAAACCATGAGTAAGGCAATTTCTTAGCATCAATTTCATTCTTTCCCAAGATTGTGCAACATGTTCATGCTCAGGTTGCTTAAAATTCATGAGTTGAGTTCTAAGGGAAATAATTTTAGCGGGCGAAAAATACTTAGTAATAAAAGCATCCTTGCACTTATCCCAAGAATCGATACTATTACGAGGCAAAGATGAAAACCAAATTTTTGCATGATCCCTCAAAGAGAAAAGAAATAATTTCAACTTCACAATATCATTGTCCACATCTTTTTTCTTTTGCATGTCACACAATTCTACAAATGTGTTTAGATGGGACGCGACATCCTCATTAGGAGTACCGGAAAATTGCTCTTTCATAACAAGATTCAACAAAGCGGCATTGATATCACAAGACTCCGCACTAGTGGTGGGAGGAGCAATCGGAGTACTAATAAAATCATTGTTATTAGTATTGGAAAAGTCACATAACTTAGTGTTTTCTTGAGACATCGTGACTACGCAAACAAGATTGCAAACAAAGAAGAGATCTGGCGAGAAAAAGGCGAACGAGAAAAAAGAAGGCAAATATTTTTGTGCTTTTTGCAAAAACATTTTAGAAGTGGGGGAGATAAAAACGAGAGGCAAATGGAAAATAATGTAAATTGCAAGGAAATGAGATTTGTGATTAGTAACCTGATAGATGTTGATGATGTCTCCCTGGCAACGGCGCCATAAATTTCATTTGACATGGCTTCAACTACATTGGTTTTTTCCCCAAGGTGGAAGGGATGATGCAGTACAGCTACGGTAGGTATTTCCCTCAGTTATGAAACCAAGGTTATCGAACCAGTAGGAGAACCAAGCAACACTATGTAAACGGTGCCTGCACACAAAGAATAAATCCTCGCAACCCAACGCGTAAGAGGGGTTGTCAATCCTTCCCCGGTAAAAGATAGATTAAATTGTATGAGTTTGGATAAATAAATCTGGATAAAACATGAAATAAAAAGTGCAGCAAGGTATTTTTGGGTTTTTGGAATAATAGATCTAAAAACAAATGCGGCAAAAGATAGATCGGAAAGCAATATGATAAAAGATAGACCCAGGGGCCGTAGATTTCACTAGTGGCTTCTCTCGAGAAAATAGCATACGGTGGATAAATAAATTACTGTTGGGCAATTGATAGAAGATCAAATAATCATGACAATATCCAAGGCAATGATCATTATATAGGCATCACGTTCAAGATTAGTAGACCGAAACGATTCTGCATCTACTACTATTACTCCACACATCGACCGCTATCCAGCATGCATCTAGTGTATTAAGTTCATGGAGAAACGGAGTAATGCAATAAGAAATGGTGACATGATGTAGACAAGATCTATTCATGTAGGAATAGACCCCATCTTGTTATCCTTAATAGCAACGATACATACGTGCCTCGCTACCCCTTCTGTCACTGGGTGAGGACACCGTAAGATCGAACCCATCACAAAGCACCTCTTCCCATGGCAAGAAAAATCGATCTAGTTGGCCTAACTAAAGCAAAGATTCGAAGAAGAAATACGAGGCTATAAGTAATCATGCATATAAGAGATCAAAGAAGACTCAAATAATATTCATGGATAGATATTGATCATAAACTCGATCTTCATCGGATCCCAACAGACACACCGCAAAAAGTCATTACATCAAATAGATCTCCAAGAGACCATTGTATTGAGAATCAAAGAGAGAGAGAAAGCCATCTAGCTACTGCCTACGGACCCGTAGGTCTATGGTGGACTGCTCACGCATCATCTGAGAGGCACTAAGGAGGATGATGAACCCCTCCGTGATGGTGTAGATTGGATCTCGTGGTTCTGGAACTTGCGGCGGCTGGAATTGTGTTTCGTCTGCTCCCCTAGGGTTTCTGGAATTTCTAAGGATTTATAGAGCGAAGAGGCGGTGCAGGAGACCCCCATGGGCCCCACAACCCATCAGGGCGCGCCAGGGGCCTCTGGCATGCCCTGGTGTCTTGTGGGCCCCACGGGCCTCCCCCCAGGTGCTTCCTTGGCTCCTAGGTTGTCTTCTGGTCCAAACAAAATCTCCAAAAAGTTTCGTGGCATTTGGACTTCGTTTGGTACTGATATTCTGCGAAGTAAAAACAAGCAAAAAATAACAACTGGTACTGGGCACTATATCAATAGGTTAGTCCCAATAAATGATATAAAGTTGCTACAAAATGATTGTAAAACATCCAAGAATGATAATATAACAGCATAGAACAATCAAAAATTATTGATACATTGGAGACGTATCAACAGTGTACTAACCTCTGCAGAGTGTATAATCTATCGATAGCCACATCCTCGGTTATGGACACAGTTCGTAGTAGGTCACACCATGGATCAACAGAAATAAATAACTGGCACACCCAATAACCCAAGATGGCACATGCAAAAGTTGGTGATCTTGTGATGATCACGACAGATGTTTCTGAGGTCATTGAGTGAGGATCACGATGGTAAGTTGGTGGTGGTGGTTACGAGGTAACCCCGAGATGGTAAGTTGGTTCGAGGGACCATGATCATTACACCACATGCACTTCATGGATATAGTATCATGCTCATGTTCATGCATTCAACTTGTTAAATGCCTTGTTATTTTTTGTCATATTTGCTTTGTTTGCTTGAGCTTGCGATTACATTCAAAGTACTCACCTGGCATGTCATGCCAGTTGCAGGAGAAGCTGTACCAGGAGTTGAAGTCATTCTGTTCGTCATGATCTAGGTCGTGTCCCAGCAGTGTCCCTGTGAGATGGAGTTCCGCTACGTCATCGTTCCGCTGCCGCGTAGATGCTTCCTTATCATCGAGGCTCGTGTCCTATCTACTAAATAATGTACATAAGTGCAGCCGCATCATGCGTTCTGCTTGGCCTCGTTTCATCATGTAATCATCGAACCTATGTAGCCGCAAGAGATCAATAAAGCGGTTGTTTTCTGTACCAAGTTGTTGTGTATTGCCAGAAGACTTGATCTCTGGGTTAGCAATGCAAGGTAAACCGGTTGCTCTGAGCCGGGGTGCCACACCTATGGGTCCATAGTATATAGATGGCTTCTTCTCTTTATTTGATCTTCAATACAATGTTTTCTTTGATGTTCTTGGAGTTATATTCGATGTAATCACTTTTTGCGGTGTGTTTGTTGGGATCCGATGAATTGTGAGTTTATGATCAGATTATCCATGAATATTATTTGAGTCTTCTCTGAACTCTTATATGCATGATTATTATAGCTTTGTATTTCTCTCCAATCTATTAATTTGGTTTGGCCAACTAGATTGATTTTTCTTGCAATTGGAGAGGTGCTTTGTGATGGGTTCGATCTTGCGGTGCTCAATCCCAATGACAGAAAGGGACATGACTCATAATTGTATCATTGCCATTAAGGATAAAACGATGGGGTTTATTCATGTGTGAGTTTACTTTGTCTACATCATGTCATCTTGCTTAAAGCGTTACTCCGTTCTTTATGAACTTAATACTCTAGATGCATGCTGGATAGCGGTCGATGTATGGAGTAATAGTAGTAGATGTAGGCAGGAGTCGGTCTACTTGTCTTGGACGTGATGCCTATATACATGATCATTGCCTTGGATATCGTCATGATTATTTGCTTTTTTATCAATTGCCCAACAATAATTTGTTTACCCACCGTATGTTATTTTCAAGAGAGAAGCCTCTAGTGAAAACTATGGCCCCCGGGTTTACTTTCATCATATATTAAAATCCAAAAATACCTTGCTGCAATTTTATTTACTTTTATTTATTTTGTGTTCTATCTATCTATCTATCTACCACTGCAAAATTTGATCTTGTGATTAACTACCGAGGGATTGACAACCCCTTGTTCGCGTTGGGTGCAAGGATTTGTTATTTTGTGTGCAGGTACTGCTAAAGAGGTGTTGCGTGATTCCCCTACTGGATTGATAACCTTGGTTCTTAACTGAGGGAAATACTTATCTCTACTGTATTGCATCATCCCCTCGTCTTCGGGGAAATCCCAACGCAGCTCACAAGTAGCAGTCACTTGTAACACAGTGTTCATAACGACAACTTACAGGTTCATCGCAAAGTTTAACAAGTGGCCGGATAGCTCAAGAGTGGGATTTGCTCCTCCGACGATGGAGAGATATTCTTAGGGCCCTCTTGGTGTGACGGCATCAATCATAGTCTGGCCAGACATAAGTGACTTCGTCATGGGGATGCCAGAACACAATAACAAGAAAGAAGAACAAAACTGGTAACGAGGATTTCGGTATAATGAGCATAGTGATGACTCAGGAGGATACCGATGCATCCCGGGTTTTGTGAAGTATCACGAAGCAAAGGGAACATCACATAATAACCAAAGGTTCACTCGAATATCATTCGTGTACTCACATGGAGCAATATAGACGTCCACGGTCCCGTTATCGGTCATTGAACGAACGGTTTCGTTCATGTCTGTGAGTTACCGAATCTACTGGGTCACAAGCTTAAGGCAATCATGATCTACTGAGTGTTAGTAGGATGAGAGTGAGAATATATTTTTGGAATTGTTTCATGGATATTCAGAACAGTTCCGAGAGGATCCGGAAGCGTTTCGGGGTCACCGGGAGGGTTTCGGTGAATATCGGGTAATGCCGGGTATTACCGATATGTTATATATGGGTGGAAAATGTTTCCGGAGATGTTTATATATATCTATACCTATAATAATTACATACTCCCAAGAAATTCCCACGTTAATTAGATTTTACGAGCCGTTAATCTGGTGGGACCGAATTATTACGGTGTAGATTGACTGATGAGATCCTCTATAAAAAATAATATTATTACGTATAGATTGACTCATGAAATCCTCCATGAAAAAAATCATTAATTTAAATAACGTCTATCTCAATCTATCTAAAACTCCTACCAACTCCATCATTGAAAAAAAATACATAACCTCTCACGTATCCTTCTATCTCTCTCATGTCTCTTTCAAACCCTCTAGGCTCAAATCAACAGGAAAAAGTACATGAAGAAGCAACAAAAACCCTAGCAGCGGCCCGTGGTCGGCGGCGCCAAGGCGGGCGTTAATGCGTGCGGCCCTGCTGCATCCTTCATGTTCCAGCCGTGCATTCGTGGGGTGGTGCAGGAGCAGCTTCAAGTGTGCTACGCGTGGTAGCCCGGCAGCGAGGGCGCGTCCATGCTGGCCTTCACCTGCTGCTGTTGCGACTCACCAACCAGCCTAATACCATCAGCATCCGGTAATGCTACCGCTCCCATTCTGTCTAATGCCTCCGTCATCTTACATAGTAGTGCATATATATGAAGAAAGAGAACAAGTTCGTGGCCATCTGGAAGCTAAACTAACAAGCACGTTGATTGATCAATCATGCCTTTGTTTCATAGAATTTTTCTGTGATGATGAGCAGTTGGACTGACAAATACGTCACGAAGAGATGCGCAAGTATTTGAAGTTGGCATGTGGATGGATTTTCTGGTGGCCGGTACATGCATGCACGTACAAACTATGAGCCGCATGTTATCATATAGATCTATGTACGTACTTTCCATATACGTGTGTGTCGAGACAGAACACATCAATAAGCTAGCTAGCTAGCATAGAAGGGATCCATCAATGTGTTACATCCTCTACGTGCTACTTCCTCCGACCAAAAACACCCGCCGGCGAGGAGATTGTATAATGCACCCATTCCTCCTACGGACAGAACATGGCCAGTTTAATAGACTGCGTCATGATGTTCCAATAAGACATACGGAGTATATCTTTTTTTTGCGGGACTAAGACATATATCTTGAAAGCTTAATTTCGACTATTTCAAATGTCTTTCTTTATACTTAATAATTATACGATTTATAGCGTATGTGGAGTTGATTGTAGTGTTGGCATGTATTTTTGTATTAAATTGTCAGTACACTGACGGCCTACTAAAAAAATTCAGATTTTTTTCTATAGACTGATGGCACACAAATAATTTTTAATTGGCAGTGATTACTATTATATCCTGCATGTATTCATATTTCACATATTTAATATGCATTATTAAAAAATATCTAAGTTGTTTTTCTTTTTGATTTACATAGACCTGGAGAGTATGATTTTGCTTACTAGAAGCTACAAGATTTGGACATTTTTGTGATAAATTGATCAGAGTTTGGAACAATTTCTGAACGCCTGAGATAATATTTATGCTATTGTAGAGGTAAAATAGATAATCCGCAACATAGTTGAGATTTTTTTTTTACTTATTATATTCCAGCGTGCGTGCATTTGTTCCTTCGTGAATTTAATAGGGTATCTTTTAGCATATTTTTAGCCACGGATTCATGGTTTTGTGCATAAATTTCAAGAAATTAGCTGGAAATTTTATTGCATTTTCAGTGTGTCCTAATTTGGAGTTATTCTGGCACGTATAAAACTTGCTTCCAGCCTTATATTATAACTGATTGTTAGGTGATAGGGATTAAGATTAAACTATTTTGTGTTTTTAACACTGTTAAAAGAACTGGAGGAGTAAAAGGTATGCCAAGGCTACTATCCTCTGCTTGCTTTCACTTGCATGTAATGAGGACCTACACATTCTCTTTTAGTTTCTATTGCTCTTGAATTTACAATTTTTTGGTAAATCCTATTGTGGTAATAATGTAAGCTAATCTTCATGGTATGCAGAGATGTTTTTATCGCCCTTTCTTCTATTTGTTCTTTGTACTAATCTTGCGTCTAGGGGCTGCTTATACATAAAACCATGGAGGATATCCGTGTGACATGGTTATGGAGCTATGAAGCTTGCTTGAGTATTGTAGCTAGCCCTTTTTTTTTTTGTAGAAGTATCATTTCGACCTACTTCTATGTAATTTATGCTTCTATTTTAAAGACTTACTGATTCAAGATCTTTGATTTTATTTTGGCATTGATGTATCTTAGTTCTCATAGATGTTCCACGTATGTCCTTTCTAGCCGACATTTGAAGTTTGTGACATATGTTGCAAAGATTCTCGCTTATTGCTCTATTTTTTGCATAAAAAATAAATATTGACTTTTTCTTCTCAAGATCCATATTAGCCAATTAATAAAATGTGGATGTACTTTCGACCAACATGTCAATGGCTTAAGATTATTTTTCATTAGGAAAAAAAATTATAGTTCATCCGCGGATTTAAATTTGCGGTCACCATTAATTCCTTGAATGCTATCATTGTATTGATTATAATTGCGCCCGTGCGAATGCACGGGTTGGCGACTAGTATATATAATGGTCTAGAAGTATTTAGAACATTTTATATTTAATTTAAATATCAATGGGCCTAAAAAGGCCAAGAAGTGGAGGGAATTATGGGCCACGAAGGCCCATAAGGAAGCGGCCCCCCTGCCATATGTGGGGGTGGGGGGTCGAATTGGACTAGGGGAGGAGTACTCCTTCCCCTTGGCCGATGCCCCAAGGAGGGACTTTCCCTCCTAGGTGGTTGCCCCTCCTCCTCCAACCTATATATACTAGGGGTTTTTGCTCTATTGTATACACAAGTTTTGGAGCCTCCTCTAGTTCTTCTAGTTCTAGTTCTAGTTGGTCCTAATTGACTAATTAGAGTTAGGCTAATCCTCTTGTCCTCATAATTTGAAGCCCTGTGTGGTTCTAATCTCCTCCCTCTAATTCTTCGGTGACAATTAGCTCTGGACGGCAAAGCGCTGCTGGATCATGAAGTCTGCACGCTTGCAACCAAGTAGAGAGGTCGTGCTTTCGGTCTTTGGTTCGAGGGACCGTCCGTGGGCGGTATGAGGGACCATTCATCGACGATTTGAGGGACTCCAAGTACGATATACACCGATACGTTCTTCTTCTACAGCAACTCGGTGACGGTAACGATCGTGATCCCAACCCGTTATGCATCTTCATATTGATCTTGGGTGATCGTAGGTGTGATTTTTTTTGTTTTCTACTACGTTTCCCAACAGTTTAATATCAGTTGGTAGCTTTCTATAGTGGAATATTGAACATTGAAGATGGAAGCACAAGAATACACTAATTAGAATTAGTTTTGTGCCTATTATCTTGAACATGGAGTCGCAGTTGAAAGTTCTCTCACAATTCATGATCAAGAATACATTAGCTAATCAACCTACTAATGAATTTGATGCTTAACTTCCATAAGTCAACGATATTGAGTTCATCAATACATGGGTAATAACACAGAGACCACTCAACTTCGTGGATGGAGTTTCCATAAGCACCACTAACATGATAGATCAAGCCCCCATGTCAATGTATTGATGCAAGCTTGTTCATATCAAAATGACAAATCTTGAATGCCCAACAACTCCAATGTTTATCGAGGATAAGGAGACCAAATTACTTGCGTACCCTAGACTCGTAGTTGTAAAACGATTCCAGATGCCTTTCAAGCCTACACAACTAATTTACTTACAAATGATCTCCGCCCTTTGGGTGTATGGGCTATCTCCGTTCATAGTCACTGGAGTTACCGGAAAAGAGCCTCGGAATGGTCCTATATTTATCTGTTTGGCATTGTTGCCGTGATGGTGCTTCACTATGTTGTATTTATCCACTTGTGCAAGTGCATACATGTTCAATTTCAGCACATGTCATACTATTTATAGGGAACATATTTCTATACCACACATCAGTCGCCTCCACTGGATACCACACACCCTCGTGACCCTTCCTACCACACCTTTCTAGAAATTTCTAGGGGCACCCCCTTCCCTCCCCCTCTTCCAATCCCCACCACCACTGCGACAACCAAGCACTGATCCCCACCACCAGTGTTGTTTCAAGAGCGCCTCCATGATACGTCTCCAACGTATCTATAATTTTTTATTGTTCCATGCTATTATATTATCTGTTTTGGATGTTTTATATGCATTAATATGCTATTTTATATTATTTTTGGGACTAACCTATTAACCTAGAGCCCAGTGATAGTTTCTGTTTTTTTTCTTGTTTTTGAGTTTTACAGAAAAGGAATATCAAACGGAGTCCAAACGGAATAAAATTTTCGTGATGATTTTTCTTGGACCAGAAGACACACGTAGGACTTGGAGAGGAAGGCAGAAGAGTCCCGAGGGTTCCACAAGCCCGCAGGGCGTGCCCTAGGGGGGCGCGCCCCCTAGCTTGTGGGCCCCCCCGGGAGTCCTCTAACCCTAATTCTTGGCCTATAAATTCAGAAATATTCCCAAACGACCAGAAGCGTCCACAAAAATAATTATCCGCTGCCGTAACCTTCTGTACCTGTGAGATCCCATCTTGGGGCCTTTTTCGGCATCCTTCCGAAGGGGGATTCGATCATGGAGGGCATCTACATCAACTCTATTGCCTTTCCGATGAAGCGTGAGTAGTTCACCTTAGACCTACGGGTCCATAGCTAGTAGCTAGATGGCTTCTTCTCTCTCTTTGATCTTCAATACAAGGTTCTCCTCGATGTTCTTGGAGATCTATCCGATGTAATATTCTTTTGCAGTGTGTTTGTCGAGATCCGATGAATTGTGGATTTATGATCAGATTATCTATGAATATTATTTGAATCTTCTCTGAATTCTTATATGCATGATTTGATATCTTTGTATTTCTCTTCGAATTATCGGTTTGGTTTGGCCAACTAGATTGGTTCTTCTTGCAATGGGAGAGGTGCTTAGTTTTGGGTTCAATCTTGTGGTGTCCTCACCCAGTGATAGTAGGGGTAGCGAGGCACGTATTGTATTGTTGCCAACAAGGGTAAAAAGATGGGGTTTTCATCATATTGCTTGAGTTTATCCCTCTACATCATGTCATCTTGCTTAAAGCGTTACTCTGTTCTCTTGAACTTAATACTCTAGAAGCAGGCAGGAGTTGGTCGATGTGTGGAGTAATAGTGGTAGATGCAGAATCGTTTCGGTCTACTTGGCACGGACGTGATGCCTATATTCATGATCATTGTCTTGGATATCATCATAACTTTGCGCTTTTCTATCAATTGCTCGACAGTAATTTGTTCACCCACCGTATGTTTTCTTTCGAGAGAGAAGCCTCTAGTGAAACCTATGGCCCCCGGGTCTATTTTCCATCATATATTTTCAGATCTATAAACCAAAAATACCTTGCTGCAATTTATTTGTTTTTACTTTATTTTATGTTTTAGAAATCTTTTATACCTATCTCTATCAGATCTCACCTTTGCAATTGACCATGAAGGGATTGACAACCCCTTTATCGTGTTGGGTGCAAGTATTTGATTGTTTGTGCAGGTGCATAGATTGGAGACTTGCTTGTACCTCCTACTGGATTGATACCTTGGTTCTCAAACTGAGGGAAATACTTATCTCTATTTTGCTGCATCACCCTTTCCTCTTCAAGGGAAAAACCAACGCAAGCTCAAGAAGTAGCAGGAAGAATTTCTGGCGCCATTGCCGGGGAGGTTCTAGATCAAGCCTACCAAGTACCCACCATAAACTCTCATCTCTTGCATTACATTATTCACCATTTGCCTCTCGTTTTTCTCTCGCCCACTTCTAAAACGTTTTCAGAAAAATACAAAAAGATTTGCCTTTTTATTTGACTTCTTTCCGTTTGTCTCTATGTCTTACTTGGTTTGTTTGCTTGGAATAATTGTGTATTTATTGAAAAGCAAAAAGTTTATGGATCCTCATCCACTTGCTAATCTTTTTAAGAGATCCAATTATGATGAACCTATTGCTAGTGAGTTGAGTGCACTAGATTATCTTTATGAAGTTTTGCTTGAAATTCGTGAATCTGAAAATTGTGATGAAGTGTTAAAAGAAGAAATTTATGAAGTGATTCACGATAACTCCTTGAAAGAAAAGCATGATTGAAATGATGTTATTATAAATTCTATGATGTCAATTGTGCTAATAATATGCAAAACCCTAAGCTTGGGGATGCTAGTTTTGCTATGTCCACTACTTATTGCAATGATCGTGATTGGGGTGATTCTTCTTATGATCTTGAAAATTTATTTAAGCCTCATGATAATAGTGTTTGCAATAATATTGAAAGTGGGTTTGGAAGAGTGTCCACTCTAGGTAACAATGATCCCACTACTTTGGAGAATGATCAATCTCATGAAATTTTTGATAAAAGTGGGTTTGGAGAAGTCATGACTTTATTTGATGATAATCCCACTATTTTGGAAGAGTGTCAACTTTGCAAGCATATGGATCATGAAGAGAATATTTTATGTGATAGTTATATTATTGAATTTTAATATGATCCCACATGTAATTATTATGAGAGAGGAAAATATTGTGGTAGAAACTTTCATGTTACTAAATTACCTCTCGTTATATTGAGATTGCTATTGTTTCTTTCTTTTTCCTCGCTTATGCTAGTTATTGCTTGTCTTGATAATTTGTTTTCCTATAAAATGCCTATGCATAGGATGTATGTTAGACTTAGATGTGATTTTCACATGCTATATGATGCTCTTTTCTGCTTGAATTCTTGTCTTTCATGTGAGGATCATTAAAATTCTCAATGCCTAGCTAAAAGGCTTTAAAGAAAAGCGCTTCTTGGGAGACAACCCAATCGTTTTCTTTTCTGTTTTTATGAGAATACACATTATTACCTCTGTATTAATTGTGTTTTGGTGTTTTAATTAGTGTTTGAGCCAAGTAAGACCTTTGGGATGGCTTACGGTGATAGTTGATTTGATCTTGCTGAAAAACAGAAACTTTTATGTCCAGTTGGAGAATTTTAATAATTCACTGAAGCGACGAAAAACTCTGAATTTTTTACACAAGATTTATATACAAATTTCCTATATTATCATCATGTTTTAGAATTTTTGGAGTTACATAAGTATAAGAAATATTCAGATCTTCACAGACTGTTCTGTTTTTGACAGATTTTGTTTTCTATGTGTTGTTTGCTTATTTTGATGAATCTATGGGTAGTATCAGGGGGTATGAACCATGGAAAAGTTGGAATACATTAGATATTACACCAATATAAATAAAGAATGAGTTCACAACAGTACCTAAAAGGTGGTGATTTATTTTCTTATACTAACGGATCTCATGAGTTTTCTGTTGTGAAGTTTTCAAGTTTTGGGTAAAGATTTGATGGACTATGGAATAAGGAGTGGCAAGAGTCTAAGCTTGGGGATGCCCAAGGCACCCCAAGGTAATATTCAAGGACAACCAAGCATCTAAGCTTGGGGATGCCCCGGATGGCATCCCCACTTTCGTCTTCAATCCATCGGTAAATTTACTTGAGGCTATATTTTTATTCACCACATGACATGTGTTTTGCTTGGAGCGTCTTGTATGATATGAGTCTTTTATTTTTAGTGCCACAATCATCCTTGATGTACACACATTTTGAGAGGGACATGCATGAATCGTGAATTTATTAGAATACTCTATGTGCTTCACTTATATCTTTTGAGCTAGGCAATTTGCTCTAGTGCTTCACTTATATCTTTTTAGAGCACGGCGGTGGCTTTATTTTATAGAAATTGTTGAACTCTCATGCTTCACTTATATTATTTTGAGAGTCTCTAAACAGCATGGTAATTTGCTTAGGTTATGAATTTGGTCCTAATATGATGGGCATCCAAGAGGGATATAATTAAAACTTTTATATAAAGAGCGTTGAATACTATGAGAAGTTTGGTTCTTTGCATTTGTTTTGAGATATAAAGATGGTGATATTAGAGTCATGCTAGTGAGTAATTGTGGATTGGTAGAAATACTTGTGTTAAAGTTTGTGATTCCCGTAGCATGCACGTATGGTGAACCGTTATATGATGAAGTCAGAGCATGATTTATTTATTGATTGTCTTCCTTATGAGTGGCGGTCGGGGACGAGCGATGGTATTTTTCTACCAATCTATCCCCCTAGGAGCATGCGTGTAGTACTTTGTTTCGATATCTAATAGACTTTTTCAATAAGTATGTGAGTTCTTTATGACTAATGTTGAGTCCATGGATTATACGCACTCTCACCCTTCCGCCATTGCTAGCCTCTCTAGTACCGCGCAATTCTCGCCGGTGCATTAAACCCACCATATACCTTCCTCAAAACAGCCACCATACCTACCTATTATGGCATTTCCATAGCCATTCCGAGATATATTGCCATGCAACTTCCACCGTTTCGTTTATTATGACACGCTTCATCATTGTCATATTGCTTTGCATGATCATGTAGTTGGCATAGTATTTGTGGCAAGGCCACAACTCATATTTTTTTATACATGTCACTATTGATCATGGCACATCCCGGTACACCGCCGGAGGCATTCATATAGAGTCATATTTTGTTCTAGAATCGAGTTGTAGTTCTTGAGTTGTAAGTAAATAAAAATGTGATGATCATCATTAATAGAGCATTGTCCCATGTGAGGAAAGGATGATGGAAGCTATGATTCCCTCACAAGTTGGGATGAGTCTCCGGACTTTACAAAAAATAAAAGAGCCCAAAATAAGCCCAAACAAAAAAAAGAAAAAAAGAAGAAGAAAAAGAAAAAAAAATGAGAGAAAAGAGAGAAGGGGCAATGCTACTATCCTTTTACCACACTTGTGCTTCAAAGTAGCACCATGATCTTCATGATAGAGAGTCTCCTATTTTGTCACTTTCATATACTAGTGGGAATTTTTCATTATAGAACTTGGCTTGTATATTCCAATGATGGGCTTCCTCAAACTGCCCTAGGTCTTCGTGAGCAAGCGAGTTTGATGCACACCCACTTAGTTTTCTTTTGAGCTTTCATACACTTATAGCTCTAGTGCATTCGTTGCATGGCAATCCCTACTCACTCACATTGATATCTATTTATGGGCATCTCCATAGCCCATTGATATGCCTAGTTGATGTGAGACTATCTCCTTTCTTTTGTCTTCTCCACAACCTCCATATTCTATTCCATCTATAGTGCTATATCCATGGTTCACGCTCATGTATTGCGTGAAAGTTGAAAAAGTTTGAGAACATCAAAAGTATGAAACAATTGCTTGGCTTGTTATCGGGGTTGTACATGATTCAATACTTTGTGTGATGAAGATGGAGCATAGCCAGACTATATGATTTTGTAGGGATAACTTTCTTTGGCCATGTTATTTTGAGAAGACATGATTGCTTTATTAGTATGCTTGAATTATTATTGTTTTTATGTCAATATTAAACTTTTGTCTTGAACCTTATGGATCTGAATATTCATGCCACAATAAAGAAAATTACATGGATAAATATGTTAGGTAGCATTCCACATCAAAAATTCTGTTTTTATCATTTATCTACTCGAGGACGAGCAGGAATTAAGCTTGGGGATGCTTGATACGTCTCCAACGTATCTATAATTTTTTATTATTCCATGCTATTATATTATCTGTTTTGGATGTTTTATATGCATTAATATGCTATTTTATATAAGTTTTGGGACTAACATATTAACCTAGAGCCCAGTGCCAGTTTTTGTTTTTTTTCTTGTTTTTGAGTTTTACAGAAAAGGAATATCAAACGGAGTCCAAACGGAATAAAACTTTCGCGATGATTTTTCTTGGACCAGAAGACACACGTAGGACTTGGAGAGGAAGGCAGGAGAGTCCCGAGGGCTCCACAAGCCCTCAGGGCGCGCCCTAGGGGGGCGTGCCCCTCTGGCTTTGGGCCCCCCGGGAGTCCTCTAACCCTAATTCTTGGCCTATAAATTCAGAAATATTCCCAAATGACCAGAAGCGTCCACAAAAATACTTTTCCGCCGCCGTAACCTTCTGTACTCGTGAGATCCCATCTTGGGGCCTTTTCCGGCATCCTGTCGGAGGGGGATTCGATCACGGAGGGCATCTACATCAACTCAATTGCCCTTCCGATGAAGCGTGAGTAGTTTATCTCAGACCTACGGGTCCATAGCTAGTAGCTAGATGGCTTCTTCTCTCTCTTTGATCTTCAATACAAGGTTCTCCTTGATGTTCTTGGAGATCTATCCGATGTAATATTCTTTTGCGGTGTGTTTGTCGAGATCCGATGAATTGTGGATTTATGATCAGATTATCTATGAATATTATTTGAATCTTCTCTGAATTCTTATATGCATGATTTGATATCTTTGTATTTCTCTTCAAATTATCAGTTTGGTTTGGCCAACTAGATTGGTTCTTCTTGCAATGGGAGAGGTGCTTAGTTTTGGGTTCAATCTTGCGGTGTCCTCACCCAGTGATAGTAGCGGTAGCGAGGCACGTATTGTATTGTTGCCATCAAGGGTAAAAAGATGGGGTTTTCATCATATTGCTTGAGTTTATCCCTCTACATCATGTCATCTTGCTTAAAGCGTTACTCTGTTCTCTTGAACTTAATACTCTAGATGCAAGCAGGAGTCGGTCGATGTGTGGAGTAATAGTAGTAGATGCAGAATCGTTTCGGTCTATTTGACACGGACGTGATGCCTATATTCATGATCATTGCCTTGGATATCGTCCTAACTTTGCGCTTTTCTATCAATTGCTCGACAGTAATTTGTTCACCCACTGTATGTTTTCTTTCAAGAGAGAAGCCTCTAGTGAAACCTATGGCCCCCGGGTCTATTTTCCATCATATATTTTTAGATCTATAAACCAAAAATACCTTGCTGCAATTTATTTGTTTTTACTTTATTTTACGTTTTAGAATTCTTTTATACCTATATCTATCAGATCTCATCTTTGCAATTGACGGTGAAGGGATTGACAACACCTTTATCGCGTTGGGTGCAAGTGTTTGATTATTTGTGCAGGTGCATAGATTGGAGACTTGCTTGTACCACCTACTGGATTGATACCTTGGTTCTCAAACTGAGGGAAATACTTATCTCTACTTTATTGCATCACCCTTTCCTCTTCAAGGGAAAAAACAACGCAAGCTCAAGAAGTAGCACTCCACCGCTACCGATGCTGCAGGCACGCCACCATGGCCGACGCTTCAAGCATTGTTGTAGGCGGACGATCGGTTGCTGTAAGCACACGCCACCATATGGCCACCGTTGGAAGCACTGATGTAGGTGCACAAGCGACTGTGGAAAACACTCAACCACCGTCGCTATGCTGCTGCAAGTGGCATCACCAACCACCATCGCCTCGCCTGGTTCGAGCCGACTGCCAAGGTGTTGCAGGGGTCGTGCTGGTTGCAAGGCTATGTGCATGATGGTTGTGCGAGAGGCGAACGGGGGGGGGAGGGTTACTGTTGGACAAGGTGTCGGAGCGCTCACAACGGGGCACCCAACCCATCGATGCTGGAGGTAGACGTGACAATTTCTTCAAGTCTGGGACAAGCGTGCCAACGTGACTACTTCTGCTGCAAGAAATAGGGTACAAGATGTTGTGAGACTGTTCATTGCCGCTGTAAGAATTGCCTAGTGTAGGGAGCATGGTCGTCGATGCTCGGTGTTGTTGCAAGACAGATGGATTCTATTAAAAATAAGAGGTTGTTGCAAGTAGTGTGTGAGGTTTTTAGCGTTGTTGCAAGTAGTCTGTCAGGTCACCGACGTTTGATGCAAACTGATGTGAGGTATTGCTATGAGGGAAGTGTAGTCGTCTGCAAGAGATGTTGTGGGAGGAGTGGCATGTGATACCGGGGGGGTTGTAATGTTTGGGGGGAGAGAAGGACATGTGGATCCTAAGTCTCTCACGCGCTGGATTGGACGATTGGCGAGTCGACTTATCCTTGGGATTAAAGCAGATGCCACGTCGATGCACACGTCATTCAACTACACTCACGAGCCCTGATACATTGTGCCCTTGTTTGTCGAATGCGCTTGTTGGGCTCATTTCTTTCATAGTTTTGGGCTTAGAAATATTATAGGATATGAATCGGTTGCATTGCAATAAGGAGTCCACTATGAGAGCATAGCTAGATGCGGGCTGCCTAGTTCTATTAGTAGTATACATTGCATGTATGTGGCTTAGGGCCCATTGAACTCTGTAGGTCCAGTGCGACCGAATTAGTTTCACATGTCTAGGGTCGGCCCTGCAGCCACCCTATCTAGGTTCACCTATGTCGACGCGGGAATGCACTACTCCAGCCTTGCTCCCTTCCCCCTAGTTGTGCCCTCCCTCCATCTCATCGTTGCCCCTAACCTCCACTAAAGGACGTCACGTCACCATGCTACCACTATCTAGGACGTGACGATGCCGACTCTGCCAAGAACCGTTGACATCTGATACGGAGGTGCTCTGGATCATAACGATTCTCTCGGTATGACATATATGACCATGCATGATACATCTTTGATTTTGACCTTGCGGTTGGCCCTATTTAGGGGAGCGACTAAATGTCTATCTAGCCTTCTATAAATGCATTAAGATCATGTGACTAGCATTATTGTTTTACTGAATAGAGGTTCAAACCAAGATACATAATACTATCAAACAATTCACTAGCTCAAGTTTAGTTGTATCAATGTACATACAATGCCCCTGACCAAAATACCATTAGTTAAAAGATTAAGGTAATTTATGTTTATAATGCTTGGAGCAATTAGTATGATGTACTTTCATGAAGTCGCCTCCATGAATCATGAAATCTCTTGTCACTCGATGAAACTGACAACCCTTATAGTTCTAGTCCTACTGTGTAGCTAACTTCCTGCAATCAGCATGTTGAAACTAAGCATAACATCATAAAATATAATTACTAATGCAACCATACATAATTGTGGCTTGTGGTTCATTTTTCGTGGTAGCGTAGGCTTGGAGTTGCGATTTATGTTTTATGTACATAGCGTCCGGAATGAAACTACTAGCAACCCACAACCCACTACGAAGGACTGAAATTATTTACTTAATACCATTTTTTTTTCCACTTTGTCATGGGTTACCAATATCCCGAGTAGTAAATATATTTTCAACAAAAACACATAAGTGGAAATGCATTCTACCTTACACTTTCATATATTAGTATATATCCAAACCCAAACCCATTCACTGCCTGACAATGATGTTTCAACTGAACAAAGCATCATACTACTATGGCACCACAAGAGTTCATATAATGCTCAAATAGCAGTGAAGATTCATTGTATATGCATCGGGTGTTTTATTAAATATTCATTAGTATTTCTTCATTGTAATAAAGGATGTAATATACACTAATAGGTGTGTGCACCACTAAGTTGTTGAATTTAGTTAAGTTGTACTATGTCGACTTACTGGTAGCAAATGCCATCTTACCTTGAATTGTAAGCTTCTTCTTGTGTGTTGTTAAACTTGGTTGATCTTTATTACTACAAATGGTATCTCAAGAATCTCATATATTGCTAGAGCTATTTTTGTGTCGCCATGCAAGTGTTGTATCTATTATTGTCATATCTCCATACTTCAAGTACTGCATCATGCTTAAATGTCTTCGCTTTTCTCGTTAATCAACATGCCACGACAGGAAGGTATCACAACATATATACTATCAGAAGGCATGGAAAAATTAGTAGAGAACATTGGGGAAACAATCAATTCTGAAAATAGAAATGCATCCCTAACTCCACAAGAGATGTCAGACATTATATCAACTTTTTAAGGCATGGGCATAAGATTTGCGATAATAATTTATTGTGCTATTATAACTGTGTACGCATGATTGCTCTCTTCTTCATGGTTGGGCAATTTTTGGTGAAATCGTGGTTCTTAGCTGCTTTGAAGAAAAAATATGTCCAAATATCATGCATAGTTCACAACTAATTGTTTTAAGTCCAGAATCACCACAAATGATAGGAAGGATGTTTCAGTTTGGTCACTAACAAGGTTGTGTTTTTTTCCTATACATGCCACGCCATGTTCGTCTACATCAGTTGCTACAATAGTGGTGGGAAACGGGATGAAGGTCGACAAAGAGATGGTACTGCTTAGAGTGAAACTTGCTGGTTTGGTGCCAATAATTTTGGTCTCTTGTGGGTTGGGATTCACATCTTCGTCGTGTTTTATCTTTTAGTCCAATCAATTTGTTCATATTTCTTTTGAAGTTGAGCACATGTATTTCAGATGCACTTGTAACCAGGCGCAACGGAGCGTGCCATACCATCTAGTATCATGAATAACGGAAGTTAAAGGTCCTCTCACAATTTTATAATCAAGAATATAGTAAACAAAGATACTCATAAATCAGTTGCTCAACTTTCATATGTTAACATGCATTGCATCCATTGATACATGAGTAATAGCAATTCACACCATGAACAATTTAGCTAAGTACTTCCTCCGTTCCTAAATATAAGTCTTTTTAGAGATTCCACTATGGACTACATACGAAGCAAAATGAGTGAATCTACACTCTAAAATATGTCTATGTACATCCGTACGTAGTTTGTAGTCGAATCTCTAAAAAGACTTATATTTAGGAACGGAGGGAGTAGTAGTGAGGATAGCAACTTCAAAACAACCCGTGGATGTTTAGGATGGGGCTGGATTCTATGATAAATACTAAACATGCCTAATGAAGCACTGTTTTGGTGTAAGATCGATCATATCGTAACGACAAATTTGGATATGGCGCGCATGAGCTATATATATCAAGGCTGAGGGGATCAAATTATTCGTGTACTTGGGCGCTTCGCCATAAAACGATTCTCAATACCTTTCAAGCCTATACAACTACTTCACATACAAAATGGTCTCTACTCTTTGAGTATATAGTTGTCACCCATTTATCATCACTGGAGTTATCAAAGCTAAAATGTTCAAAATGGACCTATGTTTGTAAGTCCGGGATTGTTTCCACGATGCTACTTCAGTGTGTGGTATTTATCCACTTGTGCCGGTGCGCGCTGATTTAATTTCAGCACATGTAGTAGTACTTTTCCTAGTCAAGTTCTAAATTTTTCACACCGACTTTGAATCGACCAAATCATCCTTACCTTGAAGTACAAACGTGCTGATATGAAATGACGGAAGTGCCCTGGACTGGGCATCAAATTAACTGCTCAGACCCACACCGGACCGAACTGGCTCCCTAGCCATCGCCAACCCTACCACAAACCCCGCCGAGCGAGCATTCCGCCGCCGCCGCCATGCTCCGCCTCCAAAAGCAGCTGCTCTCTCTCCTCCGCGACGGCGGCGCCTCCCCTCTCCCCACTTTCCCCCTCCCCTCCCTCCACCATCACCTCTGCGCTACCGCCACCACCACCGCGACCACCTTCGCCGAGTCCCCTTTCTCCGTCCAGGACTACCTCGTCAACACCTGCGGCCTCACCCGGGCGCAATCCCTCAAGGCGTCCACGTCCATCTCCCATCTCAGGTCCCCCTCCAACCCCGACGCCGTCCGCGCCTTCCTCTCGAGCCTCGGCCTCTCCAGCTCCGACATCGCCGCCGTCGTCGCCGCCGACCCGAAGTTCCTCTGCTCGAGGGTGGACGAGACCCTCGCCCCCCGCGTCGCCAAGCTTCGCGATCTCGGGCTATCCACTTCCAAGATCGCGCGCCTCGTCTTGATCGGCGCCCCCGCGTTGCGCTCCTGCGACGTCGCCAGCAGGCTTCAGTTCTGGATCCCATTGTTCGGCTCCTTCGACGAATTGGTCAACGCCGTGTCGAGGGGAGCTCTGGGAGGTGGTGCCCTCCTAAGGCGTGACATTGACACAGTGGTTAAGCCCAACGTCGAGCTACTTCTGCGCTGCGGCTTAAAAATCCCTCATCTCGCCAAGACTGGCCTCAGTGGGACGTGGGTGATCGTCTGCAGCCCAGAAAAGCTCCAGGTACTGGTCGCACGCGCAGATGAGCTCGGGGTACCACGCGGCTCAGGCCAATTCATGTATGCACTCGCAACCGTCTCCTGCGTACCCCAAGAGAAGCTTGCTGCAAGAATGGAGTTACTGAAGAAGACCCTTGGCTGCTCTGATGACATGCTGAAAATTGCGGTCGTCAAGCACCCAAGCCTCCTAAGATCATCTGAGGACAACCTGCGCAGCACGGTAGAGTTCCTGATCAACAAGGTCGGTCTTGAGCCAGAGTACATCGTGTGCAGGGCCTCGCTGATCACTTACAGCCTCAAGACGAGGCACGTGCCTCGGTATATTGTCATGAAGATACTGCAGGGCAAGGGACTTCTGAGTTCTGACTATTGCTCACTGCTTTCTGCGAGCGAGATGTACTTCAATTCAAGGTTTATCGACTGTTACAAGGAGAGTGTTCCCGAGCTTGCAGATGTGTATGCCGCAGCTCGTGCAGGGAAAATACCTCCTCACCTCAAACCTTGACACATTTTAGGGATATTGAAGGTTAATATATTTTCTCATGGTCCTAGCTATTCACATAGCACTGCTCTTGTCTTTGTATCCTCTCTTCATTTTAGCATTCTGACTGAAACTGAACTGCCACTGATCTTATTGACAGCCGCGACAAGTTCCATTTGCTGAAACATATGAAATGGTTAAAGATCTGATTTTATTGTCATCTCTATCTATGAAGCAAGTGAATTAGACGAAATTGTGGTATAACATCATGAAATTGAGTGTTGTATTCGCTGTTGGACGCTGAAAATGGATGGCTCTCGGCAAACGCCGTGAATCTGTATGTTGCTAGATAGCATTATGGCTGTTTATTGGGTATAAAACTTCTGTTTACAAATTTGGGGGGTTGAGAGGGAGGGAAATGGATGTAGTGCCTTTTTCTTTTTCTCTGATTTGGTCGCACAAAACTTGGTTAATCTGATCAGGATTCGTGAGGAATTAGAGCTTTGAGCAAGGTATAGGGTATCACGGGAGTTTCTGGAGTTGGGGTCCTCTGCCCTCTATCATCATTGCCACCAAAGGTGGAGTTCTGAACCTCCTCCGTTGGAAACTTTGTGAGTCCCCGTCCGGTTCCGAAAATATTGTTGACCATGTCTCTGCTCATGTCCAAACCTGACAGCATCATGGTGTAGCTGCTGCACATCAAGAACAGGGAGCTGCATCACTGTCTTGCATAGTTATCCTGCATCACCAAGGAGAAGATTGCTTAGTCTGGAGGACTGGGTTCCTGTGGACTTTTGCTCGCCTGAAGCCCCAGCTAATTGATTTTTGTGTCACCTGAGTCATTTCCGGAGTATATTGTACGCAGGTTCGTCGATTTCAGTTGACACCTTGGTCTTGAGTGCTGGATCTTTCTTCCAAGTTATGGCGGTATATATCCACACGCGTCAACAAGCTCTAGCATGGTTCCTCCGGTTGCTGACAACCGATACGCATCAATCAGCAATGTGATGTTTGGGTTCCCCATTTCTCATGGCCCACTGCGTGCCATGCCAGAGCGATGAGCTGATGATCCTTATATTTGTTTTTCCTTTGTGCATTTTCTCCCGCTTTCAGATCTATTGCTGGAGGTAACATGCATTGTTTTGATGGAAGCCACATTAGTTTCTCTTTGGTTTGAGCTAAAGCCCTGTGGTTGCTCTGCTTGCCGTTTTGTTGTTTCTGTGTGGTTTCAGCAGTTCATTTGCCTGATGTTCTGAAGACTTTATTTTGTTTTGTTATGCAATAAGAAAAATTCTTCCATTCTCTTTTTCTTTAGTTGCGGGAAAACCTAAATTAAAGCTTTTATTTTATAGCGAGCGCAATTTCTAGTAAAAAAAAATCCTGTATCCTTCCACTTAGATCAAAAGGAATTTTCCAATAGACCTGACTTTTTTTTGTGTGGGAATGTTCTGAAGACTTTTTTTTGTCGGGAATGTTCTGAAGACTTGTGCATGCCTGGGGTACATCAGAGGCCCAAACGGCAAGTGTCCCTCTATGCCCCAAGCTCCTAAATTAAAATTTTGTCATAGTAATCCCCGGTGTGGTTCCCATAATACGTCATCGTCACCCAAAAGAAAATTTTCATCGTTGTCTGTCCAAACAAAAGACCACATGTCCTGGTATTTCAAGGTTTACTGAAAGAGTCTGTCAAGTCGGATCCTTGGCGCAATGGTAACGCGTCTGACTCCAGATCAGAAGGTTGCGTGTTCGATTCACTTAGGGTTCAAAATCCCGAACTAAAATCCGATCCTTTTTTGTTTTTTTTTGTCCAAGAAATTCAAAATCCCGAACTAATATCCGATTCATTTTTTTCTTTTCTTGTAGTATAATTTAAATCCTAGAGTATATGTTAAAATGGATATAAATCCTAGAGTATACGTTAAAGGGGATAATGATAGCAACAGATCATATCGGATCCTTGGCGCAATGGTAGCGCGTCTGACTCCAGATCAGAAGGTTGCATGTTCGATTCAGGTAGGGTTCAAAATCCTGAACAATATCCGATCCTTTTTTTTTTGTCCAAGAAATGAGTGCGACGTAGGTGCTGGGCAATCCCATTGTTAGAGTGTGAGACAAAATGAAGCCTTCTCAGGGCGTCTGAATCTGGGCCGTCGGATTGAGCTTCCAAACGCATCCAGACCGTCGGATCTTCGGATGAGACGATCGTGGCGGTCGGATCTTCGTCTGGATCGATCCTGGCCGTCGAATCGAATGAAACACTGCTACAATGAATAGTGTAGTGCCACCGCCTGTAAATCCCCTGCCCATCGAGGGCATTCTCGTCTTTTCACACGCAGGCATATAAAAGGCAGCACGCTCGTGTGTAACCCTAGCCGCCGCTCCTCCCGCATCCTCTTCTTCTCCCTCTCTTGATCGAAACCCTAACCGCGCGCGCCTTCCCCTCCTCCCCGCCCGCGCCGTTGCCCCCGCTCGCCCTTGCGCCGTCGCCCCCGCTCGTCCTCGCGCCCTCGCGCCTTCCCCTTCTCCCCGCCCTCTCGCTGGTCAGCAGGAGGAGCGCGGCTCACCGTCGTGGACTACGGCGCTCCTCCCGCCTCTCCCCATCGCGCCGCCCCCCGCCTCTCCCCGTTGCCCTCCCCCCCCACCCCGCCTCCTCCCCTGGACATGGCGAGTGTGAGCGCCAGTGTGAGGAGAGCAAGGCGGCCATCTCTGCGCGTCGGACGGCCTCCGTGCCAGCGCCGTCACCACCGACGCCGGCCAAAGGCCACGGCCGCGCATCGCCATCACCGGGAGGAGCGTCGGCCGCTGATACGGCCGTCCACGTCGCGATTGTCGTCGTTCTCGCCCCGGCAGGTCGTCTCTCCGGCGTGCCGCCTTCGAGGACCTTCCACCTACCCGCCGTGACGGCCGGCGCAACCTCCTCCTCGGGTGAGCGCTTCCCCCCTGTGGCACTGTCCTCCTCGTCTGCATCTGGCGCTCGATCTGCACCATCGCGGTGACGTTGATGTGAGTCACTAGTGACGGTGGCAAGGAGGAGCACACAGATGGATGTGCCAAGGGCCCGCCACAAAATTCGACGGGTACATCGAGCAGAGGTGAGCACCCCTGTAACACCCCCTTGTAATAAGCTCTGTGACACTCTGTTAAAACTGCCAAGTCATGATCATTTGCAGTGCCATGTCATATGGGTTAATGATCCAATTCAAATTCACATCTGAAAATCAACTCAAGTTCAAAAGTGAATTATAAAGTTGATCAAACACTGTTGGGAGAATGTTCATTAAATGGCAAATAATCCAGGAACATTTCTAAAACCAATATCAAAATATTTGGAGTTGGACAAGTGCCTCAAACAAGGTGAAACAGCACCTAAACAGAATATTCAAATCCATTTAAAATCATTTCAAACACAAATGAACTCCAAATCTGTCCAAACCACTTTTCGGTGAAGGGTAATATTGCATTACAATATTTGGGACAGTTCTCATATTTTACAAAATGGCAGCAGTGGCCTAATCATTTGGCCACAGAAAAGAAAAGAGAAAATGAAAAGAAATAAAAGAAAAGAAAAAGGCTAAAGCTGGACTGGACCAAGTGCACAGTGCACTGGCCCAGCCCAGCTGGCCCATCTCCTCCTCTCTCCCTCGTCGTGTCATTCTCTCCGTGGTCGCGCCGGCGCGCACCGGTCGCAGCGCGACACTCCGACGGCCACCGACGCCGCAGCCACCCGAGGGGATAAGGGCAAGCCCAGTGCTTTCCCCCTGGCCACTCTATCCACTCCCTCGTCCTCTCCCTCGCTCGCCTCGCCTTCTCTTCCCCTCCAGATCCACGGCACCCGAGCGCCGCCGTCGCCGCGCTTCGGCACCGCCGTGGCCACCGGTCTTCCCACGTCGCCTGGAGGTGCCGGGAAGGAGCGCCACGGACGACCGCGTCCCCTGGAGCAACCGGACGGAGCTGAGGAGCACGGCAATGCCGGATCTCCGTCATCTTCCTCCTCGGGACATCGTCGGCTTTCTCCGACTCCGGCGAGCGCGGCAGCTACTAATCCCCCCAACGGCCTTACGTGCGTGCCGCGAGGTGAGCTTGCCGCCCTTCTCCTCCCTCCAGAACCCTCGATGCACGCCGTAGCTAGGTGCCCCAAGCCCGTGCTCTGCCCGCCGCCGATGAGCTCGGGGCCGTCGTTGTGGCCTTTGTCGTCGCCGCCAGAGGCCACCGTTGTGCTCCTGACGCCTCCAGGAGTCCGATGAGCTCGAGCCCGAGCTTCCCCGTACCCCCTAGCGTGTCACCTGTCGAGGACCCGACAGCGCCGCCGCTGCGCTCGTCGCCGGCACCGTTCCGGGCCAACTCCGGCGAAACCACCGCCTCCGTTCGACGCGCGGGCAAGGGCTCGTTTGAACGCACCCAACCCCGAGCCAAACGGTCCACGGATGGCGATTCCCGACGGGAGCCCGAGCCGCGCCGCCGCATTCTCGCGCCCGCCGTCGTTTAAACGCCGGCCGGCCGACGTGGCATACCTGGGGCCACCCCTGGGTCACTGCCAGTGGGCCCCGCGGGCCCCCTTTGACCGCGTTGACCAAAGTCAACGCGGGGCACTGTTTCCCCTTGTAGCTGACATGTGGGACCCACTCAGTTAATTAGTCTAATAACGTTTATTTAAATAAAGTTAATTAGATTAGCCTAATGTCTCACTGACAAGTGGGGCCCGTCCCCTAATTAACCCTGGAATTAAAATTAACCCACTGTTAAAATAACAGAGGCTGACATGTGGGTCCCACTGGACCCACATGTCATATTTGACCAGTCAGCGCCACTGTTGCATGCTGACGTCATCCTCACGCAATGCTGACATCATCAGGCACTATTCTGGATAATGTTGAGTTTATTAAATAAATAAATTCCAGAAATTCAAATAAACTTTAAAAATTAATAACTTTTAAACCGTAGCTCGGATCGAAAAAGTTAAAACATGAAAGTTGCTCAAAACGACGAGCCGAGTCTGATCGTGCCGTCTGTTTCTCCATCGGAACCCCCTACGTAGAAGAACTCGTAACTCCGGACCCGAATCCGGTAGATGAATAGTGCACACACATCGGATATTAAATCCCAGATTAATTCTAAAAATAACTAAAATGACTTAGATGCATATTTAGGCAACCCTGCACTGCATCGTAGCATCACACGCACCGTATTGCATTTGTTTGCATTATGTTTACCTGTTTCTTCCCCCTCTTCTCTCTCGGTAGACCCCGACGTTGACGTAGCTCCCGAGGCAGACGCCGCACAGGAGTACGACTACGTCCCCGACGGTACCACTGAAGACCTTGTCCTTGCCCCAGAGCAAACAGGCAAGCACCCCCATTTTGAGCATGCCTATATCGCCTATTCTCTTCTCTCTTATGCTTGCATTAGAACTGCTACTGCTACTGTTTTCCTATATCTGCTGCATAGCCTGATTATTGTACCCTGCCTTGTTACCTTACTGGTTATCCTAGACTGATTAGTATAGGCTGGGTAGAGACACGACAGAGACCCCCACTTGATCCCGACTGCCCTGCTGGATATCAGAAGACCCGATCATCGGGATTGAAGACCAGACCCTGGCACAGCACATCACTTCCCCCTTAGTTGCCGACACTGCTGGGTTACCGTCGAGTGCCGAGGGTGATACCTCGTCAGCACTTCTGATGTTAACCTTGTAGGTTAGTTACTCGGTCGTGGTAAGCGAGGGTGATTCCTCCTACACCACCCCCGATAACGACATCGTCGCGCAACTCCTCAAGTGTGGACCTCGAGGGTGATTCCTCCTTCGTTCACCTTGACTTTAACATTAGGTGGGGTTCCATCGAGGGTGATTCCTCAGGGCTCCCCTGGTGTCAGACACACAGATAGTGTTGATTGAGTTGACTTGCACTAAACCATGTTACTAAAGACGGGTCGGCCCTGAGGGGTACCCGCGCGAGCTTAATGCGAAGTGATGCGGAGTCGAGTTGACCTGGATGGTGCCCGTGAGATAACTACGAGGCGTGGCCGGGCATTCTTAGCCCTTGCCGCAAGTCCTCGAGACGGGGCGACGGGGTCACATCGATCGTGAGTCTCTGCTCGTTTCCGCGCGCTCCTAATCCACTACGGTTTGGATATTTGATCCGAGGGGCCTCTGGCCCGATAGCACTAACCATCACGTGGGCATAGTATGGGCGTTCTGCGTCGTATACTTCAGCCGGAGCTTAATGGACGTCAGCGACTGATGCGGCACACGCTGGGTTGGACTGGGAACGCAACCGCGCTTGTATAAGGGGTTGCTAGGTCTGCTCACCGGCGGTGCACGTAACGTGCAGGAGTTCCCGTGGCGATGGCCCAAGACCCCTGGGGGCATAGGTTAGTCCGGCGTGCTGACCTCTCTGTTAAGTATTTGGTCGGGTTGCGGCGTGTTGCTTAGCCGAGGCCGGGCATGACCCAGAAAAGTGTGTCCGGCCGGAGTTAAGCGAGCGTGGTGGGTAAGTTGGTGCACCCCTGCAGGGAAGAAACTTCTATCGATAGCTTGTCCTACGGTAACGGACACTCGGAGTTGTATCCCGATCGGTACAACTAGAACATGTGATGAGAACTGGATAGTACGGCTCTGGGATTCCTTTCTCGCAGGGAGTCGAGAAAGGATCTCAGGTCGAGGTTGATGATACTACTACTACTACTACTTTACATTATGTTCATCTGATCTCTTCTATTGCTGCAAGACTGACGAAGATTGATGAAGATGCTAGTCTTCGATAGGACTAGACTTTCCCCTTCTATTCTGGCATTTCTGTAGCCCAGCCCACATATACAGCCCCCTTTGAAAATGATGCATATGTAGTGTAGATCCTTGCTTGCTGAGTACTTCGGATGAGTACTCACGTTTGCTTTATTTTCTTTTTCTCCCATATTCCATTTGATGCCACCAGACGACGGAGCCCCTGAGTCAGACGCCCCAGCCGACGACCAGTACTACTACCCGCCTGGCGAGTACTACTACTACTACGAGGAGCCGACTGACGACCAGGAGTAGGATCGGAGGGTCCAGGGCAGGAGGCCTACGCCTTTCGATCGTAGTATTTTATTTTACCCCGCCTCTGCGAAGGCCTATTTCTCTCTCTGTAATATATCTGTACCCAGATATCTAATGCTTCCGCTGACGCTTGTATGCCATCGAGCTATGTATTCGAGCCCTCGAGGCCCTGGCTTGTAATATAAAGCTTGTATGACTTTATTTATGTTTTAGAGTTGTGTTGTGATATCTTCAAGTGAGTCCTTAGGCTTGATCGTATGCATTTGCGTGTATGATTAGTGCACGATTAAGCCGGGGTCGTCACAGGTTGGTATCAGAGCTGACTGCCTCTAGGTATCCCCCTTCCCAATTCCTTGGCCGAAGTTGAGTCTAGTGGTCAAAAACTGTTTTACTAACTTGGTTGTGTGGCTTACGGGCCCACGTCGCCAACTGGGTGGTATTAGGATCTTTTATTCCTCGTCTTTACTCTGGGACTCTAATCTCTCATCTATTCGGGTTTAATAAAATTTACTAACACCGACATTTAGGTTCTCGTTAATTCTATCCACCCGGAGAGCTGGATTCAGTGCGATTTCCCTGTCTTTGATCTGATTAGTCTGATAATCATTTTCCTTTCCATTGTTTTGTTTAACCTTTCCTTCCGAGAACGGTTATAATTCTCATTGTCTTATGACAACCCTGAATCTCTCTGTTCCAGATGGATCGACTGTTTCCACCGCGGCCTACGACCCAGCTTGTGCGTCGCACTTGGGCTCGTGACGCCCCTGGATTTCCAGCTGTTCTGATCGCCCTCCTGAGTAGACTGGGTTACCGCTGGTATCCCGAGTACATGGTCTATGAGGTTTACCGCGAGTTCAACCAGGAGCAGTATTATGCTGAAGTTCGGATCTATGATCAGCAGAACAACTCAGACACCGAGCTACACCTTTTTCACGGATTAGGCGTGACGATTGAGATGGCAGTCCATGATGCCGCCTACTCTGCTGTCGTACGTCTCCGAGGAGAGCACAATGCTAACTTGGATGATACTGTGTTTCGATACATTCCGTATGCACCTGTTGGAGATGCTACTGGATACTACATAGCTATTTGTGCCCCGTACAAGTCTCGACGCTACGACCCGCAAATTCTGATTCAGTGCACTCAGGCTCTGGATCGCACTGTTTGGGCTCTTGCCGTCGAGTTGTTCGCCACTCGAGCACGCTACTACGAGGCTATGACACAGTTGCTACCAGCTGTTCGTGCAGGGATACATCCGGAGGATATTCTTTACCCACGCAGGACCGAGATGCCGCCAGGTATTGATTGGCCTGCAGTGGGAGGTCACACGCCTGCACGTGGACCTCTTCTTACAGTTCGAGACCGGGTTCTGCATCAGAGTGCACATGGAGCACAGGATCCTGCCGCGACGAACATTCGTCGTCCGCACTTGCAGTTACCCCGTTTCAGTGGTTTTCTCCGACGCTGATGTAGCCTTTGCTATGTCACGTTGTGTACTTCCTTACCACGTGCCTGCGTGCCGCCTAGTGTGTCTCTAGTTTTTCAATTTGCGCCATTATGCTGCCCGATTGTAACCGACTGTGTATGGATCTGTATGTCTTAATGACTACTTTTAGCATCTATTGCACTCTTTCAATAATGTCGAGTTACATCATGTTTACTGTTAAACACTTGCATAAGCTATTGCTGAAATACCCCTGTTGAAATAGCAGGATGGCTGACAACAACCCGCCACCGCCGCCACCACCTGATTACATGGCAGCGATGATGCAACAATTTGAACTCAACCGCCAGTTTATGACGGGGATTATGCAGCAATTCCCTCGTCCTGATGCTAATCAGCAGCCACCATCCATTACCCTGCCAGAGTTTATGAGGCTCAGTCCATCATTTTTCCGCAACACAGTCAACCCACTAGATGCAGATGACTGGCTGCGTGACATCTCTCATGAGATGGAGTCTGCTGGTGTCGCCGAAGTTAACTATGTCACTTTTGCGACTTATCTTCTGAAGGGTCCCGCAGCTCAATGGTGGGCCACCCACCGACAGACTCTGCCGCCTGGTACTGTCGTCACTTGGGCAGAGTTCAAGATTGCTTTCCGTGCCCGCTACATTCCTCTAGCTGTCATAGCTAGGAAGAAGGTCGAGTTTCGTAGCCTTGTTCAAGGAAACAAGACTGTGGAAGTCTATCAGCGCGAGTTTCTGGACTTATCTCGCTATGCTGAAGAGGACATTCCTACTGATGAACGTAGACAAGAGAAGTTCCGCGAAGGATTGCATCATGATATACAGTTGGCACTGCTTGTTCAAGATTACCCTGATTTCGCCACTTTGGTGAATAAGGCTATTATGGTCGAGACTGGACTGAAGAAGCATAAAGAAGCGTCCAGACGCACCCGAGAGTCGGGCTCATCTTCGGGATCGTCTTCCCAGAAGCGACGCATCTGGTTTCCCCAAGGCATGTTCCGTTCAGCAGCCCCTGCAAACAGGCCCTCTTATGCTGCACCACGCCTGCCACCTCCACCACCGAGACAGCCTCTGCCAACTCCAGCACCTCGAGCTCCAGCACCTCGTCCTGACAGCGGACTATGCTTCAAGTGTGGCAAGCCAGGTCACCGTGCTAGAGATTGTTCTCAGAATCAGAATCAACTGGCTCTCCCTTCTGCTGGCTGTGGAATTGGCTGTGGTATGCCCCAACAGTGCAACTATAATGCCAGACCTTCTTATGGTCGTGGGCAGTACTACCACGTCAACATGTCCGAAGCTCCAAATCAACCAGATACTGTGATGGGTACACTTCTCGTTAATTCAGTACCTGCATCTGTTTTATTTGATTCAGGAGCATCGCATTCATTTATGTCGGATAAATTCGCACTCATGCATGAAGTTAAATGTGACATGCTACCCCAAAAGATACGAGTAAATACTCCCGCGGGACACTGTCAAACCTCCTTGGTTAGCCCTGATGTTGTGATTAATATCGAAGGGTTAGAGTTCCGAGCATCCCCCATTATTCTCAACTCCTCTGGTATTGATCTTATCTTGGGAATGGATTGGTTGAAGGCTCATTACGCCTCAATCAACTGTGCCACTAAAGTGATACACCTTCTACATCCCTCGAACGAGATAGTGAATTATCAAGCTCACCTCACCCAGAACGCTGAGGCTCAAATCTATGCCTTGAACGCGTTGAATGCTTCTCCACTTGATGGGATTGAGAATATCCCAGTTGTCTGTGACTTCCCGGATGTTTTTCCAGAAGAACTTCCAGGAATACCCCCTGCTAGGGCTGTCGAGTTTGTCATCGACTTGAAGCCTGGCACCACTCCTATTGCGAAGCGTCCCTACAAGATGCCTCCGCACCATCTTATTGAACTCAAGGAAGAAATTGATAAATCCTTAAGGAAGGGTTTCATTCGCCCTAGTTCCTCTGCCTGGGGAGCACCGTCTCTTTTCGTCAAGAAGAAAGATGGAACGAATAGGTTGGTCCAAGATTATCGTCCTATCAACCAGGCAACCATTCAGAATAAATATCCACTTCCCCGGATCAACGATTTATATGACCAACTCGCTGGATCTTCGGTGTTCTCTAAACTCGACTTGAGGTTGGGTTATCACCAGATCCGTGTCCGCGAAGAGGATATTCCGAAGACTGCATTCGTTACTCGTTATGGCTCTTACGAGTACACAGTCATGTCGTTTGGCTTAACAAACGCTCCAGCTACTTTCTCCCGCTTAATGAATTACATATTCATGGATTACCTCGACAAATTCATCGTGGTATATCTGGATGATATTCTGGTTTATTCGAAGAACAAAGAAGAACATGCTGAGCACCTTCGTCTTGTTCTGGAGAGACTACGAGAGCACAAGTTATATGCCAAGTACTCTAAGTGCGAATTCTGGCTTTCTGAGGTAACCTACCTTGGACATGTCATCTCCAAGGATGGTATCGCAGTTAACCCAGAACGAGTTCAGGCTATTCTTGACTGGACCCCTCCGAAGAATGTCAAGCAAGTCAGAAGTTTCCTCGGGCTTGCAAGTTATTGCCGCCGTTTCATCGAGAATTTCTCCAAGATTGCCAAGCCCCTGACTAATCTGCTTCACAAAGGCGTTAAGTTTGAGTGGACAGACAAATGTCAGGAAAGCTTCCAGACCCTCAAGGACAAGCTGACTTCTGCTCCAGTCCTTGCTCCTCCAGACTCCCGCAAAGATTTTGTGATCTTCTGCGACGCCTCTCGCCAAGGACTGGGTTGCGTCCTAATGCAAGAGCGCAGAGTAATTGCATAAGCTTCGCGACAACTGCGTCCACATGAAGAGAATTACCCAGTGCATGACCTTGAACTTGCTACTGTCATTTATGCTTTGAAGCAGTGGCGTCATTACCTCCTTGGTAATCGGTGTGAGATTTACACCGATCATCAGAGCTTGAAGTACTTATTCACTCAACCGGAACTTAATCTTCGTCAGCAGCGTTGGTTGGAAACTATCACCGATTATGATTGTGGAATTTCCTACACTCCTGGCAAAGCTAATGTGATGGCTGATGCCTTGAGCCGCAAGTCATATTGTAGTAACCTCATGGTTAAACAAGCTCAACCCCAGCTATATGAAGAATTGCGCAAGCTGAATCTCTGCATCATCCCGCAAGGTTCTCTTAATAACCTTGTGATACAGCCAGATCTTGAGAAAGCTGTTAAGATTGCGCAAGCTAAAGATGCCGAAATTGGCCTAATGAAGAAAGAGCTTCACCTTCAAAAGTACAGGGATTTCTCGATTGATGAAGATGGAACCTTGTACTTCCGAGACCGCATTGTAATACCTCGCTTCGAGCTGATGACCGACAAAGTCATGAAGGAGGCCCATGATACACCGCTATCTATCCATCCGGGTAGTACCAAGATGTATCGAGATCTTCGTCAAAGGTACTGGTGGTCTAGAATGAAGCAAGATATTGCTCGTTATGTTGCCGAGTGTGACGTTTGTCGTCGCGTGAAGGCAGAACATCAGAAACCTGCTGGAATTCTGCAACCGCTCCCTATTCCTCTATGGAAGTGGGATAAAGTGCAAATGGACTTCATTACTGGTCTTCCCAAGTCTCAGAAGGGTCACGATGCTATTCTTGTCGTCGTCGATCAACTCTCCAAGGTTGCACACTTTCTGCCAGTTAAGGAGACTATTACTGCTAGTCAGTTAGCAGAGCTATATATCTCCAGAATTGTTTCACTCCATGGTATTCCCAAGGAAATCAGTTCAGACTGTGGCAGCATTTTCACTGGCCATTTCTGGGAAAGTTTCCAGAAAGCAATGGGAACTCATATTACTTGGAGTTCAGCTTATCATCCCCAATCCCAAGGTCAAGTTGAGCGTGTTAATCAAGTGCTTGAAGATATGCTTCGAGCTTGTGTTATATCCTTCGGTAAGAAATGGGAGGAATCTCTCCCGTATGCCGAGTTCTCTTATAACAACAGCTATCAAGCCAGCTTGAAAATGGCCCCCTTTGAGGTTCTTTATGGTCGTAAATGTCGAACCCCTCTGAATTGGTCAGAAACTGGGGAACGACCTCTTGTTGGACCGGACATTATTCAGCATGCCGAAGAGCAAGTCCGAATTGTCCGGGAGAATCTCAAAGCAGCTCAAGACCGTCAGAAGAGTAATTATGATCGCAAGCGATGGGGTGTGATCTATCAACCTGGTGATCAAGCCTATCTTCGTGTCACTCCAATGAAGGGCACCCGTCGTTTCGGAATCAAGGGCAAGCTAGCTCCTCGCTATATTGGTCCTTTCCGCATCGTGGCTAGACGTGGACAGGTGGCATATCAATTGGAGTTGCCACCGCAATTCTCCCATATTCATGATGTCTTCCACGTGTCGCAACTCCGAAAGTGCTTCAAGGAATCCCCGCACCGTGCAGTGGATCATGAGATGCTCGAACTACAAGATGATCTTTCTTATAAGGAGCATCCGATCCACATCCTCGACGAAGCTGAGCGTCGTACTCGTCAGAAGATGACCAAGTTCCTAAAAGTGCAGTGGTCGAATCACACTGAAGATGAAGCCACTTGGGAACGCGAGGATCATCTTCGGGAAGAATATCCCGGACTCTTTCCTTCTACCTCCTAAATTCTCGGGACGAGAATTTCTTTTAGAGGAGGAGAACTTGTAACACCCCCTTGTAATAAGCTCTGTGACACTCTGTTAAAACTGCCAAGTCATGATCATTTGTAGTGCCATGTCATATGGGTTAATGATCCAATTCAAATTCACATCTGAAAATCAACTCAAATTCAAAAGTGAATTATAAAGTTGATCAAACACTGTTGGGAGAATGTTCATTACATGGCAAATAATCCAGGAACATTTCTAAAACCAATATCAAAATATTTGGAGTTGGACAAGTGCCTCAAACAAGGTGAAACATCACCTAAACAGAATATTCAAATCCATTTAAAATCATTTCAAACACAAATGAACTCCAAATTTGTCCAAACCACTTTTCGGTGAAGGGTAATATTGCATTACAATATTTGGGACAGTTCTCATATTTTACAAAATGGCAGCAGTGGCCTAATCATTTGGCCACAGAAAAGAAAAGAGAAAATGAAAAGAAATAAAAGAAAAAGGCTAAAGCTGGACTGGACCAAGTGCACAGTGCACTGGCCCAGCCCAGCTGGCCCATCTCCTCCTCTCTCCCTCGCCGTGTCATTCTCTCCGTGGTCGCGCCGGCGCGCACCGGTCGCAGCGCGACACGCCGACGGCCACCGACGCCGCAGCCACCGGAGGGGATAAGGGCAAGCCCCAGTGCTTTCCCCCTGGCCACTCTATCCACTCCCCCGTCCTCTCCCTCGCTCGCCTTGCCTTCTCTTCCCCTCCAGATCCACGACACCCGAGCGCCGCCGTCGCCGCGCTTCGGCACCGTCGTGGCCACCGGTCTCCCCACGTCGCCTGGAGGTGCCGGGAAGGAGCGCCACGGACGACCGCGTCCCCTGGAGCAACCGGACGGAGCTGAGGAGCACGGCAACGCCGGATCTCTGTCATCTTCCTCCTCGGGACACCGTCGGCTTTCTCCGACTCCGGCGAGCGCGGCAGCTACTAATCCCCCCAACGGCCTTACGTGCGTGCCGCGAGGTGAGCTTGCCGCCCTTCTCCTCCCTCCAGAACCCTCGATGCGCGCCGTAGCTAGGTGCCCCAAGCCCGTGCTCTGCCCGCCGCCGATGAGCTCAGGGCCGTCGTTGTGGCCTTTGTCGTCGCCGCCAGAGGCCACCGTTGTGCTCCTGACGCCTCCAGGAGTCCGATGAGCTCGAGCCCGAGCTTCCCCGTACCCCCTAGCGTGTCACCTGTCGAGGACCCGACAGCGCCGCCGCTGCGCTCGTCGCCGGCGCCGTTCTGGGCCAACTCCGGCGAAACCACCGCCTCCGTTCGACGCGCGGGCAAGGGCTCGTTCGAACGCACCCAAACCCGAGCCAAACGGTCCACGGATGGCGATTCCTGACGGGAGCCCGAGCCGCGCCGCCGCATTCTCGCGCCCGCCGTCGTTTAAACGCCGGCCGGCCGACATGGCATACCTGGGGCCACCCCTGGGTCACTGCCAGTGGGCCCCGCGGGCCCCCTTTGACCGCGTTGACCAAAGACAACGCGGGGCACTGTTTCCCCCTGTAGCTGACATGTGGGACCCACTCAGTTAATTAGTCTAATAACATTTATTTAAATAAAGTTAATTAGATTAGCCTAATGTCTCACTGACAAGTGGGGCCCATCCCCTAATTAACCCTGGAATTAAAATTAACCCACTGTTAAAATAACAGAGGCTGACATGTGGGTCCCACAGGACCCACATGTCATATTTGACCAGTCAGCGCCACTATTGCATGCTGACCTCATCCTCACGCAATGCTGACATCATCAGGCACTATTCTGGATAATGTTGAGTTTATTAAATAAATAAATTCCAGAAATTCAAATAAACTTTAAAAATTAATAACTTTTAAACCGTAGCTCGGATCGAAAAAGTTAAAACATGAAAGTTGCTCAGAACGACGAGCCGAGTCTGATCGTGCCGTCTGTTTCTCCATCGGAACCCCCTACGTAGAAGAACTCGTAACTCCGGACCCGAATCCGGCAGATGAATAGTGTGCACACATCGGATATTAAATCCCAGATTAATTCTAAAAATAACTAAAATAACTTAGATGCATATTTAGGCAACCCTGCACTGCATCGTAGCATCACACGCACCGTATTGCATTTGTTTGCATTATGTTTACCTGTTTCTTCCCCCTCTTCTCTCTCGGTAGACCCCGACGTTGACGTAGCTCCCGAGGCAGACGCCGCACAGGAGTACGACTACGTCCCCGACGGTACCACTGAAGACCTTGTCCTTGCCCCAGAGCAAACAGGCAAGCACCCCCATTTTGAGCATGCCTATATCGCCTATTCTCTTCTCTCTTATGCTTGCATTAGAACTGCTACTGCTACTGTTTTCCTATATCTGCTGCATAGCCTGATTATTGTACCCTGCCTTGTTACATTACTGGTTATCCTAGACTGATTAGTATTGGCTGGGTAGAGACACGACTGCCCTGCTGGATATCAGAAGACCCGATCATCGGGATTGAAGACCAGACCCTGGCATAGCACATCACTTCCCCCTTAGTTGCCGACACTGCTGGGTTACCGTCGAGTGCCGAGGGTGATACCTCGTCAGCACTTCTGATGTTAACCTTGTAGGTTAGTTACTCGGTCGTGGTAAGCGAGGGTGATTCCTCCTACACCACCCCCGATAACGACATCGTCGCGCAACTCCTCAAGTGTGGACCTCGAGGGTGATTCCTCCTTCGTTCACCTTGACTTTAACATCAGGTGGGGTTCCATCGAGGGTGATTCCTCAGGGCTCCCCTGGTGTCAGACACACAGATAGTGTTGATTGAGTTGACTTGCACTAAACCATGTTACTAAAGACAGGTCGGCCCTGAGGGGTACCCGCGCGAGCTTAATGCGAAGTGATGCGGAGTCGGGTTGACCTGGATGGTGCCCGCGAGATAACTACGAGGCGTGGCCGGGCATTCTTAGCCCTTGCCGCAAGTCCTCGAGACGGGGCGACGGGGTCACATCGATCGTGAGTCTCTGCTCGTTTCCGCGTGCTCCTAATCCACTACGGTTTGGATATTTGATCCGAGGGGCCTCTGGCCCGATAGCACTAACCATCACGTGGGCATAGTATGGGCGTTCTGCGTCGTATACTTCAGCCGGAGCTTAATGGACGTCAGCGACTGATGCGGCACACGCTGGGTTGGACTGGGAACGCAACCGCGCTTGTATAAGGGGTTGCTAGGTCTGCTCACCGGCGGTGCACGTAACGTGCAGGAGTTCCCGTGGCGATGGCCCAAGACCCCTGGGGGCATAGGTTAGTCCGGCGTGCTGACCTCTCTGTTAAGTATTTGGTCGGGTTGCGGCGTGTTGCTTAGCCGAGGCCGGGCATGACCCAGAAAAGTGTGTCCGGCCGGAGTTAAGCGAGCGTGGTGGGTAAGTTGGTGCACCCCTGCAGGGAAGAAACTTCTATCGATAGCTTGTCCTACGGTAACGGACACTCGGAGTTGTATCCCGATCGGTACAACTAGAACATGTGATGAGAACTGGATAGTACGGCTCTGGGATTCCTTTCTCGCAGGGAGTCGAGAAAGGATCTCAGGTCGAGGTTGATGATACTACTACTACTACTACTTTACATTATGTTCATCTGATCTCTTCTATTGCTGCAAGACTGACGAAGATTGATGAAGATGCTAGTCTTCGATAGGACTAGACTTTCCCCTTCTATTCTGGCATTTCTGTAGCCCAGCCCACATATACAGCCCCCTTTGAAAATGATGCATATGTAGTGTAGATCCTTGCTTGCTGAGTACTTCGGATGAGTACTCACGTTTGCTTTATTTTCTTTTTCTCCCATATTCCATTTGATGCCACCAGACGACGGAGCCCCTGAGTCAGACGCCCCAGCCGACGACCAGTACTACTACCCGCCTGGCGAGTACTACTACTACTACGAGGAGCCGACTGACGACCAGGAGTAGGATCGGAGGGTCCAGGGCAGGAGGCCTACGCCTTTCGATCGTAGTATTTTATTTTACCCCGCCTCTGCGAAGGCCTATTTCTCTCTCTGTAATATATCTGTACCCAGATATCTAATGCTTCCGCTGACGCTTGTATGCCATCGAGCTATGTATTCGAGCCCTCGAGGCCCTGGCTTGTAATATAAAGCTTGTATGACTTTATTTATGTTTTAGAGTTGTGTTGTGATATCTTCAAGTGAGTCCTTAGGCTTGATCGTGCGCATTTGCGTGTATGATTAGTGCACGATTAAGCCGGGGTCGTCACAACCCCCTTCCCAAACCATTCACTTTCCCATGCCTTTTTCATGGGGCTCACCCCCTTCATGGTGCTCAGGATGAAGCACCGATGTGTTGCGCCGGCGAATCTGATAGCAAAGGGCTCAACTAATTGGGAAGATGGGCTCTCAAACAATTTTCCCTCACAGTCTGTGGTAACCTGCAGGTAATGGGAGACCCCTAGCCACCAGTCAACTATTACACCATTTACTAGCGTTAGATGGCACATCATCATCTTCTTGTGCTTCTTTATTTGATTGATGTAGATTTTGCAAGATAAGATGACAAATAGCCCTAGCTTCAAATCATATTATTTTAGTAGGTAGAATGTTGCATGCCCTGTGTAGGCCAGTATTTGCAAAGATTTGATGCAGGGTGGCTGGAATTGATGACTGTCAGTAATCTGTTTTAGATGCTCAGCACATCAGATTTTTGTTAGCCTGTGCCAAGGTATGAATCCGAGAGGGTACCGATCGTGTGCACAGTAATCATATATGCACCGGAAGCTCGCCACATTAGATGGTGTGATCTGGACCATTCAATTTTACTGCTTGCTTGACTATGATTGCTGCATTGCATACAGTTGCTTCCCATACATTACTTTTGTCTGGCTGCAAGTTCAGAAATTGTTGTTTTGTAATGATAATACTCTTAGAGTATCTCAACATTATTGCTTTGGATGCAGAATATCTTTCTGACCCTATACAGAAATATTGGTTTGTTTAAGTTAGGCATCACATCATTTTTTTTCTACTGGCAAATAATTTGTTGATGTATAACTACTACCAAAAGAGCATGAAAGAAATTTTGATTCCCTAAAAAAACCGTTGATTTATTCCAAAACGAAACCATGGTATGCACAGTTAGTCGGCCCTTCAAAATTATATGGTCTCTAACCGATCAACTCTTTGAAAATAAAATGTCTGCCATAAGACTTTGCCACCTTTTATCATGTTTCTTTGCTTCTTCTTTGTACCACTTGCCCTTTTGGTACCTCATTCTACATGCGCCTAATAATTAACTAACACATCTTCCATCAGTATTTACATTCAATTTTAAGGTTATTTCAATTTATTAAGATGTTCAATGCAGAAATAGGTTTATATCTTATATCTTAATGCTTATATAGCTATAATAAGACATTATTTCTCATTAGATTTTGCACTATTTTCTTCAGGATATCCCTTTAGCAGCAGAAGCTCTAAAGAGCAAACTAATGTGGCTTACATTGTCATTGCTCCTCTTGGATTGCATGAGCTTATGGTGGTATATGCTCATTAATTCCCCTATAGTTCTACCGCACTAGACAATGTGCATTCAGTACGCATTATGGTCGTTGTCGATAGAGGTAACTAGCTGTCTATAGTTAAGTTCAGCTAAAATATGTTCACTTGGTCCATTAGTTAGTTCCTTGGTCCTCCTAACCACCACCGAATAGTCTTTGTTATTTTTTATTGTAGCTCAGCTCTGTATGCTCCTGTTTCTCAACTAGGAGTAGTGTCACTTCCAACAAATAGGTCTCTGTATGCTTAATGCATGTACCTGGATTCCTTTTTATAATGCCAGTAATGTTCATGCACTTCTAATGTTCTACACACCGTCATATACTGGAGAGTAATCCATTTTTTCTATGTGTGGACTCATATTGTACCTAATCGGAAAAAAAATTCAAATGACAGGATTGCAAAGAGGTGTCGGCTTGCGATCGACCATATCTGTTGTATCTACCCGGAGGCCGGATCTCTCTCAGTTCACTCAGGAGCACCTTTGTTCCGCTGTAGCTCACAATGTAAGAGGTCAGAGCCACGACGCCAGTGCGTCTGCTTCCCGTCAGGCTTTTACTTTATCATGTGTGTACCATTGTTGCATTTCTCTAATTGTTTGTGTTGCTAAAAGCATATATATTAATGTATATGTTCCAAGGAATAAAGAACAACACTAAAACTATGGTGTTGAGAGCTAGAAGAGTTTGTGTTGGTTCAAAATTAGCAAATTAGGTCTCTGATATGGAAGTATATATTGCATTGTTGCTACTGAGATCTAGCGTTCTATACTTTAATAGAAATAAGGTCCCATGGTTATTGGTGTTACCAATTCCCATGCCAAAATAATTATGTTTGGCTGACTACATTTTACTCGCTTTTTTCTGGATATATAGATTAGATGCTTTCTACGCGGTGGTTTCCACTGCCTCTTGCTCTTCCTATAGAATTTATTTGTGAGGCCTGCCACTTTATCTTGTATTTGAACTAACAACATGGGTCTTGCAAAATACAACTACATGAATTTGGATTTGTCCGTCAAGCTTAAGAAGGTTATGTTGAGCATGGTGATGAATTTTATGCATAGTTTTTGTCTCTTTTGTGCACTAATTAACTTTGTGTTAGCATTTGGTTTTATAATTTTCATTATATAGGTTGACCCGTTCTCGGTGCTAATACTCTCACACTCTCTTGTTTTATGTTTGCAGATTTAAGGCTCTACCATCACGCAAAGCAAACAATTATGTGGATTTGCGCAGTTCTCCCTCTGGATGCGTTGATGTTGGAGACACCTTCTCGGCCTACAGGTTTCTCTCTCTCTCTCTCTCTCTCTCACACACACACACACACAACTGCTCACGTATCTTGGACTGGATTAAGAAATTAAATGTAAGATGTGCTTTTGAATCTGCAGTGTTTTAGGTGTGTAGGTCTCTACATCTTTTTGGATATTCATGACTCAAAGCGTGAATAGAAATCTACGATGTCTCGGGCTGTTGGTTTTTTAGGCTTATTCTGGCCATAGTTTTAGCCTGGTGGTTAATGTTTATTGTTTACTATCAACTACTTCTACTGATGGCTTATATTTTTATATAGATTGTGACCATAATTGAAAGTTTTATGGGAGGCAACTCACTGGATAAATATAATGGATTCGGGTGGTGGATTTAGTAGCTTTTGAAATGGGCCTTGCTCTGGTTTCTCCTTCCACTACAACATGGTGTTGTAGTCTGCATGCCGTTGTGTAAGGCACTGATGGTCTCAACAATAGTAGTTGTATTCATTGCATGTCAGCTGGTCTACGACTTCCATAAGTTTGCATCATTTATTTTGAGTACTTTGTTGTTAGTAACTTGAACAAGACTGTAAAAATATGTTGGATCTACAGGGGGCAACGCCTGACCAGCGATACTGAGGTGTCGTTGGCCATGGGTGCAGCTGTCCACAGCTAGGGGTGGGATTGTTAGTTTGTTACAACATATGGATGATATGCACATGGAAGGTGCTCTAATAATCCCCACTATTATTTATTTGTATCATCTGCTAATGGTTTTGTTTTTGAAAAAGAATATTATCCTTGTTTCTTATATACGCAGGCTTGATATAAACAAGCTATAATTGTTTGGGCTATGATTCGCAACATAGATTGGGGATTTAAAATTGTCAGACAAGAAAGTTATCGGCCTGGTAGGTTCAGATTCAGTTTTATTTTTTAAATTTTCTTTTCTGTTACAAAAACATTTTTTGATACTTTTCACCCTTTTATGTTATAAATCAGATAAGTATCTCAGTGTTTTATATGCAATGTTACACATTTGTTCGAGACAAAAAAAATCATATATTGAGTTTACTTATGAACCTTTGGTTGAGATGAAAGTTTACATCTGATGCCATTCCACTAGGACCGGAAATAGTCCCAAAAAATGTTGTATTACCTCTCTCTTGGTAACTAATATTTGTATGGTGTGATTTCTGGAATTCATGGTCTAAGATCTAAATAGGCTGATTCATGTTGTCAAAATCTTATCTAGGTCTTGACTGACTATGCAACATAATCTTGAGTATGATTTGTATTGTTTGGTGTTTATATTATGTAATGCTCAAGTTTTTCACCTGAAAATATTATTAATTGATCGAATTAATCTAAGTTTAGTTCTTGATGATTATTTTGTGGGACTAGAAAACGAAGTTTTTATGTTTGTACTTTGTAGGAATTATTATTAATGGAGCATTCTTTCTTCTTATCTCTCTTGTTGGTTTTGCTTGTTAGAACCACAATTGTCATTACAAAGCATCTCTATGTCTCTCTCTGACCGTTACTATTTCCATTGTCTTGGCTTGCAGGTCGCCGCTTGAGTCGGATGAGGTCATGGTTACTTTACCTGGTGAGTTACTGCCCAGGAAGAGCACAATCCACCACCGCTATATACCAGATGGCGCCATCAAGGACGCCGTCATATTGACCGCCGATGACCTACATCCTTTCGCCGATGACCCTCATGTTTTGCAGAATGGAAGTGGCCTGAAAGCCACTTGAATGAAATCTTGTGTCTTGCGATGTGCCAATGCAATGAATTAGATGTCTGTAGTATATTTTTTAATTGAAATGTTTGCCTGTGATATTGAGCACGGTACATTAGTGCCTGGATCAGCATTGCAGTTGCAACTGTTTTGATGTATGGTGATCTCTGTTTTGTGCAGACTAAGAAGGCTTTGTACTGAATTTTTATAGGTCACATGCGACAAGTTGCCCTTCCGATGTTAATCTTGATACTTTGTACTGAATTTTTATGCGAACCAGTTATTTGTCTGGATTGTCTTATATAGTAAATCTTGATGTCTTCTGCTAAATCTTGATGCTCTCTGTGGAACCACTCATGGATTTTAATGCTTTCTATTGATCCATATCCTGCTTTGTACTTTACTTTGTATTGGATTACATCCTTGATGAATACCAGATGCTGGATCATTGGATCACTGCTTTAGAAAGGCACACTGTGCGCCCAAACATAATTTGGCTCTTTCTGTCTATATTGAGCACTAAGAATTGGACCAATGTTGTAATGACCAAATGTGTCATGTTTGCCTTGCTTATATATGTTGCCTTACCCTTTGGCATTACTTCGACAAAATCATCTGCTGAAACAAACGTCCCGAGCTTTGCCAAGATGTAAATCTGTTGTATTGGACTAATTCATCCTGAGAATCACTCTAATTCCCTTTGGCAACACAAAATGTTATGTTTAAGCGTTGGGAAAATGCGATGAGTCCAGCACCATGCGCCAAAAGATTTTTACCGGATTGGATATGACGGTACCCGGCAGCAACGCTGCCGGGTGCGACAAGCCGCACTTTCTACCTAGTAGCCAAAGGCCAGATTTGGCTAAGCAGAATGCTACTCATGACCCAGACGATGTCTTCATCTAGGTGGGAGAATTGCATATCCAGTCCACCGTGCCAACAAAGTGAGTGAGAATGTCGCAAGTCATATTTAGTTACAAACGTACGCAACACCTTTTTAATTTTGTTTTAAGGCAAGACATAGGAGAAGTGCATCACAAATCTCAATTAAAAAAAGTGCACCACATTTTTTTTTAACAGAAGAGGGGTCTCGAAGGACCCCGACCGTGCATTAGAAATATCTGTAAACAGTACAAGCACACCTTACATAAGGACCCCTAAGGAAAAGAAAATTACAGACCAGTCCTTGCATCTTATACAGAGGACCCCAGAACATAAAGCAAAAACGCAATCCAGTCCTCCAAATCAGAGCAAGCCGAAGACCGCAGCCACCATCGTCGGGGACGAACCACTTGGGGTGGTGGCTCCGCTGCGCCATCTCCACCGGACCGGAAGAAACAGCAGCAGGAGCTTGACTTGCACTGGGCTGCCTCCCATCTGACGATAGCACGTCGGGAGGAATGAACAGAGCCGACACGGCTCCAACAGGTTGCCTTTCGACCAGAAGAAGCAGGGCGGAGGCGGAGGCCGGCAAGCAACCGAGGTGCGTCGTAGCTCCACCAGGAACGCGCTTGCTGATAAGTACGAGGAAGACGGCTACAGTTGCAGCTTGACTGGAGATGGAATGGCCTTCGTCCGCAACCCATCTGCCTCCACCATGGCGGCAAGAACGGAGTAGCAAGAGGAAGAACCCTATCTCCAGATCTGGGGAACCCAAGGCCTTATTCATGGAGTAGCTGCTGAAGAAGCTCCTCTGCACCTCCTCCTCCGACCACCAGAGCAGCTCAAGGAGCAGAGAAACTACCAGCAAACGCCGGACGCGGCCCGCCTCCGGCCAAGAACTCCAAACATCCGGCATAACGCCACACTCCAACGTGGTAAGCCTAATACTACAGCTACTACTACGTACATCTAGATCCCAGGCACCTCTCCCTAGCCATCGCCGGCCGGCTGCGCCGTCGGACAAGGCATGGGATCGGGCCGGGAGGCCCCTGGAGACTCTCAAGCGGTGGGAAGATAGGAGACGGAAGAGAGGGAGGAAAAGAAGGGCAGCCCCCAAGCGGCAAAAAGTGCACCACGTTTGTAGCCTGAAACTACTCCACGCACGACGTCCAGTGCTAGGATCTCTGGACACAAGCAATCAAATGGCTGGGAGTGCACTTTGCATATCCATGGATGGTGTGATTGATATGGTCATCCGTCCACAGATTGGGCAAAGGTTGTCGTCTGCATAGCATCACTCTTTGTAGCCTAAATGCTTGATGATGCTAGCCTATTAAAGCGAAATGAAAAAAAAAACATCTACCAATGAGAAAAAATTTCTTCTGTTTTATTTTGAACACAGTACAGACATCAAGCGTTCATATATACGCGCATACACTCAGCCCTATGAACGCACACACGCACACCCCTACCCCGATAAGCACCTCCGAGAGACTGAGCCGACATGTCATCTTGATGATTTTATGAAGTAACCGAAAGCGCCTTGTAGTCGACGAGAACGTCTCCTCCCACTAAACGCGCATCGCCGGAAATCCTGAAATAAATCCAGGTTAAATGCGAGCACCAGTATTTGAACCCTGGTGGGCTGGGGATATCACTGTCCTCCTAACCATCCAACTGAAGATAGGTTCGCAAAAAATTAAAATGCTTCTGTTACCTTGTGGTATAAATGCGATTTTTCTTACGTGAGTTATTTCACTTCCTTGAATTTACATCCTATTTATATTTATACTTTGAAAAGGATTCATATCTATTATAAAATCTCATGAGAGGTACAAAGCATCCCAAACATAAATTTATATCGAGGTTCATGAATCAACGAACAAACATTCCCATTGCCAGAACGAGTCGCCGCGTCGTTGTCATCGCTCTTATACCGAAGCCGGCCTGATCTTATTGATGACAACCAACAAATCTTCGTGCACGTGTCCCACAGGATCAGCTATAGGGCCATGAATAGTCATATTTAGTTACAAACATACGCAACACTTTATATTTTGTAAGTCAGACATAAGAGAAGTGCATCACAAATCTTGTAAAAAAAGTGCATCACATTTGTAGCCCGAAACTACTCTACGCACGACGTCCAGTGCTAGGATCTCTGGACACAAGCAATCAAATGGCGGGGACTGCACTTTGCGTATCCCTGGAAGGTATCGTGGATATGGGACACGGGTGCCTTCACGGAGGTAGAATGTTGCCCAACATGGGGGTGGCTCAGCAGGTCGGCTTTGGACCGTTCGAATAAGATCCGGTCTATTATCCGACTTGTAATAAAAGATGAGACTAGTTTGTATATTCTACATATAATCCGGCCCCTTCAATTTATATAAGGAGGGGTTGGACGTCCCAAGAGAGAAGAACCTTAAGAACGTAGAAGGCTAGACACAACTAGACGAGAGCCGGCTCATTGCGGCGACTCCCTCATGAGCATATAGAATAAGACCTAATCACAAACAGCATGTAGGGTTATTACCGGATGATGTTTCCCGGGGCCCGAAGCTGTCTAAATCTTGTCTCTCGTGTGCTAACCCACCCAACGATCTTCACATGTACTAATCCCCACAATCATCGTCAGTTGATACCTGCTGGTAAACAGCATCGACACATGGTGTGATTTATATGGGCGTCCGTCCACATATCGGCAAAGGTTGTGGTCTGCATAGCATCCACTAGTGCAGAACCGGGCTTTAGCACCGGTTCGTAAGGCCCTTTAGTGCCGGTTCAGCAACCGGCACTAAAGGGTGGGGACTAAAGGACCCCCCCCCCCTTTAGTACAGGTTCAACACGAACCACCACTAAAGGGCCACCACGTGGCACGAGCCAGCGCCGGGGGCGGGGAGACCATTAGTACCGGTTGGTAACACCAACCGGTACTAAAAGGTTTAGGGGTTTTGCTTTTATTATTTATTTTTCCTTTAATTTTGTGTTTTCCATTTAATTTTTTTCATTTGCTGGTATTTTACGATACTACATATTGTACACGTTATGCATATATATAAATAGAATTTCTCGTAGAACCAATCATATATATATATATATATCATCGAATGTCTCGCACCACCATTCACACATACACGCATGTATATATACAATTTGGTATATACAAAGACCGGCGAGGTATATATATATACGTACAGTAGCAATTTAGAGATTGTTTTTTCATTATAATGAGTTATTAAATCACTAGGTGAAAGAACCGCGGATTAGTTTCAAGTGGATGGATATAATCCATGACTTGATCACTTAGGATCCATCCACTTGAAACTAATCCACGGTTCTTTCACCCAATGATATAATAACTCATCATCATCATCATCATATTAATATAAAAACTCTTGCATCATATCATCACCAACAACACTAGCTAATAATCATCATAGTCATTACCACTATTTAATCATCATAGTCATTACCGCTATCTAATCACCACCAACACTATCTAATAATAATCATCATAGCCATTACCACCAACACTAGCTATTTAATCATCACAGTCATAGTGTAGCACATCATCATCTTCAAACTCATTCTAGCTTAAAGAAGAAACATTCACTTGTACCAGAAGCAAGATATCATCGAGTTCAACATGGTCATGAGATTATAAGCGTTCATAAGACCACAAAAGCAAAGCACTTTCAGATTAAGTTCAGGACAAAGAACACGGACATGAGAGGACAAGTACTAAGAGCAGGAACTAGCTAATCACTCCTGCTGCTCTCTCTCGGGTAAAATAGCATAGAACATGTGTAGCTCTCCTGATCCATCATATTGGAGCATGCAGATGAACCTGTCTCCTAATTATGGGCTGCGCTTCTGATTGCTGCCTCCTAGTACTTCTCTGCGATCCTTCACAATTTTGCTCCAGTCTTTCACTATTAAGACTTGCTCGGTTTTAGAAATCCTGAATGCACTCATGTGCGATGTAGGATGTCTTGGCCGTAAGCTAACCATTGCCATGCGACCTTTAGTCTCGATCCAATGAGGCACAACTATCATCGGGAGTCCCTGTTGAAGAACATCATAGTAACATACTTAGCAATGAAGTTTAGCTTAAAAAATAATGTATGCAAAAGATGCACTGAGGATAAATAGTAAAAATCTTACCATCTTTCCTAAATAGATGTGACCGTAGTTCAATACGAACACTATTGGTCGCACGTTTTGAGTACTAACCTTTTCAAGTCCAGGAAAATAATTTCTCTTGACAGCATCAAGATCCTCAAGCCATGAAACATAATGACTTTTCTCCTCGCAGTTTAGTTCAGCCCCGGGACAGTGATAGGTCATGTCTACCAAGCGCCGGACATGTTTGCTTTAATGGAAATAAGCTGTCAATAGAAATTAGTTGTCAACTATTTTTGAATAAACAATATCGAAGACATAAATATGGTTGAGAAACTCACATAATGGTAGAACTCGAGGCGTCTGCACATCGACCCAGATGTCGATATTACCTTCAATATCATCTTCCGGACGAATATCAAAGGTGATAAGCATATCAGGCTCAAATGCATAAGCCTTGCATAGTGCTCTCCAATTTTTGCATTCAAAATAGGTGTAGGTGTCTGCATTGTATAATTTTGCGTTGAAAGTATAACCATGCTCGGTCCTCAAGTGAACTCTCTTTACCTCCATAGTTTTCATAGGACTGAAACCAATCTTATCCAAGACAAAAATTCTTGCATGGCAGGGGATACGCTAGTAGAATAGTAAAAAATTAAAATTATAAGTTGAAGCAAATGAAGCAGAAGTCATGCTTAATTACGAAAAAAGACTTGTCGTTGTGACTTACTGTATCCACTTCGAAGGTCTCATCCAGCTTGATGCTGAAGCGCCTACCATCAACTAGGAAATTTCTGTCGCACAGGCCGCGCTCGTCTTCGCAGTATTCGCACATACCGAAATCCTTTTCGTCGTCAGACATTTCCTATGTTCATAGTTGAAACATTAATTGATAAACACTTACTAGTTCTATAAATTCAACTAATTCAACTAGTTCTATTAATTCAACTAGTTCTATTAATTTAACTAATTCAACTAAGCACTTACTAAAAATAAACTAGTTCTATTAATTTTCTTACTAAAAATAAACTAGTTCTATAGTAAAATTTTAATTAGATCATCAAATCTCATATACCTAAATTTTCTTACTAAAAATAAACTAGTTCTATTAATTCAACTGGTTCAACTAAGCACTTACTATAAATAAAAATAATTAATTTTCTTACTAATTCAACTAAGCACTTACTAATTCAACTAAGCACTTATTAATTTTCTTACTAATTCAACTAAGCACTTACTAATTTCAAATATCATATAGAATTTTAACTAGTTGCAACTTAGTTGAATTCATCTAATTCATCTAACATTAATATATCTAATTCATCTATAACTAAAAGTATAAAAAACTAACTCATCTAACATTAATATCAAGCTAATTAATCTAACATTTGACATTAATATCTAACATTTCTATCTAATTCATCTAACATTTGACATTAATATATCTAATTCGATCATCTAATTAACAATTTGACATTAATCTAATTCATCTAGCTAGCTAAAACTTTGACATTAACAATTTGACATTAATCTAAAAAACAGAAAACAGAAAATATGTAAAAAAAAATGTGTGTGTGCGCGCGCGTGTACGTGTGTGTGTGTGTGTGTGTGTGTGTACGGGCGGGGGCTCGATCGGGGCGCGGCCATGGCGCGCGCAGGGGGCTCACAACGCGGGGCGACCGGGGCGGCGACGTTTGGCGGCGATCGACGGGCGCAGCGATGGGGCGGCGGCGTAGGGGGCGGCGGCGAGACGCGGCGACGACGGCGGGGACGGCGACGGGGACGGGCCGGGGCGGCGACGGGGACGGGGACGGCGATGGCGACGGCGCGTGACGGGGGCCGCGACGGGGACGGCGACGGCGCGGGACGGGGGCGGCGGCGACGTCGAAGCAGAGGAGGAGAGGAAGTGGGAGAAGAAACTGCAAAATTTCGTAAGTGCTATATATATAGGAGGGGCCTTTAGTACCGGTTGGACCCACCAACCGGTACTAAAGGTCAAATTTGGCCAGGCTAAGCGGCGGGAAGCGACCCCCTTTAGTACCGGGTCATCGCTGCAACCGGTACTAAAGACCCCCCTTTAGTACCGGTTGGAGCCACCAACCGGTACTAAAGGATGTGCGCTGGCGTAGGTGCGGTGCGGAAGTTTAGTCCCACCTCGCCTAGCGAAGAGCGGCCGCACCTGTTTAAAAGCCCCGGCGCGGGCGCTG